>CM062819.1:1689302174-1690502174 GCA_031772625.1 Pinus tabuliformis
ACTAGGATCATAGGACTTGCTAATTGGTATGGATTAGCTAGTAGCACACAATGTAAGATTGGACTATTTTTAATAAAGTTTTAGAATATAATGATGGAGAGTGAAACCCAAGAAGCTTGCAAAAGAAGACAAATCCAATATTGGTCAGGTAGATTTCAACGTTGTAGATTAAGAAATACTACAAAAAAAAAAGTTCATTGTAATTATCCATGTCCTAAAATATATTAATGATAACAAAGTAGAGATTGAGGGTTACCCATTGTTGTAAGAGTATAAAGATTCATTTCTTGAAGAATACTGTGGCTACCACCTAAGCAAGACATAGAATTATTTAAATTATTCTTGGAGTGGTTCCTATGTATAGAGTGTCCCTACAAGATGAGAATGCCTTAAATAATGGAATTGACAATGCTATTGAAATAGAATATGGATAAAGGGTACATTAGACCCATCATATCCCCATGGGGAGTGATTCTAGCCCAAGCCGACAATACCCACAGTATGCATATAAAATGCATAATCTATTATGTCTCGAGAATTTTAATATCCCTACCTAGTCAAACCTTCACAAATTAAGGCTTTTGGCTTCTTAATTAATCTTCATGCGGAAATGTTTCAATAACTATCCAATAGTCTAAACCTTAATTAACCTTTCCAGTAGAATCTTATTCAACCCTCATAAACTTTGGTTAATTCTATACCCCACGCATATTAACCAAACCCCATACCATGGTCTCCGACTTTGGTTAAACTTCACCTAACCCATAAAACCTTAATCTGCTTTATTTCTATTATAACTCTCCTATAATAGAAATATGTCATAAACACACATAAGCCTTACCTTTCTACCAATCCATGACCTTGGCACATTTACCGATGCTCACCTTATCGTGTTCAACCTCCACCGTTGATTTCACTCCACCAGATCAATGACTATCGCATGATCTCCATTCATCCTCCGGAACTCAAACAAATTTAACTTGCATTGATAAACACATCGGGTCCACTTAGAATATTAACATGCGCGCACTTTTCCACATGATTACAATCCGATCCATCAACCCATGGACGGTCTTGATCACCGGAACTCAACGAAGATTTAACCCCGCCATATAACCTCTCATCGGGTCCGTTTTTCAAAGATTCCTCTGTGCTTGCTTAGCACGTGATATCCATATGATCTCAGATTCAACAGAAAATCCAATCACCTCTGACTTCAACTAAATTAAGATATGGTCCATAAACCTTATCGGGTCCGTTTTCTGGAAACCACTTACGGTTTTGAGGCCGCGCGAAAACCACTTCCGCCTACGAAAACCGCTCCTCCTTCCGCTAACACTTGACTTAATCTTTGTCGGTCATCTCTTTTACTTTATATTACGCGACTTAATCTTGGTCGCCCATCACCTTCAACCTCATTCATTGATCTCATAGATCCAACAGCTCCTGTGCATCATCACTTCATTTCTTTGACCTTCTACTTAGTTCATTTTTATGTGATTTCAGTTTACTTCAGGGTTTCGGGTATTTAGTTGTCCTGCAACACAACCTCCTCCTGGACTTAACTCCGCATACTTTAATCACTGTCACTCCTGAATCTCAACTATGATCCTTCATCCTTGCTTCTTCTCTTTGTTTTGCTCAAACTCCACCTGCATACATATATTATGAAGAAACTCTAATTCACACACAATTTATCCTTCTATTACTCAATTCAGATTCACACAATTCAGGAATTAAATTCATTGTATATATATAACCAAATGATTACATAATGAGTTTCTCTACCTCTCTAGCCTAATTTTCTAATCAGTGGCTTCTATTTTCCTACCTGCCTGTAGGCTTACAATCAAACCTATCTAACTCTCGAACTGACTAACTAACTTGCTAACCCTTTTCTATACCTTTTTGGCTTACAATTATACAAAATGATTCTATAACCAATTCCTGGTTTAGATCCATATCTTTCTCAATAAAATCCTAAAATCTCTTCTTTATCTCTAAGAATCCTCTTTAATACACAAATCATGAAACCAATTCCTAATCTAAGATTTACAATTGATTTCCAAATCTTTCAACTATTTTAAATCTCTCATGTTCTCCAACATTCAAGAACATTTACAAATATGCATCACAATACTTAATTAATTCCTATTCTCATTAAAATCACTCAAAAGCCTAAATAATTACATTAATTTAACACTTAGGAAACCAACTTCCTTAAAACACAAGACCCCCTATGTCTACTAAAATACAATGATTTTCCTGAGATGAATGCTCCTGCATCAGACTTCCAAGGTAGAAAACATTCATGATCTCCTGATCATGTGTGTTCATATGTCGATAGGAAATCTCCAGGGTCCCAAACTTTAGTTTGTAGTTGTCTGAAAGCTCTGCACCTTTGCTGTTGTTGTATGTCAGTTGTCTTCTGGTTCATCTTCCTCTCTTTGTCAATTAGTTTCAAATTCTGATTGATCACACTTCCTGATACTGTCAATCTCCTCATTATGGATTGCTTCATCATTAGTTTCCATAATTCTTCAATCTCTATCTCCAACATATCCTTGGGATGGTCCATACTCTTCCATTTACTGCTACCTCTTTATCTATGTCTCAGGTTGTTGCTACTATTCACTTTTCCCCAACTGTGTACAGGTATTTACATGAGACCTATCTATCTCATCTTCTTTCAGACTAGAATTTATATTTTGCCTGCCTTCTTCCTCCTGCATGAAAATATCAACAAATTTTCCTTCTCCACTTGTTTCACCTGCAAACATACATAAATCGTCAGATTTAAAATCATGTGGCCTTTTGGTCTCACTTGAAGTTTAAGGCTTCAAGTCTTCATCTTCACCTAGAACTTCACCCTATTCTGGTTCACAAATGGACACTTCCATTTCCAACTCAGATTCTTTGAGTTTTTCCATCAACCACTTCACCTGCCTCTATTGTAGCCTTCTCTCTAATGTAGGTTTTAACCCGATATAGAAATTACCTACATACGAATTCTAAAACACAGAAAATAAACAATGCAAGAGCATAACACATAAAACACATATACACAGATATTTTCCCCTGGATCCCAAAACCTGGACTACCAGCTTGATTTTTCATTATGTTCCTTTCAATGTTACAATACATATTTATATATGCCGAAGCATCCAAAACCATGGACCGAAAACCATCACATCGAAAACCATGTGCGAAAAATCATGCACAAAACCATAGGTAGGTACGCCCAACCTAATATAGGGTCCAAAAACAAAATTTTCCGGGGCGCTACCCTGGACCCCATAGAGTGGGGTTACTTGCACCCCTCAAACCCTTGTGACTCCCCCTGCTATGTAATTGGCGCAATGAAGATGGGGCTCTACCACCCTTCTATACCCCCGGTTAACTACGTGGGCTAGTCGTGGAAAGAATATAACACAACCCAACATTCTCCCACTTGTTGTTTTCTTTCCATAGGGAGCCATAAGAGAGCTTAGTCGTTTATCCATCCCTACAACGCCCATTGTTTCTCTACCAAGAGAACTTCTCAGAGCTCACAGATTTTATCAATGCATCTACAGTATTCTTCAAAGTGTCCACCTTTACCAGCAACACCTTTTTGTCTTCTATCATATCCCTCACAAAGTGATACTGAACATCAATGTGCTTTGTCTTTGAATGATATGCAGGGTTCTTTGCCAAGAAAATTGCACTTTGGCTGTCACATTTTATCCTTATAGCTCCCTGTACTAACCCCATACTTGAACATAATCTCTGCAACCAAACTTCTTTCTTGCTTGCATGAGTGGCTTCCATGTATTCTGCCTTTGTAGTTGATAGTGCCACTATAGATTGTTTCATACTCATCAAACTGACTGCACCCCCAAATACGTTAAACACATACCCACTTGTAGATCTTCTCTGATCCAGATCTCTAGCCTAGTATGCATAAACAAAGCCACAAATATCCAACACTCTGTCCAATCCTGGTCTTCCTTGGTAGCACAAACCATAATCACTAGTGCCACGCAAATACCTGAAAACCCGCTTCACTACTGTCCAGTGCTCCTTCCCTGATTTTTACTTAAACTTGCTCAACACTCACACTGCATGTGCAATGTCTGGTCTAGTACAGACCATCGCATACATCAGGCTACTGACTGCACTCGGGACACTGTTCAACAGATAACTTTACACCTACAGGAATAGGAACCTTCACCGACTTACTATCTTGTATATTAAACCTCTGCAATATTGTCTTGACATACTTCCTCTGGTTTAACCAGAGCTTCCTCTTTGTCCGATCTCCTTTAATTTCCATGCCCAAAATATAGTTTGCAACACCAAGATCTTTCATGTCGAATTTGGAGGACAAATGGGTCTTCAAATCCTGGATAATTTCTTTGACATTTCCAACCAGCAACATATCATCCACATAGAAGACCAGATAAATAACATGGTCACCAATTAATTTAAAATACACACAATGATCTTCTTTGCTTCTGGTGAAACCAAGTCCCTGTATAAATGTATCAAATTTCTGATACCACATCCTTGGTGACTGTTTTAACCCATACAGAGACTTCTTTAACTTGCATACTAGTTCTTTCTTACCCTTCACTGCAAAGCCTTCAGGTTTCTTCATGTTGATCTCCTCTTCCAGATCCCCATGAAGAAATTTTTTCTTCACATCCATCTCTTCTACCTCAAAATCAAAAGCAACAACAGCAGATAAAAGTAATCTAATAGAAGTGACCTTGGCAACAGGAGAAAAAATATCACCAAAATCAATTCCTGACATCTGGGAATAACCTTTTGCTACCAACCGAGCTTTTCATTTCTCCACCTTTCCTTTTGCATTTGTCTTCTTCATGAACACCTATTTTCTTCCAATGGGTTTCCTTCTAGCCGACAACTCCACCAGATCCCATGCCTCATTTTTGTGCAAAGATGTCATTTCATCAACCATGGCCTCTTTCTAGAGTTTTCCATCCTATGAATCTACTGCTTCATTCAGAGTTCTGGGATCATCATCAGTAATAGATAAAGCAAAATTTGAACAGAAAGCAGATGGACTATACCTTTCTGGTTTCCTTCTTTCTCGAATTGATCTTCTCGCACTCAGAGTTTGTGGCTCTTCATCTTTTGATTCCTCCTCTACTGTAGAGTCTGAATCTTCCTCCTTAACCTCAAACTCTATCTTCTCAGGTTCCTTTGGCTAGACTTCATGTTTAATAACATCTTTCACCTCTCTAAACACCACATCTTGGTTCTACTCAACCTTCCTTGTCACTGGGTTCTAAAGCTTATAACCCTTTAAACCATCCTTATACCCAATAAAGATGCACTTTTCAAATTTACTATCCAACTTTGTTCTTTTCTCCTTTGGAACACGTACATATGCATCACATCCAAATACCCTCAGATGTGAAAGAGATAGCAGTCCATACCTCTTGTGGAGTCTTATCCTCCAACGCTAATGAAGGGGATTTGTTGACCAGGTAACATGCAGTGTCCACCACCTTTTCCCAGAATTCTTGTCCTAACCTAGCACCACTGACTATTTTTCTTGTCCTTTCCATCAACGTCTTGTTCATTCTTTCTGTAACTCCATTTTGCTGAGGTGTATATGGAGTAGTCTTCTGTTTTTCTACACCACAATTCTTACGGAATTCTTCAAATTCCTTACTACAAAACACTCCACTGTTATCTATCCTTAGCACCTTTATCTTCTTCTCTGTCTAGTTTTCCACCATAGCCTTAAATTCTTTAAACCTGTCAAAGACTTCAGATTTCTTCTTAAGGAAATATATCCATGTATTCCTGGAGAAGTCATCTATAAATTATACATAGTACACAGAGTTACCCAGTGATGGAACCTTCACAGGTCCAAACACATCACTGTGCACAAGCTCTAATATCTATTTCTCCCTCTTACCACCAGAGGGGAAACTCACCCGATTATGCTTCCCATATACACAATTTTCACAGAAATAAAAATACAGAGAGCTATTACTCATACCTTCTACCGTACCTTTACGATGAAGTATTCGAAGGCCCTTCTCTCCAATATGTCCAAGCCTTTGGTGCCACAACATGGTCTTCTCTCCAGAGACCACTAGAATTTCTGCTCCACTTTCATGAACCACAGAACTATTGCACCCATCAACAACAGTGCTACCTTGTAGCTTGTACAGAGTTCCAATTCAAACTCCCCGCATCAATACTAGTGCTCCCCAAACCATCTTGCAGGTATCCTTCTCGAACACTGTTTTTACACCTGCATCATCTAGCTTGCTTACAGAAATTAGATTTCTGGCCAATGTATGAATATGCAAAACACCCTGAAGTGTTCAAACCCTTCCACCTTTCAACTTCAACTTTACTTTTCCGCGACCAATGATTCTAGCCTTCCTATCATCCCTTAAGAAGACATCACCACCATCATATTTTTCATACTCATAGAACCACTCTCTATGGGGAGTGAAGTGAAAGGATGCACCTGCGTCAATCGACCATGCTTCATGATCTACATGGGTACTTAAAGAAGCCAAGTACACATCCCCACCTTCATCTGAGGTGGTTTTCACCTCTGCAGAAGGAGCATCATCAGATCCCTTTCCTTTGTTAAGAGCTTTATATTTATATTCCCTTTTGTAGTGCCCTTCTTTTCTGCATTTCCAACAAACCACCTTCGCAGGATTTCCTGGAGATTTAGATCTCCCTCTAGATTTTGATCTCCCACTCGATGACTTATTTTTGTTTATGTTCTGGGATCGTCCTCATACAGACAAGGCATCACCATTCTGGCTCTCCAATTTTTCCTCCTCATCTCCTCCGTTAACAAGGATGAGACTATTTCATCAAACTGCAAGGCAGTTGCATTGCTACCTATTGCAATAACCAGAGTATCCCATGAATCTGGTAGAGAACACAACAAACTAATGCACTTATATTCATCTAAAATTTTAATATCAACAGATAATAATTGACTTACCACAGTATTAAATGTGTTCATATGCTTTATCACCAAGTCTACATCTTTCATCCTTAGGTTATACAACTTTTTCCGCAACAACAATTTATTCACTAGAGACTTAGATTGGTACAAAGTCCCTAAATTGTCCCACAAAGCCTTCATCATACCTTCCCTTGATACATTCAGCAATACTGAATCCGAGACACACAATCGTATTGTTATCTTTGCCTTTTGATCTAACTTCTTCCATTCTTCATCGGACACTTTCGTTGGTTTAGTACCCAGATCTACCACGATCCACTGATCTTTATCCACCAACAGATCCTCCATCTTGAGTTTCAAAACTCAAAACTCTGACCATTAAATTTCTCGATCTCTATCTTTCCATTGCTTGCCATCTTCTTTCACCACCTAAATCGATCTCCCAGATCTCCCACTGAATAGGGTCTACCACAGGCTTGAGAAAAACCCCTTAGCAACAAAGGCATCCCCTTGAAGCCAAAACAACTTCGATACCAAATGTAGGTTTTAATCCCGTACATAAATTACCTGCATAAACAATGTGAGAGCATAACACATAAAACACATATACACAGAGATTTTCCCCTGGATCCCAAAACTGGGACTACCAGCATGATTTTTCATTATGTTCCTTTTAATGTTACAACACATATTTATACATTCTGAAGCATCCAAAACCATGGACTGAAAACCATCACATCCAAAACCATGTGCGAAAAATCATGCACAAACCATAGGTAGGTCTACCCACCCTAATATAGGGTCCAAAAACAAAATTTTCCGGGGCGCTACCCCGGACCCCATACTGTGGGGTTACCTGCACCCCTCAAACCCCCTGTGACTTCCCCCGTTACATAATCGGCGCAATGAAGGGGGGGCTTCACCCCCCTTCTATGCCCTCGGTTAACTACATGGGCTAGGCGTGGAAAGAATATAACACAACCCAACACTGATGAATGCAAGGTCCTCTTCCTCTTCTTTGGATGAGGTCCCATCTCTATTGTCCCACCTTATTTCTTCCTGCACTAGATTGGACCATAACCACTCCTAACTTGGTAATCTATCTCTACCACTAATGGAATGTTGATAAATTTTCCAACTCCTGGGAAGATCCAACTGAGCTAGAGCTACCAAATATTCTTCAGGGATAGTTACACCAACCCCGGCAAGTTCATCATGACACTGTGTAAAATTTTTCAGGTATTATGGAATTATGTCATTATTTTACATCTTGATAATATGAAGCTTGTCCTTGAGTGCAACCTTCCTGTGGTCACTATTATTCTCAAACAAATTTGTCAGTGTTTCCACATTGCAAATGGAGTTTCTTTCCTGTGGAGATTTGAGACAATATTCTCATCTTCTTTTAGACCAGAATTTAGATTCTGCCTGCCTTCTTCCTCCTTCATGACAATATCAACTATTTTTCCTTCTCCACTTGTTTCACCTGCAAACATAAATAAATCATTAGATTTAAAATCATGTGGCCTTTTGGTCACTTGAAGTTTCAATCTTCAAGTCTTCATCTTCACCTAGAACTTCACCCTATTCTGGTTCACAAATGGACACTTCCATTTCCAACTCAACTTCTCTGATCAGCCACTTCACTTGCCTCTGTTGTAGCATTCTCTCTAACTTAGACCACTTCACTGGTTTTTCTTCAAGACCCAACCTAGTCTTTGGTTTTCCTAAGTATCATCTTTAATAAATTGAGTTGTTCTTTTAACTCAGCAATCTCTTTGTCAATTTCCTCTTGACTCATTCTCTTGCCTTTTGCCTTGGCATACTCCTTCTTCACCTTTCTCCTACTATGGTTTTCCTCAGAACATCTACTATGACTATCAGTAGTGTTGAGTCTTGAAAATGTCATTCATTTGCATTACACTTTCACTATTATGTCCATTATATCACTTCCATTTCACCTCCATTTCACTACTATGTCACCACATTCATCCCACTTTCATTATCATTGGGCCACCTTTATGTTTTTCCAATATTTATTATTTCTAAGCCTTTTAAGTGAATTTGTGGTTAAACATTAGAAAATAATGTGCATATGCTTATACCTAACAAATGGGTTGAGTTTGTTGACATGTGTAGGTTGAAAGGAGGCTTCTAGAAGACCCTTATGTGGCACTCTAAGGCCAAATTCGAATTTGGTTGAAAAGAATCATGGGATCATGGGGATATGTGTCACATATCCTAATTGTATTGTAACTCTAAAAAGACATGTGTCTTATCAGTTCCTATTTTGATTAGGACTCTAGAGGTAGAGGGAGAGATTCATGGACTATCATTAATGAGATGGCTCTCATCTTTTTGTATAAATAGAAGATCTCTCTCCTTCATTTGCTAGTCTTTCCTTTAGTCTTTTCTTAGTCCTTTTAGTTTGTTAGTCCCATGGCTTTTGAAAGCTTTGGAGAGCTTTGTTGTACTTTGCACTTTTGAAGAAATTGAATAAAGCTTTGATGTTCTCAACATGGAAGGAGATGTGAAGTAGATGTCATGGAGCATATTAGGATGTAAGTAGATTAGATTTCATTTTGTAAATATTGCTTTGTAGAATGTAAGGTAGATTAGATTTTCATTCATGCAATTTTAATTTATGCAAGTTATTTTCTCCCGGGATTGTGTGTCTTTGTTGTATTTGCTTTATCTCTAATGGTATTTTCAGTTGTCATATTCATAAGTTGCTGCCTTTATTTTATTTTTCTAGCTTGATTTCTAGTTTAATTTCTCAAGTTGTATGCTAACATATTGATGGTCTCTTTATCATAAGTTGTTCATCTTTAAGAGATCAGAATATTAATAAATTACAGCTTGCTTTGAGTACTTTTTAGACTAATCTCTAACTACTTCTTAATCGTGTTTCACATAATCCCATATGTCGGAAGCAGAGAGTTAGGAAGAGTTGAACATTATAACTGGTCTTTAAAGTGGATTTTTCTTATTTTGATTACTTTTTAGACTTATTTCTAACTACTTCTTAATCGTGTTTCACATAATCCCATATGTTGGAAGCAGAGAGTTAAGAAGAGTTGAACATTATAACTGGTCTTTAAAGTAGTTTTTCTTATTTTTTTTGCAGCAGCATGAGTAGTGACTAGTGCCATTATAAAGTGGTTTTTATGCTTTGCTTTCAGTTTCATTTCAAGTTATTTATTTCAAGCTCTTTCTTTGCAAGTTTAATGTACAGTTTGAATTACTGCATGCTTTCAAGTTGATTGTAGATTAGTGATGCACATAGCCTTCTAATGAACTAATGACGTGATAGAATCATCTTGTCCTTTTGCTGCAACAAGGATACTTGGTCTCATAGTCATTTTCTCATTATTTGATTATTGCATGTTAGAACAAAACCCCAAAAACAACATAAACTATAAAACAACGAAGTAAGAGAAAGGTTAACTAAGCACATATAGTGCACCACACTTCATCAGCTTACGATACCCGGATTGATAATTTATGTAGAGCAATTTAAGACGTTAAATTGACTAGACATTTTGGCGCCGTTGCCGGGGAAGTGTAATTAGGAGACCTTATTTCTTACATCTGAAAAAAAATTAACAATTCTTGAGTATGCTCTCCTCTTGCACTTTGTGTGATTTAGAGGATCAGAAAAAGGATTGTTAAGTAAAAAAAGGAAAAAATAATAATTCTTGAGTATGCTCTCCTCCTGTACTCTGTGTGATCTGGAGGATCAGAAAAATAATTGTTAAAAGAAAAAATAGGAGACAAAATAAACTTCAAACATTTCAATTGATTCAATAAAAAAAAAAAAAAAAAAAAAAAAAAAAAATGAAAAAATGAAACTCAACTGCTTTGATAGGTTCAAATTGTCCAAAATTGTCTGGTTATGCTTTGTAGTGGTCTTCAAAACACTGTATCTTGTTCAAATAAGGTTTTGCAACTTAGCTGCGGAAACTGCCCTGATTCCGCAGCTAGCTGACAATTCCGCAGCTGTTTCAAGGTTTAGCAGGTTACAGGCATCTAATGAAAAAACCGACCACATGGGCATCTCCAGAATTGTCCCGACATGGATCCTATCCTAGTCACCCAGCTCAGATCGATGAAAAACCAGCCTAAAACCTCAGTCAAAGTCTTGTTTTTAACATGTTTTTCTTGAAGTATTTGCTGCCTGAAATTGAAAATCATTAATCCTTTTTATAAAATTTTACAATTTCAGAGAAGAAAAAAAAAAAGAGAAAAGCAATCTATGGCTATCTCCATTTCTAGTTTTCACTGTGGCTTCAATAAAAATCTGCCTCCTTGTTCAAGCTTTGGCCTGAAACAAACTCTGTTTTCAAAAAGAAAAATGTACTAGGACCCTGACCAGCTTATGCTTACCTCAGTATAGGCTCATATAAGTCCCTCTGTGTATCCATTTGCCCCTGCATACCATCCCTCAATGTCATCAAGGTTTTCTTCCTGATGTTCAGAAGGAGAAATCTAGAGAAGTAAGCGTTTAACAGTGAACCACTCTTTTCAAAATAAAAGTGGTATTCCTTGGGTAAAACCTCTACTAGAATATTGTGCATAATAAAGCAAAGAAATGATATGTGCCTTTGGTTCTTTTAAAGACAGACTTGAAGGAAACAATTTCGTATTGATGATTACTCCCTCACTCCACCGTTTTTTTTCACTCTCGGTTTCATTCACCACTCTGTTTCATCGTAAACCTCTCTGTTCCATTTTCCTCACCTATCCACTTAAAACCCCGATCACCAGTCCTGCAATTTCATCACAGCCACTCTGTTATAGCCGTATACCCACTGTTGAGCACTGCTTTTCCGCATAGTTTTATCCTCCAGCGTGCAAACACCACTGTCAGATCTGCAGAGTGAGCTGATAACCGAAATGGGCAAGTTATTAAGAGCAGAGCCGGAAGGTTCTAAATGGTTGACTGCATTGAATTGAACTTGTGTAACATACCTGCAAAATAACAAATAAAACCACAAGAAAAATGAATGCAAATTCATAAAAGGCCGAATGCAGAACTGTTAACTCAGAAAAACGTAAACACAGGAAAAGACGTCAAACTTCAAACGTTCGATTTGCCCAAATGGAGACGAATTTCAAAAAAATAAAACATGATTTTTTTTGCCAGGTGGGTTAATTAGATAACCCAGAAATCGTTTGAGGAAATTCATGGCGGTCTGGGAGAAATTTTCGGTTCTTTCGAGCCCATTTTTGACTGCCGCGCGTGAAAAAAAATTGAATTGATTAACTGATAGATTGAATGTGTTCTGCGTGCCTGAGGAAGGGAATTCTAATTAGGAATCATTGTATATTGCTGGCATCTGAAATCCGATTACACACCTTCCCTCTCATTAAACTCAACCTGTTTGGAGACGTGTTCCAATTGAACACGACTCTCTGCCATTAAATCCCATGAAATCGTTGTCGGTTAGATGTTGGGAGAAAAATCATGTTTGACGGATTCCCTGCTTAAGGATAATACCCTTGTCATCTCTGCGCTTGGCTCTTAAACATGTTGTGGAGACCCTCAAGTTTGGACACGAGAGCAGCAAGCTGTTCATAGCAAGCCGCAGGCAAATTTCACAATGTAACTACTCAGTTGGAGCAGGCTTTAAGTGAATTGGCTTATGTAGAACTTGAATTGTCAAATGAAGTTCGAGAACAGGTTGAACTTGTACATGCCGTCATTTGTAACCATCTTATAGCCACTTTACATGAATTTTTTTGGTTATGGCTCTGCTACATATGGGCAACTTGTTTAGGGCTATCCTACTAAATTAATCTTGCATCAATATTATTGACGAAAAGCCATGTCCATAATGCCTGCCTCTTCACCATGTGCTGCTGTTTTTGCTGTTACAAAATATGTTGTTGCTGCCCTTGAGAGAGCAGAGAATGATGTAGTCATCTTCTCATACAAGAAATTCATGTCACAAAGAAAAAAAAAAACAACAAAACATTAAGATTTGGACTCCAAAGGATCAAAATAATTTTGTTATGGACTTTTTGTCATATGATCCCCTGATATGATCTGAGGTTTTTGTTGTAATTACTACACTCTGTTTCAGCCACTCCATTTCACAGCACTCTCTGCACTTTCCGCAGCCAATACAGCGTTTCCGTAGCTAGCTGACAATTCCGCAGCTGTTTTGTTAAACTCTAGGTTGCAGGTATCATCAAGAAAAACAAGTCACATGGGTAGCTAGGGAAATGTCAGTACATGGATGGTGTCCTATTCATTCGGTCAAATTTGATGAAAAAGACCCCGGTCAAAGGGAAGTCAAATTGTGTGTTATCACAAAGTCGCCACACTAAGTCGCTGCATGTCAAAAAAAAATAAAATATAATAATAATTTTGAATCAATGAAATGAACAAGTTATTTTCTCACTTTTCTGAAGGTATTGATTAATTTTGGACTGATAATGAAAGATGAATGGCTAACTTTGTATCCAAGATTTTTAGCTACAGAACTGTGCACATTCCGCAGCTAAAGTCCAATTCCGCAGCTATTCTCTGATTCCGCAGCCAGAAAAACCTCATTGTTCAAATCAGCTTATCTTTTTCATACAAAATCAGATTTTGATGATTTAAGTACCATTGGAAAGATCTCAACAAGATCTATACAATGAGAAATATATCATTAGAGTTTGAAATGACAAATAATGAAATAAATTGCTGAAAAGAAGCAACATCAACTTGAGGCACTAATTCCAAAGCAGGTATAAATTCTTTTGATTTTTCCTTTGAGAACTTGTTTCATTAATACAAATTCTTTGTTTTGTGTGTAAATATCATAACTAGAGAGATTGATCACCTCTCTCCTTTGATAATCTTACATTCCATTGCAGAAGAAGTATTAGTTTTTTTGCAGGTTTCAGGAGGAAGGACAAATGACTACAAGAGAATGGTGTCTCTCTAAGAGACCAATTTGTTTCATAAGAGGATGATCAGCAACAAAGAGGAAATATGCTGATGTAAAATCAGATCCAAACACTTGAAAAACTTTCAGATATTATTGTCTCCATCACATCCATACTTCATAATAAACCATTCACCTCATTCCACTCCATATTTTCCATTTTCATTCACATACACTTTCCATCTCTTTTTGTCCATTCATAACCCACCAATAAAAGCAAAAGGCTCATTCATATGCTTATTGCCATTGTCATTTCTGTTCTCCATTGCCATTTTCCATTTTCATTTTCCATTCCTTGTCATTTTCATTCCACAAATAAGCCCCGCTTCAATGCAAATTATTGAGTCCATAGTCCTTTGAGTCTAAGTTCTTTGTAAAAACACCTTGAGACTTGCATGCCTTAATGGCAAGTCCTCATGCTGACAAACAATGGGAATACATTAATGTCCCTTGTTCGTTAGATCTTCTAGGTGACTCGACATCAGCAAATTCATTCGTACCTAGCAAGATGTGTTTGGGCATCTTGACTCTCATTGTCATCAATGGTGAGAGTTCTCGTGTTGACTAGTGGCATCCATTAATGGCCACTAAGCCAACAATTTCCTACTATGTTCGACATCAGAACATCTTTTCACATAGTAGGAATTGTGCCAATGAGTTTTGAAGACATGAAGACTATTATTTTCAGCATTTTGGAGCAGATTCAACAAGTTTTAGTAGAAGCAATAAAAAGCCATCTTATCTCTCTATCCATGACTCCTCTTGTTCAACCACTAAAGAAGAATATGATCAGAAGTTTTCAACCACCACACATACAACTCATCCATTCCAAAGGGTAAGTGAAGGTACGGAATTTTCTAACTTTTAACCATAGAATTCCATAAAAAGCTAGAATGATAATTGTTGGAAAAACATTTCTCTTCCTCATTTCATAAAATTGCCAATACCATCAGTTGGGGGGGGGAATACATTCATATTCATATTTTGCCATGTCCATATCGTATTCAAGAGTTCACATACTTCCAACATATATTAAATATTACATTGCTATTATGAGCATACAATGGCTTTTGAAAAAGTGCTTAAAGGATAAATTGGATACAAACAAAATCATGGTTGTCACACAAGAACCAACCATCATGCAATCCAATAAAGATATACTTTGCAACAATAATCAAAATATCATTATGCAAAGTTCAAAGATCAAAATAGAAGGCAACAATAAAAAAAAAAAATGGTTGTAACACAAGAACCAACCATGTTGCAATTCAAGTGAAACACTTTGCAGAAATATGAAGTTATCAAATGATATCATGCAAAGTTAAGCCAAAGCTCAAGAATCAAAAGAGTTAATGTAATATATATTGTATAAGGACATGCAATAGCTTCAGTTGGGGGGTATGTTGAGTCTTGAAAATGTCATTCATTTGCATTACACTTTCACTATTATGTCCATTATATCACTTCCATTTCACCTCCATTTCACTACTATGTCACCACATTCATCCCACTTTTATTATCATTGGGCCACCTTTATGTTTTTCCAATCTTTATTATTTCTAAGCCTTTTAAGTGAATTTGTGGTTAAACATTAGAAAATAATGTGCATATGCTTATACCTAACAAATGGGTTGAGTTTTTTGACATGTGTAGGTTGAAAGGAGGCTTCTAGAAGACCCTTATGTGGCACTCTAAGGCCAAATTCGAATTTGGTTGAAAAGAATCATGGGATCATGAGGATATGTGTCACATCTCTTAATTGTATTGTAACTCTAAAAAGACATGTGTCTTATCAGTTCCTATTTTGATTAGGACTCTAGAGGTAGAGGGAGAGATTCATGGACTATCATTAATGAGATGACTCTCATCTTTTTGTATAAATAGGAGATCTCTCTCCTTCATTTGCTAGTCTTTCCTTTAGTCTTTTCTTAGTCCTTTTAGTTTGTTAGTCCCATGGCTTTTGAAAGCTTTGGAGAGCTTTGTTGTACTTTGCACTTTTGAAGAAATTGAATAAAGCTTTGATGTTCTCAACATGGAAGGAGATGTGAAGTAGATGTCATGGAGCATATTAGGATGTAAGTAGATTAGATTTCATTTTGTAAATATTGCTTTGTAGAATGTAAGGTAGATTAGATTTTCATTCATGCAATTTTAATTTATGCAAGTTATTTTCTCCCGGGATTGTGTGTCTTTGTTGTATTTGCTTTATCTCTAATGGTATTTTCAGTTGTCATATTCATAAGTTGCTGCCTTTATTTTATTTTTCTAGCTTGATTTCTAGTTTAGTTTCTCAAGTTGTATGCTAACATATTGATGGTCTCTTTATCATAAGTTGTTCATCTTTAAGAGATCAGAATATTAATAAATTACAGCTTGCTTTGAGTACTTTTTAGACTAATCTCTAACTACTTCTTAATCGTGTTTCACATAATCCCATATGTTGGAAGCAGAGAGTTAGGAAGAGTTGAACATTATAACTGGTCTTTAAAGTGGATTTTTCTTATTTTGATTACTTTTTAGACTTATTTCTAACTACTTCTTAATCGTGTTTCACATAATCCCATATGTTGGAAGCAGAGAGTTAAGAAGAGTTGAACATTATAACTGGTCTTTAAAGTAGTTTTTCTTATTTTTTTTGCAGCAGCATGAGTAGTGACTAGTGCCATTAGAAAGTGGTTTTTATGCTTTGCTTTCAGTTTCATTTCAAGTTATTTATTTCAAGCTCTTTCTTTGCAAGTTTAATGTACAGTTTGAATTACTGCATGCTTTCAAGTTGATTGTAGATTAGTGATGCACATAGCCTTCTAATGAACTAATGACGTGATAGAATCATCTTGTCCTTTTGCTGCAGCAAGGATACTTGGTCTCATAGTCATTTTCTCATTATTTGATTATTGCATGTTAGAACAAAACCCTAAAAACAACATAAACTATAAAACAACGAAGTAAGAGAAAGGTTAACTAAGCACATATAGTGCACCACACTTCATCAGCTTACGATACCTGGATTGATAATTTATGTAGAGCAATTTAAGACGTTAAATTGACTAGACATTTTGGCGCCGTTGCCGGGGAAGTGTAATTAGGAGACCTTATTTCTTACATCTGAAAAAAAATTAACAATTCTTGAGTATGCTCTCCTCTTGCACTTTGTGTGATCTAGAGGATCAGAAAAAGGATTGTTAAGTAAAAAAAGGAAAAAATAATAATTCTTGAGTATGCTCTCCTCCTGTACTCTGTGTGATCTGGAGGATCAGAAAAAGAATTGTTAAAAGAAAAAATAGGAGACAAAATAAACTTCAAACATTTCAATTGATTCAATAAAAAAAAAAATGAAAAAATGAAACTCAACTGCTTTGATAGGTTCAAATTGTCCAAAATTGTCTGGTTATGCTTTGTAGTGGTCTTCAAAACACTGTATCTTGTTCAAATAAGGTTTTGCAACTTAGCTGCGGAAACTGCCCTGATTTCGCAGCTAGCTGACAATTCCGCAGATGTTTCAAGGTTTAGCAGGTTACAGGCATCTAATGAAAAAACCGACCACATGGGCATCTCCAGAATTGTCCCGACATGGATCCTATCCTAGTCACCCAGCTCAGATCGATGAAAAACCAGCCTAAAACCTCAGTCAAAGTCTTGTTTTTAACATGTTTTTCTTGAAGTATTTGCTGCCTGAAATTGAAACTCATTAATCATTTTTATAAAATTTTACAATTTCAGAGAAGAAAAAAAAAAGAGAAAAGCAATCTATGGCTATCTCCATTTCTAGTTTTCACTCTGGCTTCAATAAAAATCTGCCTCCTTGTTCAAGCTTTGACCTGAAACAAACTCTGTTTTCAAAAAGAAAAATGTACTAGGACCCTGACCAGCTTGTGCTTACCTCAGTATAGGCTCATATAAGTCCCTCTGTGTATCCATTTGCCCCTGCATACCATCCCTCAATGTCATCAAGGTTTTCTTCCTGATGTTCAGAAGGAGAAATCTAGAGAAGTAAGCGTTTAACAGTGAACCACTCTTTTCAAAATAAAAGTGGTATTCCTTGGGTAAAACCTCTACTAGAATATTGTGCATAATAAAACAAAGAAATGATATGTGCCTTTCGTTCTTTTAAAGACAGACTTGAAGGAAACAATTTCGTATTGATGATTACTCCCTCACTCCACCGTTTTTTTTCACTCTCGGTTTCATTCACCACTCTGTTTCATCGTAAACCTCTCTGTTCCATTTTCCTCACCTATCCACTTAAAACCCCGATCACCAGTCCTGCAATTTCATCACAGCCACTCTGTTATAGCCGTAATACCCACTGTTGAGCACTGTTTTTCCGCATAGTTTTCTCCTCCAGCGTGCAAACACCACTGTCAGATCTGTAGAGTGAGCTGATAACCGAAATGGGCAAGTTATTAAGAGCAGAGCCGGAAGGTTCTAAATGGTTGACTGCATTGAATTGAACTTGTGTAACATACCTGCAAAACAACAAATAAAACCACAAGAAAAACGAATGCAAATTCATAAAAGGCCGAATGCAGAACTGTTAACTCAGAAAAACGTAAACACAGGAAAAAATGTCAAACTTCAAACGTTCGATTTGCCCAAATGGAGACGAATTTCAAAAAACTAAAACATGGGTTTTTTTGCCAGGTGGGTTAATTAGATAACCCAGAAACCGTTTGAGGAAATTCATGGCGGTCTGGGAGAAATTTTCGGTTCTTTGGAGCCCATTTTTGACTGCCGCGCGTGAAAAAAAATTGAATTGATTAACTGATAGATTGAATGTGTTCTGCGTGCCTGAGGAAGGGAATTCTAATTAGGAATCATTGTATATTGCTGGCATCTGAAATCTGATTACACACCTTCCCTCTCATTAAACTCAACCTGTTTGGAGACGTGTTCCAATTGAACACGACTCTCTGCCATTAAATCCCATGAAATCGTTGTCGGTTAGATGTTGGGAGAAAAATCATGTTTGACGGATTCCCTGCTTAAGGATAATACCCTTGTCATCTCTGCGCTTGGCTCTTAAACATGTTGTGGAGACCCTCAAGTTTGGACACGAGAGCAGCAAGCTGTTCATAGCAAGCCGCAGGCAAATTTCACAATGTAACTACTCAGTTGAAGCAGGCTTTAAGTGAATTGGCTTATGTAGAACTTGAATTGTCAAATGAAGTTCGAGAACAGGTTGAACTTGTACATGCCGTCATTTGTAACCATCTTATAGCCACTTTACATGAATTTTTTTGGTTATGGCTCTGCTACATATGGGCAACCTGTTTAGGGCTATCCTACTAAATTAATCTTGCATCAATATTATTGACGAAAAGCCATGTCCATAATGCCTGCCTCTTCACCATGTGCTGCTGTTTTTGCTGTTACAAAATATGTTGTTGCTGCCCTTGAGAGAGCAGAGAATGATGTAGTCATCTTCTCATACAAGAAATTCATGTCACAAAGAAAAAAAAAAACAACAAAACATTAAGATTTGGACTCCAAAGGATCAAAATAATTTTGTTATGGACTTTTTGTCATATGATCCCCTGATATGATCTGAGGTTTTTGTTGTAATTACTACACTCTGTTTCAGCCACTCCATTTCACAGCACTCTCTGCACTTTCCGCAGCCAATACAGCGTTTCCGCAGCTAGCTGACAATTCCGCAGCTGTTTTGTTAAACTCTAGGTTGCAGGTATCATCAAGCAAAACAAGTCACATGGGTAGCTAGGGAAATGTCAGTACATGGATGGTGTCCTATTCATTCGGTCAAATTTGATGAAAAAGACCCCGGTCAAAGGGAAGTCAAATTGTGTGTTATCACAAAGTCGCCACACTGAGTCGCCACACTAAGTCGCTGCATGTCAAAAAAAAATAAAATATAATAATAATTTTGAATCAATGAAATGAACAAGTTATTTTCTCACTTTTCTGAAGGTATTGATTAATTTTGGACTGATAATGAAAGATGAATGGCTAACTTTGTATCCAAGATTTTTAGCTACAGAACTGTGCACATTCCGCAGCTAAAGTCCAATTCCGCAGCTATTCTCTGATTCCGCAGCCAGAAAAACCTCATTGTTCAAATCAGCTTATCTTTTTCATACAAAATCAGATTTTGATGATTTAAGTACCATTGGAAAGATCTCAACAAGATCTATACAATGAGAAATATATCATTAGAGTTTGAAATGGCAAATAATGAAATAAATTGCTGAAAAGAAGCAACATCAACTTGAGGCACTAATTCCAAAGCAGGTATAAATTCTTTTGATTTTTCCTTTGAGAACTTGTTTCATTAATACAAATTCTTTGTTTTGTGTGTAAATATCATAACTAGAGAGATTGATCACCTCTCTCCTTTGATAATCTTACATTCCATTGTAGAAGAAGTATTAGTTTTTTTGCAGGTTTCAGGAGGAAGGACAAATGACTACAAGAGAATGGTGTCTCTCTAAGAGACCAATTTGTTTCATAAGAGGATGATCAGCAACAAAAAGGAAATATGCTGATGTAAAATCAGATCCAAACACTTGAAAAACTTTCAGATATTATTGTCTCCATCACATCCATACTTCATAATAAACCATTCACCTCATTCCACTCCATATTTTCCATTTTCATTCACATACACTTTCCATCTCTTTTTGTCCATTCATAACCCACCAATAAAAGCAAAAGGCTCATTCATATGCTTATTGCCATTGTCATTTCTGTTCTCCATTGCCATTTTCCATTTTCATTTTCCATTCCTTGTCATTTTCATTCCGCAAATAAGCCCTGCTTCAATGCAAATTATTGAGTCCATAGTCCTTTGAGTCTAAGTTCTTTGTAAAAACACCTTGAGACTTGCATGCCTTAATGGCAAGTCCTCATGCTGACAAACAATGGGAATACATTAATGTCCCTTGTTCGTTAGATCTTCTAGGTGACTCGACATCAGCAAATTCATTCGTACCTAGCAAGATGTGTTTGGGCATCTTGACTCTCATTGTCATCAATGGTGAGAGTTCTCGTGTTGACTAGTGGCATCCATTAATGGCCACTAAGCCAACAATTTCCTACTATGTTCGACATCAGAACATCTTTTCACATAGTAGGAATTGTGCCAATGAGTTTTGAAGACATGAAGACTATTATTTTCAGCATTTTGGAGCAGATTCAGCAAGTTTTAGTAGAAGCAATAAAAAACCATCTTATCTCTCTATCCATGACTCCTCTTGTTCAACCACTAAAGAAGAATATGATCAGAAGTTTTCAACCACCACACATACAACTCATCCATTCCAAAGGGTAAGTGAAGGTACAGAATTTTCTAACTTTTAACCATAGAATTCCATAAAAAGCTAGAATGATAATTGTTGGAAAAACATTTCTCTTCCTCATTTCATAAAATTGCCAATACCATCAGTTGGGGGGGGAATACATTCATATTCATATCTTGCCATGTCCATATCATATTCAAGAGCTCACATACTTCCAACATATATTAAATATTACATTGCTATTATGAGCATACAATGGCTTTTGAAAAAGTGCTTAAAGGATAAATTGGATACAAACAAAATCATGGTTGTCACACAAGAACCAACCATCATGCAATCCAATAAAGATATACTTTGCAACAATAATCAAAATATCATTATGCAAAGTTCAAAGATCAAAATAGAAGGCAACAATAAAAAAAAAAAAATGGTTGTAACACAAGAACCAACCATGTTGCAATTCAAGTGAAACACTTTGCAGAAATATGAAGTTATCAAATGATATCATGCAAAGTTAAGCCAAAGCTCAATAATCAAAAGAGTTAATGTAATATATATTTCATGAGGACATGCAATAGCTTCAGTTGGGGGGTATGTTGAGTCTTGAAAATGTCATTCATTTTCATTACACTTTCACTATTATGTCCATTATATCACTTCCATTTCACCTCCATTTCACTACTATGTCACCACATTCATCCCACTTTCATTATCATTGGGCCACCTTTATGTTTTTCCAATCTTTATTATTTCTAAGCCTTTTAAGTGAATTTGTGGTTAAACATTAGAAAATAATGTGCATATGCTTATACCTAACAAATGAGTTGAGTTTGTTGACATGTGTAGGTTGAAAGGAGGCTTCTAGAAGACCCTTATGTGGCACTCTAAGGCCAAATTCGAATTTGGTTGAAAAGAATCATGGGATCATGAGGATATGTGTCACATCTCCTAATTGTATTGTAACTCTAAAAAGACATGTGTCTTATCAATTCCTATTTTGATTAGGACTCTAGAGGTAGAGGGAGAGATTCATGGACTATCATTAATGAGATGGCTCTCATCTTTTTGTATAAATAGGAGATCTCTCTCCTTCATTTGCTAGTTTTTCCTTTAGTGTTTTCTTAGTCCTTTTAGTTTGTTAGTCCCATGGCTTTTGAAAGCTTTGGAGAGCTTTGTTGTACTTTGCACTTTTGAAGAAATTGAATAAAGCTTTGATGTTCTCAACATGGAAGGAGATGTGAAGTAAATGTCATGGAGCATATTAGGATGTAAGTAGATTAGATTTCATTTTGTAAATATTGCTTTGTAGAATGTAAGGTAGATTAGATTTTCATTCATGCAATTTTAATTTATGAAAGTTATTTTCTCCCGGGATTGTGTGTCTTTGTTGTATTTGCTTTATCTCTAATGGTATTTTCAGTTGTCATATTCATAAGTTGCTGCCTTTATTTTATTTTTCTAGCTTGATTTCTAGTTTAGTTTCTCAAGTTGTATGCTAACATATTGATGGTCTCTTTATCATAAGTTGTTCATCTTTAAGAGATCAGAATATTAATAAATTACAGCTTGCTTTGAGTACTTTTTAGACTAATCTCTAACTACTTCTTAATCGTGTTTCACATAATCCCATATGTTGGAAGCAGAGAGTTAGGAAGAGTTGAACATTATAACTGGTCTTTAAAGTGGATTTTTCTTATTTTGATTACTTTTTAGACTTATTTCTAACTACTTCTTAATCGTGTTTCACATAATCCCATATGTTGGAAGCAGAGAGTTAAGAAGAGTTGAACATTATAACTGGTCTTTAAAATAGTTTTTCTTATTTTTTTTGCAGCAGCATGAGTAGTGACTAGTGCCATTAGAAAGTGGTTTTTATGCTTTGCTTTCAGTTTCATTTCAAGTTATTTCTTTCAAGCTCTTTCTTTGCAAGTTTAATGTACAGTTTGAATTACTGCATGCTTTCAAGTTGATTGTAGATTAGTGATGCACATAGCCTTCTAATGAACTAATGACGTGATAGAATCATCTTGTCCTTTTGCTGCAGCAAGGGTACTTGGTCTCATAGTCATTTTCTCATTATTTGATTATTGCATGTTAGAACAAAACCCCAAAAACAACATAAACTATAAAACAACGAAGTAAGAGAAAGGTTAACTAAGCACATATAGTGCACCACACTTCATCAGCTTACGATACCCGGATTGATAATTTATGTAGAGCAATTTAAGACGTTAAATTGACTAGACAAGTAGTCATATTCTTCTCCATCTCTATGAGTTCCTCACTTACTCACTATGAGCTGTACAAGTCTCTACAATAGCAAGTCCTCCCTGCTGCATGATACCTCACTAAGCTTCTCTCCTCTGAGCTCAATCTTTTGGCATCTCGCTGGTTCTCTCCTCTGGTACCATATGAGCACTCTATGCTCTAGACTTTAACTCATCTTCTCTTTTGAGAACACAACTGTCCTCTTGTATTTCAAACACAAATGAAATACTAGATTCTTCCACTCTCTCTCAGAAACCTTTACTAGCTTCATTCATCACTGCTCTTGAGGCTGTGATCTTCTTATAGAGATTCTTCACTAATTGATGTTACCTGCATATCAATGATATTTAAACCAAATATCATTCCAAGCTTTCAAAAGCCTGCTGCTCAACTTCCTTCTGAGAACACTTTTTTCTACTCTGTCCAACCTTCAGTTGGATTCTTCAGGTTCACTGCCACTTGTTTTTCTAGTCTTTCATTCACTTTGTTCTTTTAGAACATATACAACTTTGTTTTTCTATCTGCTTCTATCAATCTTTACTCTGTCTTAAACCTGCAAAACTCAAACCAGAGTTAAATAAAACAGTACCTGTATGACTTCACAAGCAGTCTCTATCCGCTCTTCACATTTGAGTGAATCTCCATTTTCCTCAAGAAAACAAACATCACTGTGTTTTCTTTATGCTTCTGCAATCTCTTCTTAAGAGTATCCCTTACTCTCATCTTATGTCATTTCTTCTACTTATCAGATTCAAATAACTTGATCTCTCCTTGCTTGCGTACACATCTTGAAAACATAACATATAATTTCCTTATTCTTCTCTAATACCAAAATTATGCTAGCCTAAGATGATAATACCCACAGTATGCATATAAAATGCATAATCTATTATGTCCCAGGAATTTTAATTTCCCTGCCTAGTCAAACCTTCACAAATTAAGGCTTTTGGCTTCTTAATTAATCTTCATGCGGAAACGTTTCCATAACTATCCAATAGTCTAAACCTTAATTAACCTTTCTAGTGGAATCTTATTCAACCCTCATAAACTTTGGTTAATTCTATACCCCGCACATATTAACCAAACCCCATACCATGGTCTCCGACTTTGGTTAAACTTCACCTAACCAATAAAACCTTAATCCACTTTATTTCTATTATAACTCTCCTATAATAGAAATATATCATAAACACACATAAGCCTTACCTTTCCTCCAATCCATGACCTTGGCACATTTACCAATGCTCACCTTACTGCGTTCAACCTCCACCGTTGATTTCACTCCACCAGATCAACGGCTATCGCATGATCTCCATTCATCCTCCGGAACTCAACCAAATTTAACTTGCGTTGATAAACACATTGGGTCCGCTCAGAATATTAACCTACACGCACTTTTACACATGATTACCATCCGATCCATCAACCCATGGATGGTCCTGATCACTGGAACTCAAGGAAGATTTAACCCCACTATATAACCTCTCATTAGGTCCGTTTTTCAAAGATTACTCTACACTTTCTTAGCACGCAATATCTGTCCGATCTTAGATTCAATGGACGGTCCAATCACCTCTGTAATTCAACTGAATTAAGATATGGTTCATAAACCTCATCGGGTCCATTTTCTGGAAACCACTTATGGTTTTGAGGCCGCACGAAAACCACTTCCACTACAAAAGCCGCTCCTTATTTCGCTAACACTTGACTTAATCTCCGCCATTCATCTCTTTTACTTTATATTACATGAATTAATCTTGGCCGCCCATGGCCTTCAACCTTGTTCATTGATCTCATAGATCCAATGGCTCTTATTCATCGTCACTTCATTTCTTTGTCCTTCTATTTACTTTGTTTTTACGTGATTTCAGTTTACTTCAGGGTTTTGGGTATTTAGTTGTCCTACAACACAACCCCCTCTTGGACTGAACTCTGCATACTTTAATCACTATCACTCCTGAATGTCAACTATGATCCTTCATCCTTGCTTCTTCTCTGTGTTCTACTTGAACTCCACTTGCATACATATATTATACAGAAACTCTAATTCACACACAACTTATCCTTTGATTACTCAATTCACACTCACACAATTCAGGAATTAAATTCTATGCATATATATAACCAAATGATTACATAATGAGACTCTTTGCCTCTCTGGGCTGATTTTCTAATCAATGGCTTCTGTTTTCCTACCTGCCCATAGGCTTACAATCAAACTTATCTAACACTCGAACTGACTGACTAATCAGCTAACCCTTTTCTATGCCTTTTTGGATTACAATTATACAAAAGGATTCTATAACTAATTCTTGGTTTAGATCCATCACTTTCTCAACAAAATCCTAAAATCTCTTCTTTATCTCTAAGGATCCTCTTTAATCCACAAATCATGAAACCAATTTGTAATCTAAGATTTACAATGGATTTCCAAAGCTTTCAACTATTGTAAATCTCTCATGTTCTCCAACATTTCAGAACATTTACAAATATTCCTCACAATACTTAATTAATTCCTATTCTCATTAAAATCACTCAAAATCCTAAATAATTGTTAGGATATTCCGACACATAGGAAATAGTTAAGTTCAACTTGGTCTAGTATAGAGTTAGGTAAAGTGTGTTTCTTTACCGTTGTACATTTTGTAACTTACAATCCGACGGTCACGATATGTAGTGATCCGACGGTTCACTCTCTCCTCGGTATTACCGACACTTGATCCGTGGCTTGACACCCGATTGGTCCATGAGTTCTATTTAAAGCGCATGGAGGGTCATTGTTCGGGTAATCCGTGCATGAGAGAAGCTTATGCAAATTTTCATTCTTTGATTAATAAATTGCCTGTAGTAGCCACGTTGGCACAGGTCGTGGACTGTTTCCCTCTTTGAGGGTTTTAACCACGTCAAAATACTGGTGTATTGATCTGTGATCTGGTTGTGATCGGTGTCCTTTTGGTGTTCTTTCTAAGGAACTTACCCTGTAAATTCCTACATGGTATCAAAGCTATTTGAGGGCCGCGTCCGTTGGTGATCTAAATCTGAAGCCGGTAGAACTGCATGCAGCTGTCGTTTCCTAGATCTACTGTTTCTGACTGCTTTCGGGCTGAGAGGACTGCTCTGTTGTGTTCGGAGCATCTGTTCCAGTGAGGAACCCCTTTTGTTTCACGCGAAAAGGTTTCCGGTAGCCCTATCTGCGTCATTTTTAAGATCTGGAGGTATACAGTGTTTATCTGCAGTTTACTGTTATTTTCTCTCTGCTTATTTCGGTTTCGGTTTATTTAGCTTTTTTTTTAACCGGATCTATACCTTTCATTTCTGCGTATGCTCTTTGCCCTGCGACTCTGTGCGATCTGGGCAAATCAGAAACAGAAAGGAAGGATTTTTCTCATGCGTATGCTCTTTTCCCTGCACCTTAGTGTGATCTCGGAAAATCAGAAACATTGAGAAAAATATTTAGTTTTTTGGCCAAAGCTAACTTTGAGCCGCAAGGTTCATTTTTGAAAATATCCTTTTTTTTGGCTAAAGCTAACTTCGAGCCATAAGGTTCGTTTTCTTTGCATGCCCGTGTTGGGTTTTGTGTTTTGTGTTTTGTAGGGAAAAAGAGCTTTCTCAAGGCAAGCACGCAAACCAAGGCCCACCCCCCCCCTCTCTCTCTCTCTCTCTCTCAAATTTTTTGTATAGATCAATTGGTTCAAAGCTATTTTAAGAGAGTAGAGGTCTTGGGTTCAAGTCTCCATTTTGTGGGGGCGGATTTTTTTCATTCCTGCACATTCGCGCACTTTGCCGGCAACTTCAACAAATCTTTTTCAAAAAGCCATAACTTCTTCATCCGGAAGCCTTTTTCAGAGACGTTTTTTTTAAAACAACCTAATTTTTCGAGATCTATCCATTGGAACACTTACTTTCAGCATCTTCAGCTTCAGTTTTTTTAAAAAATGGAAGGTCCATGCCAAGTCATTCTTGACAGCACTAACTACTTCCAATGGATATCCTACATGGAAGATTTACTTAGAAGTAAAGGTCTCTACAGAATAGCCACAGGCCAAGAGAAAAAACCAAAAGATGAAGACAAGGCTGCATAATGGGAAAATAGACAAGATCAAGCACATGGTTTGATAGGAATGTCTATTTCTCCTGATCTTAGATTCCATATTGCAGAACTTGATACTCCTCATGAAGCATTGGAACAAATCACTAAAGTTTTTGGGATTAAAAATGAAATTAGAGCCCATCAACTTGAAAATGAGTTGCTTACATTGGATCCTAATAATTTTTCTTGCATTGAAGATTTCTTGTCCAAATTCAAGACCCTTAGATATCTCTTGGAAGGTGTTAAGGTTAAGAAAGAAGATAGTAACCTTATTTATTCCATCCTTACTAAGTTGGGACCAGCCTACTCTGTATTTGTTTCCACCTTCCATTCTACAAGGGAAGCTTTCATTTGTCAAGGAAAAGACTACAAGGCCCCTTCCTTTGACTCTTTTTGTGATTCTTTAATAAGAGAACAAGAAAAACTCTTACACCTTGGTCTTCTTAATCTTGGAAACTCTTCCAAGAAAGCGTTAGCCGCCCAGCAGCAACCAAATTCAAAGAATCCTAAGAAGTCATATCCTAAAAAGAATGGTCCTAAACCAAACAAGGGTCCTAAGCAAACTCAGCCTCAAAATGAAAGATCATTTCAGCAAAATGATAAGACCAATAAAAACAAATGGAAGAACACTGATAGACATTGTAACTTTTGTAATCGAGATGGCCACTTAGAATCTAAATGCTTTAAGAAGATGGAAGCCTTGGAAGCCGCAATGAAGAAACATAACATCCATGTGGAGCATTCTTCAACTTCAACTTCAACTTCACCTTCAGGAATGGCACTTTCTGCATGTCGTTGTCAATCATCTCAGTCTGGTTATGCATTAAATGTATCTTCTTCTTCTCATTCTCATGAGTGGCTCATTGATTCTGGAGCCTCTTATCACATGGCCAAAAACAAAGCCATGTTTTCTTCTTTAAATGATTGTAACACCAAAAATATATATGTTGGTGATGATAGATCTCTTAATGTTGTAGGGACTGGAACTGTTCATCTAGAAAATGGTCAGTTTAATGATGTATTATGTGTTCCAACCTTATCCTGCAACCTTCTATCTGTATATCAGATAACTCATTCAGGTGAAGGTAAAATTGTTGAATTTTCACCTCATGATGTTGTAATCAAGGATCTAAGAGATCCTAAACATATTCTAGCTACTGGTATTGCTGATGATTCCACAAGGTTGTATAAGTTTCACAACTTTGGGTCATCAAATCTTCCCTCAGTATTTGTTGCTCATAATGATGAAGTGAGAAAACTTTAGCATGAGCGATTTGGTCACTTAAACTATCGCTCCCTTCAGCATCTATGTAAAGAAAATATAGTGACAGGTCTTCCTATGGTATCTTGCAGAGATGGTGTTTGTTCTGGATGTGTACTCGGAAAACATCATCGGGACAGTTTTGAAAAACGTGCCTTTTGGCACGCCTCAGCCCCTTTACAGCTTGTGCACAGTGATTTATGTGGTCCACTTCCTGTTGCTTCATTCTCTGGCTGCAAGTATTTCTTAACTTTCATTGATGATTTCTCCAGACACACTTGGGTATACTTCTTAAAACTCAAGAGTGAAGTATTTAACACATTTTTGGCCTTCAAAGCCTTTGTTGAAAAACAATCTGGACATCAAATTCTTAAGCTAAGAACTGATAATGGTGGAGAATATGTTAAAAACACATTCATCAACTTTTGCACTGAAAATGGAATTCAAATGCAACATACTGTTCCATACACTCCACAACAAAATGGTGTAGCTGAAAGGAAAAATCGCACCTTAAAGGAAATGACTAATTGTATGCTGCAATCTAAAGGACTCAGTCTTAGTTTTTGGGCCGAAGCAATTAATTGTGCAAATTATATAATAAATCGCACTCCTACTAAGGTTCTAAAGAATATCACTCCAGAAGAAGCTTGGAGTTCCATTAAACCAGATGTAAGTCACTTTCGTGTTTTTGGAAGTGAAGCATGGGCCCATATTCCAGATGAAAAACATAAAGCTTTAGAACCTAAGAGTGAGAAATGTACTTTTGTTGGATATTCTGAAGATGTAAAAGGTTATAGACTTATTCCATTTAAGTCCAAAAATGTTATCATTAGAAGAGATGTAAAATTTGATGAAAATAAATTGGCCTGCGAGCCTAGTCCGGCGGATGTGCCACCTCTTCCTATCTCTTCTACTTTTGAAAACATTTCTTCTTCAGATGCTGAAAGTGAGGATGACAATCCTCCCCCACCTTCTCAGGATCCTCAACTTCCAAGATGGGTCCGTGCTACTCGGGATGCAGCAGGTGATCTTGCGGTGATCCTACAGATCAACGACGTACACGTTCTCAGTTTGAAAGAGCCTCTTCTTTACTGGCTCAAGCTCCAGTAAATCATGAAATCTTGACACTTTTGCAGAAGCTTCAGGCCATCCACATTGGGAAGCATCTATGAATGAAGAATATCATTCATTGTTGGCAAATGATACATGGGATCTTGTTCCTCTGCCAAAGGGACGCAAACTTGTTAGATGTAAATGGGTTTACAGAACCAAGTATGGACCAGATGGGAAAGTTGATAAACATAAAGCTCGTCTTGTTGCTAAGGGCTTTTCACAGGTTGAAGGCATTGACTACACTGAAACCTTCTCCCCTGTTGCCAAAATGAACTCTATCCGCCTTGTTCTTTCCCTTGCTGCCTCTTTAAAATGGGAAGTCCATTAGATGGATGTTAAATCTGCCTTCTTGCATGGGGACTTGCATGAAGAAATCTATATGGAACAACCCATTGGCTTCATCCAAACAGACTCCAGCCTTGTATGTCGACTTAAGAAATCTCTTTATGGTCTCAAGCAAGCTCCTCGGGCTTGGTATGCCAAAATGGATAGCTTTCTTTTAGAATCTGGCTTTTCTAGGTGTTATTCTGAAAATACTGTCTACACCAAGAAAGTGGGCAACTCTCTTATCATCCTTGTTCTTTATGTTGATGATCTTATTCTTACTGGTAGTGATCCCAACCTTATAAACCATGTGAAGTCCAGCCTTAAAAAGAAATTTGAAATGACAGACTTAGGACACTTACACTATTTTCTTGGTCTTCAAGTCTTGCAATCCAAGGAGGGTATTTCCCTTTCCCAGTCCAAGTATGCTTGTGATATTATTCATCATTTTCACATGGAAGACTGTAAGCCAGCCCCTTCTCCCTTTCAGTCTGGAGTCAAACTTTCAGTCTCTTGTACTTCTCCTGAAGTTGATGCTACCTTATACCGTCAACTTGTAGGAAAACTCTTGTATTTAACCCATACTCGTCCTGACCTTTCCTTTGCTGTTGGCCTTGTTGCTCGTTTTATGCAAAACCCCCGTGAAAGTCATTGGAAAGCAGCTAAAAGAATAATTCTTTATGTTCGAGGTACAGTACAGTTTGGGATTCATTACAGTGCCAAAGAAGCTCCTCTATTAGTAGGTTTCACTGATTCTGATTGGGCTGGTGACCCTGATGATCGGAATTCTACTGCCGGTTATGTCTTCACTCTTGGTTCAGGACCTATTACATGGGCTTGTAAGAAACAGGCTGCCATTTCTCTTTCATCAGCAGAAGCAGAGTATCGTGGTGCCGTAGAAGCTAGTAAGGAAGCCTTGTGGCTTCGTCAGATCCTATCAGAGTTTGGCTTTGAGCAGCAGCATCCAACCACACTTTGGTGTGATAATCAAAGTGCCATTCAGCTATGCAAAGATCCAGTCCAGCATCAGCGCAACAAACACATTGAACTACACATGCACTTCATCAGAAAGCTCATTCATGACCATGTTCTTGAAGTGCAATATTGTTCAACAGATGATCAGGTTGCAGACATCTTCACAAAGGCTCTCACAGAGGCGAAGTTCACTAAACTTCGATATATGCTTGGAGTTCAGGAAGTTGTCACTAAGGGGGGATAGGCTCTAGTGCCTCCTTCCTTCTCCTATTGTGTCATATTTGTAAATCCTTCAATCCTATCCCAAGTTGTTCTTAAGGGGGGATGTTAGGATATTCCGACACATAGGAAATAGTTAAGTTCAACTTGGTCTAGTATAGAGTTAGGTAAAGTGTGTTTCTTTACCGTTGTACATTTTGTAACTTACAATCCGACGGTCACGATATGTAGTGATCCGACGGTTCACTCTCTCCTCGGTATTACTGACACTTGATCTGTGGCTTGACACCCGATTGGTCCATGAGTTCTATTTAAAGCGCATGGAGGGTCATTGTTCGGGTAATCCGTGCATGAGAGAAGCTTATGTAAATTTTCATTCTTTGATTAATAAATTGCCTGTAGTAGCCACGTTGGCACAGGCCGTGGACTGTTTCCCTCTTTGAGGGTTTTAACCACGTCAAAATACTGGTGTATTGATCTGTGATCTGGTTGTGAGCGGTGTCCTTTTGGTGTTCTTTCTGAGGAACTTACCCTGTAAATTCCTACAATAATTACATTAATTTAACACTTAGGAAACCAACTTCCTTAAGACACAAGACCCCCTATGTCTACTAAAATATAATGATTTTCCTGAGCTGAATGCTCCTGCATCAAGGAGAGATAGCACTATTTGTTAAAAAGAAGGACAATATCCTCAAATTGTTCAATTATAACTGTTGAATAAGATGACCATAAAAAATAAATATCCATTGCCCATGATTGATGATCTCATTGATTAGCTAAGAGGAGTGATGATGTTTTCCAAGATTGACTTGAGGTTTGGTTACCATCAAGTCTTGAAAAATGATGAGAATATCCATAAAAACACCTTTAGAACTTGGTATGGTCATCATGAATTTGTAGTGGTGTCAATTTTACTTAACAATGCATCGGATATGTTTATGTGTTTGATGAACAACATTCTCAACAAGTTTTTAGACAAGTTTTTTTTGGTGTTCATTGATGATATTATGGTGTATTCCAAGAGAACGTAAGAACATGAGGAACACCTCAGGATAGTGTTATAGACATTAAGGGAGCATTCGAATGTATGCTAAATTCAGTAAGTGTGACTTCTTTTAGAATTAGGAACACTATTTGGCCATGTAATCTCAAAAGAAGGGGTTTTGGTGGAACCAAAAAATATTAAATGGATCATGGACTTGGAAACAATTGAACATGTGATTGAGGGGAGGTTATTTATGGATTTTCCATGTACTATAGAATATTTATCGAAGGGTTCTAAATATAATTCATCCAATTACTTCATTATAGAAGAAAGGAGTAAAATGTAATTGAACATTAGATTGTGCAGCAAGATTCAAACAACTAAAGTTCCTTTTAACAAATGCCCCTATCCTAAATATAATGGATCCAAACAAGGACTTCACCATTTGTACATATTCCTACAAGGGAGGACCCAGAGGAGTTCATATGCAATTAGGTGATGGAAAAGTGTCATAGCAGAAGCTACACACACAAATTCAAACTAAATGATGTAGCAAAAAAAAAAAAACTCATAAACAAATAATATTAATATTGAGAACTCACAATTTTATTCATGAAATAATTTGGGACCTTTGACCCTTCTTTCTAGGCCCAATAAATGCATTACGCTCCTATTTATACTTAGATGAGAGATCTATAATTATCAAGAGATAATTCCTCTCCTAGACTTTTGGAAGAAGTTGAGAAAAAAATCCTCTTTTAAGGAACCTATCATAACTTTTTCCTAAATAACATATATTTTTTCCTTTTTCCTTTTTTCTTATCTTCTTCTTCTTCTTTTATACATATTGTTTCTAGACTTTTTGCATCGTCTAGTATTTTCTAAAAATATTCAAAATTTAGAATTCTCTAAAACTACTTAGATTTAGAAAATTAAATACACATTTTATTAGGATGCTCTTATTTCAAACACCAGGGGTATAAAAGTTTCATGGCCTCCTAGTCATGGGTTCAAATCTATTTCCATGATGTTGTAGAGTATTTTCCTCCTAGATCCAAAACTTGATTTCTTTATTTCCCACTTATTTTACTATTATGTTGTACCATTGTTGTTTCCTGCAACCTTTCGGGGTTGCACACTTTGTCAATTACTTCATCATGTTATACTATTCACTTGTTACATCTATCCTTATGGTATAATATTTTGTGACAACCCTAACCATGGTTCTCTCATGAAATGCAATTTAAATATTTTACAAAGAAAAGGAAGGCCGAATCAAGGGACATAGATTCCAGAGGTGTAGGAGGTTTCTTGCTTGGGACATTCAATGTTTCCTTGTTGCAGGAAATTTGAACTAGTTATGACAACCATTAAAGGCGGGTTGGTGTGTTTTAGTGGATTTGTTTTCTAAATTTAATTAGGCTGCAATAGAAGTATGCAAGCCCATGCTTCCTTGGAAAACATTACAAGGAAGGAAGGACAAGTAATTTATGAAGTTGGGAGACTGTGTCGGTGGCTAGGGAAAAAGGAAGAAAATTTAACTTCTGATAAAGAAGGAAAAGGGAAGAAATAGTTTGATTCATCGTTCAACGACAAAGTGACAAGAGAAGAGAATCGATCAGGAGCAAGAGAGAAGGAGTTGGAAGAAAAGGAAGGAAATATAGAGATATTAGTTTTTGGTTTGCAAGGTTGGCAGGAACAAGATCAATCCTAGGTGATTAATAATGGCCCCTCGATTCTCTGTATAGCTAAAGGGTGGAGATGTTATTTCTCTAGAGGCCCTTGATGGCTGAGGTGGAGGGTTGTTCCTTGAAATCCTGAAAGGAGGATCTTTGAAGCCTTCTTGTTGTCTGGTTTTTATAATGGATTCCGGAATTCCCTAAGGTGGGTGGAACATTGTGATGTTGTTTAAAGGGTGGATACTTGTTTCTCTAGACTCCCTTGATATTTATTGGTGGAGAGGAAGTCTCTAGATCCCCTAAATCTATTGGTTGTTGAAAAACCAGAGGTTGGAGGTAGAAAACCTCTAGATTCCCTATATGGATGGGATGGTCATCATTGGATAGTTGGAGGGCAGAGGAAGTTGGCTTTTGGATTCCCTTTACATTGACTAACTGCTAAGTAGTTGGTGGGTGAAGGAAGGATAACCTATGGTTCCCGTTTCAACTGGGATTTTGTTTTTTATTCCTTTGAGAAAGGCCCCTTATTCTCTAGAATCTTGCTCTAGGGTGCTAGCTGTAATTGAGCTTTAGCTACAACTATTTATGGTTGGCTGGAGATTCCTATTCCTAGAATCAGTTTCCTAGACACCAATTTTAAATCTAAGATAAGTTTATGTACATGTAGCCTATGCTATTGAATGTATACATATATGTTTGGTCTGTAAGTCAAATTTACATTGATTACTAGAACAATGCATGGTTTATAGTAATTATATTCTGTTGCCTATTCCTTGAGACTGTGATTTTGTTCTAATGCCCTATTTGTAGGGAGACACGCAATTATATTAGTGTCATAGGCACTGAGTGTATTTAACCATGTATATAGTGAAGGAGAATAAGCATATGAAATGTCAGTGTATTTATGCCAAAACCAGTCCTTCTGAGATCGCTTTCTTTGCTCATGAGCGCGCACACACACACACACATGTATGTATGCATGTATGTATGTATATATTTATGTATATCGCAATGTTCTGGGAACACAGTGTCATGGTGACCTTGGCCTAACTACCATAGCCCATGGAAGAGATGTCATTCGTACCAATTGGCCTTTGCAAAAATATTGTGTGGAAATTCCTTATTGAGACCGGGATGAGGTGTCCTAGAGGTGAAGAGAGGAGATGTTGAGGAGAGTGATAGGATGATGGGACCGACATGATGTGTCTTAGAAGTCCCATCCCAGAGGTTCAAAGAGGAAGAAGTCAATGAGATCTATGGGATGATGGGACCAGGATGATGTATCTCGAAGGCGCAAAGGGGAGCAAGTAAGGAGAATCATCGGGGTGGTAGACAGAGATAATGAGGCAAGCCAATATCATAGAAGAGGTCGTGAGATGGGGCCCATATTATTCTTATGTGCCTGTCAACAACCCATGAGTGGTTTTAGAAACCCAATACCACCTTCTCTGACAACAGTGGTTTTAGAGAAGGTGATGGAGGGGTGTTGGAATGAATATGAGTCGTCGATGTGGCGATGGATAGTTTCTTATTTCCGCCCATTCCGAGGGGTGACCTACTCATAAACACCATGTCGAAGTTTCTTATGTCAACTCCACTATTCAAACACGCGGGGATCCACCTAGGAAATTCACATATTTTATCCAACATGGGGTCCATTACTTTTGGCAACACGACATACAATAAGTCCACGACATATTGTAAATGCCAATAAGAAGTAAGGTAAATACAAATAATATGGAAGGGCGTAGCCCCAAATAATGTTAAAATACATAAATAAATATGTGTGTGTGTGTGTGTGTGTATTGAGGTGATGAATGCTCTGGTTATCTATGCATACATGTAGTTGAGTTATAATACTCGGGAGTGTTACAGGTCTATTTGGGCACATCACTCCCAACGATCAGATCAGTACAAATAGGGCTCATCAAACCCTAATTTAGCTGCCCATGCCTAAGACAAGTCATCATATTGAGTGTTTTCATCCATGGAAGTTTCCTAGTTTGAAACCTTGTTGAAATGCCTTGAGACACCAATGCACCCTTGGTTAGGGAAAACTACTTTGCATAGTAGGTAGGACCATTCAGACCTACGTTGCATAGCACTTAGTCCCAGTTAAGCTTGTGTTGGGCAAGGATGAGCGAAATTGGCATAGGATTCTGGCAATATTCCTTGAATCTAGAACATTCTAAAGGACTCCCAGCTCTTATCTCATCCTATGAGCTTGACTATGGATAAGCTATGGATCATCTAATCCTCTATCCTCTCATCCCTTTCTCCATGGAAACTAACTATCCAATTATGGAAAACCATTCAATACCCCATTTTTGAAAAAACCACTTGTATTTCCCTATAAACTGACCACTGATCATAGTGATCATGGGAGTTGGAGCTTGGATATTATAGAGAAATATTGTTGGTTTAGAGACTTGAAATCATTGTCAAACTAATGTTATGTTGCTGGATTGCTATTGCTATTGGTGTGATGAGGGTTTGGACTAAGATGGATGAGTGACACGAGCTCGAACCACAATGGGTGTAACTCCTCCTTCTATCAATCAATAAAGTTGTTTGTTCCTTTTCCAATACCTTTGTCTATATCTATGATGAATGTATGTTCAAATGTATTCGATTCCATTTGTTTACAATAAATAGATCATATGCTTTGATTGTTGTCGTCTTCTATTTATGTTGGTAGGTACTAATTGTGTGAATTCAGTTTGAGTGGGAGTGACGGGAGCAACTCAAAGGAGATCAAAGGAAGCGAAGGATCATAAGTACTTTCCTTTATCTTATCTGCTTATTGTAGGAAAAGGTTAAACATATTTACTTTAGTTGTTCTAAGTGTAACTACCGAGTTAGGGAAGATATACTTATCTGTAGGTATAAATTTTGTATAACAAATTGGCGACTCCACTAGGGAATGAACCCAAAATTTTTGGTCAATTGGCGACCATACTGGGGAGCGAACATCATTCTTGGTAGTTATCCCTTGTCTTAGTGGCACTAGTAGACTTTTCTTGAGTTCATTTATCCATATTCAGTCATTTTTAAGCTTGTTTGGTCAAAATGTGTCCTTATTTGTGTGTTGATAGTGCTCTCTGGCATTAACGCACATTGTTCTTGACACAGTGCTCTTCAGAGCAGCCTTAGCCTAGAGACAGTGCTCTGCAATGCACTATCTCCCACTCAGGTCTACGTTGGTCCCTGTCAAGCCAAAAATCCATCTTCTTGCTTGATTTTTTCCAAACTGTTTCACATCTTATTTTTTGAATGGTCAATGTTTCTCTGTCTCTAAAGTCCAAATTAGCATCTCTCTTCCATGCCCACTTTGGCTTTGTTTGTTCAATGTTTCTTTATGTTTTCTTTATCATTGTCGAATCAATCCCAAAGTTAGCTTACATTGATTAGTCTTTACTTTTATGAAAAATAATTGTCGTAAAGTATTCATTTCTTTGAAAAAGAAACTGTCGTAAAGTCTTCGTTTCTTGTGAAAATCATTGATTGATCGTTTGTGCACTTAATTTCTTTATGTTCATCTAAACATTAAATGAATGAAAAGAAAAACATGCATAATTCATTTAGAAGTTTGTGTGTGCTTGTAGGAATGGTATAGGGAAAGTTGCATTAGATGTGCTCTATGCTCTTTGTTTAAAGATTATGATTTCTCTATCCCTTTTAGTTATGGTTTTCATTGTTTAAATCAAATGAAAAGAATGTTTCTCATCTTATTTGCATTCTAGGAGTTTCAAAAACATCACACGGTGAACGAGAAAGGAAAAATTTTAAACAAGATCAACTAAAATTTATCTTAATTAACCTAATGTATCATTGTAACTTAACACATAACATTTAGAGGTCTAAGATAGAGACATGTTCTGGCGTTGTTAAACATAGCAGCTATCGCTAATGGTCTGTGATACATTCCGAGTGTGATACCTCATTCCACATACGTAAGTATATCGTAGCTCATCCATGTACTTTCGGTTATATCGCGCTGTGTTATAGTACAAAAAGTATAAGGGAATGCTCTCATTGTGCGGTTTCGCATTAGACAGTGCTAACATGAATTGGGCCTCCACGTACTTTCAGGTATATTTTGGAGGAATACATTAGGTTGAAATCCATCCATAAGTAACCGAGTTAGCCTCCTTGTATACTGTGATACACTGAAAACAACATTCGGGGAGATTGCCTGAACATATATTAAGTCCTTGGTTTACTGAGGCAGTATATTGCAGTTCACAGTTACTTGGTAATCCTTTTGCCTAGACCATCCCTCTTTTGTTTTGTTATGTTATTTTTATTAAAATAAAATTAACTGACCGGATAACATCCTCCACATCACTCCTTATTTGATATTTGGTTGAGACATATGGCAACAACTCCGGAGTCCACCGATCAAGGAATTCCTTTTGATGGGAATCCTAGTCCTTTTCCTCCTTTTAGAAATATTAGTTCTCCTTATATGGCTACGTTGTCCCTTCCAAGACTTACCATCAGCTTGCTAGTATGGTTGTTCTCAACCTCGAAGAAGAAAGGGAAGAAGAAGAAGAAGAAGAAGAATAAAATTCAACAGGGGGGCAGCCAAGAAACCATTGCTTTGAATGCAACTTCTGATGAGAAACCGTCTAATAAGCCTCACAAAATTCAATATCCTTGCAAAAGTTGTACGGGAGACCATCTTCTTCAAAATTGTTCTGGTTTTCCTCAGATATTAGAAGAATGGTATTCTTGTTCACATCATCTTGTGTCATCAACTTCTGGAGATCATGCTGGTGACACAACATCAACTAGTGGTAGTAAAGTTCTTGGAAATAATGGTAAAGTTAAGTTTCCCTGGAGGTTATGCGAAGGGAATCACCCCATTCACCTTTGTCCCTATCTGGATGAAGCCCAAAAAGTGTTGGATAACCATCCTGCTTCTCCGCAGCGACTTCCATATGGTTACAGGAGACTCTCCCTTAATCCTTCACTAGTTGATGAAGTGACTGATCCAAATCAACCGTTGTTCAAACCCACTCTCTCTGAATGTGAATCCCATGAGTCTATACCTAACCAATCATAGGTCAAGGAAATAGTTGACCCGATTTCACCTTCAGTTAATCGTACCTTTCCCATAGAGAGTGAGTATGATACCACTCAAGTTCTTTTCGTTTCTTCATATTCCAATGAGCTTGGAGGCACTATTCCATGAGGATAGGAGGAAAATTCTCTCATTCTTGTAACTCAAGGGGGTAATTCTCTCGTTCTTACGGTACCCCCTCCAAGTAGTCTCGTCACTTCCTTTGATTGGAATCGACTGGCAGGATGTCATCTTCCTTCTTATGTGCCTTTCTAGATCATAGTACAGGTTTATAATATGATTGTATCTGGCACTATTATAGATGAAAGTGCATCTATGAGTATCATTTCCTCCACTACTTGGCGTGCACTCAGTTCACTGCCACTTGTGCCTGTTACGTAGAACCTATTGGCTTTTAATAGAGGAACCAGTCTGTTGGAAATAATACTGAGAGGGGGGGTGAATCAGTATTATCAGATTAATCAAACTTTTTAAATGCTCAGAAACATATACGCTACTTCAGTTAAGTGAACCAGCGTGTACACGCTACTGTGACGAAGTAAAACAGCGTATAAGAAGAAAACTCACAATTTAGTTAGCTTATTCTTCAATTAAGTGCATCAGGACATTATTCACCACATTAACAGTAAACATGTGCAGTATAACAGAACAGATAAAAAGCCACACACATGAACACCAAGATATAAGGTGGAAACCCAATGTGGGTGAAAACCACCTGCTGCAAGTTGTCTCTATCTTTCTTTAATATGAAACTTCAGTTTACAATCTTTTGTACTGGTGCAGCCTTATACCAGTACGCAGGCTACAACCTGCAGAAGGCTACAACCTTCTCTCGTTCTCCAAACTTCCTTGGAAGGGAGCTCCAACCCCCTTTGCTCTTGTACTAGCCAAGATACTAGTACGTAGGTGCTGACCTACAATCTTCCTTCTTTCAGGTATCACTTTTCATACATTTTCAGACTTGGATATTCCTGAAGCACAACATTACAATCTAAAGACCACAATTCATTCAATTTCCACAACAGATCAAAAACAACCAAACTTTGAATCACTGAACCACTGAACCCTGTCAATCACCAGTTACCAGAACACAGAGCAGACTACAGAACTCTGCAATAACAGTCAGACCCCACTGTAAACCCAAAATCAAGCTTCAAAAGATATACGCTACTTCAATGAGCAAAACCCGCGTATACACGCGCTTTTACCGAAGCCAACCTGCGTACAGATCTAAAAATAAACTTTCTCAATTTGCAGCTGTACCAGACATTAGTTAGACCCAGAACGTAACATTGCGACAATATGCAGATCTAGAAATACGCATAATCAACCATATCATGATAGTGCATTTCAAACCATTAGATCCCGATCTATCCTTAGATCTAGTCTTCCATCAACCGATGTGATCTCTCCTTGGCTTAGATCAAGCAACTCAGAACCTGCATATCAGATCTCTTTCTCTCTTAGATATTCAAGCTTTGTCGAAAGATGATTTTGCCTAATGATCTTCTTCTCCTTATATAGTCTTAGGCCTAGCTCAATACCAAGAGCCAAAACCATAGTAACACAATACCATCAACTTTAAAACTAGGGATCGACATGCCCGTCGAGACATAATGGTCCGAAATCATAGGCACAACTTCCAAGGACTAACCACCATGGACCAAAGGAACCTTTCCACATACACGCGCTTTTTCTGAATCGAACTAGCGTGTACACGCGACTTGGGCTTAACGAAACGGCGTGTATGAGCTTCCTTGGCATGCTGTACTGAGATCTGTCTTCTGATTAAGTTGCCATCACCTGTACCAACCTCTGAGTGAGTTGCCATCAAGGACAACACTTAAATCATAATGCCAACAATCTCCCCCTTTGGACTTGATGGCAACCACCACACCAAGTCACTCTCCCCCTTTGACATCAAGGGCAAAGGGCTGTGCTCCCCCTGAGGACATGCTGATACCTCTGCTTGGCTGTGCTGACTCGTGCTCCCCCTGACAGTAGGCCAGATCAGCAAAAGATGTTCTTCAACAAGAACCAAGACTTATACACCATAAGGGACCGTCCTATCACCAAAAGACTCAATACATACATCCATACTCCCTACCAAGAGGGGACATATCAGAAACAACCAATTATATTACAGCATTCATCCCAGGCATAGTGGGGAAACCAACATAGGCCGTTACATGACCTTGACACCATAAAAGAAATATGACAAGAGAGATACATGACATAGAGACAACAGATCTAGACCAAGACTTAGGAAAGGCACCAGCAGCATCTGATAAACATCTTGTTAGATCAGCAACCAGGATTTCTTTCTGAGCTCCTTCTCCTGAAACCAACGACCAAAACATCTGAATGCCAACAATGCTTTATGAGACTTTTAAGCTGCTCCCCCTGAACCTGTGCCTGTTGCACTCCCTGAAACTGTGCCTGAAGAATTCTGACATTCCCATTGCTGTTCAGAACTCCAGAGTTTTCCCTTGCTGTTCAGAACTTCATATACGCGATTTTTCCTGTATAGAACAGCGTATGTACGCGGATATACTTTCTGCAACAAGCGTCCAACATATACGCGACTTACCCATCATGAAACCGCGTGTATACGCGCATATCCCTTCCGTAACCTGCGTATACCAACTTTTCTGTAGAACAAACAAACTTCAACAACAGGATGAAGCATCAACTACTCCCAGCTTTTGTCTGAGATATTCAAAAGTTTCCCTGGGCAGTGGTTTTGTGAGAATATCAGCAACTTGCTCCTTAGAAGGAACATACTCCAACTTGACCTTCTGCTCAAGCACTTGTTCCCGAAGAAAATGGTACTTGATTGGTATGTGCTTGGTCTTTGAGTGCATGACTGGATTCTTTGAAATGCTGATTGCACTTGTATTATCACATAAGATAGAGACAGGTGGAGTGCAAGTGATTTGAAAGTCCTGCAAGGTCTGCATCATCCAAAGAAGTTGTGTGCAACAAGATGCTGCAGCCACATATTCTGCTTCAGCTGTAGATAAGGCAATCGAACTTTGTTTCTTGCTGAACCAAGATACTAATCTGGAACCCATGAAGAAAGCACCTCCACTTGTGCTTTTCCTATCATCCACACTTCCAGCCCAATCTGCATCTGTGTAAGCATGAAGAGTGAGATCTGTATTTCTAGGATACCATAAGCCATAGTTTTGGGTCCCTTGAAGATATTTGAAGATTCTTTTGACTGCCTGAAGATGAGTTTCCTTTGGGTTGGCTTGAAATCTTCCAACCATTCCTACTGCATGTGTAATATCTGGTCGAGTACCTGTCAAATAAAGCAAACTCCCAATCATGGATCTATAAGTGGGTTGGTGAACTGCTGCTGATTCATCATTTGCACTGAGGCTGCATCCTGTAACCATGGGTGTACATACTGGCTTTGACTCTTCCATGCCATACTTCTTCAAGATCTGCTTGAGGTATTTGGTTTGAGACAAGAAGATACCTCCTTCATTTTGTTGGATTTGCAATCCAAGAAAATATGTCAATTCTCCAAGAAGTGACATTTCGAATTCTTTCTGCATAACCAAGGCAAAGTTTTGACTCATGGTCTCTTCATTGCTGCCAAAAATAATATCATCTACATAAACAACAAGAATTAGCAATTTGTTATTTTCAACTTTTATATAGAGATTGCTATCTGCTGATCCTTTTGAAAAGCCTTGTTGGTGAAGATATTTGTCCAACCGATAGTACCAAGCCCTTGGAGCTTGTTTGAGCCCATAGAGTGCCTTTTTCAATCTGCATACAAGGTTTGGATCATTCCCAAGAATGAACCCATCTGGCTGCTCAATATATACTTCTTCTTCTAAGTCTCCATTCAGGAAGGCTGATTTCACGTCCATTTGAAATACCTTGAAGTTTTGAAAGCTTGAGAGAGCAAGGAACATTCGGATGGCCTCTAGTCTTGCCACAGGAGCAAAGGTCTCTTCAAAATCTATTCCTTCTTGCTGTGCATACCCTTTACAAACAAGTCTGGCCTTGTTTCTAATTACTTCTCCATTTTCATTTAACTTATTCTTGAAGACCCATTTTGTTCCTATTACATTCTTATCTTTTGGTCTAGGAACTAATTCCCAAGTGTTGTTCCTTTCGATTTGCTCAAGTTCTTCATCCATTGCTTTGACCCAACATTCATCTTTGCATGCTTCTTTCACATTTTGTGGTTCAATGGAGGAGAGTAGAGCCAAGTAGCTTGAAGCTTCTGCAAGTGTCCTTCTTGTTTGTACTCCTGCTTCTTTCTGCCCCACAATCTGAGTTTCTGGATGATTCTTTTGGACATATCTGGATGGAGTCTTCTCTTCTATTCTTGTCTGCTCCTCTGGTTCTTCTTGAGATTCTTCTTCTTCTTGAGGTTCTTCTTCTTCATCATTTCGCCTTTGAGAGTAACCTTCATCTTCTTCAATGTCTTCATGATGAACTTGCCTAGGAATATATCCCTTCTCATCAACCACTATATCAATACTGTCAACAATTCTGCCAAGTCTTTTATTGTAGCACTTGTATGCTTTGCTATGTGGAGAATAACCAAGAAGAATGCCCTCATCTGCTCTAGGTTCAAGTTTGCCAAGTTGCTCATCAGTATTCTTAATATAACATTTGCTCCCAAAGATTTTGAAATGCTTCACGGAAGGAGTTTTACCACTCCAAAGCTCATGAGGTGTTTGAGTGCTGTTTACTCGGACATTTGTTTTGTTAAGAATGATAACAGCAGCATGTGCAGCTTCACCCCAGAAGGTTGCAGGAGTACCTGATTCATCGAGCATAGCACGAGCCATTTGTTGGATAGTTCTGTTCATTCTTTCCACAACCCCATTTTGCTGAGGAGTTCTAGCTGTAGAGAATTCTCTTCTTATCCCATGTTCATCGCAGAAATCAAAAAATTCATTTGATGTGAACTCCCCACCTCTGTCAGATCTGAGGCACTTAATTTTGTGTCCTGATTCATTTTCAGCCAATGCTTTGAAGGATTTGAATTTTTCGAATGCTTCATCTTTGTGCTTCATAAGCCCTAACCAAACAAACCTTGAGAAATCATCAATGAATAATATCAGATATTCTTCTCCTCGAGGTGTCCTTTTCCTAAATGGACCACATACATCTGTATGGACTAGCTCAAGAGGCAAGCTAGCTGATCCTTCCTTCTCTGGAAAGTTAGTTCTGGTTTGCTTTCCAAACTGACAAGATTTGCATATGGTGTTGTCTGGAATTTTGATATCTGGAAGATCGCGAACTGCCTGATATTTGCATGCTTTCCTTATTTGTGAGAAGCTTAGATGTCCCAACCTTCGATGCCATAACCAGTGCTCTTCATCCTTGCTAAGATAGCATTGTTGTTGTCCTTCTTCAAATATGTACAGATTATTTGGAGTTCTTTTGCCTTTGAGAACTGTTTTACCTGTATCAAGATCACGAACAAGACATCCATTCGATCTGAAAATAACCTCGGTTTTTTGATCACACATCTGGCTGACACTTAGAAGATTATGCTTCAATCCATCAACATACAAAACATTTCCAGCCTTGACCTTTTCTTTCAAAGGAGCAATACCTTTTCCTTTTATAGTTGCAGGAGTATCATTTCCAAAAGAAACTTTCTTTCCCTTTTCTAAAGTAGAATAAGATTCAAGTTTTTCTTTATCACCTGTCATATGTTTCGAACATCCACTGTCAATGTACCATAGATTTTCCTGTCCTTCTGCATAAAACGCTATCCCACATCTTTCTGTCTGAGGTTCTTTTATTCTCCATTTTTTGGTGCTCGTGGCTTGTTCCTTTTTCTCCTGAAACCTGCTCCTGCATTCAGATTCTTTATGACCAAAATTATTGCAAATAGAACATTCAACTTCATTTTCAAGAACCGAAAAGTTGTTATAGGTCCTCTTTGTAATCCCTGTCATACTTCTTTGTTTTTGAGCTTCCCTAGTCATGATTGTTTTATATGCAACACATTGAGCTGCTTTGTGACCAAAGTTATGGCAAGAAAAGCATTGTCCATTGAAGAAGCTTCTGCGGTTATTGAATCTACCAGCCAACTGATTGTAATTTCTATTTTCATCTATTCTTGTGCCAAACTGAGAAGATTTTACCTGTGGTTGGTTGTAGCTTTTGTTCACCCTTAAGAAGGATTGTCCCTGATAGTTTCTGTTTGTAATTCGTCCCTGCTTTACCTGATTATCTTCATTGTTCTTCTGCTCATTTCTTCTTGCTGCATCAAGATAACTTTTTGAGGTGGATGCTTGAGAGGTTTCTCCATTATAGCCCAAACCTGTCTTGTTTAGAGGAGACCGCTGCACATTGATAATCTCATCCAAAGTTTCAGATCCTTTGACAAACTTAAGATTAATAGCTTTTGTTTTCTCAATTTCTTTTCTGAGACCAACAATTTCACCTTCTAGTTTTTCAAGATGTTTTTCCTTTTCATCAATTTGAAATTGCAAAGTATCAATGATCACACTCTTTTCTTCTATGCATCTCTTGAGTCTAGTAATTTCATTATAGAGATTATCCACATCTACAGCATCCTCATAATCATCATCTTCAAATGCCATTAATAGCTTATATTTATTACCTTGTTCATCTTCATCACTGTTTGATAAGCCATCACTATCTTCATGGGTGTAGTAGCTTTTCTTATTTGCACTTTGTTTCTTATTCCATCTAGCAGGTTCTTTTCCTTTATCCTTATTAGGACATTTTGCAGCATAATGACCTACTCTTCCACAAGCAAAGCATTTGAAAGGTAGCTTACCTCTGAACCTTCCAGCACCCCTTTGAAGATTTCTGACAAAATTTGATTCTTCTTCCTCTTCTTCTGGAACATGGCTTGCTTCATAGTAATCTTCTTTTCTTGATGCCTTAAAAGCAGCTTCCCTTCTGTCTGATGGACCTCCCTTTCTCATTTCATAAGCAGTTAGAATTCCATGTAGCTGAGACATAGTGAGAACTTTGAGATTTTCTTTTTCTTCTATTGCAGATACTTTAGATTCAAACTTGGGGGATAATGATCTTAGAATCTTTTGAACTACTATAGTCTCTTTTATTTCTTCACCCAAATTTTTCATACAATTAACAATCTCATCTACCCGAAGAAAATAATTAGCCACACTTTCATCATTATACATCTTGAGGGTCTCATATTGAATCCTGAGAGTTTGAAGTTTAGCTTGCTTTACCTGTTCATCTCCTTCATAGCTAGTGATCATTTTGTCCCATATCTCTTTTGCTGATTTGAAGTGCATGACCTTCATGAATTCTGTTTGAGATATACTTCCTAATAGAGTACTGACTGCTTTTGCATTTGTTTCATATGCCTTTTTCTCAGCTGGATCTGTAGGAGTAGCTGAAGGAAAAGCATAGCCTGTTTCTACAATGTCCCAAACTTCTGTACCAAGAGATTGAAGATATGCAGTAACTCTTACCTTCCAATAATTGAAATTTGTTCCATCAAAAACCGGTGGCCTGATTGATGCTTCTTTCTCGTAGTTGCTCATGATGAATGATCTTCCTTCAAGCGATCAAGCTTCTCTGAAGGACCTGCTCTGATACCAATTGTTGGAAATAATACTGAGAGGGGGGGTGAATCAGTATTATCAGATTAATCAAACTTTTTAAATGCTCAGAAACATATACGCTACTTCAGTTAAGTGAACCAGCGTGTACACGCTACTGTGACGAAGTAAAACAGCGTATAAGAAGAAAACTCACAATTTAGTTAGCTTATTCTTCAATTAAGTGCATCAGGACATTATTCACCACATTAACAGTAAACATGTGCAGTATAACAGAACAGATAAAAAGCCACACACATGAACACCAAGATATAAGGTGGAAACCCAATGTGGGTGAAAACCACCTGCTGCAAGTTGTCTCTATCTTTCTTTAATATGAAACTTCAGTTTACAATCTTTTGTACTGGTGCAGCCTTATACCAGTACGCAGGCTACAACCTGCAGAAGGCTACAACCTTCTCTCGTTCTCCAAACTTCCTTGGAAGGGAGCTCCAACCCCCTTTGCTCTTGTACTAGCCAAGATACTAGTACGTAGGTGCTGACCTACAATCTTCCTTCTTTCAGGTATCACTTTTCATACATTTTCAGACTTGGATATTCCTGAAGCACAACATTACAATCTGAAGACCACAATTCATTCAATTTCCACAACAGATCAAAAACAACCAAACTTTGAATCACTGAACCACTGAACCCTGTCAATCACCAGTTACCAGAACACAGAGCAGACTACAGAACTCTGCAATAACAGTCAGACCCCACTGTAAACCCAAAATCAAGCTTCAAAAGATATACGCTACTTCAATGAGCAAAACCCGCGTATACACGCGCTTTTACCGAAGCCAACCTGCGTACAGATCTAAAAATAAACTTTCTCAATTTGCAGCTGTACCAGACATTAGTTAGACCCAGAACGTAACATTGCGACAATATGCAGATCTAGAAATACGCATAATCAACCATATCATGATAGTGCATTTCAAACCATTAGATCCCGATCTATCCTTAGATCTAGTCTTCCATCAACCGATGTGATCTCTCCTTGGCTTAGATCAAGCAACCCAGAACCTGCATATCAGATCTCTTTCTCTCTTAGATATTCAAGCCTTGTCGAAAGATGATTTTGCCTAATGATCTTCTTCTCCTTATATAGTCTTAGGCCTAGCTCAATACCAAGAGCCAAAACCATAGTAACACAATACCATCAACTTTAAAACTAGGGATCGACACGCCCGTCGAGACATAATGGTCCGAAATCATAGGCACAACTTCCAAGGACTAACCACCATGGACCAAAGGAACCTTTCCACATACACGCGCTTTTTCTGAATCGAACTAGCGTGTACACGCGACTTGGGCTTAACGAAACGGCGTGTATGAGCTTCCTTGGCATGCTGTACTGAGATCTGTCTTCTGATTAAGTTGCCATCACCTGTACCAACCTCTGAGTGAGTTGCCATCAAGGACAACACTTGAATCATAATGCCAACAATCTCCCCCTTTGGACTTGATGGCAACCACCACACCAAGTCACTCTCCCCCTTTGACATCAAGGGCAAAGGGCTGTGCTCCCCCTGAGGACATGCTGATACCTCTGCTTGGCTGTGCTGACTCGTGCTCCCCCTGACAGTAGGCCAGATCTGCAAAAGATGTTCTTCAACAAGAACCAAGACTTATACACCATAAGGGACCTTCCTATCACCAAAAGACTCAATACATACATCCATACTCCCTACCAAGAGGGGACATATCAGAAACAACCAATTATATTACAGCATTCATCCCAGGCATAGTGGGGAAACCAACATAGGCCGTTACATGACCTTGACACCATAAAAGAGATATGACAAGAGAGATACATGACATAGAGACAACAGATCTAGACCAAGACTTAGGAAAGGCACCAGCAGCATCTGATAAACATCTTGTTAGATCAGCAACCAGGATTTCTTTCTGAGCTCCTTCTCCTGAAACCAACAACCAAAACATCTGAATGCCAACAATGCTTTATGAGACTTTTAAGCTGCTCCCCCTGAACCTGTGCCTGTTGCACTCCCTGAAACTGTGCCTGAAGAATTCTGACATTCCCATTGCTGTTCAGAACTCCAGAGTTTTCCCTTGCTGTTCAGAACTTCATATACGCGATTTTTCCTGTATAAAACAGCGTATGTACGCGGATATACTTTCTGCAACAAGCGTCCAACATACACGCGACTTACCCATCATGAAACCGCGTGTATACGCGCATATCCCTTCCGTAACCTGCGTATACCAACTTTTCTGTAGAACAAACAAACTTCAACAACAGGATGAAGCATCAACTACTCCCAGCTTTTGTCTGAGATATTCAAAAGTTTCCCTGGGCAGTGGTTTTGTGAGAATATCAGCAACTTGCTCCTTAGAAGGAACATACTCCAACTTGACCTTCTGCTCAAGCACTTGTTCCCGAAGAAAATGGTACTTGATTGGTATGTGCTTGGTCTTTGAGTGCATGACTGGATTCTTTGAAATGCTGATTGCACTTGTATTATCACATAAGATAGAGACAGGTGGAGTGCAAGTGATTTGAAAGTCCTGCAAGGTCTGCATCATCCAAAGAAGTTGTGTGCAACAAGATGCTGCAGCCACATATTCTGCTTCAGCTGTAGATAAGGCAATCGAACTTTGTTTCTTGCTGAACCAAGATACTAATCTGGAACCCATGAAGAAAGCACCTCCACTTGTGCTTTTCCTATCATCCACACTTCCAGCCCAATCTGCATCTGTGTAAGCATGAAGAGTGAGATCTGTATTTCTAGGATACCATAAGCCATAGTTTTGGGTCCCTTGAAGATATTTGAAGATTCTTTTGACTGCCTGAAGATGAGTTTCCTTTGGGTTGGCTTGAAATCTTCCAACCATTCCTACTGCATGTGTAATATCTGGTCGAGTACCTGTCAAATAAAGCAAACTCCCAATCATGGATCTATAAGTGGGTTGGTGAACTGCTGCTGATTCATCATTTGCACTGAGGCTGCATCCTGTAACCATGGGTGTACATACTGGCTTTGACTCTTCCATGCCATACTTCTTCAAGATCTGCTTGAGGTATTTGGTTTGAGACAAGAAGATACCTCCTTCATTTTGTTGGATTTGCAATCCAAGAAAATATGTCAATTCTCCAAGAAGTGACATTTCGAATTCTTTCTGCATAACCAAGGCAAAGTTTTGACTCATGGTCTCTTCATTGCTGCCAAAAATAATATCATCTACATAAACAACAAGAATTAGCAATTTGTTATTTTCAACTTTTATATAGAGATTGCTATCTGCTGATCCTTTTGAAAAGCCTTGTTGGTGAAGATATTTGTCCAACCGATAGTACCAAGCCCTTGGAGCTTGTTTGAGCCCATAGAGTGCCTTTTTCAATCTGCATACAAGGTTTGGATCATTCCCAAGAATGAACCCATCTGGCTGCTCAATATATACTTCTTCTTCTAAGTCTCCATTCAGGAAGGCTGATTTCACGTCCATTTGAAATACCTTGAAGTTTTGAAAGCTTGAGAGAGCAAGGAACATTCGGATGGCCTCTAGTCTTGCCACAGGAGCAAAGGTCTCTTCAAAATCTATTCCTTCTTGCTGTGCATACCCTTTACAAACAAGTCTGGCCTTGTTTCTAATTACTTCTCCATTTTCATTTAACTTATTCTTGAAGACCCATTTTGTTCCTATTACATTCTTATCTTTTGGTCTAGGAACTAATTCCCAAGTGTTGTTCCTTTCGATTTGCTCAAGTTCTTCATCCATTGCTTTGACCCAACATTCATCTTTGCATGCTTCTTTCACATTTTGTGGTTCAATGGAGGAGAGTAGAGCCAAGTAGCTTGAAGCTTCTGCAAGTGTCCTTCTTGTTTGTACTCCTGCTTCTTTCTGCCCCACAATCTGAGTTTCTGGATGATTCTTTTGGACATATCTGGATGGAGTCTTCTCTTCTATTCTTGTCTGCTCCTCTGGTTCTTCTTGAGATTCTTCTTCTTCTTGAGGTTCTTCTTCTTCATCATTTCGCCTTTGAGAGTAACCTTCATCTTCTTCAATGTCTTCATGATGAACTTGCCTAGGAATATATCCCTTCTCATCAACCACTATATCAATACTGTCAACAATTCTGCCAAGTCTTTTATTGTAGCACTTGTATGCTTTGCTATGTGGAGAATAACCAAGAAGAATGCCCTCATCTGCTCTAGGTTCAAGTTTGCCAAGTTGCTCATCAGTATTCTTAATATAACATTTGCTCCCAAAGATTTTGAAATGCTTCACGGAAGGAGTTTTACCACTCCAAAGCTCATGAGGTGTTTGAGTGCTGTTTACTCGGACATTTGTTTTGTTAAGAATGATAACAGCAGCATGTGCAGCTTCACCCCAGAAGGTTGCAGGAGTACCTGATTCATCGAGCATAGCACGAGCCATTTGTTGGATAGTTCTGTTCATTCTTTCCACAACCCCATTTTGCTGAGGAGTTCTAGCTGTAGAGAATTCTCTTCTTATCCCATGTTCATCGCAGAAATCAAAAAATTCATTTGATGTGAACTCCCCACCTCTGTCAGATCTGAGGCACTTAATTTTGTGTCCTGATTCATTTTCAGCCAATGCTTTGAAGGATTTGAATTTTTCGAATGCTTCATCTTTGTGCTTCATAAGCCCTAACCAAACAAACCTTGAGAAATCATCAATGAATAATATCAGATATTCTTCTCCTCGAGGTGTCCTTTTCCTAAATGGACCACATACATCTGTATGGACTAGCTCAAGAGGCAAGCTAGCTGATCCTTCCTTCTCTGGAAAGTTAGTTCTGGTTTGCTTTCCAAACTGACAAGATTTGCATATGGTGTTGTCTGGAATTTTGATATCTGGAAGATCGCGAACTGCCTGATATTTGCATGCTTTCCTTATTTGTGAGAAGCTTAGATGTCCCAACCTTCGATGCCATAACCAGTGCTCTTCATCCTTGCTAAGATAGCATTGTTGTTGTCCTTCTTCAAATATGTACAGATTATTTGGAGTTCTTTTGCCTTTGAGAACTGTTTTACCTGTATCAAGATCACGAACAAGACATCCATTCGATCTGAAAATAACCTCGGTTTTTTGATCACACATCTGGCTGACACTTAGAAGATTATGCTTCAATCCATCAACATACAAAACATTTCCAGCCTTGACCTTTTCTTTCAAAGGAGCAATACCTTTTCCTTTTATAGTTGCAGGAGTATCATTTCCAAAAGAAACTTTCTTTCCCTTTTCTAAAGTAGAATAAGATTCAAGTTTTTCTTTATCACCTGTCATATGTTTCGAACATCCACTGTCAATGTACCATAGATTTTCCTGTCCTTCTGCATAAAACGCTATCCCACATCTTTCTGTCTGAGGTTCTTTTATTCTCCATTTTTTGGTGCTCGTGGCTTGTTCCTTTTTCTCCTGAAACCTGCTCCTGCATTCAGATTCTTTATGACCAAAATTATTGCAAATAGAACATTCAACTTCATTTTCAAGAACCGAAAAGTTGTTATAGGTCCTCTTTGTAATCCCTGTCATACTTCTTTGTTTTTGAGCTTCCCTAGTCATGATTGTTTTATATGCAACACATTGAGCTGCTTTGTGACCAAAGTTATGGCAAGAAAAGCATTGTCCATTGAAGAAGCTTCTGCGGTTATTGAATCTACCAGCCAACTGATTGTAATTTCTATTTTCATCTATTCTTGTGCCAAACTGAGAAGATTTTACCTGTGGTTGGTTGTAGCTTTTGTTCACCCTTAAGAAGGATTGTCCCTGATAGTTTCTGTTTGTAATTCGTCCCTGCTTTACCTGATTATCTTCATTGTTCTTCTGCTCATTTCTTCTTGCTGCATCAAGATAACTTTTTGAGGTGGATGCTTGAGAGGTTTCTCCATTATAGCCCAAACCTGTCTTGTTTAGAGGAGACCGCTGCACATTGATAATCTCATCCAAAGTTTCAGATCCTTTGACAAACTTAAGATTAATAGCTTTTGTTTTCTCAATTTCTTTTCTGAGACCAACAATTTCACCTTCTAGTTTTTCAAGATGTTTTTCCTTTTCATCAATTTGAAATTGCAAAGTATCAATGATCACACTCTTTTCTTCTATGCATCTCTTGAGTCTAGTAATTTCATTATAGAGATTATCCACATCTACAGCATCCTCATAATCATCATCTTCAAATGCCATTAATAGCTTATATTTATTACCTTGTTCATCTTCATCACTGTTTGATAAGCCATCACTATCTTCATGGGTGTAGTAGCTTTTCTTATTTGCACTTTGTTTCTTATTCCATCTAGCAGGTTCTTTTCCTTTATCCTTATTAGGACATTTTGCAGCATAATGACCTACTCTTCCACAAGCAAAGCATTTGAAAGGTAGCTTACCTCTGAACCTTCCAGCACCCCTTTGAAGATTTCTGACAAAATTTGATTCTTCTTCCTCTTCTTCTGGAACATGGCTTGCTTCATAGTAATCTTCTTTTCTTGATGCCTTAAAAGCAGCTTCCCTTCTGTCTGATGGACCTCCCTTTCTCATTTCATAAGCAGTTAGAATTCCATGTAGCTGAGACATAGTGAGAACTTTGAGATTTTCTTTTTCTTCTATTGCAGATACTTTAGATTCAAACTTGGGGGATAATGATCTTAGAATCTTTTGAACTACTATAGTCTCTTTTATTTCTTCACCCAAATTTTTCATACAATTAACAATCTCATCTACCCGAAGAAAATAATTAGCCACACTTTCATCATTATACATCTTGAGGGTCTCATATTGAATCCTGAGAGTTTGAAGTTTAGCTTGCTTTACCTGTTCATCTCCTTCATAGCTAGTGATCATTTTGTCCCATATCTCTTTTGCTGATTTGAAGTGCATGACCTTCATGAATTCTGTTTGAGATATACTTCCTAATAGAGTACTGACTGCTTTTGCATTTGTTTCATATGCCTTTTTCTCAGCTGGATCTGTAGGAGTAGCTGAAGGAAAAGCATAGCCTGTTTCTACAATGTCCCAAACTTCTGTACCAAGAGATTGAAGATATGCAGTAACTCTTACCTTCCAATAATTGAAATTTGTTCCATCAAAAACCGGTGGCCTGATTGATGCTTCTTTCTCGTAGTTGCTCATGATGAATGATCTTCCTTCAAGCGATCAAGCTTCTCTGAAGGACCTGCTCTGATACCAATTGTTGGAAATAATACTGAGAGGGGGGGTGAATCAGTATTATCAGATTAATCAAACTTTTTAAATGCTCAGAAACATATACGCTACTTCAGTTAAGTGAACCAGCGTGTACACGCTACTGTGACGAAGTAAAACAGCGTATAAGAAGAAAACTCACAATTTAGTTAGCTTATTCTTCAATTAAGTGCATCAGGACATTATTCACCACATTAACAGTAAACATGTGCAGTATAACAGAACAGATAAAAAGCCACACACATGAACACCAAGATATAAGGTGGAAACCCAATGTGGGTGAAAACCACCTGCTGCAAGTTGTCTCTATCTTTCTTTAATATGAAACTTCAGTTTACAATCTTTTGTACTGGTGCAGCCTTATACCAGTACGCAGGCTACAACCTGCAGAAGGCTACAACCTTCTCTCGTTCTCCAAACTTCCTTGGAAGGGAGCTCCAACCCCCTTTGCTCTTGTACTAGCCAAGATACTAGTACGTAGGTGCTGACCTACAATCTTCCTTCTTTCAGGTATCACTTTTCATACATTTTCAGACTTGGATATTCCTGAAGCACAACATTACAATCTGAAGACCACAATTCATTCAATTTCCACAACAGATCAAAAACAACCAAACTTTGAATCACTGAACCACTGAACCCTATCAATCACCAGTTACCAGAACACAGAGCAGACTACAGAACTCTGCAATAACAGTCAGACCCCACTGTAAACCCAAAATCAAGCTTCAAAAGATATACGCTACTTCAATGAGAAAAACCCGCGTATACACGCGCTTTTACCGAAGCCAACCTGCGTACAGATCTAAAAATAAACTTTCTCAATTTGCAGCTGTACCAGACATTAGTTAGACCCAGAACGTAACATTGCGACAATATGCAGATCTAGAAATACGCATAATCAACCATATCATGATAGTGCATTTCAAACCATTAGATCCCGATCTATCCTTAGATCTAGTCTTCCATCAACCGATGTGATCTCTCCTTGGCTTAGATCAAGCAACTCAGAACCTGCATATCAGATCTCTTTCTCTCTTAGATATTCAAGCTTTGTCGAAAGATGATTTTGCCTAATGATCTTCTTCTCCTTATATAGTCTTAGGCCTAGCTCAATACCAAGAGCCAAAACCATAGTAACACAATACCATCAACTTTAAAACTAGGGATCGACACGCCCGTCGAGACATAATGGTCCGAAATCATAGGCACAACTTCCAAGGACTAACCACCATGGACCAAAGGAACCTTTCCACATACACGCGCTTTTTCTGAATCGAACTAGCGTGTACACGCGACTTGGGCTTAACGAAACGGCGTGTATGAGCTTCCTTGGCATGCTGTACTGAGATCTGTCTTCTGATTAAGTTGCCATCACCTGTACCAACCTTTGAGTGAGTTGCCATCAAGGACAACACTTAAATCATAATGCCAACAATCTCCCCCTTTGGACTTGATGGCAACCACCACACCAAGTCACTCTCCCCCTTTGACATCAAGGGCAAAGGGCTGTGCTCCCCCTGAGGACATGCTGATACCTCTGCTTGGCTGTGCTGACTCGTGCTCCCCCTGACAGTAGGCCAGATCAGCAAAAGATGTTCTTCAACAAGAACCAAGACTTATACACCATAAGGGACCGTCCTATCACCAAAAGACTCAATACATACATCCATACTCCCTACCAAGAGGGGACATATCAGAAACAACCAATTATATTACAGCATTCATCCCAGGCATAGTGGGGAAACCAACATAGGCCGTTACATGACCTTGACACCATAAAAGAAATATGACAAGAGAGATACATGACATAGAGACAACAGATCTAGACCAAGACTTAGGAAAGGCACCAGCAGCATCTGATAAACATCTTGTTAGATCAGCAACCAGGATTTCTTTCTGAGCTCCTTCTCCTGAAACCAACGACCAAAACATCTGAATGCCAACAATGCTTTATGAGACTTTTAAGCTGCTCCCCCTGAACCTGTGCCTGTTGCACTCCCTGAAACTGTGCCTGAAGAATTCTGACATTCCCATTGCTGTTCAGAACTCCAGAGTTTTCCCTTGCTGTTCAGAACTTCATATACGCGATTTTTCCTGTATAGAACAGCGTATGTACGCGGATATACTTTCTGCAACAAGCGTCCAACATATACGCGACTTACCCATCATGAAACCGCGTGTATACGCGCATATCCCTTCCGTAACCTGCGTATACCAACTTTTCTGTAGAACAAACAAACTTCAACAACAGGATGAAGCATCAACTACTCCCAGCTTTTGTCTGAGATATTCAAAAGTTTCCCTGGGCAGTGGTTTTGTGAGAATATCAGCAACTTGCTCCTTAGAAGGAACATACTCCAACTTGACCTTCTGCTCAAGCACTTGTTCCCGAAGAAAATGGTACTTGATTGGTATGTGCTTGGTCTTTGAGTGCATGACTGGATTCTTTGAAATGCTGATTGCACTTGTATTATCACATAAGATAGAGACAGGTGGAGTGCAAGTGATTTGAAAGTCCTGCAAGGTCTGCATCATCCAAAGAAGTTGTGTGCAACAAGATGCTGCAGCCACATATTCTGCTTCAGCTGTAGATAAGGCAATCGAACTTTGTTTCTTGCTGAACCAAGATACTAATCTGGAACCCATGAAGAAAGCACCTCCACTTGTGCTTTTCCTATCATCCACACTTCCAGCCCAATCTGCATCTGTGTAAGCATGAAGAGTGAGATCTGTATTTCTAGGATACCATAAGCCATAGTTTTGGGTCCCTTGAAGATATTTGAAGATTCTTTTGACTGCCTGAAGATGAGTTTCCTTTGGGTTGGCTTGAAATCTTCCAACCATTCCTACTGCATGTGTAATATCTGGTCGAGTACCTGTCAAATAAAGCAAACTCCCAATCATGGATCTATAAGTGGGTTGGTGAACTGCTGCTGATTCATCATTTGCACTGAGGCTGCATCCTGTAACCATGGGTGTACATACTGGCTTTGACTCTTCCATGCCATACTTCTTCAAGATCTGCTTGAGGTATTTGGTTTGAGACAAGAAGATACCTCCTTCATTTTGTTGGATTTGCAATCCAAGAAAATATGTCAATTCTCCAAGAAGTGACATTTCGAATTCTTTCTGCATAACCAAGGCAAAGTTTTGACTCATGGTCTCTTCATTGCTGCCAAAAATAATATCATCTACATAAACAACAAGAATTAGCAATTTGTTATTTTCAACTTTTATATAGAGATTGCTATCTGCTGATCCTTTTGAAAAGCCTTGTTGGTGAAGATATTTGTCCAACCGATAGTACCAAGCCCTTGGAGCTTGTTTGAGCCCATAGAGTGCCTTTTTCAATCTGCATACAAGGTTTGGATCATTCCCAACACCCCTCTGGTACCTTGAGGCTTGCATACATCAATGGAAAGTTTCTCGCTTCCAATGACAAGTTGAAATCACAGACCTTCGACCGAAAGACTTTGTATGGTGTTCAACATCAAAACACCTATTCACACCATGTAGAATGTACTATAGTACCTTGAGAATCATTATCATTATTGGTGATTTCTCTCGCATTTGTTAATAGCTTACATCATTGGTTGGTAATCAGACGGTGTCTTCCCATGTTCGACTTCAGATCAAATTTTCACATGGTTAGACTCATACTTGAGCAAACGATTGGACGAGATAGAAGACCCTAGATCTAGTTTCATCCATCCGGGCTGCGATTTTAGGAGAGTACTAAATCATCTGTACGATGGCTTTACACATATGGTCATCTTGTTATGGGTCTATATCTGTAGACGACTATTCGATTTATGTACATGTAATGAAAAGTTTATATGATAAGGATGGGTATGCCTTCCCTCATAAATTCATGGAAAATTCAAAGATATAATGATATTATGTATTGTAATTGATGCAGGTCACCGCCCGCTTCAGATCCTCCTCATCACATCATAAAGCATATCACTCAACATTATCATTTTTGACTTCATGCTTTAGGGGGAAGCTGTTATAGGTCTATTTGGGCACATTACTCCCCACGATCAGATCAGTACAAATAGGGCTCATCAAACCCTAATTTAGTTTCTCATGACCTAGAGAAGTCATCATATTGAGTGTTTTCATCCATGAAAGTTTCCTAGTTTGAAACCCTGCTGAAATGACTCCTTCGAACACCAACACACCCTTGGTCAGGGGCATCTACTCTGCATAGCAAGTATGCCCATTCATACCTGCATTACATAGCTGGTAGGCCCATTCAGACCTGTGTTGCATAGCACTTAGGCCCACTTAAGCCTGTGTTGGGTGAGGATGAGCGAAATGGCATAGGATTCTGGGAATATTCCTTGAATTTAGAACATTCTAGAGGATGACCAACTCTTATCTCATCCTATGAGCTTGACTATGGATAGGCTATGGATCATCTAATCCTCTATCATCTCATCCCTTTCTCTATGGAAACTAACTATCCAATTATGCAAAACCATTCAATACCCCACTTATGACAAAACCACTTGTATTTCCCTATAAATTGACCACTCATCATAGTGATCATGGGGGCTGGAGCTTGGATATTATAGACAAATATTGTTGGTTTAGAGACTTGAAATCATTGTCAAAGTAATGTTATGCTGCTGTATTGATGTTGCTATTGGTGTGATGAAGGTTTGGACTAAGCTAGATGAGTGACACGAGATCAAACCACATTGGGTGTAACTCCTCCTTCTATCATTCAATAAAGTTGTTTTCTCGTTTTCCAATACTTTTTTCTATATCTATGATGAATTTATGTTCAAATGTTGTTGATTCCATATGTTTACAATAAATAGATCATATGTTTTGATTGTTGTCATCTTCTATTTATGTTGGTAGGTACCAATTGAACGAATTCAGTTTGAGCGGGAGCGACGGGAGCAACTCAAGGGTGTTCAAAGGAAGTGAAGGATCACAAGTAGGTTTCTTTATCTTATCTCTTTATTGTAGGAAAAGGTTAAACATCTTTACTTCAATTTTTCTAAGTGTAACTACCCACTTAGGGAAGATATACTTATCCATAGGTATAAATTCCGTATAACAGGGAGTAGAAGAAGAGTGCTAATCATAATTAAATAATACAAACCCTTGAAGGGGCAAAGATATAAGGCAAAAAAAAAATCCCATTCTTCTAACAACGCAAGAGGAATTGGATTAATAGTAACCACCCCAATGGGGTAAGTGGGGTGTTGTTATAGGTGGTATTAGAGCATACAAGTTCAACACTTGGATTGGATGGGCTCTATCATGAGAGAGTGAGGAAAAAAATAATCTTAAGAGAATTGCACATTGACTTTTAAAAAATTAATTAAACAATTGTTTAGGTGTTAAAATCCGGTCTAAAGTAATTGAATGCATGCCTAATTGGTATATGAATATGTGATTTATTTAAATAGAAGAAAACTAAGAAGTTGTCATATTTCATTTTCATGAATAAACTAACAATTGTTCTGACAATTAAACTATTTGTGAATTATACAGGCCTATATATTATGATTGATGAATGGTTGCTTGACTGGTAACCATGTGCTAGTGGGAATTGTTTTATTGCAGATAATCTGTTACAACAACTCTGTAATAGTGGGACCATGTGTATAAATTTGTTGTTTATTTATTTATTATACACTAACAATTGTGTGTGATTGAAAACACATCACAAGTAGCATAAGATAGAGACAAACACAAAAATGAGGACCAGAATGGTGCAATACAATTCAAATGAGTCACAACATGGAAATGAAGAGGTCATGACAAATGAAGGCGAAATTTTAGTTGACCAAGGGGGAGGGGCTCACTACCTAGATTGGATGGATACTCTAAGAAGCCTAAGGGCTGAAGTTAGAAGCTTCAAGGTAGATAATGAGAAACTGGTGAGAGCTCAAGAGAAACAAGATAAGATAAATGCAGTCATTATGCAAAGTCTCTCAGATTTACAGAGACAAAGGCAACCTGAGATGAGGGCTAGCCATAGAGATAGGAGGCGCCTTTAGGGGTTAGAAGAGAAAACTAATGGGACAAATGGTAGCAGGTCCAGGAAGATGCACAAGAAGGAAAGTGAAGATACTGTGTGGGGAAATGCACCATTGAGCACCCCAAGAGGAAGAACCAACATTTATGTGCATCACTCTAGTTGACCATCTAGTTCTACTACCAAGAGGCACCACCATAATCATCATCAGCAAAGAAAGGAAAAGGAGTACATGCTTAAGAAATTCAATAAATCCAAGACACCCACATTTGATCGGGATATGAAGAAATCAAAGGAGGCAGAAGCTTGGTTGTTGGGTATGAAGAAGTTTTTTAGAATTCATGATTATTTTGAAAATATGAAAGCCAATATTGCCACCTACAACTTGAAGCAAAAAGTAGACATATGATGGGAAGATTTGAAAAATTCTAGAGGCATTGTTGAGGGAGAATTTACTTGGAATGAATTTGAAGAGCTCTTTAGAGATCAATATCTATCTGAGCACTACTATGATGGCAAGGAAAAAGAGTTCTATGAACTCAAGATGGGGAAAATGATATATGATGAGTATGTCACTAATTTTTTTGAACTATTGAGGTATTTTCCATATCTCAGGGATGAGAAAGCCAAGATTCAAAGATTCATTAGTGGGTTGCCTATGACATTTAGAGACAATATTGAATTGTTGTAACTCTAGACTTTGAAGGATGCCATTAAGAATCTGAAATACTGCTATGAGTAAGCAAAACATAGACTAGAAATTAAGAGTGTCTAGAAGGGAAGGAATAGTGCTAAAAATAAGAAGAATTAGCCCAAGAAAAATTTAGAAAAGAGGAAAGGTAAGCATCCAACCCATGAAAATCAGTTTTAGCATAAAGATAGCATTGTTTCTAAGGGAAATATGCAACAACTAACATTAGAGTAGCACATGCTTGAAGGAAGAGAGAAATTAAAGTGTTGAACATGTGGTGAAGATCACCGGAAAAAATATTGTCCACGCTAAAAAACTGTTGGACCAAAGGTTTACAATGCCCAGGAGGTTTGCAAAGTGGGTGAAGTAGCTGAGAGTTCCCATAATTTATGTAGTTGTAGACAATTTCCATGCATACCACTAGGCATCCATAATTGAGATGAAAGGTAAGATGTGTAATCAAATGGTTTCTATTATGATTAATACTAGTTCTAACTACAACTATGTCAACCTAGAGCTTGTTGAAGAATGAAATTTGGCCAAGCAATTACATGAAGAACCATGGTTGCTTCAATTGGAAATTGGAACAAAAGGAAATATTAATCATTGGGTGTTATCATGTGCATTTGAGTTCAGTGGTATGACCATAACAACACAATTGAATTTATTTCCACTGAGAGAATAGAACATATTATTGAGCATGGGTTGGTTGTACTTGCACAGGACCAAAGTGGACTATTTTGAAAAGGAAATTGAATGCTTAAATGAGAAAGGAGAAAGAAGAGTTTTGTAGGGAAGGAGGAAGCCTACTTTGGTAAGGTTGATCAAGGCTATGCAAGCCAAGCGTAGTAGTAGAAAGGGATGCATGTTGTTTGTAGTGCAATTCTTAAGTGATGTGAACTCTAGAAGTGATGCTGAGAATGAGGAAAGTGAACTGTTGAAAAGGTACCCAGTTCTGCAGTAGAATGAAAATGTATTTCTAATGGATGTTCCTGGATTATGTCCACATAGATAGATACATTTCTCTATTGATTTGGTACCTGGAGTAGAACCAACATGTAAGGCAGGATACAAGATCAATATCTGAGTTGGTTGAGATAAATTGTAGCTAAAGGAGATAATGGACAAGGGATATATAAGGCCAAGTGTGTCACCATGGGGAGCTCCAATATTATTTGTAAAGAAGAAGAATAATACCCTTAGATTATTCATTGATTACATGCAATTAAACAAGGTTACATAAATAACATGTACCCATTTCTAAGGATTGATGATATCTTTGATCAATTATGGGAAGAATCAGTCTTCTCCTAGATTGACTTGAGGTCAGGATATCATCAAGTAAGGATCAAGAAGGAGGACATTCATGAGACTACTTTCCAGAAAAGATATGGATGTTATGTGTTTGTAGTAGTACCCTTCAGGCTTACTAATGCCCCTGCCACTTTCATGTTTTTAATGAAGAGGGTGTTGCCTCCTTATTTGGACAAGTTTTTCATTGTATATGTAGATGACACATTAGTGTGCTAAAAGAAAGAGGAAGAGCATGAGAAGCATCTAGATGTAGTACTGCAATTGTTGAGGGAACACAAGATGTATGCAAAGATAAAAAAGTGTGACTTATTCTAGTCACGGATACACTATTTGGGGCATATTTTCTCCAAAGAAGGGATATCAGTTGACCCAAAGAAGATCAAGGCTATAATGGAGTGGCCAAACCCAAAGAATGTGAGTAATATCAAATCGTTCATGGGATTGGTAGGTTACTACAGGAGATTCATCTAAAGCTTTTTTGAGATAAGCCATCCTATCACATCCTTGCAAATAAAAGGAATGAAATTTGAGTGGACAACTCAGTGTACAACAATCTTTGAGAAATTGAAACATTTCCACACAAATGCACCAATGTTGAGGATTGCAGATCTTGAAAAGGATTTTGTTGTGTCCATAGATGCATGCAAGGAAGGTCTCGGTGGAGTCTTGATGCAGGAAGGGCAGGTTATTTTTTATGAGTCAAGGAAATTGAATAAGAATGAGTTAAATTGCATGACTTGTGATATATATTTGGATACCATAATTAATGCATTGAACATGTGGAGGCATTACTTCCTAGGTAGGAAATTTACACGTATGACAGACCGTAGTGGGCTCAAGTATTTGTTTCAGAAAACTATGTTGAATGTAAGATAGGCTAGATGGTTGGCCATACTTAGCGAGTTTAACTTTGAAATCAAGTACATAAAAGGCAAAGAGAACAAGGTTGTTGATGCACTTAGTAGGAGGATTCAAGTGAATCACTTGGAAATGATAAGATCTTACAAAATGAATTTGGTAGGATGGGTAAATATTGTAGGATAACACTATGAAAAATATCAACAAATGAAATAAAAGTTGCAACAAGATGGTGGGGATGAAGAATATCATCTCATTGATGAAAACCTAATTAGGTTCAAGAATAGAATTTATGTGCCAAATAATGATGAATTGAAGAGGCCTATAATGAGAGAGTTCAATGTCAAGCCATATTCATGCCACCCAGGGTACCAAAAGACTCTCACAATCATTAAAAGTTCTATTATTGGCCAAATTTGAAGAATGAAGTGCATGTTTTTGTGGCTAAATTCATATAATTTCAACAAGTGAATGTTGAATGCAAGCACGTAACATGATTATTGTAGTCCATTCCCATTCCAGAATGGAAATGGGAGGTAAAATCTATGGATTTTATCACAGGTTTACATAGAACCTCCAGGAAGCATGATCCAATTATTGTGGTGTTGTGCTATACAACAATCCTCCCCATTTCATAATTTTTCATATAAAACCTTAATAAGAAAGCGGTCCCCTTCTAGAATATAAATAAAATCAATAAAATGTTTGAAAATTAAATTTTATAATAAGTCATATAGAATCTTGCTTTTATGGTAGGTTAAATTGCAATTGCAATTTGCAAATCTATCAAACCCATGAAAGTCCTCTTGATAAGGTCTGATCCGATTTGAATTATAATAAAACCTTATCATAAAGCTTTATAAAAAAAAAACAATTATAAAGGGAAAATATCGCATCGTGCACATCCTTTATTTCAATAATGGACTTAAAGTGTTCCATTGAGATCCACTGATGCGATAACTCTATCGAAAATCGCATATCGCTACTCATCAACAAATCGCTCCAAGTCTTCCATAGAAAACCTCTGATGCAATGAGATGATCGCAATCATGCATCACTAAAATCATAAGACACATCCCAAAAAGTTCCGTTGAAATCTGCCGATGCGATTTTATTATCATAAAGCGCGCTTTTGATAAAGGCAAAACATGAAATATTATGAACATGTGCGGTTTAAAGTTATAAGTCAATTATAATGAAAATTTAAATGATTTATTAATTTTAAAGCATGTCGCCTCCCCATGCCAGCTCACCACTGATCACAATCACAACCATGCAAAGGAACCATTTAAGCACGACACTTATAATTCCTGATCTGTGATATGCCATTATCGCTAATCATTGATCAGGAAGTCATGAGACCCATTCTAAAAATGACCGTTATAAATTTGCGATGCGACATATCATCACAGCATTAAAGTTTCACGTTGGAAGTTATGAAGAAATCATTAAGAAGCAGTTATGGTTGAATCTTTCAAGGATTTCATCCATGGTGGCTTAATATATCATAGATCCATAGCATCTATTATGCTTAATTGCTATTAGTCCTGTGCACTGTGTATTAGCTTTGAACAAGTTTTTCCACTGTTACGTCCTTCTGTTTCGTTTTGCAGAGTGAATCCAAAATCATCAGTCCAGCAAAAATGTCTAAGAGAGCTCGGAAAGCAAAGGTCCCCGTCGTAGCGAAAGATGAACCAGCAAAGTTGGTACTGATAGCTGACACTACCTGTGTAGGCCTCAACAAGACTTCATGGGAGGGCATATATAATTTACTCGAAGCCAAGGATCCAAGCGAAGTTGAAGAAGAAGGAGAAACGACTAGTTCAACTGATAAATTAGAAAATACTCTTTACGATTTAGCTAGCTCCTTCCTCCACAGAATAGCAGCCCGCACGAAAGTGTTACCATACAATGACCTGGTGAGATGGGTTATAGAAAGTATCAACATAACCGACATAACATTCTATATAGCCAATGGAAGGATGTTCGGGACATTCAGGGCAGAAGATGTCAAGAAGATGTACCATTTTCCAAATCCCCAGAAATAGTACAACAAAGCATTTTTAGAAGCTTTCGCTAAGGATAACGATGTTGAGTCAAACCCTATCAGGCAATGGAGGCATTTCCCAAACAAGCATAAGCATGAATCATCTGGTATGTACTTCGTAGACTCCTTAGCATCTCCCTATTGCTATGCTGGTGCTATGATATGTAGACTCTTTGGAGTCTCTAATTCAGCTAGTTTTTCCATAGAAATGGTGGCCTTAATGGAAGCAGTAATTAACTCTTATATCATGGATTGGACAACCATTTCATCAGACAAAATGGCCAACCAAATCCTTGATTATAGAAGAAATAGGTTTGTAACTACCCGAACAATACCCCCATTCTATATGAGCTCCTACATCATGGATACCATCTGTTCCAATTATGAATACCCCATTCTAGGTTGGAAATGGATGCCTTAAGAGCCAACCCTTATTCACATTTATCATAAGTATTTTTGGAAGGCCCATTATAAAGATCATATATATAGAATTTTCCATGGTTTTGTTTTACCCATCCATCAGGCCATATTCAACAAACCTTCTCCTCGATTATCCGATGAGGCCAACATTGACCTAACATCAATCGATAGTTGGTTCAGTGAAGAAATGTTCACCTATATCAGACTTTTTGGTAGCATTACAAATCCACATGTTCTCCCTTTGTACATTCTTGATAAGCTATTGAACAGAGAAATAACTTACCAGATAATAGAAATAGGAATGTCCAAGAACCTCAAAGAGTCCAAGAAACAAATGTGACCTTCATCTCCCCTCCACTGTGGTACTTACACAATGCATGATTTCAAACATGCAGAGAAAGAAACAGAGAAGATAAAAATTCTGAAGTTAGCAGTCATTCCTAAGAGACAGTATGATCCAAGAGTAGTGGCTTACAACTTCACCAGTCAGGTGAAACTTGCCAAATTTGAACATGAGATAAATGAATATGATGACTTGTTCACTTCAACTGAGTTATTTTCACAGGTAAAACATCTAGCAAAGATCAAATTAGGAGCAGGGGGGAGAGATATATTTATGCAGTTCAGGGCACAGAGGTTACAAACACTGCCTCTGGAATTATTGGCCACTACTCCTATGGTGCAACAAGAAGGCCATAGTGAAAGACAAACTACTGAGAAAAGTCCTAAAAAGGAGAAGAATCCTGAAAATGAGAAGAGTCCTGAAAAGGAGAAGAGTCCTGAAAAGGAGCAAAGTCCCGAAAAGGAGTAGACAAATGAAAAGAGCAGCGATCTCCTAGATACCGATGTAAATATTGATTCCGGCTTAATCAAGGAATGGGAGCAGTTCAATCAAATGATCAAGAACCAGAATGACTCCCAAAACATCATTACACCAGAATTGCCCGCAACACAGGATCCTATTATTACTAGTACTACAATTGAAGGGGAAGTTGGCACAGTGAAAACTCAGTAGGACATTGAAATAATTCCAGAGAATCCTTCTGAAGAGATTGTATTAAAGGTAGAGGAAATACCACGCCTGGATGTATTTTACAGTTGAAAGCATAGGGATGTGGTCAAAAGACAAAGGAAAAGGAGGAAAATTGACAAGGGAACACTCTCAACTTTTCAAGCTGAACTAATGAATGTGGTAAGGAAAGACTCAGAAGTCAACCCTTATGAGGATTTAAAAAAGTTGTCTCAGTATGCAGGTGACTATATAGCCACTACAATGGACAAGGCTTCTGAAGTTAGCCAACTGATCAAGGAAGAGGATCTAAGGATCACCTAACTTGAAGAGCAAACGACATTGGAACATCAGAAGATCGGACAGCTTGAGAAACTAAAAGAACAACTAAGTCTGCAGAAGCAAAATATCGATCAGCAGGCTCTTCAGAAACAACAAAAGTTGTCTCAAGAACTCAGCAAGATTCAAGTGGCAATTCAACAAGAAAAGAAAACTAATGAAGAATAAATTTCACAGCTGCAATTACATGTAGAAAATTTCAAGGGTTATCTGAAGGTTGATGAATTCAAGAAAGAAGCCCTGGAAGTGACTAAAGCCTGAACAGGTAGTTGATACCAGGCTAGAATTTTAAAATGCAGATGATAAGGTAACAAAATTTCTCTCTTGGCAAAGTTTAGAAGAAGGCATGGCTGCTAATCTATTAAAAATCCAAGAATCACACAAAGAAATCTTGTTTTTGGAGTGGGAATCATAATTAATTAAGGCCGAAAGAGCTACTTCTAGAGCCAGGGCTACAAGGAACAGTGTGATTGAGTTGGTAAATGACAGCTTATATCTAACTAACTTGATCTCCGATTTCTCTCCAGGAAAGCTCCCAAAAGCAAAAGCACTAGAAGATCAATGGAAACAGGATTTGGCCAACAGAGAAGAACAAATTGGCAAAGTGTAAAAATTGACTTGGGATGCATTTTGGTTTTTTCTAGTAAAGCCTCACAGTTAGTAGATGGCCACCAAATGCCTTGCCGACGCTATCAATCTCATGGTTCCCGAACTTTCAGATGCTACATACACAACTCAACTGCATTCTAGGCTGAGTCATCCTCTGGAAATTTAGCAAATGCTCTCAATTTTTCAGCTGCAAGTGCAAGAGAAGAAGTAGATACAATGAATTAGTTAAAATTCTATTGCACTGATATTTTCATAAATCAAATGCCAGATTTTCATGTTTGCAGTTTCAACAGCTCAAAGCGATTTTTATTGACAGTTAGTTTTTATTTTATTATTTAAACCCTTTCATGTCTTTGAAGAAAGGGTCCTCAATTTGTATAAGATTTGATTTGAGAAGTTGCACTTTTGTACTTCTGAATATCTTTTTATCAGTAGTGGGTCAAGGTTCTACATTTTTGTGAAGAAACTTTTTCAAGACCTACACTTTTGTATCCCCTGGAAGTTTTTTCAAATAAAAAAGTCGAATCAGAGTGTTATTTGCAGTGGCAAGACTCAAATTCATGTGGTATTTTTATCACCGTTCTTTTGTCTTGTTTCATTATGTGATGAAGCATTATTTTTAAAAGTTGCTATTGTTGATATATGTATGCTGTTCAAATAATTCTTTATCATGTCATTTCTGAAGATTTAGAATTGTTTTACTTTAAAGATATATGTCAGCGACATACATTATTATGAATGCGATATGTTTTTATCAATAATTACTTTGTTTAGTTTCTTAAACAAAGTAATCATTATATATGAATGCATCTTTCTATCGATCAGTAATTCATCTATATGATTATTTGTCTATTAGAAATAATCAAAAATCGCATTGTTAGTACATTACCTGGGTTAAATAAATATATTTGTATATTTTTGAGTTATAAGTTAAAGCACTTATTGTCTTTACTATACAATATAAAACAATCATCCATCCAACCATTCATTATAAGGGAAACTGGTCCCATAATATCCAGTCAGAGCCACCACACCAAACGAAAAAGGAGTTATACTAAGGTTCAGACTGGGTGGTTATCCCCAATTTTGGTGCTAACATTTTAGAGACATCAACATTTTTGGCTCTAGAAGGATGGCCTGAACTGTGAATGGTGAGAAAATCCAAACCTATAGGCCATTCTAAGAGTAAAACTCCCTCACAATCTCCCCCAACTTCTCCTTCACATTCTAAATCTCCTATTTTTAAGCGAGAAGTTGAAAAGGAAAATACAACACCCACTGCTGAAAACTTAAACACACCTGACAATTCTTCTCTTGAACCCCCTGAAGTACAAACCTTGATTCATAAACTCTAATGGTTTTCGATATCCCAAGAAAATTCTGAGTTATCCCAAAGCAGTGTGACTTCGTAATATATTTCATCCCAGCCTCTTACTAGAGCACAGAGTGAAAAGCTTGGTATTCCACCAACTGAATTTCCTCTGCCAAGTAGAAAAAGAGCTAGGAAGAAACCTTTAGAGTCTGATAGTGAGACTCTTTCTTCATCATCATCCATTCCATATAAACCATTGAAAAGTCATCTATCCATTCCCCAACTCAAGATCATAGTCCATAAGGGTATAGGTACTTCAACATCCTCTACCCAATCACTTTCAACTACCTCTTCAACCTCTTCTGCTGTTAGTTCGACAATAGCACATAATCGACCTCAACCAAGGCCATGGAAAAATCCAAGAGTTGTTGCTATGCCTGTACCCTTGTGTCAATTACTAGCTCATCCTGAAAAATGGTTACCAAAATTTAGTCCAGACATTGGCATATTGGCTGAAGAACATATAAACAATTTCATGTTATCAATAAACTTGAATTGGGTAACAGAAGAAGATATTTTTGCTAGGATATTTCCATACACTCTACAAGGACCAGCTGGATTGTGGTATTTTTCATTACCACCAGGATCCATCGATAGCTGGGATGCTTTTCAGGAGCAATTTTTAACCAAGTTTGGAGATGATAGGTCCACAGCGACTTTGATTAATGACCTCTCCAATTTGAAATCTAAATCAAAGGAACCCATCAAAGACTTCAACTCCCAATTTAATAAACTGCTGAATAAATTTCCTACAACATCCAAACCTAGTGAAGAGGTCTGAAGTGAATGGTATATCTTTGCTTTACCTTCAAACATAGCCTCTTTCGTTGATAGGGCTGCCAAACCCACATTAGCAAAAAATATGAAAGAAGCGATCGCTGTTGAAAAATGTATCATTGCTTTGGAAAAGAAAAACACTCTTGAAGAAAGAAAATCCAAAAAGGTTACTTTCAAAGATGATCCAAAAGAGAAAGTAGTTAAAGACCCATATGACAGGGAAGGTTTACAAAAGGTTCTGAAAACTATGTCCATTGAAATGGTGGAAATAAAAAAGTAGGTAGCTGAAACTTCTACTAAAAAACCATTTAGAAACTTTAGAAGAAATCAATCAAATTAACCGAAACCACCTAATGCTATATCTAATGCAGAATCAGATCTAGATGATGATGAAGATGAAGACACATTTTTATCATCAGAGGAAACAAAAGAAGAGGAAACAGTTGAATGTCATGGGATGTGAGACTTTAACTTACCCAACTCTGACAATGAAAGTGAACATGAAGCTTTCCCAGTAAATACCAGAAGTAAAAATGCAGTAGAGCCTGTTCAAACAAATCCAAAGAAAAAAAATTCAAGTCCTGTTGCTAAAGACAAAGCACCAATGAAGAAAACTCTAGTTGTGCCTACCCAAAATCAACCATCATCCTCCAATCCACCCTCATCATCTAAAAAATTAGTAGTTTATGACTCTATGGATTACAACATTGTGGAGGACATGAAGAAGACTCGAGCAAATATTTCTTTACATGAACTTAGCAAGCTAAAAAATCAACAGAAGTTGTTACTAAAAGAATTGAATGTGGTACCTTCTTCTCCTCTTCCAACCAATGTATTATCCAAGGCAGCTAAAGGATCAGGAAAACCACCATCGGATAAAGTAGATGCTACTAATGTTGTTTTGATCGGAGATAGGTCTAATTCTCATACTCCTCCTTTTCTCTCGACTTATGAAATCTATAATAGAAATATGCATAATTATCTAATAGATTCAGGGGCTTCATCAAACATAATGCCAGCCTCAGTTTTCTCTAAATTAAACATTGAGCCCTGAAAATCTACAATTCATATTATTCAATTAGATCGAACTAAAGTTCAAGTTTTAGGAGAGATTAATTCAGTTACCATTATACTATCGGCTGATCCCAAAGTAGTTCAAAGAATTGATATATTGATCGCTGACATCCCTAAGTTCTATGGTTTAATTCTAAGCAGGGATTGTTCTAAGAAACTCCATGGTTACATTTCCACTGATTGGTCTCATATGTGGCTTCCTTATAAAGGGAAACCAAATCAAATCAAAATAGATCGGGAAAAACACATGACTCATATAGTAACGGAGTTTGAATAAGAAAACCAACTTGTAGCTTTCAATAATAACATTCTCGAAAATTACTCATCTGAGTCATTCTTTGGAAATTTTAATGCTCAACAATCGCCTTTTCCTGTTAATAGAATCACATCACAAATTGAAAATTTCTCTCATACTAATACCTCAAGATGTGTTAGTATTGTTGATGAACTTGTAAATACATCTGTAGATAAGCCTTTATTTTGGTCTTTGTATTTTGATGGATCAAAATCCAATGACGGTGCAGGAGCAGGGTGTATTTTAGTTAGTCCAGAAGGGGAAAAAACTATGCTATCATGCAGACTAGAATTTGAGTGTACCAATAACACTGCAGAATACAAGGCATTGATTCAAGAGCTCTATAAAGCAATAGCCATGAATATTCAATATTTGAAAGTATTAGGTGATTCCAAAATTGTCATCAAACAAGTAAGGAACACTATCCATTGTCTTCCACGACATCTCAAACATTATCAATCCCTTGTTCAAGATCTCACACCTCATTTTTTGGCATTCAATATTTCTCCTATTCCTAGATCTTAGAACACAGTATTTGATTTGTTGGCTAATGTTGCTTCTAAGCTCTTTCCATTCGAGGATTATAGTCCAGATAGGTTTTCAATTGAATTAATTTTTCGGCCATCTGTCCCAGAAAATGTCACCAATTGGTGAGTATTTAATCATGTTGAAGATATTTTAAATTTCTTTACTTCTGAAAAATCTTATGATGATCAGATTATTGATGAAATAAATCATGATCTTCAACTAAAACAAAGAATAAATTGGAATCCTATTCCTAAATCTGTGGTCAAGCTAGAAGATCTCTATGACATCAAAGATAGATTCAAAAAGGTCACTAATGCAAAACTTCAAAGTTCTACTTTGATGTTTGAATTAGTAAACCTTCGCACTGAGGTGAAACCATAAAATGTCAATCTAGGACTTGAACTTACATCAGAAGAAAGAATTGCTTTCATCATATTATTAAACAGATACAAAAATGATTTTTCTTGGAATTACGAATATCTGAGAACTTATGACACTTCTATCATTCAACATACAATTCCAATGATTTCTGATGAGAAACCCGTACAACAAAAGTTAAGGAAAATTCACCCAAATCTGGAAAGCCAAATCAAAGTAGAATTGAATAAACTTCTGAAAGCTAAAATAATTTTCCCAGTCAGACATTCTAAATGTGTTTCAAACTTGGTACCTGTAAGGAAAAATAATGGTGATATTAGGATCTACATAGATTTTAGAAATTTCAATAAGGCATGTCAAAAAGATAATTTCCCATTACCAACAATGGAATAGATACTTCAATCAGTAGTTGGTTCAGAGTTAATGCCCTTTCTTGACGGTTTTTCAGGATATACTTAGATACTGGTGCATCCAGATGATAGACTAAAATCTACATTCAGAACTAAATGGGGAACATATGCTTATCAGAAAATGCCTTTTGGTTTGATAAACGTTGAAGTTACTTTCCAACGAGCCATGGATATAGCCATCAAAGGTTTGATCAATAGGTTAGTTATTGTTTACTTAGGCGACATAACTATCTTTTCGAAGAAAAGGGCCAATCATCGACATGATTTAAAATAGATCTTTGAGAGATGTAAAAGCTATGGGATTTCTCTAAATCCCAAGAAATCATTATTTTCTCTAAATGAACGCAAACTCTTAGGGTTTATTGTATCCAAAGATGGCATATATATAGATCCTGACAGGATAAAAGAGATGTCTGATATTCCTTTGCCACATAACAAGAAATAAATGCAATCATTTTTGGGACAGATAAATTTTGTAAAAAGATTTGTTCTTGATTTTTCTCATATATTCTTACCTTTACAAACTAAAATTAAGAAAAATTCAGTTTTCAAATGGGGACATAAGGAAAAAGAAGCCTTTGACTCAATTAAATAGGCAATTATTAATGCTCCTGTATTGAATACTCACATTTTTTCTAATCATTTTATTTTGTATAATTTAGCCACTGAAACATCTTATGTTGTTGTTTTAACACAAATCAATGATCAGCAAGTAGAAGCACTTATATCTTTCTTTAGTTCCAATTTGTAGAGTGTTGAACTGAACTATTCGGAAGTAGAAAAACAAGCTTTTGCTGTGTTTAAATCTATCAAACAATTTAGATCATTTCTCCTAAAAACACACACAAAAGTAATAGTCCCATTCTTTGCAGTGAGGCAATTGCTAGTGCAAAGGGAAGTAGGAGAAAAGAGAGCTAATTGGGTAACAGCTTTATAGGAGTATGATATTGATATTAAACCAGCAAAAATTGTGAGAGGGAAAGGTTTTTGTAGGTTATTAGTAGGAGCCTCTAATATTCCAGAACATGAAGATTTAGATAAGACTCTTCAAGTGAATGAGATAAGTATCATAATTTCTGAATCTCAGTATGCTGATTTGATATTTTACTTGAAAAATGGATATGCTCCCCCTAATTTCAGTTACAAAAGCAAACGTGCCTTAAGATTAAAAGCAAAAAACTTCGAAATCATTAATGATGTGTTGTTTAGAAGAAATTATGATTCAATTTTATTAAGACGCCTAGAAAAAACTGAAGCACAAAAGGTTTTGCAAGAATTACATGATGGTCCAGGAGGTGGAAATTTTGGAGGAGATACTACAACTCACAAAATCTTACATGCTAGATATTATTGGTCCACTTTGTTTAAAGATGCCCATAATTATGTCAGGAAATACGAGATATGCCAAATTGCTAGTGGGAGACAAAGAAAAACAGCCTTTCCTTTACAACCAGTAAACATTGAGAAACCATTTGAACAGTGGGGGCTTGATATCATAGGAGAGATTGTTATACATTCTTCCATACAACACAGATACGTCCTTACAACCATGGACTACTTTACAAAGTGGGTAGAAGCAATTCCATTAAAGGTATCCAATTCTGATGCAATCATTGAATTCATTGATCAATTCATCATTACTAGGTTTGGTGTACCTAATGCTCTTATTTTTTATAATGCATCTTATTTTTCTGGGAGTAGTATAGTTGAATTTTCTCCTAAGAGAGGTTTTAAATTAAAATATTTTTCAAATTACTATCGTCAAGGTAATGGTTTGGCAGAATCAACTAATAAGAATCTCATTAAGATTATTAAAGGAACTGTTGATCAAAATCAAAAGAATTGGCATAAATCTTTGATATTTACATTATGGGCAGACTGCATAACTTAGAAGGCCTTAATAGATACTTCTCCTTTTAACTTCGTGTATGCTAAAGAAGTTGTAATACCTTCAAACTTAGCACTCTTATCTCTAGTCCTAGTACAATTTATTGAAGAAAATCCTTCTTCCTCTATTCAATTAAGATTTGACCAAATCCTTAAATTGGAGGAAGAAAGAGAGAAGGCCAAAATCACTCATGCTAAACATCAAGAAGTTATTAAATCTTCTTTTGTTGCAAGTTCTATCGGCACAAAAACATTACAGATTGGTGATCTCGTGTTGAAATGGGACAAAGCACATGAAGACAAAGGTAAACATACCAAATTTCAAAAGATGTGGCTTGGACCATTTCAAATCATTGAAAAGATAGGCTCATCAATGTTCATACTGCGAGATTATCAGGAAAAAGAGATTCTCTTCTTATGAATGGGCTTATCTTAAAGAAATAATTTTCTTAAGAAGGTAACCCCTTCTTACCTATAAAGATTCTTTATGCAAGTTTGTTTGTTTTAGAAAATAATGTTGTAAATAGTCTTCCATTGGCATTTTACTATTGAAAATCTCTTTGAGAAAATATTGTGAATACCTTGTTTTCAAATTCTAGAAACTTTTACGGAAATGATTACAGTTTTGGAAAGTTGAATAAAACATCAAACTTTGAATACCTCTTTAAATTTTGCAAAATCTTCAAAAACCTTGAAAACACTGTAAATCATTCTAAGTTTTATAAAGTTAAGAGAGGTTATTCATAAAAAGTAAAGACTTTTCCAAGCTTAGCATCCATAACTCTAAAATTGTCATCCATAAACTCTTAAGGAGAAAGTCATTCACCCCATCCACTAAGTTTATGATTTTTCAGAGTGTAATTCTAAAATATGTCTAATATAAAAGATAAGAGGTCTCATCATGAGCCTGCTTACCATGATCATAGGGAACTAATTAAACTGACATTACCAATACTGCATATCAAAACAGGGTAATGGCTTATAATCATAAGACAAGGGGTCTCATCATGAGCCAACTTGTTCAGTTCAATTATAACCAGTGAATGGCATTGTCATTAGCTGGCTCCCAAACTAGGACAATGGCTTTTTATCTTAAAAAATTAAAAGAATATAAAATCAAAAAATATATATGTGAACATATATTTATGGATTTATCTTTCAGAAGTTATACTCTTAAATGGATGGGACAATGAATGACTAATGGTCAAAAGGTAACCCTATCGAGACAATAGATGTTTGTTGGCAGCAGAGGCACTAACTGTGACAAAAGAGTAAATTTAAAAGCTAAGTTGGAAGAGCCCCCTAATTTATATTTATCAACCAATCAAAACTTGAAGAAACCAAAAATGATTATATTTTTAAGGGATTGTAAAAGAAATTGTAAAAAATTGTTAGCTATTCAGAGTTAATTTTTGTTTAGCTATTCTTAGATGGTTTTCTTTATCCTCAATTGTTTCCAAACTAAGAAAGTTTTAGATATTGATTGTTTTTCAGAGATAACTGTTTCTCCCAGTGAATCGCCAATTGTTGTGCTATACAGCAACCCTCCCCATTTCATAATTTTTCATATAAAACCTTAATAAGAAATGGGTCCCATTTTAGAATATAAATAAAATCAATAAAATGTTTGAAAATTAAATTTTATAATAATTCATATAAAAACTTGCTTTTATGGTAGTTAAATCGCAATCGCAATTTGAAAATCTATCAAACCCATGAAAGTCCTCTTGATAAGGTCTGATCCGATTTGAATTATAATAAAACCTTATCATAAAGTTTTATTGAACAAAAACAATTATAAAGGGAAAATATCGCATCATGCACTTCCTTTATTTCAATAATGGACTTAAAGTGTTCCATTGAGATCCACCAATGCGATAATTCTATCGGAAATCGCATATTGCTACTCATCAACAAATCGATCCAAGTGTTCCATAGAAAACCTTTGATGTGATGAGCCGATCGCAATCATGCATCACTAAAATCATAAGACACATCCCAAAAAGTTATGTTGAAATCTGTCGATGCGATTTTATTATCATAAACCGCGCTTTCGATAAAGGAAAAACATGAAATATTATGAACATGTGCGGTTTAAAGTTATAAGTCAATTATAGTGAAAATTTAAACGATTTATTAGTTTAAAGCACGTCACCTCCCCATGCCAGCTCACCACTGATCGCAATCGCAACCATGCAAAGGAACCATTTAAGCATGGGAAGTCATGATACCCATTCTAAAAAGGACCGTTATAAATTTGCGATGCAACATATCATCACGGCATTACAGTTTCATGTTGGAAGTTACAGAGAAATCATTAAGAAGAATTTATGGTTGAATCTTTCAAGGATTTCATCCATCGTGGCTTAATATATCATAGATCTATAGCATCTATTGTGCTTAATTTTTGTTAGTCCTGTGCACTGCGTATTAGCTTTGAACAAGTTTTTCCACTGTTACGTCCTTCTATTTCGTTTTGCAGAGCGAATCCAAAATCATCACTCGAGCAAAAATGTCTAAGAGAGCTCGAAAAGCAAATGACCCTGTAGTAGCGAAAGATGAACCAGCAAAGTTGGTATTGATAGCTGACACTACCTGTGCAGGCCTCGGTAAGACTTCATGGGAGGGCATATACAATTTACTCGAAGCTGAGGATCCAAGTGAAGTTGAAGAAGAAGGAGCAATGGCTGGTTCAACTGATAAATCAGAAAATACTCTTTATGATTTAGCCAGCTCCTTCCTCCATAGAATAGCAGCCCACACGAAAGTGTTACCATACAATGACCTGGTGAGATGGGTTATAGAAAGTATCAACATAACCAACAGAGCATTCTATACAGCCGATGGAAGGATAATCAGGACATTCAGGGTAGAAGATGTCAAGAAGATGTACCATTTACCAGATCCCCAGAAACAGTACAACAAAGCATTTTTAGAAGCTTTCGCTAAGGAGAACGATGTAGAGTCAGACCCTATCAGGCAATGGAGGCATTTCCCAAACAAGCATAAGCATGAATCCTTTGGTATGTACTCCGTAGACTCCTTAGCATATCCCTATTGCTATGCTGGTTCTTTGATAAGTATACTCTTTGGAGTCTTTGATTTAGCTAGGTTTTCCATAGAAATGGTTCCTTTAATGGAAGCAGCAATTAACTCTTATATCATGGATTGGGCAACCATTTTATCAGATAAAATGGCCAACCAAATCCTTGATTATAGAAGAAATAGGTTTGTAACTACCCAAACAATACCCCCATTCTATATGAGTGCCTACATCATGGATACCATCTGTTTCAATTATGACTACCCCATTCTAGGTTGGAAATGGACGCCTCAAGACCCAAAACCTATTCACATTTATCATAAGCATTTTTGGAAGGCCCATTATAAAGATCATATATATAGAATTTTCCATGGTTTTGTTTTACCCATCCATCAAGCCATATTCAACAAACCTACTCCTCAGTTATCCGATGAGGCTAGCATTAACCTAACATCAATCGACAGTTGGTTCGGTGATGAAATGTTCACCTATGTCAGACTTTTCGGCAGCACCACAAATCCACATGTTCTCCCCTTGTACATTCCTGATAAGCTATTGGCCAAAGAAATAGCTTACCAGATAACAGAAATAGGAATGTCCAGGAACCTCAAAGAGTCCAAGAAACAAATGTGGCCTTCATTTCCCCTCCGCTGTGGTACTTACACACTGCATGATTTCAAACATGCAGAGAAAGAAATAGAGAAGATAAAAATTCTGAAGTTAGCAGTCATTCCTAAGAGACAGTATGATCCAAGAGCAGTGGCTTACAACTTCACCAGTCAGGTGAAACTTGCCAAATTTGAACATGAGATAGATGAATATGATGACTTGTTCACTTCGGCTAAGTTATTTTCATGGGTAAAACATCTAGCAAAGATCAAATTAGGAGCAGGGGGGAGAGATAAGTTTATGCAGTTCAGGGCACAGAGGTTACAAACACTACCTCTGGATTTATTGGCCACTACCCCTATGGTGCAGCAAGAAGGCCACAGTGAAGAACAAACTACTGAGAAGAGTCCTGAAAAGGAGAAGAGTCCTGAAAAGGAGCAAAGTCCTAAAAAGGAGCAGACAAATGAAAATACCAGCGAGCTCCTAGATACTGATGTAAATATTGATTCCAGCTTAATCAAGGAATGGGAGTAGTTCGATCAAATGATCAAGAACTAGAATGACTCCCAAAACATCATTACACCAGAATTGCCCACAACACAGGATCCTATTGATACTAGTACTACATTTGAAGCGGCAGTCGGCATAGTGAGCACTCAACAGGACATTGAAATAATTCCAGAGAATCCTTCTGAAGAGATTGTATTGAAGGTAGAGGAAATACCACCCCTAGATGTATTTTATAGTCCAAAGCATAGGGCTGTGGTCAAAAGACAAAGGAAAAGGAGGAAAATTGACTAAGGAACACTCTCAACTCCTCAAGCTAAACTAATGAATGTGGTATGGAAAGACTCAAAAGTCAACCCTTCTGAGGATTTAACAAATTTGTCTCCTTATGCAGGTGCCTATACAGCCGCTATAATGGACAAGGCTTATAAAGTTAGCCAACTGATCAAGGAAAAGGATCTAAGGATCACCCAACTTGAAGAGAAAATGGCATTGGAACAGCAGAAGATCGGACAGCTTGAGCAACAACTAGCATAGAAAAATAGCAAAATGAACAACTAAAAGAACAACTAAGTCTGGAGAAGCAAAAAATTGATCAATAGGCTCTTCAGAAACAACAAAAGTTGTCTCAAGAACTCAGCAAGCTTCAAGCGACAATTCAGTAGGAAAAGAAAACTAAAGAAGAACAAATTGCACAACTGCAATTATAGGTAGAAAATTTCAAGGGTTATCTGAAGGTTAATGAATTCAAGAAAGAAGCCCTGGAAGTGACTAAAGCCTTATCTCGAAAACCAAATATCCTTTGCCATAAGATATCATTGGTTGACCCATTGTGCACTATCACTGCATCACTCATTGAATAGGCAGTTGATACCAGGCTAGAATTTGAAAATGCAAATGATAAGGTAACAAAATTTCTCTCTTGGCAAAGTTCAGAAGAAGGCATGGCTGCTAATCTACCGAAAATCCAAGAATCGCACAAAGAAATCTTGTTTTCGGAGTGGGAATCACAGTTAATTAAGGCCGAAAGAGATACTTCCAGAGCCAGGGCTACAAGGAATAGTGTGATTGAGTTGGTAAATGACAACTTATATCTAACTAACTTGATCTCCGATTGCTCTCCAGGAAAGCTCCCAAAAGAAAAAGCACTAGAAGATCAATGGAAATAGGATTTGGCCAGCAGAGAAGAACAAATCAACAAAGTGCAAAACTTGACTTGGGATGCATTTTGGTTTTTCCTAGTAAAGCCGCACAGTCAGCAGATGGCCACCAAATGCCTTGCCGACACTGTCAATCTCATGGTTCCCGAACTTTCAGATGCTATGTACACAACTCAACTGCATTCTAGGTTGAGTCATCCTCTGGAAATTCAGCAAATGCTCTCAATTTGTCAACTGCAAGTGCAAGAGAAGAAGTAGATACAATGAATCAGTTAAAAGGCTATCGCACTGATATTTTCATAAATCAAATCCCAGATTTTCATGTTTGCAGTTTCAACAGCTCAAAGCGATTTTTATTGACAGTTAAGTTTTATTTTATTATTTAAACCCTTTCATGTCTTTGAAGAAAGGGTCCTCAATTTGTATAAGATTTGACTTGAGAAGTTGCACTTTTGTACTTTTGAATATCTTTTTATCAGTAGTGGATCAAGGTTCTACATTTTTTTGAAGAAAATTTTTCAAGACCTGCACTTTTGTATCTCCTGGAAGTTTTCTCAAATAAAAATGTGGAACTAGAGTGTTATTTGTAGTGGCAAGACTCAAATGCAAGCGGTATTTTTATCATTGTTGTTTTGTCTTGTTTCATTATGTGATGAAGCATTCCTTTTAAAAGTTGCTATTGTTGATATATGTACGTGGTCCAAATAATTCTTTATCATGTCATTTCTGAAGATTTAGAATTGTTTTACTTTAAAGATATATGTCAGTGATATATATTGTTATGAATGCGATATGTTTTATCAATAATTACTTTGTTTAATTTCTTAAACAAAGTAATCATTATCTATGAATGCATCTTTCTATCGATTAGTAATTCATCTATATGATTATTTTTCCATTAGAAATAATCAGAAATCGAATTGTTAGTACATTACCCGGGTTAGATAAATATATTTGTATATTTTTGAGTTATAGGTTAAAGAACTTATCATCTTTAATATACAATATAAAACAATCATCCATCAAACCATTCATTATATGGGAAATTGGTCCCATAATATGCAGTCAGAGCCACCACACCAAACAGAAAAGGAGTTGTACTAAGGTCTGGACTGGGTGGTTATCCCCGATGTTGGTGATGAGATTTTAGAGGCATCAACAGGTGGTCATTGACAGGTTGAGCACTTGAGGTAGCTCATTTTGTAGCAGTCAAGTCCACCAAGTTGGCTAGTGAGGTAGAAAAAATATTCGTAAAGGAGGTTGTGATACTGCATGGAGTTCCCGAGAAAATTATTTCAGATGGAGATGCTAAGTTCACTTCAAGATTTTGGAAGGAATTGTTTGCAGGTTTGGGGATAGATTTGGCATTCAGTACAACATATCATCCACATACAGATGAGAAAACAAAGAGAAAAAATAGATTCATCGAAGACATGTTTATAATGTATGTGATGCATCAGCCCAAGAAGTGGGAGGAGTATCTTCAACTTATAGAGTTTGCATACAACAATGGATACCAAGAATCCATAAAGATGATTCCATTCGAGGGACTGCATGGGAGGAGTTGCAATATTCCTATAAGGTGGAGTGATCCAATGAACAAGGTCCTTATTGGGCCTGACATGCTCAAGGAAATAGAGAAACAAATTCAGATAATCAAGAATAATTTGTTAGAAAATTATATATTATAGAGCAATGTTACACATAAAATATTGCGGAAACACAAACACAAAAAATGCATAAAATAAGAGAGACATAGATATATGTGGTTCATCCAATTTGGGATACATCCACGAAGAAACAACCAATCCTTCCTTTATATTATCGAAAAAAATGAAGAGATACCACCTATAACATATCCACTATAATTTCCCCTTCACTCTCACACAATCTCTACTCTCTTTCTCGCTCAGAAAACACATATACATAGCCACAATACAATTCCCTCATATAAATCGAGTGGTTTCCTCATAGGGAGAAAAACCTAAATTAAACATAACTTCTACCATCATATCATCTGCCCAATGGATGGCCCACATTGACTACAAAATTTCATTATTTTACAAGGAAATTTTACATCTATTTTTGGTTTTGTGGGTGCTGCCCCCGGACCCCCTAGCCTGGGTTGATGCCCCACCCGAGACCCCCACGTGGAGGGGTGTACAATATTCCTAGGGTACACATCCATTTGAAACAAAGACCTTAGAATCAGGAAGATAATTAGGCTCCACGCCCAACTAAATTTGAAGGTGGCACAAGATAGGTATAAAAGCTATGCATATCAGCATAGGGTGCATAAAGAGTTCCAAGTTGGGGAACATGCTTATGTGAGAATCAAACCCAAGAAGAGTTCCTTGAATATTGTGTCATGTGCTAAGTTGGCACCATGGTATTGTGGTCCTTTTGAAATCCTTCATAGGATTGGGTCAGTGCCCTATAGGCTAGCTATTCCTCCTTCAGTTAAAGTTCACGATGTTTTTCATGTTTCTTTGCTTAAAATATATGTTTTTCATGTTATTGATTGGTTTGTGATACAGGTGGAACCAAAGGGAGAGTTCCAACCAAAGCCAATGTGTATTCTATATGATAGGAGTCACATGCTCTGGAATTGAGCCATAGAGCAAGTCAAAGTGTAGTGGAAGCATTTTGGGCTCGAGGAAGCCACTTGGGAAATGGTTGGTGCCATGATGCCTATTTATCCATTTTTATTTTCTAGTTGAAGAAAATGTATATATAATTGTAAAAATTGTATAAATATGTACATATAAAGCTCCACAACATAATATGTGGGTAAAAGTGCGGAGCCGGGTTACACTTTTTGGCAAGGGAGGGCGCTTTTAGGTGAAAAAAGAGAGTTTGATCGAGCATTATAAGTGCCTGATTGAGCCATTTTTTAGTGCTCGATTGAGCTCCTTTAGTGCTAAAAAAATAGATTGATCAAGGGTTTAAAACAAGCCCTCGATCGAGTGTTAGATTAATATTATATTAATCCAAAATTTATAAATTTAATAATATTAATATTAAAATATATTAACATTAAATTTTTGATATTAATATCATATTTCATAATTTAATAATAATAATAATAATTTTTTCATATTAGTTTTAATGAGGTTTTTACATGACATGATAACAAAAATTATAATCAAATTTAGAATTTTAATGTGGTAAAAACTTTTGTGGAAGGTAAATTTATGATCCATTCAAATTCAAGGTACATGATAAGGTATATTTTGTGCAGGAACATACATACTTGCCCCCATAATGGGTTGTAGAATGCGCCTCTTGGTCAAATAACATAATTTTTTTTAATGTTGTTCATAACCTAGATCCAGTTGAATTTTCATTTTTAGTAAAATAATATCATATAAAATTGGTTAAATTATTAATGGATTAAATTTTAGATATTTGTTGATTTTAGAATATAAATTATGAGAGTATGGGATTCACATACGGATTTGATTTTTATTTTTGTTTTTACAAAGGCTCGATCGAGCCATATAGCTCGATCAAGCCATATAGCTTGATCTAGCCCCTGGTTAGCCACATAAATGGATCGATCGAGGGTTTAGGAAACGTTCGATCAATATATTTGAATTTAAAATTTAATATCTTTATCAAACACTTTAAGCACTTGATCGAGCTACTAAGGTCCTAAAACCCACAATTTTAGCACCCCTTTTGTAGATTTCTTTGCAACCCCATCTTGTACCCTAGTGGACTTAGGGCGAAATTTGTCCTTAGGTGGTAGAGTTGATCATGTTCGATTCGTGAAAGAATCCTCTATCCAATGGAATATGTGTTTGATACTTTCAAATTCATATGATATTTTCATCGCATTTCTTTTAAACATAATACTTGAATTTTTTTTGGATAGTGTCAAAGGGGCTGAATAAAACACGAATAATATAAAATATGCACAACTAAAAAATTTCAAAAAATACCCCTATCTTCGTTTACGAGTATTCTCGAAAAGGTTACTCTTGGTTTTTTAATTTATTTAAACAATCGAAAAAAATCTGATGTGAACACATGTATGCAAAATGCAATTGAAATATTACTTTTCCAACTTCAAAAAATAATAAAAAATATAATTTTACATAAAAAAGAATAATATGAAAAATTTAGCTCTCTCCCTTTAGATCATTGTCATATATATATATATATGAGCATGATCTAAACAAAAGGTACTTGCTCATAATTTGTAGCATTAGAAATTGCATCAAAACAACATGCATGGCCATTTGGATTGAGGATTATTATTAGATTTCTTAGTCATTCTATTTTTTTGTTTGGTGATTTCAATCGGGCATGAGATCACAGAGAAATAGCTCCTTGCATAATCAATTGCGATATATATTTTAAATTACACATTTTAGACTAATTTATGCTATGTGAACACACACATACCTCTTATGATGTGCGAAAATTTGCAAGGACAAGTACTGCATTTAATGGTATATTTAGAGATTATATGACACTAATTTTTTTTGTAAAAAATATCACTAGGAAAATAACATAATTTTCCACATGTCTTTTACTCCAAATAAAAATTCACAATGCTTATATGAATTTTGAAGGCTTCAATAAAAGAGGAAATTTTTGAAATTTCATCTCCACATTTGGCCCAAAACTGTAACCCATCTTCATGCATTCACCCATGTGTTTTTATTTTGCTGCCTGTGACATTGTATATGGAAAAAGAATACTGAGGGAGGTGTTGCCTCAAGGGGGAGCAGTTTGTGACAGCCCCAACCATGGTTCTCTCAGGAAATTCAATGTAAATATTTTACAAAAAAAATGGGCTGAGTCAAGGGACACAGATTCCAATGGGTGAGGAGGTTGCTTGCTTGGGACATTCAAGGTTTCCTTGTTGTAGTAAATATGAATAGGTTATTCTATCCATTAAAATTGGGTTGGAGTGTTTTAATGGATTTGTTTTCTAAATTTAATTAGGTTGTAAGAGAGGTATGCAAACCCACGATTCCTTGGAAAAAGTTACAAATAAGGAAGGACAAGCAATTTATAAAGATGGGAGGATGTGTAAACGATTAGGGAAAAAAGGAAGAGAATTTGACTTCTAAAAAATAAGGAGAAGGGGAGAAAGAGTTTGATTCATCATTCAACAATGAAGAGACAAGAGAAGAGAATCAAGCAAGAGCAAGAGCGAAGGAGTTGGCAGAAAAAGAAGGAAATATAGAGATATCAATTTTCGGTTGGTAAGTTTGGAAAGAAGAAGGTCACTCCTACATGAGGAACAATGGCCTCTTGATTCCATGTATAGCCATAGGGTGGAGATGGCCTTTCTCTAGAGTTCCTTGATGGCTGCGGTGGAGGGTTGTTCCTTGGAATCTTGAATGGAGGATCTCTGAAGCCGTCTTGTTGTGTTGTTTTTACAATAGATTTTGGAATTCCAAAAGGTGAGTGGAACCACTGTGATGTTGTTTAAAGGGTGGAGACTTGCTTCTATGGAATCACTTGATATTCTTGGGTGGAGAATAACTCTATGGATCCCCTAAAACTATTTGTTGTTCAAAAACTGGAGGGTACGGTTTTTAGTTTGGAAGCTCAATGAAAAATTCCAATCATGGAACTAGATTCCTCTTTTCCAGATGACCAATTTTGACTATTGAAGCACTCAATTTGGATAAAGGAAAGTGTACTTTTAAAGAAAAACCCAGATGTGCACATATGGACAGGTTAACCCTAATAGGAAATTGGACATCCTTGGAAGCCTATAAATACTAGTGGCCTCAATCTCATTTGGAAATCACCAAAAATCTTATTCTTCTCTTCTTCATTGATTGGTTCACCTAGTTATAACGCTGGGTCGAGAAATTTGATTCATACAGGTCCAAGATTACAAGCTCGCACATGTTCTAGGGTTTTGGTTCACAATCGCAAGTTAGGCACAAGAATATTTCAGCTATAGCCACAATATTACAACCTCAACAATGTGGTTGGAAGCTCTCAACTACATGCATATCTCTTCCTCCATGCGGTTGAGATATAGGGCTAAAACTTGACATTTGACTAGAGTTGATCATAGACAAGAAAGTTCTCTTTGAACATATATATGAATGTTTTTGGGTTAATTTTATTGGATGAATTTGTATTTGGCTCATTTTACTCTCTTTGAAAATTTTATGACAATCTAATAGAAGAAGAATTACAAAGGGTTTTCCCCATAGTGGGTTTTTCCCTAGTCATTGACCGAAAATATGATGTCTCTTGTTGATGTGTTGATTGTCTCCTTTGTCATTTCATTTATTGTTCTATCTTCAATTACTGTTGATGATTGGAAATATTAATTATTGATAAAATATTGTTAATTGAAGAATTGAATTGGGCTAAAGTAATTGAAACAACATAGAGCAGTGTGAAATTTAACATGGTATCAGAGGTAAGGTGAAGGACAAGCCCAAAAGGAGACAAGATTTGAAGCAATCATCTTTGGAAATTTGAAGGAGCCTATCTAATCAAGTCAATATGTCTTCCTCTTTCTTCAAGGAACATGAGAAGTTGGGTGACTTGTATAACTTTTCTGCATGGAAAATAAGTTTGGAGATCATAGTTGATAGCAACGATGATCTGGAATTCATTTAAGGAAAGTACTGGAGCCTCTAGAGAATGCTTCTGTTGCTACCAAAAAAAAGCACGAGAATGGTGAGTTACAAGAAAAGTAAATTATAGTTGATGGTTTACAAGATAATTTACTTGCATATGTTGGAAATTTAAGGAAGTCTGAGGACATGTATGATAAGATATCCGACATGTATGAAGTCAATGATTTGAATGAAATCCTCTCCTTGAAAGATCAATTCAAAGATATGAAGATGAATAAAGGAGAGTCTATGCAATCCTAAATTATGAGGATATCTTGTCTTAGAGATCAATTGCAAAGAGTTGGGGAATCTGTGCTTGACAAGGAATTGGTGGTTGTAACTCTTAGAGGCCTGCCTTCCATTTGGGTAACCTTCATTACTACTATAAGAAACAAAAATACCTTCTCGTCATTTGATGAGATTGTTGGAAATATCACTCAAGAAGAATCAAGGATCATATCAAGTGGAAGGATTCAAAAACATGAATAAGGAGAGCCTGTTGCATTCGTCACTCAAAACAAGAAGAAGAAAGGAAACAGAGTTGCATCAAATTCAAGGAAGCCTCCTCCTCAAAGCTTAAAGAGAAGCAGTCATAGAGAATCATCACACATTGAATGTTACAATTGTCACAAGAAAGGTCATTATGCTTGAGATTTCCCTGAGAAGAAAAAATGTCCATGCTACAACACTAGAAGCAATGATAGTAGGTTTGATGATTGAAGAAGAAGAGATGACCAAAGGAATGATCACAATGGAAGAGATGATAGAATAAGAAGAGATGCTGCACGTGATCATGAAGAAGATCATCTTCCTCAAAAGAAGTCAAGATACTCTAGGTATGAAAGTAATGTTAGCAATAAATCTGAATATATTCTTATTTCTGCTCTCACTTGTTCTTCTTCCCTTGATTCGTCAGATATTTCATTGGTTGATAGTGGGGCTACTCATCATTTCTTTGGGTATAAGTAAGTCCTCTCTAATTTGGTAGAGAGGGAGTGAAATTTGAAAATTATTCTTGGAGACCACTCCACTCATCTCGTTAAAGGCTTTGGGCCCTTCAAATTTCATTTGGATTTCGGGGAATCTATTTTTCTCCACGATGTGATGTATGTGTCAAGATTGAAGAAGAATTTGGTATCAATATCTAATTTGGAAGATAAAGGGATGAGGGTTGTTTGTTGGATCATCATGAGAGAAGTATTTACATTGGGATCAATATTTGAAGGACTCTATAGAGTCATTGGTAGACCTCTTCTAGCATTGGTCCATGATACTAATAATCTAAGTGAGTTATGGCACTAAAGATTGACCCATCTACATTATGATGCTCTTCCAAAATTGAAGAAATATGTCTCTTGTGTTCCTAATTTTAAATCAAATCATGATGGAGTATGTCTAGGTTGTGCCAGTGGAAAGAAGACATGGGGACCATTCCCCTCTAGCGAGAACAAGACAAATTACATCCTCCAACTCATTCATTCTGATATATGTAGTCTGATGCCCATACATTCTATTGGTGGCCATTTATACTACATTACCTTCATTGATGAACACTTAAGAAAGATGTGGATATTTTATTTGGAGCACAAGGATGAAGCCTTCGAAATGTTCAAGGAGGTCAAAGCTCTTGCCAAAAATCAAACATGGAGGAAAATTAAGATATTCAGGTGAGACAATGGTGGAGAGTACATTTCGAATGAGTTAATTTATTTTCGCAAGAAGGAAGGTATCAAGAAAGAGATGATTTTTCCCTATACTCCAAAAAAAATGGAGTAGCTGAAAGAAAAAATAGTTCTATTATAGAAGCCACTCGTGCCATGCTCCATGATAGAATGTTGCCAAATTTCCAAGAAGCAATGAATGTTGTCGTATATGTTTAAAACAAGGTGCTTCATCAAGAATTGGACAAAAAGACCCTTGAATAAGTTGTTATCACTGAAAATGCTGTTGTCAAAATTTTTTAGTCTAGCTTAAAGTCAGAGCAGTTTCGCAGCGCCAGAATTCTTTTTAGCAGTTTCGCAGCGCTACCTGTTTGAGTGGTTTCGTAGCGTGCTACGAAACTGGGGATTTGTTCGAGTTTTCAGTGGAGGCCCGAATCCTAGCATGCTTATTGTACAGAGTTCTACTTCCCTCCAGGAATGTTGATGAGAGCAGGGACAGTGTATTCAAGGAGACACCCTATGATGATGCAGCTATTGTGGGATTGGCATCAAGTACATTAAGGGAGTTATCTCTGAATTCTGGCTCATGGGTGATTGTGAAGGATGTACATACTAATGTGGGAGACTTGCAAGAGATTTTGTGTTGAATCCTCCAGACAAAGAATCTATTAAATTCCATAAATCATAGAGTGTTTGACATTTGGGATTGTCTTTTCACAATCTGTAACCTCTTTCACAAAACAGGGCGCCACAATGGATTGAAAGATTTGAAAAATATTTATGATAAAGTTCATGTTCACATCTTGTTCAAGGATAAAGAATTAGCCATCTATTGTAGTGAAGGATTTTATCAAGAGTTTGTGAGAGAGCCCTCTCTGATCAAAGAGGCTAATCTTTGGTCTAAAGTTAGGTTGAAAGAGTTACATGAAATCTTGCTTGGTTGCAGCCCTCAGTAGTGATTTTGTGATAACATAAGTGTTCACAGGTGTCAAGCCTGATGTTGGCATCTCTATATCTTTGGTTTCCATGTATATTTCTAGATGTCGAAGGACAAAAGAAACAAGTTGGAAGCCTCAGGAAGAAAAGGTATGTTCGTTGGATATTGTGAAAATTTTTAGGCATTTAGAGTATATATTCCTAGTCCAAGGAAGGTTGAAATTAGCAGGTATGTAACATTCGATGAAGGTTCTCCCCTTGGGAAAGCAAGGGACCTTCTTCTGCCTCCTCCTCCTGAGAAGAAGAATGATGATATGGATAATTTAGATGGTCTCTCCATGCCTAAATCTGAGAGAGACATTGTTGATAATCCCATGGAGCCCATTGACCCTATATATCCTCCTCCATATGATCCTCCTACTATGAAGAGGCCACTCTAGCTTCATGACACATTACAGGATGACGAGAGACACATTCCCATTTGAAGATCATTTAAATAAAGCAAGAATCCATGTAGGTACCAAGGATATGTTACAACTATGAGTATTATGATTTAAGCAAAACCTCCCACCTTTGAAGAAGTCATGAAAGAACAAGTTTGGAAGGATGATATGGCTGAAGAATATGAATCAATTATGAAGAATGACATATGGGATGTTGTGCTAAGACTGAAGGGGAAATCTGTGGTGACTTCAAAGTGGCTATTCAAGATCAAACATGGAGTCAATGGTAGCATTGAGAAATATAAAGCAACGTTCATGGCCTATGAATTCTCCTAGAAAGAAGGATAATATTATGATGATATATTTACACTTGTGGCTAGATATACAATCATTCGTTTGATAGTTTCCCTTGTTGGAAGTCAAGGATGGACCCTTCATCAGATGGACATCAAGACAACATTTCTCCATGGCATGTTACAAGAAGAAGTGTAAGTTGAGTAGCCACAAGGATTTGAAGTAGAGGATCAAAAGAAACATGTTTGCAAGTTGAAGAAGGCATTGTATGGTTTGGAGAAAAAACCAGAGTGTATTACACCCATATAGACAGTTATTTGGTGAAGCTCATATTTACAAGAAGCAATATCGATCCCAACCTCTACTTCAAGGTAGTTCAAGGTATGTCATTGATTTTGGTTTTATATGTTGATGATATATTCCTGACAGGTAGTGAGCCCCTAATGACCGAGTGTACGAGGGAGTTAGCCTCTGAATTCAATATGAAGGACCTTGGACTCTGACATGCACTACTTTCTAGGCCTTGAGGTGTGGAAAATACCCATTGAGATTTTCCTTTCACACGGAGAATATGTCATGGAGCTATTGGAGAGATTTGGAATAACAAAATGGAAGTCCTTGCCCATTCTTATGGAAATTAATTTCAACAAGTTATGTGGAGAAGTTGCAAGACCCAATTTGGTAAATACATCTGAGTATAGATAGTTGAATGGGGCTCTGATGTTCTTAGTGACACTCATCTGAACATATGATATTCATTGAACATGTTGATTCAATTCATGATTGAGCCTCTCCATGGAAATTAGATTGCTTCCAAACAAATTTTGAGATATTTGCATGGGATGATCTGTTGGAAAAAATAGTGAGAGGGGGAGGGGAAGTGAATCAGTATTTTAAAAAAGTCACTTAAACCTTTCAATTTATTATTCAGATTTATGTAAAATACTCTCATTAAGTAAACCAATGTATGTATGCAAATTCTCAATGGAAAACCAACTTACAAATATGTAATCATTTAATCATACCCTCCCTGCACAACACAACATCTGTCAAACCCAAATATAGGCATACAAACCGTTACAGACACACATCATAATATCATCATCACAAATCTATCAAACCCTAAATATATTATCCAATATGTGGTCATTTTATATCTATTAATTTTGATCCATCTACATTCTCCCTAGTTCACACCTATTTCAGATCAAGTTATTCATAAATAATCCATCACATGCACACATAACACTTTGATCTCCAACTCCTTATATAGTATGAACCTTAGCCAATACATTAGGCCAATCCCTTATTAATGTCGATGGTATTATTTGATGGGATCAAATATCCATTGTATTGCTCCTTACTCTAGGAAAATACCATGGTAAAGACCCCTAGTATGCATAATACCATGGTGCGGAAATTGCAAGCGACTTTTCTTCACCATACCCGTATATTAACTCAACCTTTATTCACATTACTTACGTATAATTTTCAAACTTCATCTTTATCATTCCTCTCCATATGAACTAATATTCCTTTTCTGTCTCACCTATTGTATTTGAATAACCATCAGGTTGACATCTTTTTCAAGTAGGTTTCCATCAAGGACAACACATTAGTCATAATGCCAACAATCTCCCCCTTTGGACTTGATGGCAACCACTTTGGTGTTTTGTTACCACTTCCTATAGATACCTGTAAACACATATGTAGACATACCAAGATTCTTTCCAAGCATTCTTCTTCAAACACCAAGTTACTCTCCCCCTTTGACATCAAGGGAAAAGGGCTGACCAATGCTGAATGGAGACTTCTTTCTTCCTTTATCGAGAGGATCACTATAGGTCTGGTCTGCTGAATATGAACATTAACCATGCTCCCCTTGAGCATATACTGAACCTTCTGGAAGATTTTAAATTAAGTACATGACTCTATGACTCAACCAAGTATGAAATTTCCTATTGCCAAGGAATCATGCTTACATCAATAACCCAACACAATGGGGTTAAATATTTGAATCAACATTACATCAAATGCCAAAAATGGGATTACACGCATAATTGACTTGATCCCGAATAATCCAAAATGTAGGTTTTAATCCCATACAGAAATTACCTGCATACGAATCCCAAAACACAGAAATTAAACAATGCAAGAGCATAACACGTAAAACACATATACACAAAGATTTTATCCTGGATCCCAAAATCGGGACTACCAACCTGATTTTTCATTATATTCCTTTCAATGTTACAGTACATATTTATACATGCCGAAGCATCCAATACCATGGACCGAAAACCATCGCGTCCAAAACCATGGACCGAAAATCATCGCGTCCAAAACCATGTGCAAAAATCATGCACAAAACCATAGGTAGGTGCACCCAACCTAACATAGGGTCCAAAACCAAAATTTTCCAGGGTGCTGTAGCGAACCGCATAGAGTGGGTTTACCTACACCCCTCAAGCCACCTATGACCCCCCCCCCCTGCTACACAATCGGTGCAACGAAGGGGGGGCTCTTCCCCCCTTCTAACCCCCCGGTTAACTACGTCAGCTAGTCATGGAAATAATATAACACAACACAACATTCTCCCACTTGTTGTTTTCTTTCCATAGGGAGCCACAAGAGAGCTTAGTCATTTATCCAGCCCTACAATGCCCATTGTTTCTCTACACGAAGAGAACTTCTCAGAGCTCACAGATTTTGTCAATGCATCTGCAACATTCTTCAAAGTATCCACCTTTACCAGCAACACCTTTTTGTCTTCTATCATATCCCTCACAAAGTGATACTGAACATCAATTTGATTTGTCTTTGAATGATATGCAGGGTTCTTTACACAGAAAATTGCACTTTGGTTATCACATTCTATCCTTATAGCTCCCTGTACTAACCCCATACTTGAACACAATCTCTGCAACCAAAATGCTTCTTTGTTTGCATGAGTGGCTGCCATGTATTCTGCCTCTATAGTTGATAGTGCCACTACAGATGTTGGGTGTGGAGCCTGATTATCTTCTATATTCAAAGGTATCGTCACATTGGACCCCAGTTCAAAATGGGGTGGCAACGCTGCCTGTAAAATATTCGCTGCAGGGGGGTCCAAGGGGGGTGGTTGCAACCTTTGGGGAGCCCCCCCTGGCGAGGGGTTTCGGGGGCAGCGCCCCCGAAGCTAAAAACAGATGTAAAATTGCCTTGTAAAAGTGTAGTAATTTCTAGTCAATCTGGGCCATTCATTAGGCAGATGATCTGATGGTAGAACTTATGTTTAGTTTAGGGTTTTTTCCCCTAGAAGGCAACCCCTCTCTTTGTATGAGGGAATTGTATTGAGTCTTTGTAATATATGTGTATTCTTCGAGCGAGAAGCAGAGAGGTGAGACTGTGAGAGAAAACAAAGGATATTACAGTAGATATGTTGTAGGTTGTGTCTCTTCATTTTGCTGGATAATAGAAAGGAAGGACTGGATGTTCGGGGTGGACGTAGCCCAAACTAGGTAAACCACGTATATCTGTGTCTCTCTTGTTTTATGTGTTTTATATGTTTATATCTCTGTAATATTTTATGTGTTCCATTCCTCACTTGGAGACTGATTATAGCAACTCCACCGCTGCTTCATTTGCTGGACAATGACTCCTCTTTGGACCTGGCTATTTCTTATCTTCATCGTCATCCTTGAAGACCAATTGAAACTGAGCATATTCTCAGTTTCTTCTTGGTTACAACTTTTGTTAGCATATCTGCAGGATTCTGGCTAGTGTGTATCTTTTCCAGCTTCAACTCTCCATCTTCCAACACTGATCGTATGAAATGGTACTTGAGCTGTATCTATTTAGTCTTGGAATGAAATGCTGAGTTCTTTGCAAGATGAATGGCACTTTGGCTATCACTGTATAACGTGCCCATATCATGCTTCTTACCGAATTCACCCATAAACCTTTGTAACCAAATCATTTCTTTACTAGCCTCTGTAGCAGTAACATACTCTGCTTCTGTTGTTGAAAGTGCGACAACACTTTGGATTTTTGAAACCCAACTGATAGCTTTTCCACCAATAGTAAATACATATCCTATAGTGCTCCTCCTGTTATCTTTGTCACCTACCATATCTACATCAACATATCCCTGTAGAGAAATGTTTGAACCACCAAAGCATAATGCTTGATTTGTGGTACCTTTCAAATATCAGAGAATCCATTTCACTGCCATCCAACATTCCTTTCCTGGATTGTTCATGTACCTGCTTACAACTCCCACTACATGTGCAATATTAGGCCTTGTGCAGACCATTGCATACATTAAGCTTCCAACTGCTGATGCATATGGAACTTTAGACATATAATCCATGTCTTCTTGGGTCTTTGGGTACATTTCCTTACAAAGTTTGAAATGGCTAGCAAAAGGTGTACTAATTGGTTTTGCATTGTGCATATTAAATCTTTTCAACACCTTTTGTATGTACTCATTCTGAGACAATGTTAATTTACGATTTTTCCTATCTCTAGTTATTCTCATACCAAGGAATTGTTTTGTAGCTCCTAAATCCTTCATTGCAAATGAATTTGCCAATTTTCTTTTGAGCACATTTATTTCCTACATGTTAGACCCTACAACAAGCATGCCATCGAAATACAATACAATATAATATAGCTGCCATCATTTTTCCTTTTCAGATAAACACAATGATCAGAGTGACATCTAGTATAACCTTGTACAGACATAAACTTGTCAAATTTTAGATACCACTGCCTTGGAGCCTGTTTTAAGCCATACAATCTCTTCTTCAACCTCCACACTAGTTTCTCCTTCCCTTTCACTCCATATCCTTGTGGCTGCTGCATATATATCTCTTCCTCCAAATCCCCATGGAGAAAGGTTGTCTTTACATCTAACTGCTAAAGATGCAAATCTTCAACTACTACTAGACTTAAAATAGTTATGATTGAAGTCATTTTAACAACAGGAGAAAATATTTCGCCAAAATCAATACCTTTCCTCTGTGCAAACCCCTTCACCATAAGTCTATCTTTGTACCTTTGTTTTCCTCCATCTTCTTCCTTCAGCTTGTAAACCCATTTATTCTTCAATTTAGTTTTTCCTGCAGGCAACCTGACTAAGTCCCAAGTTTGGTTATGCATTAAGGAGTCCATCTCTTCTTCCATGGCTACCTCCCACTTCTTCCTTCTTTCAACTTGCATTGCTTCTTCATAACATTCAGGTTCACCAAAATCAGTCAACAATAAATAATATAATGAAGGAGAGTATCGTTCAGGGGGTCTACTTATCCTGGTATATCTTCTAACACCACTTTCAGGTGTTTGGGGTGCATGTTGCTATTGTGGTGGTTGCTGTTGTTGTGGTTGTTGATTATTATTATTTTCAGGCACCTTTACTTTTTTAGTGATTTCATCAAGAACTGCGTATTCCTTGTTTTCTTTTTCCTGTTTCTTTTCCTGCAACTAATTCTTATACAAGACCTTTTCATTGAATATTACATCTCTGCTCTTAATGATTTTGTGATTTTCGTAATCATATAAGTGATAACCAAAATCATTAACACCATATCCAATAAAGGTACATTTCTTTGACTTTGCCTCAAGCTTTGTTCTATTTTCTTTATCAATATGGACAAAGGCCTCACAACCAAAAGGCTTTAAAAAAGAGTAGTCTACCTTTTTACTTGTCCATGCTTCCTCTGGAACACCACCATCCAAGGAACTTGAAGGCCCTTTGTTTATTAGATAAAAAACAGTATCTACAACATCTGGCCAAAATTGTAAAGGCAGTCCTACATGCAATCTCATGCACCTTGCACGCTCCATGATTGTTCTGTTCATCCTTTCTAACACACCATTTTCTTGTGGTGTTCTTGGAACTGTCTTTTCTCTGCGAATTCCTTTGAACAATACCTATCAAACTCGTTGCTGCAATATTCACCTCCATTGTCTGATCTGAGACACTTTAATTTCTTTCCTGTCTCAATCTGAACCAAAGATTTCCATTTCTTGAAAGTATCAAATACATAAGATTTATTCTTAATACAATAAATCCAAGTTTTTCTAGTTGCATCATCAGTAAAAGTAACATAATAACGAGAGCCACCGAGAGATGATACCTGAGCAGGTTCCCATACATATGTATGCGAAAGCTCTAATTTTTCTCTCTTCTTTTCTTTCCCAACTCTAAGAAATCTAACTTTATTCTGTTTTCCATAAATGCAATTCTCACAAAAGTCCAAATCAACATTCTTCAAACCCGGCAACAAATTCCTTGAGTGAATAATCTTCATCCCCTTTTCACTCATGTGTCCGAGCCTATGATGCCATAATTCTGCATTTGCTCCTTTAGAAGTTAAAGCATTAACAGAGTTAGAAATACCATTGCATAAATACAATGTACCAAACTTTTCACCTTTTGCTATTACTAGGGCTCCTTTGGTAACCTTCCAAGCTTTATCTGTGAAAGTTGTCACACAACCTTCACCGCCTGACTGCCTTGTTGAAATTAGATTTTTCTTTAGATTTGGAACATGCCTTAACTCCTTTAGTAGCCATTGGTTTCCATTCTGTTGTTTTACAAGAACCTTACCCATTCCAACAATTTTACAGGGTTTATCATCACCCAAACGAACTTGTCCAAAATCTCCTTGAACATAGTCATGAAAGTATTTCTTATCAGGTGTGGCACGGAATGAGGCCCCTGAATCTACCACCCGGGAATCAGTAATATTTTCGAAAGAAATAATCAAATCATCTTGTAACACCTCACCTGTCACATTTGCTTCATGATTGTTTTCTTACTATGCATCTCCTTCTTTTCCCTTCTGAGATCTACAGTCTTTCTTTAAGTGTCCTTTCTTTCCGCATTTCCAGCACACTATCCCCGATCTAGACTTGGATCTACCTTTCCTTGATTTACTGCGATATCTTGAGCTCTTTCCTCTTTCCATTTTTCTTCCCGTAGACTCTGCACTCAAAGCATTACCCGATGTCTCACTGGAGCTTTTTCGTCGCATTTCCTCACTAAGGATAGCACCGATAACATCACCAAACTTTAAAGTACTAGATCCAGAAACAGAGTTACTAATGGCCATTACTAAACCATTCCAAATTTCTGGTAATGAGCACAAGAATGACAGAGCTCTAACTTCATCATCCAAGTTTATCCCTACAGAACATAACTAACTTGTAACAATGTTAAAATCATTTAAATGGTCTGCAACAAATCCACCTTCTGACATCTTCATATTAAATAATCATTTCATAATAAATACCTTGTTTGAGGCTGAGCTTTTTTCATATAGTTTCTCCAACACCTTAATCAAACCCTCTATCATTGTTTCGTTCGAAATGTTGAAGGCGACCGACACTGTGAGGCACAACTGTACTGTTTCGAGTGCCTTTCTATCGAGAAGGTTCCATTCTTCATCTGTCATTCCCATCGGCATCTTTGTTTTTCTGCCCAATGGTAGGTACAGATCTTTCTGATACAGATAATCTTCCATTTGCATCTTACACAGCGAGAAGTTTTGGCCGTTAAATTTCTCGACCCTAAACTTACCATCTTCCTCCATTGCTCCCACTCAAACGAGAAACCCTTCTTTCCTGTGAGTTTATCAGCCAAATAGATCTTCAGCTCCGATACCAGTTGTTAAGAAATTTACCCGAGAACACAAATTGATTACGGAGAATTATTGAGAGAAACAAATATAAAAAATACCAGCAACAACCATAAACACATAAACACAAATGTTTATCTGGGAAAACCACAAATCTGGGGAAAAGCCCAACCTAATAAGATTTCATTAGCATTGGCCAAAACCCTGGCCAATCCAATCAAGTGAGCCTTCACTGCTCACCTCTAGGTCTTGCATTACAATGAAGTCCTTCCAGCCTTTTATAAGCTCCATTACATATGATACCATGGACACAATACTATGGGTGCACAATACCGTGTGCCCGAAAACCATCACTGTTTAACCTGGTCAACTTTGACTCGATCCTGAGTCAAGTTTACCTAACAATAGATTGTTCCTTACTCATCCAACTGATTGCACCTCCAAATAGGTTAAACACATAACCACTTGTATATCTTCTCTGATCCAGATCTCCAGCCCAGTCTGCATCAACAAAGCCACAAATATCCAACACTTTGTCCAATCTTGGTCTTCCTTGGTAGCACAAACCATAATCACTATTGCCACACAAATACTTGAAAACTCGCTCCACTGTTGTCCAGTGCTCCTTCCCTGATTTTGACATAAACCTGCTCAATACTCCCACTGCATGTGCAATGTCTGGTCTAGTACAGACCATCGCATACATCAAGATACCGACTGCACTTGCATATGGAACATGATACATGTCCTCTTCCTCTTCTTGTGTCTTGGGACACTGTTCAGTAGATAACTTTACACCTACAGGAATAGGAACCTTCACTGGTTTACTATCCTACATATTAAACCTCTGCAATATTGTCTTGACATACTTCCTCTGGTTTAACCAGAGCTTCCTCTTTGTCTGATCTCTTTTAATTTCCATGCCCAAAATATAGTTTGCAGCACCAAGATCTCTCATGTCAAATTTGGAGGACAAATGGGTCTTCAAATCCTGGATAATTTCTTTGTCATTTCCAACTAGCAACATATCATCCACATACAAGACCAGATAAGTAACATGGTCACCAATTAATTTAATATACAGATAGTGATCTGCTTTGCTTTGTTGGAGCCAAGTCCCTGTATAAATGTATGAAATTTCTGATACCACATCCTTGGTGACTGTTTTAACCCATACAAAGACTTCTTTAACTTGCATACCAGTTCTTTCTTACCCTTTACTGAAAAACCTTAAGGTTGCTTCATGTAGATCCCCTCTTCTAGATCCAGGTGAAGAAATGTTGTCTTCACATCCATCCGTTCTACCTCAAAATCAAAAGCAGAAGAAACAGATAGAAGTAATCTAATAGAAGCTACCTTGGCAACAGGAGAAAAAATATCACCAAAATCAATTCCTGGCACCTGGGAATAACCTTTTGCTATCAACCGAGCTTTGTATTTCTCCACCTTTCCTTCTGCATTTGTCTTCTTCTTGAACATCCATTTGCTGCCAATGGGTTTCCTTCCAGCTGGCAACTCCACCAGATCCCATGCCTCATTTTTGTGCAAAGATGCCATTTCATCAACCATGGCCTCTTTCCAAAGTTTTCCATTCTATGAATCTACTGCTTCCTTCACAATTCTGGGATCATCATCAATAATAGATAAAGCAAAATTTGAATAGAAAGAAGATGGACTATACCTTTCTGGTTGCCTTCTTTCTCGAGCTGATCTTCTCACACCTAGAGTTTGTGGCTCTTCATCTTTTGATTCCTCCTTTGTTGTAGATTCTGAATCTTCCTCCTTAAGATCAAACTCTATCTTCTCAAGTTCATTTGGTTGGACTTCATGTTTAATAACATCTTTTACCTCTTTGAACACCACATCTCGATTGTACACAACCTTCCTTGTTACTGGGTTCCAAAGCTTATAACCCTTTAAATCATCCTTATACCCAATAAAGATGCACTTTTCATATTTACTATCCAACTTGGTTCGTTTCTCCTTTGGAACATGTACATATGCATCTCATCCAAATACCCTCAGATGTAAAATAGAGGGTTTCTTACCATTCCATACCTCTTGTGGAGTCTTATCCTCCAACACTAATGAAGGTGATCTGTTGACCAGGTAACATGTTGTCTCCACTGCCTATGCCCAGAATTCCTGTCCTAACCCGGCACCACTGAGCATGCTTCTTGCCCTTTCCATCAACATCTTGTTCATTATTTCTGCAACTCCATTTTGCTCAAGTGTGTATGGAGTAGTATTCTATCGTGCTATACCACACTTCTTACAGAATTCTTCAAATTCCTTACTGCAAAACTCTCCACCGTTATCTGTCCTCAACACCTTTATCTTCTTCTCTGTCTAGTTTTCCACCAGAGCCTTAAATTCTTTAAACTTGTCAAGTACTTTAGATTTCTTCTTAAGGAAATATATCCATGTATTTCTTGAGAAGTCATCTATAAATGATACATAGTACACAGACTTACCCAGTGATGGAACCTTCACATGTCCAAACACATCACTGTGCACAAGTTCTAATATCTATTTCGCCCTCTTACCACGAGAGGGGAAACTCACCCGATTCTGCTTCCCATATACACAATTTTCACAAAAATCAAAATCTAGAGACCTATTACTCATACCTTCTACCATACCTTTACCATGAAGTATTCGAAGGGCCTTCTCTCCAATATGTCCAAGCCTTTGATGCCACAACATGGTCTTCTCTCCAGAGACCACTAGATTTTCTGCTCCACTTTTAGGAACCACAAAACTGTTGTACCCATCAATAATAGTGCTACCTTGCAGATTGTACAGAGTTCCAATCCGAACTCCCCACATCAATACCAGTGCTCCCAAAACCATCTTTCACGTATCCTTCTCGAACACTGTTTTTACACCTCCATCATCCAGCTTGCTTAAGGAAATCAGATTTTTGGCCAATGCAAGAATATGCAGAACACCTAGAAGTGTTCTAACCCTTCCACCTTGCAACTTCAATTTTACTTTTCTGCGACCAACAATTCTAGCCTTCCTGTCATCCCCCAAGAAGACATCACCACCATCATATTTCTCATACATGCAGAACCACTCTCTATGGGGAGTGAAGTGAAAGGATGCACATGAGTCAATCAACCATGCGTCATGATCTACATGTGTACTTGAAGAAGCCAATTACACATCTCCACCTTCATCTGAAGTGGTTTTTGCCTCTGCAGAAGGAGCATCACCAGATCCCTTTCCTTTATCAGGAGCTTTAGATTTATGGTCCCTTTTGTAGTGCCCTTCTTTTTCGCATTTCTAGCACACCACCTTTACAGGTTTTCTTGGAGATTTAGATCTCCCTCTAGATTTAGATCTGCCACTCGATGAATTATTTTTGTTTCTATTCTGGGACCATCCTCGTACAGGCAAGGCATCACCATTTTGGCTCTCCATATTTTTCTGTCTCATCTCCTCCATCAACAAGGATGAGACTATTTCATCAAACTACAAGGTAGTTGCATTGCTACCTATTGCAATAACCAGACTATCCCACAAATCTGGTAGAGAACACAACAAACTGATGCACTTATCATCTAAAATTTCAATATCAACAGATAATAACTGACTTACCACAGTATTAGATGCGTTTAGATGCTTTGTCACCGAGTCTCCATATTTCATCCTCATGTTATACAGCTTTTTCCGTAGGAATAGTTTATTCACCAGAGACTTATATTGCTACAAAGTCCCTAACTTGTCCCACAAAGACTTCATCGTAGCTTCCCCTGATACATTCAACAATACAAAATCTCAGACACACAATCGTATTGTGCTCTTTGCCTTCCGATCCAACTTCTTCCATTCTTAGTACCCGGATCTACCACGATCCATTGATCTTTATCCACCCACAAATTCTCCATCTTGAGTTTCCACAACTAAAAACTCTGACCATTAAATTTCTCGATCTCTATCTTTCCACTACTCGCCATCTTCTTTCACCACCAGAATCGATCTCGTAGATCTCCCACTGAACAGGGTCTACCATAGGCCGGAGCAAAACCCCTTAGCAAAAAAGGCGTCCCCTTGAAGCCAAAACAGCTCTGATACCAAATGTAGGTTTTAACCTTGTACAGAAATTAGCTGCTTATGGATTTTAAAACATAGAAAATAAACAATGCGAGAGCATAACACATAAAACACATATACACAGATATTTTCCCCTGGATCCCAAAGCCGGGACTACCAGCTTGATTTTTCATTATATTCCTTTCAATGTTACAATACATATTTATACATGCTGAAGCATCCAATACCATGGACTGAAAACCATCATGTCCAAAACCATGGACCAAAAACCATCGTGTCCAAAACCATGGACCGAAAACCATCGCGTCCAAAACCATGTGTGAAAATCATGCACAAACCATAGGTAGGTCTGCCCAACCTAACATAGGGTCCAAAACCAAAATTTGCTGGGTCGCTGCCCCAGACCCCATAGAGTGGGGTTACCTACACCCCTCAAACCCCCTGGTACCGCCGCTCCCCCCCAAACTATGCAATCGGCACAACGAGGGGGGGCTCTACCCCCCGGTTAACTACATCGGCTAGTCATGGAAAGAATATAACACAACGCAACACAAACTTGACTAAATATTATAATGATTACATCGTGGATCTTTACATGACTTTTACATCAAGAGACATATATGAAATTTATGACCAAAACCAATGACAAGGATCTCAACCATGAGGTAGCAAGACCATAATAGTCATGATAGGATATTGCAACATAGAAATTAGCAGTATGAACAACAACATGCACATCCTCATCATCAATATGAAAAATAATAATTAGCTTCAATATCATCAACCTGTGACCAAGTTTACAACATCAAAAACATAGGATTTTTCTATAGATATATGCTATAAAATCATCCCCTTGACCTCATCGAGGTTAGGTTTCTCTTTCCCTTTGTAGGATAAGACTCAATCCATGTACATCAAAGACATATAGATTTTTTCCAACACAAAAAAATATCTCTTCATGGATTAACAACATATGTGAGAACCAAGAATATCATCATAAACTAAGATAGGACAATGTAACATCAATCTTCATCAACATCACCATGTGACCAAATCTTTCAAGCATCAATATGTGACTAAATATGCAATCACCCAGTAGTTGTAACAATAGTGAATCAATAACCATCCTCTTATCTTCATGTAACATACCTTTTCCTCTTAGGAAAAAATACCATTATCTTGGATCATGATGTCATCATATGCATCTATCATCACACCATAGGAAACTCAAGTGATCATCCATAAGATTCCCATGACATAGAGATAGCAATATGTAATAATTCATCAATCATAACATGCGATTGTATGATCAAGCTCTTTTATTATCCCATCTCCTTGATCTCATATCATTAAGATAAACATTATTTATATATGAAGAACCACAATCCTCAAGCAACATACCATGTGTAGCATATCATGTACATGTATCATCACCATGTAACATATGTGAGAACCAAGAACAACACTATAGGCATCATCCATAACTGCACCATATGCAACTTATGAATCATTGAATACATAATGACAATAACATATAAGTAGTGAGTGAAACTCATCATCATCAAATAAGGACCATGGCATGCATATCCTCTTCATGTAGAATTAACTCCACTAAGTGCAACTTTATCCAAGAATTTATCATCACTAATGACATAATAACAACATCATATGTGTCTTCAGCAACAACAACAACTACACATCATGAATGATATATATACTTATCATTAACATCATCATGCAACAAGGAATTCTCAAGAAATCATAATCCTAACAATGTACCATTAGAAGCATAGAAAATGCTCCCCCTGAACCTGTGCCAACTAGTCACTCTTATGTCTACTCATATCCATCTTCATCAATCAATAAATCCATCAAAAGAACCAAGGAAACAATGTTATATTTCATTAACTCATAAATCATCATAAGACAATACTACTTATAAGTAGTATTTAAGCATCAATAGATTGTAACCAACCAATTTCAGAACTAGAAAGCTAGATAATAACTAATAGAAACATATCAGAACTTCTCACTAATTATGTCCCACAGTTTCTTTATCTCAGATAAACATATGCAACTGTCTAGACCAAAACTCGCATATATACAGGTCTGTCCCTCATAAAATCTGCGTATAGAAAGTAAAGTGATGAACTTTCATAGCCACAACTCCCCCTAAGCCTCTACTGTATGTTCATGTTCACTGTTTCTACATCAGATGCACTGTCAGTAATATACGAAACACAAATATCAAAATAACATGGGAATCATCTTCAAGATATACACATGTATGACTCCCCTTGAGATAATACATCCCTGATTCTAGGGACCTGATAATCATCTCCTACTCTTCATGAGGTCATGTAACTCACATTACTTCTGCAGTCACTATGAGAAGTAATATTTAAAAGCAATGGATTGCAGTAGGGTAAATATTCCCTATGTTTCTGGCTGATGTTCCTTCTTCCTCCAAATCTGCTTGCAATTTCTAATTATGTGATGGAACTTATCCTATATCCTGGTTTTATTCTGTAAAATTGACCCGCAACCAGTGGCCTTATGCCTAAATGAGTCACAAGAGAAACAATATCCTATATCCTAGTTTTATTCTGCAAAATTGACCCGCAATCAGTGGCCTTATGCCTAAATGAGTCACAAGAGAAACAATATCCATATAACCATCCTTTGTGCCTAGGGATTGATCTTGACCTTGATCTAGGAGATTTTCTTTCAGATGTGTGGCTTGATTCAATTTCATTTGAACAACACCATATTGGTTTTGTCATCACATTGTGTATGTGAAGCCATGTGATTGTACCCAATGTCAGTGCTGATTATAGGAGAGCGTTTTTCATTAATAATCTTCTCTAGAGACTTAGATTGATTTGTCCATTTTGATCTTCTCATAATATTCCTTTAGGGTAATAAATTCAGATTCTAATGTTTCACAATGATTTTCCTTTTCTTGAAGTTGTTTTCTTATGCTCTTCATTCTTCTATTGGTTGCTTCTAATTCCATATTTAACATGTTTATTTACTCAATCATATTGTTTCATTTTGTTTTCAATTCTTTGTTAGCATTCATGAGCTTATAGTTCTCCTTTAGTGCTCTCATTAAATCATCTACCTCACAACTATATGATTAATTAATTGACTGATCTTCAAGAGCCATAAGTACTTGATGGTGACTGTTAGAATCTGAATTTGAATTTTCATTAGAGTAAAAGGTTTTCTTGTCAGAGAACTTATTTTTAGCAACATTATTTCCATTCTCTTTATGAATTTCTCTATATGAAAATTTGGATGCATAATGGCCTACTCTTCCACAAGCAAAACATTTAAAGGGAATCTTACCTTTGAATTTTCTAGTTCCTACTTGCAATCTCCTCATGAAGTTTGCTTCTTCCTCATCTGATATGTAGCTTCAATCTTTTGGTGACTCCTCTTTTCCTTTATGTGTGGCTTTGAAAGTTGTTTCTCTCATATCTTCTGGACCTCCTTTTCTCATCTCAAAGGTTGTGAGGATCTCATGGAGCAGTTCAACATTGATATTTTTCAAATCCTGCATTTCTTCAATAACAAAGACTTTCAAATCGAACTTCAGATTTAGTGATCTAAAAATATTTTCAACAATAGTAGCATCCTTTATTTCATCACAAATATTTCTCATTGAGTTAAAAATCTCGTCTACTCTAAGGAAAAATCCTACAATGCTTTCATCATTATGCATTTTAAGTGTCTCATATTGAATTCTAAACTGTTGAAGTATAACACGTTTTACCTTAGTGTCACCTTCATAACTTTGGAGAAGCTTATCCCACATTGCCTTTGCAGTGTTCAGCTGCATGATTTTCACAAATTTAGATTCGTCCAGACTTCCGAAGATGTAATTTACAGCCTTTGCATTGGTTTTATACTATTTTTTCCCTGCAGTATCTATGTGAATAAAGGCTAGATATTGATATCCATCTTCAACAATTTCCCATACATTTGTTCCAAGTTCCTACAAGTATGCCCTCATTTTGAATTTCCAAAAGACAAAGTTAGTTCCATTAAATAAAGGTGGCCTGATAGAAAATGCTCCTTCTTGGCTACTCATCTTGATGGGCCTCCCTTAGGAAATCAATATTCTACTGAGGGACCTACTCTAATACCAATTGTTGGAAAAAATACTTGGGGGGGGGGTGTGAATCAATGTTTTAAAAAGCTCACTTAACACTTTCAATTCCTTATTCACATTTCTTCACGCTATGGTCATTAAGTAAACCAATGTATGTACATGACTTTTCAATGGAAAACCAACGTACAATCCTACAATCATTAAATCATACCCTCGTTGCAAAAAAAAAAAAAACATATGTCAAACCCAAATCTCGACATACAAACTAGTACAGACACACATCATAATATCATCATCATGGATCTATCAAACCCTAAACAAATTATCCAATATGTGATCATTTCAGATCTATTAAAATCTGATCCATCTCCATGCTCCCTGGTGCAAACCTATTTCAGATCAAGTTATTCATAAATAATCCATCACGTGCACACATAACACTTTGATCTCCGTCTCCTTATATAGTATGAGCCTTAGCTAATACCTTAGGCAAATCCCTTAGTAATGATGATGGTATTCTTTGATGGGATCAAATATCCATTGTCGAACTCCTTACTATGAGGCAATACCATGGTAAATACCCCTAGTATTCATAATACCATGGTGTGGAAATTGTATGCAACTTTTCTTCACCATACCTGCATATGTATGTGAACTTTATTCACAGGACCTGCGTATAATTTTCAAATTTCACCTTTATCATTTCTTTGTCTCTAAACTGATGTTCGTTTTCTATCTCACCCATAGTTTCTTCATAACCATCATGTTGACATCTTTATCAAGTAGGTTGCCATCAAGGACAACAAATTAGTCATAATGCCAACATGATCACCCTTGGTCTGAGATATTCTGCCAGAGATGTTTGACTTCATGGATATACCGATGTTGAATGGGCAGGAAATGTTGTCGACAAGAATAGTATGTTTGGATGTATTTTTAGCCTTGGATCTACCATGATATCTTAAGTGAGTAGGAAGTAGAAGTCCATAGCAATGAGTACCACTTAGTTTGGGTACATTGCCACTAGTATGACTAGTTGTAAAGAAGTTTGGTTGAGGAAGCTCTTTGAAGAGCTATTTGAGTAGGTCCTAGACACTACATTGATATATTGTGACAACAAAAGTGGGATCCGTCTGGCAGAGAATCTAGTATTTCATGACAATTCCAAGCACATAGAGAACCGATATCATTTCATTCGAGATATGGTGTAGAGAGGAAAAGTTAGACTCCATCATATATCAAGAAATGAGTAGATTGTAGATTTCTCACCAAGGTGATGAACCTCAGTATTGCAACAAGAATGCTGCAACTCCCAAGGCTACCAACTTTAATTATCATTCCGAGGTCTGTACAAACTTAATAGATATCGACACTATATGTTCAACATACAATGTTTCCTTCTCTTGTTTATCTAATGTAATTGAGTGAATGTCATGAAATAAAAGCCTAAATTAATTGCAAAAATGGAATTGTTATTCTATTTGCAAGAAATGGAAATGCTACTGGCTCAACTTGTAAATGAAAAATAATAGATTCATGAAAGGAAAAAGGTTAATCTACTTGCAGAAATAAAGTTATTTTATATTTCATAATTCATCAAACTACCAATCAGAATTGCATGTATCGTCTAGCTAGTTCAAACTTGTAAATCAGTAACCTACTTGTATCATACTTGTGATAAAGAAACTAAGTCTACTCTTTTTTGCAGTGAATAAAAGGAAGGGTTAGAGTGGCCTAGGAGGTTCCCCTAATCATAAAATCATAGTTAGGGGTCATTATTCGTCTAGACTAAGTCATAGTTGCAATGGGGATCAAAACTAATGAAGGAAAGTGGTGTTACAAATTTGCTACATGAAGTTACAAGTTTGCTACATGAAGTTACAGGTTTGCTACAGGAAGAGATAACTCACCAAATGACCAAGTAAATCAAACGAAAATGGGACATGACAATTTTTTTTATTGATTAGTATGTCTTAGGTCTCTATTCCAAGTGGAATCACTCCAAAGTACCCTTGTTCACATGTGCTAAAAAATAGCAAAAAATTACTAGTCTAAAATCTGGAAATTCGAGAACTAATGAGATAGTTAACCTATAAAATGCCTAACCTAATCATGTGAAAATGAAATGGGGTAATTTTTTTATTAAATTGATTGTTTTTATGACCTAATACAAGTGGAATAAACTCAAATGAAGTTCATTAACACGTTCTAAAAAATAGCAGAAAACTACTACTATTTGCTACAAGAGACTTCCAAAAATTCTACATTTGCGAATAAGTAAACTAATCCAAGTAGGTCAATAATGACTATGTCCTTCCAAAGTTGTTCCAAGGATGAAATCATGATTCTGAATCTATAGATAATGTACAAAAGAACTCACTTTAAACATTTAACCTAATCATACAACAAAAAATCATCATTACTAAATGCATAAACAAGAACAAGATATACATGTGAATAAAAAGTGAAAAGAAGAAAATAAAATTATACAAAAGGGCTCTGAGGCTCCTATGATGGCCAAACCCAAGGAAAATCAGAGTCCTATGAAGGAGACCAATATTTAGAAGCTAAAAATGGCACCAAGATTCATTATTTTAATCAATCCAATTACATCACTACTAGAAATGAAAGTGGAGCTGCAAAAATACAATATTTTTGCATAAGAAGACTAAGAAAAAAATCCCCAGAGGAAAATTCGAATTGGTACTTATAAAAAATGACAAGGAAGAATTCTCCTTGAAAGGAGGAAGCTTTCCCCTCCAAAATCCCTCAAACAGTGGATCTGGTTCCCAACACTAGAAATCTGCATTAAATGACCGGGAACACATTCCTGGATTTTTTCAATCATTGGAGCTCTAGAATTTGTGCAATAATTTCATAATATCCTGTTGATTTATTATCCAATATTTATCCTCTTGTAGTAGGAAGAAAGTCCCTAGCTTATGTCCTCCTCCAAATCTTCATAATTTTCCCAATATTCTTAAAAAATAAATAATATTAGGCACAAATACGGAATTATCCATAAACCTTCCTAATGAACATATTAAAGTTAAAAATATGTCATCTAAAGCAAAAAGAGAGGTTCAATGTACTGAACAATGGTCAGATGAGCCTTTATTTATGTCTAACTTAGAGGCCCATCACAAGGCTTTACCAAAATACCAAAAGTGAAGTTCTTGGTCTTCAGAGAGAAGCTTGGATTGATGGATGTGACTCCTCCTGATAAGGGGCATCATTGATCCGAATCTTCCCCCTGTTTGAGCTCCCGGGGTGAGGAATTGAGATGGAGGGCTCCTGGTGTTGAAGGATCTATGGAAAATAGGGTATCAACCCGGTCTATTATCCATAGGGTCATAGATGTTGCTCCCTTATCTCGGTCAATACAGAGTATACCCCAGTTGGCATAATACCCACAAGCTTGTTAGGATTAACGGGTTGAGAGAGTGCTTGGAGGTGTGTCGTGCAAGCTAATTATGATGTAGATGTTCTACCACATGAATCTCGAGGGTCATTGTTGGGAAGATCAGGGAGCAATAGGATGGATGAGACATTGCATTGACATAAGGTGGAATATGGTTTCTCACCTATGCAATGACGCCTATTGCTCAACATGGGGTGGAAGATGTTTTCTCCCCCATGGGATGACATGAGGTGAGATTGTCCCATAGGACCATCCTCATTATCCTAAGATGGTGGTAGCTAATTCTCCCTAATGATTCTTCTTCTTTAGGTTCGAGAATGTTTTAGTAGATATAGTTGAGTAGAGATGAGACATCATATGATGAAATGATACATATAATTATTACATGATGTAGTTGGAATTTCTCCATAACTAAGAGGAAGTGTTAATTTGGAAGCTTAGTGACAAATTCCAATCATGGGACTAGATTCCACTTTTCAAGATGACCAATTTTGAATATTTAAGTGCTCAATTTGGATGAGGCAAAGTGTACTTTTGAAGAAAAGCCCACATGTGAACATATGGACAGGTCAGCCCTAACAGGAAATTAGACATCCTTGGAAGCCTATAAATACAAGTGACCTCAATCTCATTTGAAAATAACCAAGTATATTCTTCTTCTCTTCTTCATTGATTAGATCACACAGATCTAAGGCTGTGTTGAGAAATTTGGTTCGTTTAGGTTCGAGATTAAAGGGTCTAAAGCTTGCACATGTTTTAAGGTTTTGGTTCACAACCGCAGGCTTGACACATGTAGATTTCGGTTATAACCACAAGCTTGTAGGTTCAATGTCGTGGTTTGAAGCTCTCAACCACATGCATATCTCTTTCTCCATATGGTTGGGATCTAGGGCTAAAATTTGACATTTGACTGTAATTGACTGCAGACAAGAAAAGTTGTTTTTGATCTATGTTGATGCTGGGAACATATTTTTGAATGTTGCTAGCTTAATTTTGATGGATGATTTTATATTGGGCTCATTGTACTCCCTGCTAAACATTTTTTGATAATATAGTAGATGAGAAATTACAAAGGTCTTTCCCCATAGTGGGTTTCCCTGGTCATTGACCGATAATCTGGTGTCTCTTGTTGATGTGTTGATTGTCTCCTTTGTCATTGCATTAATTGTTCTATCTTCAATTATTGTTGATGATTGGAAAAATTAATTATTTATAAAATATTGCTAATTGAAGAATTGAATTGGGCTAAGGAAATTGAAGCAACATAGAGCAATATGAAATTTAACAAGGGGCAACAAACCTCTAGATTCCTTGTGTGGATCAAATGGTCATCATTGTGTGGATTGATTGGTCATCATTGGATAGATGGAGAGTGGAGGCAACTAGCCTCTAGATTCCTTGTACATTGTTTAATTTCTAAGTCGCTGGTGGGTGGAGAACCTCTAGAGTCCCTGTTTCAACTGGCAGTTAGTGTTTTATACCTTTGAACAAGTCCCCTCAGTCGCTAGAATCTGGCTCAAGGGTGATAACTGCAAGTGAGCTTTGGCTACAACTATTTATGGTTGGGTGGAGAGTCCTTGTCCCAGACTAAGTTTTCTAGACACCAGTTTTAATTTTAAGATAAGTTTTTGTATATGTAACATGTATTGTTGAATGTATGTGTATATGTTTGGATTGTAAGCCAAATTTACATTGATTGCTAGAAAAATGCAAGGTTTACAATTATAAATTAAAATAATGAGGTTATGTTAGCTATTCCTTGAGACCGTGATTTTGTTCTAATGGCTTGTATGTAGGGAGACATGCAATTATATTAGTTTCGTAGGCACTGAGTGTATTCAACCATGTAGATAGTGAAGGAGAATGAGTGCATATACTTTCGAAGTGTATTTATGCCAAAACCAGTCCTTATGAAACCGCTTACTCCGCTCATGAGTGTGTGTGTGTGTGGAAAAAACATGGTGTCATGGAAATCTTGGCCTAAATCCCGTAACCAATGGAAGAGGCGCCATTCATACCAATTGTTCTTCGCAAAAATTTTGTGTGGAAATCCCTCCTCGGGATTGGGATGACATATCTTGGAGGTGAAAAGAGGGGCAATTGAGGAGAGCATCAGGATGATGGGACCAGGATGATGTTTCCTAGAGGCACAAAGGGGAGAAGGTAAGGAGAATTATCGGGGTGGCAGGACCGGGATGAGGTGGTGGGCTAGTACCATGGAAGAGGCCATGAGATGGGGTCCATCTTGTCTTTATGCGCCTGTCAGCAACCCATAAGTGGTTTTGGAAACTTGATACCACCTTCTTCAACACCCATTCAAGTGGTTTTAAATAAGGTGATGAAGGGGTGTCATAATGAATATGAGTCGTTGATCTGACAATGGGTAGTTTCTTATTTCCTCCCATTCCGAGGGGTGACCTCCTCATAGACATTGTGAACTTTACCATATAGAAGTTGCTTATGACGACTAGACTGTTCAAATGTGCAGGGATTCACCCATAAACTACATGTGTTTTATGTAGTGTGGGTTCCATTACTTGTGGTGGCATAAAATACGTGTAGTGTGGGGTAAGTGGGGTGTTGTTACATATTCATCCATCTTTTGTTTTGTTATCCACTCTTCCAGAAGCTTTAATTCCACATCATAATCAATTGGAATTGCATTTGAGTGTTTTCCTTCTGCTTCAACATTTGCATTCTTTTTCTCTGTCAGAAAGTTGCTACCTTTCATTACATTAGCTATGATTTTCTTGCCTCTAGCATTTTCACCTTTTCTTACTCAACACAATTCTACATTTTTCTCTTCCTTTATGATAACCTTTAGTTGTTGTCCATCTTCATAACTAAATCCTTAGTTTCAAAATCATGACTCCTTGGTCTCTTTTGATGCCTCTAACATCTCTTCCTCATGTTGTTCTAAACCCTCCCAACACTCAATAAGACTTTCATCAAGTCTCTCATATTTTTTTTCATATTCTCCAATCATTGCTCCCTGCTCTAATTCTCAAATCAAAACTCCTTTCCTTTTCATGGATCTCTGTCCATATGTAGTTCCACTAAGTTTTTCCTCTATTTTAACCCACATTTCCACCATGTGCATCACCTTCCTTACATATAATTTCACAATAGGAAATTTAGCTCTTTTTTAAGATTTCAACCATGTTCTAGGATCTCCCTTATCAACTTCATCAAAATACTCAACCTTTTAGACTTTAGCTCAATTGTCTCTTTCTAATTATTCTTGAAAAAATTCTTTTACTGATCCCTTCATTTTAGAATCCATATCTTTTACAACCTTGTGTACCTTACAACCTGCTTACCATGTTTTCATTGTGCTGCTCAAGTGCCAAATTTATCAAGGTCCAATGTGCTTTGATGGTTCAGTCGCTCACATGTTCCTTATTTTCTTGGTGATGACTCTTTAAGTTCCATGAAATAACACATGACAATCCAATGTTTTTTTACATAACGTGCACAAAATCCAATTCAACGCACCACACAGTGATAAACATTATGCAAAACACCATTGTCCTACTCTTTTTCCATAATCTTTTCAATAAAATCACATTTATTCAATTGTTCAACATCCACAATGTAATCTACATAGTTTTTAATACAACATACAAGTATAATCAACTCCAAGTCACAATGTTATGCAATTCCAATAATGTTCAATTCTTGTCAACATTCACTTGTGATAATGACAGTTCCAACCTATACATGATTCTACAACAGTGCTCAATTCGTCCAAGAATAAATAAATCATCCAATGCTTTCAACAATATATAGATTTTCCAAATCTGCATGGATGACTCAATACAATGCACTGGTGATTCACACTTACATATTCATGCTTTGAAAACATTGCATATTCTTCACTCTATCACCAAAATGATGGAAGAATACCACAACAAAAGCCACACACACAAATTAAAACTAATTGATGTAGTAAAAATAAAAATAAAAACTTTCAAACAAATAATATTAATATTCAAAACTCACAATTTTATTCATAAATGAATTTGGGACGTTTGCCCCTTCTTGCTTGGTTTGACAAATGCATTAAACTCCTATTCATACTTAGAGAAGGAGATATCTAGAATTCTCAAGTGGTATTTCCTCTCCTAGACTTTTGGAAGAAGTTGAGAAAAAATTCTCTTTTTAGGAATCTATCATAACTTTTTCCTCAATAAAGCAATACATTTTTTTCTTTTTCTTTTCCTTTTGTTTTTAACATATTGATTTTAGACTTTTTGCATAGTCTAGTATTTTCTAAAAATCTAAAAAATCTAGAATTCTCTATAACTTATTATATTTATAAAATTATATACACATTTTATTAGGATGCTCCTACATCATAAGGGCACATGATAAAAATAAAATCATGGAAGCTAAATGAACATGAACAACACTATGTAACCAATGATTTGGAACTTGAAGCAATAGTACACACTACAGATGTGGAGGCATTATCTGCTAGGGAGAAGATTTATTTTATTAATATATCATAGTGGGCTAAGATATCTATTTGATTAGCATTGCTTGAATTCTAGAAAAGTTCATTGGATGACCCTCATCAACAAGTTTGACTTCAAAATTTGACACATAAAGGGAAAGAAAAATTAAGTGGTTGGTGCCCTTAGTAGGAACATGTAGAATATACATCTAACAATAATAATTATTTTTTAGGTTGGTATAAAATAAAAAATAAAAAATGCCCAACAATGAGATTAGCACTACCATTATGTGAAACAATATTTAGATTAAGATCCCCAGGGGACAAAATGTGTTGAATATCAATTGACAATGGACATCTTGCTAATACCAAGGGCATATTGTACATACTTGACTCAATAGAACTAAAAATACTTGTAATGGATGGGCTACATATGAATCCTTATATAGGACATCTTGGGAGTAAGAAGATGGTTGCAACTACAAATAACCTGTATTATTGGCCTATAATGAAGAAAAATATTGTAGATTACATCGTTAGATGTTTGAAGTGTCAACAGGGAAAAATGGAGCATAAGCATTGTTTGGTCAATTTAGTGTGTTCTAAATTGCTATTTAAAATGTCAATCCGGGGTTCGTAAACTGACGAAGTGAAGTGTACTATATGTACTAGATAACCATTTCGTTAGTCTTTTGTCATTTTTGAGTTCTTTTTGGTTGTTTATGGATTTATCTTCCCTAATGTGTGATGGCGAAAATGAAAGTTAAGTATGAAATATGGATGGATGGTGATGGTGATTTCTACAGTGATTTTTCAAAACTTAAAAGTGCTAAAAAAGAAAGCTTTAAAACAACTGTAATGAAATCAATTCTTAAGAAAAACAGTGAACTAATGACAATGGCCCAATATCCTTGCTGCTGAATGAAAAGAAAGTAAAAACTGAACTTAAAGCAACTCAAAGTAAAGCAACTAATTCACACTACTTTAACTCTTCTGATCCTTTACCCTTCAGCTCAATCTACCTTGTGGGAAGCAATCATGAACAAGTCAAGCAATATGATATCTAAATGGCAAGAAATTAAATTGCAGAAAAGAAACTAGTCACACTACTTCAACTCTTCTGATCCTTTACCCTTCAGCTCAATTTACCTTGTGGGAAGCAATCATGAATAAGTTTAAGCAATATGATAACTAAATTGCAAGAAATTAAATTGCAGAAAGGAAACTAATCACACTACTTTAACTCTTCTGATCCTTTACCCTTCAGCTCAATCTACCTTGTGGGAAGCAATCATGAATAAGTTTAAGCAATATGATAACTAAATCACACTACAATAAGTAATATTCTGATTTCTTACTAATAGAGTCACTTGACTATAGAAAGAAACCATAAACTGATGAGTAGTATGATGTCTAAATAACAGAAAAATAAATAAGCAAATCACAACTTGAAAAAGGACAGTGCTGGAATTAAACTTCAGAAAATGAAAGTTAGCAGGAAGGACAAGATGATCTCATATGCCAATAGTTATCAAAAAGATGAAAATTTGCCCGGGCTGCCTAAGAAAACCTGTAGAAAAACATTGATCAGCTGACAGCTACAAGAAAGCAGAAGTGAAAATATAAATAGCAGTGAATTAAGAAGCATCAAAACAGCGTGTTATGTACAAACTAATGATTATGAAAACAGAAACGTAAGGAAATCAAATAACAACTATACAGGGCTTTAGTGCGCAGGGGCCCTCTGCCACCTCAGCCAGTCAATGAACAGTCACAAGAACGAGCTCAGCAAAGTAGTCTTCTCATGTATTAAAGCAGCAACATATATAAAGCAAAGTACAGTGGGGTGATAACAACAATAGTTCAGAAATTACATATCAAAAAGCTCTTCCACAACGTTCATCAACACGTTATTTATAATGAAAAAAAGCTGAAACTAACTAACTGAATCCTACGCTATTGACTGTGTTGCCAAAGACACGTAGATCTCCTCAGCCGAGATCTAGCGTAACTGTCATCATGTCTATTAAATCTTCGGAGTGGTAGCTGTTGGATTCAGGTTACGGGGATGATCTCCAGGTGTGCTGGTGTCTTCGTGGGCTGAGGACTGTGCCACGTAAACGTTCACGTGCTCAAAACAGAGACGTGCCACCGCTGAATTCCTTGGTTGGCTTTGCCTTTGACCCTTGTTGACCGTGACCTTCCATGGATGATTTGGCTGATTTGAAGGGACACGTTCCATGTACCCGTCACCTGTAGCTTGCCCATGTGGCTCGTTTCTTTATAGGACACCTGCAGCACAACTTTTAACAAAATAGCTGCGGAATCCTGTGCTGGCTGCGGAAACCTGTGCTGGCTGTGGAAACTGACAAGTTTCTGCAGCTGCATGAACAAAAACTAAACCAAACAACAGTCATAAGCATAGTCAAAAAACCACGTAAAAATCTCTTTTTAGACTATAATGCAATGATTTAACAGCTGGGTGGATGAAGTAAGTGGAAAAAGAAGGCTGAGAGGGTGTATAGGAAGGTGCAGGTTTGAGGCTCAACATACCCCCACTGTGAAGGTGTTGCATGTCCTCATGCAACCAAAATTGAGTTATTTCCCTCTAATCCACATGTTCTGAGGCTTCTGCAAGGACATCTAGCCCTCTTTTCTTCTTCTTTGATGCTAACATCATCATCCTTGGTTTCTTGACTAGACATTTGAACTTGGGGTTAATCAATGCTCTGCTTAACTTTTTGCACTTCTTCTTTAGTTTTCTGTTTTTCTTTTGCCAAAGTCCTAAATGAAGCATAGTGTTATCATGGACAATCTTGTCTACCTTACTCTTCTCTTTGAGTGCTTCATTTTCTTGTTTGATATGCCTATTTAGGACTTCTAACTCAAATACCTCCTGTTTCAAAGACTAAACTTGTGCATCAAGTGGCAGAGTGGTACTCGATCCTGCAGCTGATTGTTCTAAGGATTCCAGGTAGTTATATACCTCTTGCTGATTAGGATCTACCTCAGGTGTCTTTCTCGGACTAGGCTCAAAATCTGGTGGAGGAGGAAGACTGCTCTCTCTTTCCGGCCGAAAAGGGCTCTCCTCACGTGGAGGACTTGATTCAATGCTTGGCTGAGCTGGAGATTTCTCAAGTGTCTCTTCACCTAAATCAATAAAGTGAGACTGTTTTTCTTTGGTTTTATTCCCCTTCCCTTTTAGCCTAGTGCTCCTTCTTAAGTATGAACTAGTACTCTTCTCTTGTGCACTCTGTTTTCCTTTTTGCTTTTTCTTGGCTATAGCAACAGTCTGAAGATCTATTAATCTTTCTGACAGAGGCTGATAATCCTCTTCTATGGATTGCTCAGGGGATGGATAAACTTCTTGGAAGGTTCTTTTGCCTTTTTCTTTCCTCTGTTTCTTACTTTTAGCTCTATCTTCTTCTTCTTTCGGGACAGTTTCTTGAATTTCTATTGTAGGGGAATCTTGGACTGTAATGTTCTTTTGTTTCCTCCTACTTTTCCTTGGAATCTTTGGTGGACTGCTTCCAGAGGCCTCAGACGGCTCTTGGAAGTAGTTTCTTGTCAAGAATTGCTCCCAAGTATCCTTAGTTTTCTTTAACTGGTCCTCAATAAGAATTTTTATGAGCCCATGATGGTAGAGATGAGGTTCAATATTGCCTACGTGTTTTTGAACTGTAAAACTCATCTTTTTCAAACTTAATAGCAGAAAATGAGGCAAATTAAGAGTGTGACCGTCTATGAAATTCATCATCAGTCTAACATGATACATATACATAGAGCCAAAACGACCTTCACACGTGATAAATTTCTGGATGACTAACAGTAGACTAGACCATTCTTCTTTTAGTGCATGAACAGGGATGCCTCTTGTAAATACGATGGTATCCATACCTTGGTTTTGTAGCAGGATTCTCCATATTTGATCGTCCACACTTCTATTTTTAAACCACCTTTCACTTTCTTGAGGTAGGCATGTGGCAGCTGCTATAGTGGTCTCGGTCACTGTGAATTTCAAGTCTCCAATCTCCACTGTTTGTCCATTAAAAGACCTCGCAAAAGCTTTGGTCACCTCCTTGTTATGGCCTTTAAACTTCTGGATGAATCGTAGCCATCTGACTTTCTTCAGCAATTCCTTAGTTTGAGGATAACCCTCCAAGTATTTCGGTCCTTCCGGCTCAGCTCTCAGTAATTTTCCCATCCTCTGTTTTAAATTCCAACTGAGAGTTCTTCTGCGTGTGAGGGTTAAGGGGAAAAAAAAAATAGCTCTGTTACAGGGTTTAGGATAGACTGTAGTGACTGCAAGCGGGGTTTAGGATGACTGTAGTGACTGCAGTCAGGGTTTAGGATGACTGTAGTGACTGCAGTCAGGGTTTAGAACGAACTGTAGTGGCTGCAGTTAGAAATGGAGAACAGGGGATGGAAGTATCCAAATTACCGGAGGAACAGAGGGTGAGCAGCAGTGAACAATTTTAAAATAAAATGTGGATGCATGCGAAGAGTATGGTATAAGTGGAGTGATAAACGAGTGGAGTAACGGTGGGATTCTTCGAATCAGATGACTGTGTATGAAATTTTACACGTCTTAACAAACGGCTGCGGAAATTACGGCTAAGAAGAGCCGTAACACAATAGGTCACGTCTCAAGAGTACGGGTAATAAATGGAAGTGCAATCAATCTTGAGTTTAAACTCAGAATAATCATGAGACCGTTAGGGAAATGAATGCGAGGTGTGTGGAGTGATATCGTGGAATAGGAGTGGTAGTGGAGCTATCGTATCAAATCATTGCACATAGTAGAACTTGTTATGGTTTAATGACTATGCGTAATTATGACTTGAATTGTTATTTGATAAAGATTTTTGATCATACCTTTGTAAACTTTGTCATTTCTTGCTCAAGGCTTCTAACCAATTGCTCTTCTTTGTTGTCTTGGAGATTCCCCATGTCTTTAGCTCAATTACACCTACATTTTATGATTATGGCACTAACAGTTGACTGTAAATTTTGAAGACAGAGTGATGCTGGCTGCGGAAATCGTTTTTGGCTGCGGAAACTGTTTCTGGTTGCGGAAACGGTCTCCAGCTGCGGAAACTGAGACAGCACCCCCTTAACTGCACAAAGATAGTTAGAGGAAAACCAACTGAATGAAAATAGTCTTGAAGGGGACTTCTATTGATGGAGTGAAATGGAATGAGTGGAGTGAAATGAAAGTGAAGTGGAGTGAAGTGAAATGGAAATGAGAATAAGATGGAGGTGAAGTGAAATGGTAAGTGAGATGAAGTGAAGATGAAAAGAGGAGAGGAGATTTTTTTTTGTTTTTTGGAAAATATAGAGTGTCAGGTGTCCCTGATTTTCACTCTATATTTTTTGTATAAGACCGCCAATCTATGATTGGTTTTCAGGCTTATACACATATTTTTTTTTTTTTCAAAAACTGAAAGAAACAAAGATTAGGCTGGTGGGGGAGAAGGATTCTTCTCCACCAGCCTGATTGCAGAATTCTCTTGGAACATTTTGACAAACTCCTCTTTTGAAAGTGGCTTATGATAAATTTTCAATCGGTGGCCATTCACAATAAGAGGAGTCTGAAATTCATCAATGGTCTTGATTCTTACCGCTCCATTGTTAAAGACTTTGTCAATCTCATATGGCCCAAGCCAATGAGTTTGAAATTTTCCTTTGAAGTCTTTAAACTTGGAAACAAACAGTAAAGCCCAATCTCCCTCTTGAAACTTTCTTTCTTTGATATATCTGTCATGCCACTTAGCTCTTTGATGTTGAACTAGATCAGTCCTTAAAATTGCATCTTGTCTGATCTCATCTAGCTCATTCAACTGCTCCATTCTGTGCTTTTGGGCTTCTGATAGATTCATCCCCAACTGAACTGCCATCTTGAAAGTCTTGATTTGAAACTCAATGGGGAGCAGGACTTCTTTCCCATAAACAAGTTCATAGGGAGAATGTCCTGTTGTGTTCCTCCATGTAGTTCTGTAGGCCCATAAGGCTTCAGGAAGCCTTTCTGCCCAATCTCTTCTGTGTAGATGAACAATTTTGGTGATGATGTTCTCAAGAACTTTGTTTGTAGATTCTACTTGGCCATTTGCTTGTGGATGGTAAGGAGTAGATTTTCTGTGCTTGATTTTGTATTCTTCCATCAGCTTCTCCATCAAATTAGATGTAAATTGACTTCCCTGATCTGTCACAATTTCTCTTGGGACACCAAAACGAGTAAAAATATCCTCAAAAAGAAATTGAACAACTGAATTTTCAGTGGCAGAAGGCAATGCTTTGGCTTCTACCCATTTAGTGACATAATCAGTGCAAACCAATATATATATCTTTTGTCTAGATGGTGGATTAATGGGTCCAATGAAATCTAAAGCCCATTTTTCAAAGGGTTCGATGAGTACCTGTGGCTGTAATGGCATTTCATTTGAAAGAGTCGGTCTCCCAACTCTCTGGCAGCTGTCACACCTTCTGACATATTGTTTTGCATCTTTGAAGAGAGAAGGCCAATAATATCCTAAAGAAAGGATTTTATAGGCCGTCCTCTTGTCAGCAAAGTGTCCACCGCATGGTTCATCATGACATGCCTTGAGGATGTCAGGCATTTCATCTTCCCGAACACATCTTCTGATCACACAATCTAGCCCTGTTTTAAACAATTCATTAGAAATCCATGAATAACTTGAACTCTCCTGAATAATTTTTCTCTTTTCATTAGGAAATAAATGTGGAGGTAGCTTCCCTGTAACCAAATAGTTAGCAATATCTACATACCAAGGAGTCTTAGTAGTTACTGCAAACAAATATTCATCTGGAAACTTATCCTCTACAGGAGAATCTTCGTTAGTATTTTGGATTCTAGACAAGAAATCAGCTACTGTATTTTGTTTCCCTGGCCTATCCAACACAGTAATATTGAATTCTTGTAAAAGTAAAAGCCATCTTGTAACTCTGCCATTAGTAACAGGTTTGTTCATGAGATATCTAATTGCAGAATGATCAGTATGGACAAAAGTTTCATATCCTGTTATATAATGTCTAAACTTGTTGATTGCATGAACAACAGCTAAGAACTCTTTCTCAGTCACAGTATAGTTTAATTCAGTGGGAGTCAAATTTTTACTGGTGTAGTAAATGGCATAAGTAACTAAATCCTTTTGACCCAACACAGCTCCTAGAGTTGTATCTGAAGCATCTGTAGAAATATGGAAAGGAAGTTTCCAATTTGGCCCTCTCAAAATGGGTGCTTCAGATATTCTTGTTTTCAAAGTTTCAAATGCAGATTGACAATCAGGATCCCATTTGAATTCACAGTCTTTTGTAAGTAATTTGAAGAGTGGAGATGCTATTTTGGTGAAGTTTTCAATAAATCTTCTATAGTATCCAGTAAATCCAAGAAAACTTCTAACATCTTTTTGACAATTTGGAATAGGCAACTTGGAGATGACCTCAACTTTTGATCTATCAACTTTAATCCCATCTCCTGAAATGTGATGTCCTAAAATGATACCTTCAGTAAACATCATAAAGCATTTTTCATGACTTAATGATAGGTTTGTTTCTTTACATCTTATAAGGACTTTTTCCAAATTCTCTAATGCCTCTTCAAACGAATTACCATAAACTGTAAAATCATCCATATAAACCTCTACACAATCATGGATTAGATTGGAAAAGATTCCTAGTACTGCCCTTTGAAATGTTGCGGGTGCATTACATAACCCAAAAGGAAGTACTCGGTAAGCAAAAGTTCCCCATGGACAGGTAAATGTGGTCTTGTCCTGATCTTCAGGTGCTACCTGAATCTAATTGTAACCACTAAAACCATCCAAAAATGAAAAATACTTTTTGCCTGCTAAAGTATCTAATACCTGATCGATAAAGGGTAAAGGAAAGTGATCCTTCAAAGTTTCTTTGTTCAATTCCCTGTAATCAATGCATACCCTCCATTTACCATTCTTTTTAGGTACTATAACCAAAGGAGAAACCCATCGGCTATCTGAAATTGGATAAATGAAGTTCACATTAAGTAACTTTTGGAGCTCTTCTTTCACTATCTCCCTAAGGTTTGGATTCATCCTTCTTTGAGGTTGTCTGATTGGTCTATTGTTTTCCTCAATGTAGATGTGGTGAATGCAAGTCTTAGGGTCAATACCTTTCATATCGGTATATTCCCATGCAAATGCAGTAGAATGTTTTTGCAAGATTTTGGTTAGCTCTTCCTGTTGTGATCTTTCCAAGTTTTTGTTGATATTCAATGTTTTACCTGGAAAGATCTCAATGGCGGAACTACCAAACTCTTCCATAGAGAAAAGAGACATTTGTCTAGATGATAGATACTCAATGTCAGAATCTAACTGAAATTGTGTGTGGTCATATTCTGAAGATGTTTCAAAATTTTCTAATGTGTTCAGAATTTGACTATCTTCACTAACTTCAGAAATGGTAAAGACAGGTTGTATAGTATCTTCATCATCAACCCACTCATTATCTCCTATTTCTGTAATTGCTTTTGCTGGAGGATACAGATTGAATTTCTTTGTCGAATTACCATCAGAAATATACATATCCCCAGACCTACAACTGATAAAAGCATCAGCTGTGGCTAGCCAAGGTCTTCCTAAGATGAGAGGATGTCCTCCTAAATTACTCTTGGGAGTTAAAATCATGAAATCTACTGGATATTCCCAAGAGTCTAAGGAGACTGAAATGTCTTCTAATACACCGTCTGGTTTAATAATTGATCGATCTGCAAGTTGCAATAAAATAGGTGTAAAGAGAAGGTTAGGAAGTTTCAGCTGTTCCATAGTCTGTCTACTCATAATGTTGATAGCAGCCCCTAAATCAATCAAAGTATTTGGAATTTCTACCCCATTGATATGTGTTTTGACAATTGGACTACCGGGATCTACATACTTCTGCATAGTAATTTTTCCCATCATGATGTCTACAATTTTCCCTACCAGGTGGATTCTCCTTGTATCTCTAGGTTTCCTTCCTGGTCTTTTAAGACTCAACTCCTTTATTGTTTTTGCTAGAATAGGAATCTCTTTAATGGCTTGAAACAAGGGAATCTTGATACAGACATTCTTCAATTCATCTAGAAAATCATAGTCAGGCAACAAGATTTGTTTTTCCACCCCTTTGTCAATTTGTAATCTTTCAGGAAAAGGAGGTGTGGATGAAGATGCAGGTTGCTCAACTATAGGAGTTGTGGGGGTTAGTTCTTTTTCTTTTTCTTTCTGAGTGTTTGGGTTTTGAAGAGATGCTTCAGAACCCTTATTGGCTTCAAGAGATTCTTCCTCAGAAATGCTTTGATTTTGGGCATCTATAGAAGGTTTATCTAAAACTCTACCAGATCTGAGTTGTACATCATTGAGAGGAACAATCATATAGGCAGGAAATTGTTGACCTTCTATCATGTAAGCATTTTGAGGGTTTTTATTATTGGGGTTTGGCAATGGCTGAGAAGAAAGTTGATTTGACTTCTGTTGGAATGGGAGCAAGAGTTGAGAATTTGGATTCTATTGAGAAGGTTGTTGTTGTTGTGGAAATGGCAATGATAATTACGGATTTTGATTTGGAAGTTGTGGAGCTTGTTGATTTTGAAAAGATGGAGGATATTGATAAAATTGAGCAAATCTCCCATAAGGATTTTGCATACCTTGTACCCATGATTGAAAAGGATTTTGAGGTTGGGACCAAGGTTGTTGCCAAGGATTCCAATTTGGTGGGGTTTGAAAATTCATAGAGTTGTTAAACCCTTGATTTTGCTACCCCTGCCAAGGTCTCCTTGCAACAAAACAGAGAGACTCAATTGTATTTGGATCTTCTTGAAAGACAGCTTTGAGCCCAGGAATTGAAGGACAATCCTTGGTCTCATGATTCTCTGAACAGATCACACATGTTTCTACAACTTTTGCATCCAAGGGACATTCCCTGAGAGCATGTTTTTTCCTACATTTTGGGCAAAAGATGGCTAAAGCTTTAGCTTCTGCTTTCTGTTTATTGTGGATCTTAAGAGTGTCTAGTTGCTCACTAAGACTCCCTAAGATATCAGTTTTGAATTCATCAAGCATGTTTCCAATCTCAGCCCTACTTACTGATCCAGTTGCAGATTTGTTTGCTCTGATGAGAGAAGGATCTCTAGGCCCTTTTTGAGTTTTAGATTTCCCCCTTGAGAGATGGACACATAGTTCTGCTATATCATGAAGTGGAAGTTGAGATATGTCTCCTTTTTCCATCATGTTCAAAATATCTATCCATTCATCTCTAATGGCTTTTAATAAAAGGGCTTTCAAGGTTTCCTCATCTAAGTTACTCATTTTTGCTCTTTTCAGATTGTATTGAAATCTTTCAAGTAAATCCTCCAAGTTTTCGTCTTCTTTTTGTACCATTTTGAATACCTCATCCTTGTGATTGGTGGGCATACAATAGTCCAGATACCTATCCAAAAATGTTTGTTTCATATCATTCCAAGTCCTAATGGATTGAGTGAGTAATCCCATGAACCATTTCAAAGCTGCTCCTTTCAATGTTGAAGGAAACAGTTTGAGTTTTTGAGAGTCTTCCAGATAATCATAGTTTTGACACACCACCTCAAACTCAAATAGAAATGTTTCAGGATCCTCGTTTCTTAACCCATGAAAGTTTGGGAGGACAGATGGTGAAATATTTTTCATTGTTGCTCGAGAATCCTCATCGACTATAGGAAATCCAAATGAGTTATTTCCATCCCTATTTCCCCCATTGTTACCTCTACCTCCTCCATTATTTCCTCCTCCTCCTCCTCTACCTCTACCAAATCCGTTTACTCCTTCTTCTGTCATGGTAGTTTCCCCGGAGACTTCAGAGTCCTCTGTTTCCTCTACTAAGGGCGAACAAGGAGGAATTTCTCCCTCTTCTCCCTCAGGTGATTCTACTTCTTCAATTACAAATTGTCTCCCTGTAGAAGGAAGGAAAGGATCTCTTCCTAATTCAGATTCGATGGATGGTGTGGGAGAGTCAACTACTGCCTCTTGAATTCCAGGAATCCTAGGGCTAGGAGTGTAGGTTGGAGATGATGGAGGTGTCTCTTGTCTATTACTTGAAGTAGATGGAGTTGTAAAAATCGAACTCTTGGCTCTGGCTAAAAATCTTCCCCTAGAATCTCTTGCTTTATGCATGTCATTTTTATTTTCTTCAAGTCGAGCTAATAATTCTCTTTCTGATCTTCCAGGTCACTCTAGGTGCAAGAAGAGAGCATACTCAAGAAACTATTAAACCAATAACTTTCTCTTTTCTGATCCTCCAGATCACACTAAGTGCAAGAGGAGAGCATACTTTGAGAGGTTATCAATTTCCCTTCCTTGAAATTTTCTTGTTTTTTTTTTAAGAAATTGGCTACCTAATTTCACTTCCCCGGCAACGGCGCCAAAATGTTTGGTCAATTTAGTGTGTTCTAAATTGCTATTTAAAATGTCAATCCGGGGTTCGTAAACTGACGAAGTGAAGTGTACTATATGTACTAGATAACCATTTCCTTAGTCTTTTGTCGTTTTTGAGTTCTTTTTGGTTGTTTATGGATTTATCTTTCCCTAATGTGTGATGGCGAAAATGAAAGTTAAGTATGAAATATGGATGGATGGTGATGGTGATTTCTATAGTGATTTTTCAAAACTTAAAAGTGCTAAAAAAGAAAGCTTTGAAACAACTGTAATGAAATCAATTCTTAAGAAAAACAGTGAACTAATGACAATGGCCCAGTATCCTTGCTGCTGAATGAAAAGAAAGTAAAAACTGAACTTAAAGCAACTCAAAGTAAAGCAACTAATTCACACTACTTTAACTCTTCTGATCCTTTACCCTTCAGCTCAATCTACCTTGTGGGAAGCAATCATGAACAAGTCAAGCAATATGATATCTAAATGGCAAGAAATTAAATTGCAGAAAAGAAACTAGTCACACTACTTCAACTCTTCTGATCCTTTACCCTTCAGCTCAATCTACCTTGTGGGAAGCAATCATGAATAAGTTTAAGCAATATGATAACTAAATTGCAAGAAATTAAATTGCAGAAAGGAAACTAATCACACTACTTTAACTCTTCTGATCCTTTACTCTTCAGCTCAATCTACCTTGTGGGAAGCAATCATGAATAAGTTTAAGCAATATGATAACTAAATCACACTACAATAAGTAATATTCTGATTTCTTACTAATAGATTCACTTGACTATAGAAAGAAACTATAAACTGATGAGTAGTATGATGTCTAAATAACAGAAAAATAAATAAGCAAATCACAACTTGAAAAAGGACAGTGCTGGAATTAAACTTCAGAAAATGAAAGTTAGCAGGAAGGACAAGATGATCTCATATGCCAATAGTTATCAAAAAGATGAAAATTTGCCCGGGCTGCCTAAGAAAACCTGCAGAAAAACATTGATCAGCTGACAGCTACAAGAAAGCAGAAGTGAAAATATAAATAGCAGTGAATTAAGAAGCATCAAAACAACGTGTTATGTACAGACTAATGATTATGAAAACAGAAACGTAAGGAAATCAAATAACAACTATACAGGGCTTTAGTGTGCAAGGGCCCTCTGCCACCTCAGCCAGTCAATGAACAGTCACAAGAACGAGCTCAGCAAAGTAGTCTTCTCATTTATTAAAGCAGCAACATATATAAAGCAAAGTACAATGGGGTGATAACAACAATAGTTCAGAAATTACATATCAAAAATCTCTTCCACAGCGTTCATCAACGCATTATTTATAATGAAAAAGTGCTGAAACTAACTAACTGAATCCTACGCTATTGACTATGTTGCCAAAGACACGTAGATCTCCTCAGCCGAGATCTAGCGTAACTGTCATCATGTCTATTAAATCTTCGGAGTGGTAGCTGTTGGATTCAGGTTACGGGAATGATCTCCAGGTGTGCCGGTGTCTTCGTGGGCTGAGGACTGTGCCACGTAAACGTTCACGTGCTCAAAACAGAGACGTGCCACCGCTGAATTCCTTGGTTGGCTTTGCCTTTGACCCTTGTTGACTGTGACCTTCCATGGATGATTTGGCTGATTTGAAGGGACACGTTCCATGTACCCGTCACCTATAGCTTGCCCATGTGGCTCGTTTCTTCATAGGACACCTGTAGCACATCTTTTAACAAAATAGCTGCGGAATCCTGTGCTGGCTGCGGAAATCTGTGCAGGCTGCGGAAACTGACAAGTTTCCGCAGTTGCATGAACAAAAACTAAACCAAACAACAGTCATAAGCATAGTCAGAAAACCATGTAAAAAGCTCTTTTTAGACTATAATGCAATGATTTAACAGCTGGGTGGATGAAGTAAGTGGAAAAAGAAGGCTGAGAGGGTGTATAGGAAGGTGCAGGTTTGAGGCTCAACAAGCATCTCGTCAGATTATTACATCCCCTACAAATTGCAAAATATAAGTGGCAATTCATATCAATGGACTCCACCACTAGTTTTCCTAAATCAACCAAACAACATGATACAATTATGGTGGTGGCGGAGAAGTTGAGCAAGGCTACTCACTTCACTCTTATGAAGTCCACCTACAAGGAAATAGATATTTCCAATGTCTTCATGAAATAAATTTTTAAACTACATGGAATGCCCAAGAACATCATATTAGACAAAGATGGTAAATTTACTTCAAATCTATGGGAATATTTATTTGCGGGCGTTGGAACATAATTGGCTTTTAACACTTCCCACCATCTTTAGACAAATGGGAAAATAAAAAGAGTAAAAATGGTGTTGGAGGATACACTAAGAATGTATGCAATGCATCAACCCAAGAAATGGGAAGAGTACCTACTTATGATAGGATTTTCTTATAATAATGGCTACGAGGAGTCCTTTCAAGTGAGGAATTTTAAGGCATTGTATGACATAAAAAGTAACATACCAATCAACTAGAGTAACCTAGTAGGCATGATTATACTTGGATAAGATATATGCTAAAAGAATTGGTATGGAAGGTGGTAGAAAATAGAAGAATATGAAGGCAATGCAAGATCAATAAAAAAAAATGATGATCAGAACATAACTCAAAGAGTTCAAGGTGGAAGAGCATGTGTACCTTAGAATTCTATCAAAGATGTGTTAGATTAGAATGGGAGCTTATGCCAAGCTAGCACAAAGATATTATGAACCATTTGAAATCCTAAAAAGAGTGGGACTAGTGGCCTACATACTTTATTTACCTCCTATGATGAAAGTACACAATATCTTCCATGTGTCCTTTCTTAACAAATATGTACATAATGCTAACCATGTAATTGGTTGGCTTGTGATTCAGGTGGAACCATAGGGAGAATTCTAGCTATGACCTTAACTAGAAAGAATATTCAACACTAAAACCAAACCATCATGCATGTCAAGGTGTAATGGAATAATTTTGGAGCAAATGAGGCAATTCGGGAACTAGAGGATCCATGAAAAGGCATTACCCATTTTTTTATAATGTAAATAGTCCTTGCCAAGAACAGTAAAGCACCAATGATAATGTTCCTTTAAAGTGGATGGGATTGTTACGCACCTTTTTTAACCCCCAATTTTTGCAATTCGTATTTAAGACCGATAATGTTGGAATGACCATCATGGATAATATATAGACTACATTTAATGCAAATATGCATTTTTATTTAATATATTACTAAAACTGAATAAGAGAGAAGCCAACATGGATTCTAATATCTAGGGGGAAGATGTAAGGGGGATTTGGAAAGCTTTCCATCTTACCAAAATTAAATTTCCTGATGCCTGATTTGGTAGTTGAACTACCCAATTGATAATAGTTATATGAAGGAATGGAGAGCGACATTGAACAACTCTCGAGGTATGGATTATGTACCCTTTTTGGATCCTTTTGAGTTGATCACATAGGTCGAGGAGGGACCCAAAATTCTCATGTTGGGAGTGTACGTGTGCATGAGTAGAGAGAGGCAGTTGAGATGTGTGTGAATGAGTAGTAATGGTATGTAAAGAGTAGGAATTTGTTCATGTGTGTGAGAGAGACAAAGAAATGTGTACAAATAAACCAAAGAAACTCATGAGAAGATAACAAAACCCCATGTGGGTGTTGGGACCATGAACCTAAATAAAAGGAGATATAAATCATTTTGAGCCATAAAAAACCTATTTGAAGTTTTCATTTCAACTAAATTTGGTTAAGAAAGTCACCGTGGAAGCCTTTAGCCTGAGCTAGAGGGCCAAAATAATTCCTTGAATAATTGATCTTAACTAAGCATTTAAGGTAGTGATAAAACGAGAAGAAAAAGGGAATTGTTGGATTAGTGAAGGAATCCATTTGCGTTATAAAAGCCCATGGTGGCCTTATGATGAGTGTTAATAATCACTAGACAACTGGTTGTAAGGTAGCCTATTGATTTTGGTGTGTGAAGGAGAGTGGCCTTCATGTTCTCTCTATTGATTTGAATATTGTTGAATCCTAAGTGAGTCTTTCTCTTGAGGCATCATATTCGGCTTGAGGGTGGCCAACTACCAGAAATATAGAGTGTAGTTGAGCATATGGTTGGGTGGATAGTGACTCTCCATTCTTTAGTTTCCAACAAATTTAAGTGAATCAAATAAACATATCTATCTCTATATTAATGAAATGAAATAATTGTTCAAGTGTTTCATAAATTTTGTCATGATGGATTACTAAATATGTGTGTAATGATGAGGTGAAGTCATGATTAATTATGTATGATTACTGGCTATTATCTACTATTATTTATTCTAGAAAAAAAATCTCAAAATAAAATAAATTTCTTGAAGTGTGTTATTTGTGTTAAATATGAGATGTATGGTTTTGTGAGGAAATATGCATAGTTGATTTGAACCTAAGTATCTTTTTGAATTTATTCTATTAGTGTGTCTAGCCATTGTTATGCTAGTAATGGGATTGAATAGATACATTGTATCTCTAAATTGAAGTAAGAATAATGGGGATTTCCCCTGATTTGGAGAGCTTGGAAAAGGGTGGTTAAGACACTGTTTGTGATAATTAGGGAAAACTTTAAGGATGAAAATTTATCTTAAAGTTTAGAAACCTTGGTAAATCTTAATAATTCCTACTATGCAACTTGTAAAATGTTTGGTGATAGTTTTGTAAATATGTTAAAATTTCTAATGATTTTATATAATCTCTATAAAATTTTAGTGATTAAGGTACAATAATTTTATCCTATAAATTTTGGGCGAATCATTTAAAAAAAATGGAAATTAGTGAATCTTATTTTTGGAAAAAATATGGAAAATTAGCCCATTTGCAAGTATTAGCCCCTAAAATTTCTCAGAGTGATAATTTAGAGTGATAGTTTATAGATCTATGGATAAGGATTCTTGGGGATCCTATTCCTCAAGTGATACACCAAAAGTGTGGCCTCTCTATTTGTGAGTTTTGAAGCTTGAAGTTTAGATGTGTAAGCCCAAAAGAGTGAGAAGAACTTCACTTAGTTGGATCAGGTGGTAGATTTCAATATTAGCCATCTCTATGATTCTTGTATAAGAAGATGCCTAATTTTAAAGTGTGTTGTTTGACCATCTTTATAAGTTGTTGAAAATTTTAAGCCTTTAAAAGTCTGTGGGAGATTTTTCTATCTTGTCAAAGTCAATTTCATACCTCTAGAATAGGCCAAAAAATATTAACAAAAGTTTTCAATTTTGGAGATTGCCCCTTCTAATTTTAGAATAAATTTGAAATTTAGGAATGGGATGTTTTACCCTCAACCCCTAGTCATATGATCCAACATAGCTTACGTTTAGAGAGAGATCTGGCACAATGTGTTAAGCAATGGAGGTGTATTATAAAATTTGTTAAGTGCACTAAACATGAATTCAAGATTTGTTAAGATCTGGAAGTGTGAAAATTTCAAAAAAATAGAAAAGAGAAATTGGAAAAGAGTCCACATGAGCACTACTATATCTCGAGAGGCAACTCCCCTTGTATTGATTCACATGCATAAAAGCCATGTGGCTTTGTTTGATCACCGACTTTTTGAAAGGGAAAATAAAAGACATTTAAATAAAAATATTTCTCGATGCATTGTATTGAAAAGTGAATGGATTAAGTTATCTTTGTTTGACCATTGCAAATGTGTTAGATTTCCAATCCAAATACAAACTCTACCCCAACTCTGGAAAACCCTATTGTAAAGATAAATGATAACTGTATGAATTCCATGCATGGAAGTTCATATGAAACCAGAAAGAAGACACATAATTGAAGTAAATGCTTCAACCATCGATGATTTAGAGAACAATTGGATGCGTCAACAACCAAATTTAACTTAAGTTCATGTGAAAGTGACGGAGGGCGAATGAATATATCCTAATTTAGACGGGACTACCTCGGGCGTTTGTGAATCTCGTTACGTTATTATTAGTTCGAAGCTCTGTATAGTCGTGTTTGAATTTCATTATATTTAAGTTGAGAAAGTTGTTAAAGCTCTAATATCGAGAGAAATAGCTGACAAAGCCGCCTGTGAATTTCGTAATCCTTAAGTCGAGAAAGCTGTGTATGGCCAGAATAAGGTGAGAATTAGCAGAGAAGTATGTATTGGAACCGGAAGAGTTGTGAGATGCGCGCTGATGACTTATTGCGAAAGGCACACCGAGATTGGTGGGCATGTATTAGCGCCCATTTTGTCTTTCAACAATCTTTACAATTCAGATGTCTCGGTCTAACATGTATTTGCTTTTCTCGAGCCTGAGGCCGTCGTATTCACATCAATCCATCATCGAACGGTAAAAATAGTGCGGACCCAATATTTGATTCCTTCCTCCCCTCGTATTCACGTCAATTCATGATGAATTATATCGAATGTGGGTAGAAATTGTGCGGAGGTGTGAGTTCCATATTTTAGTTTTTAGTGGTTATTATTATTATTATCATCGAATTTTAAGGTCACAGTCAGGTCAGACATCAAATTAGTGTATGAGATCTCTTGTTCATGGGACAAGGATCAATTTCCCGTCTAGCAATTTGACTGTTAAGCCTACTAAAGTATACATACTCTACCTCTCCAATTTTGACCTCATATGAGAAACACATGCTCTTAACCATTAAGCCCACTCAAATATATAACTACTACATTTTTTGAATTCTTTTAGTTTTGAGACAAGAGGCTCATTCTATGGCTCAGTATGATGTGTTTTGTCATCAAAGTTGAAATTTCGCTTATGTAGGCCAAACTAAAAATTAAAAAAAATAAAATAAAATTTAAATAATTACATAAAACATTTAAATAATGTCCTCTCATTTATAAAAAAAATAAAAAAATTGGATCCCTCTTGGCTCATGTTAGATGCTTATTTAAGATGGATCTATGTTGATTGTGGATATTATTCGGAATATGTGGATTTTTAAAATATAATAATAATTTAAAATTAAAATTATGATTAAGATAAATATTTAATTAATTTATGAAATTTTCTTGTTTATAAGATAATAGACTTGTTTTTATTAGGGTTTTGATTATTAATAATATAGATAAATCTTAAGCACAAATCTAACATGAACCAAGAGGGATCAAATTCTTCAAGTGCAAACTTCTTTTAAAATGCAAAATACAATGTGTAATTTTTCATTATTTAAATTGTCTTTTTGAATATGCTATATAAAGTACATAACTAAAACTTGTAAGTCTAAAAATTCTTTTTTGGATGCCCACAAAAGAAACATATACATAAAAAACAACCAAAATGTAAATATTGAAACCACTTCAAACATTTTAACCATAAAAACTTATTTATATGATATATACATAGGCTTAGATCCATCTTAACTCCAGATCTACAAAGGACTCAGAGAGATCAAATCTCTTTTCACTCTAAACAAAGTTTGCACCCATTGCGATATGGCAAACAGTGGACATATGGCACCAAAAAACATATCTTGACCAATATTGAGGGTAGCCAAGTTCGAAACATGGTTAACTTGCCTAGTGTGGCTTGTTGGTAGTTGTGTAAGGCTCAAGACCATAGGGGTAGTCCCTCTAACTCAACCCCAAGCTTCCTCTGTGACAGGGGACAAGTCTACCAATTTTGTTGATATGGAAAAAAAAAAAAAAAAAAATCAAACAAACAAACATTAGACCCACTCAAGTTAAACACTTATGAAATGTATTTCTGTGAAGTTTACTTCTCATTAGGTCACTATGTGACAACCAGATATAAGTGTGAAGATAAAAACTATCCCACAAATTGTATAACCTCAATTAAGCCTTACTTTTACATTGTTTTTTCAATAATAACATCACACAAATGTGTACATTGTTTTTCCCTTTAATATTAACAGTGTTCCACTTAATATATATATATAGTTTATTAATACAAATTTCTTATTTAAATTTAAATTTCATTTAAAATTTTTAAAAATATATTTCCCATATATATGTTTTATAATTTTTTTACTAAATTATAAATAAAAAAATATGAAAACCTTTTTATAAAAATAGATAACTACAAAATAAATATAATTAAATTTTGTTAAAATTCAATCCTTTTTATTTTTATTTTTATCCAAAAAACAAAATATATATATATAATCATTGTGTTCACATTGCGACAACTTTAGACTACTTCAGTACTTAAAAATAGTGAAGAAAGCTATTACAATTGCAACATCTCATGAGGCAATTCCACTATCGTTAAATTTCATGTATTGAAAACCATTTGAAATGATAAAGATGAGACATTTACGTAAAAGCATTTTTGTTGCATTGCCCGAGGGAGTGGGCCCAAACGCTTGGTATACTAGCATATTGCATATTTTGTTTTAACTATGATCACATGATAATTTCAGCTTTAAAGTTATTTTGTTTTACTACAATAGCATGAAATTTTTCTCAGCGTAAAGTAGAACTCTTCATGATTTTTTTTTTTCAAAGATGAAGATGTATGATCATTGAGTGGATTTTATTAAAGGTTTCCTAAGAATCAACACACACTACTTTCACGCGTTATGACAACTCTAGTGATAATTATGATATCTAAGAGTCTCCTCCACTCCACTCTCGTTGATTCTCACAAATAAAAGCCTCCCGTGAAAATTATGATGAAAATTGTATAGGTTTGGAGAAGTTTTTGTGTATATATATAATATATAAATGAAAGAGGGGTTGATTCAACTAATGTGATGATGAAAAGAGAAGTTTTTTATGTCTGTATACAGAATATATACATGAAAAAGGGGTGATTCGATTAATGTGATGATGAAATTAGAATGTATTTGGAAATTATTTGTAATGTTGTTATTATGATATGGTATTTTTTTAGTATGGTGTTTTTTAATCCAATAAAATGGTTTTTATATTTTTAAAATGTAATAATAATAATTTAAAGATTATTTAATAAAAAAAATAAAAATTACTTTTTGATATACTAAAGAATATATTTATTGAGTTATTTAACTCAAATTTATTTCAATTTATAGTAATACATGTTGTATCGATTAATATTAGAAATTTTTTATTTAATCTTAATTCTTGTGTTTTTTTTCTAGATTATCTAGTGGGGTGAGGTGAATATTTCCTTCCCAAAGTTGTGGAATAAAATCATTTCTTCATTATGTAGACATTCATTCCTATAATGTTAAATCTTATTGAACCTAATAAAAGTAATGACTCTCATTTCCCAAGGGTATATTTAGGGTGCTCGTGTATTCTTTCTACATTCCTACACCAATCCAACCCTCTTACTATTCTTTCTTGGGAGGATAGAAGGGGGATTAATCTAATTTAGAGAGGTTATATAAGGTGGTTCTTCTTCATTATTGTCTCCCATCTCTATTGTGGTTTCTCCACTTCTTTTGTGTGTTGCCACTCCTTGACTCCTTTCCTTTAAGTGGGGATTTGATCTTTTTTTTTTGTGTTTTTTTAAGAAGTATCCTCACTTACATTATAGCTTGAATAAGAGCCCATCAAACGACCATACTCATATCATGATTGGCACTTGAAAGTCACTTGCTTGTAATCTATATTTTTCTTCAACATTATGCATACTACCTTGAGCAACATATCTTATGATAGGCCATTTATAAAGTCCACTCAACATAAATGTTTACATGTGTTTTGATAAGTTTGTTATTGGTTGATGAGGTGTGGAAATGAAATTTCCTTAGTGAATTTTCAATAAATGATTTTTAAGCTTCTAGACTAGTTTGAAAGTGTTTACACCATGCCAAGGGTGTGCTTCATATGATGTGTGATGTATGGTGAGACCCTTGCCCCTTGTTGCATATTACATTGTTTTAATTGATTAACATTTGGAGAGCTTACTATAGGTGTAATACTACTATGCAAGGTTGTAGTATCATTTCCCAATGCATTTTTCTAAGGAAAAATGTCCAAGAGTGTTGGAAAACATAATTCCAAAAGGAGCATCATGATTCTTTTCAACTATATGTCAACTTTGCTTCATCTTTTTCGACACATCTTTTAGAAGTAATTATCTTAGCGATGAAGAATATGACACAAAAAGTTTTCCCATGTCACAAAACTGTTATATTACTTTGATATTATTGCAAAAAAATACTTACCAAGTTACTTTTGCATCGAGCCTAGACCATATGCATGTACACTGCATCACATTGCATCAATATGGGTGTAGATATTAGATATGGGGTTGATCCAGATCTTGGTGGGGAGGCCCCCAAGATCTAAAATATTGAAATGGATTTTGGGGGAGAGGCCCCCAAGGTCTGAAAAATTGAAATGCTAGAAGAAAAAGAGGAGAATGCCCAATAAACAGCACCACAAAGGAAATTTTCATTAAAACGCATAATAACTATAAAAGCTACATTGTGGTGGACAAACTGTCTTTTTAAAAAATGCATCTTGTTACTTATAGTATTTTTCAGTTGCAATACAACAGGTAAATTCCATGGGTGAATGAATACCATGGGTGGCTGTCACAATACCATGGAAAAATACCATGGGTGGATGTCATAATACCATGGGAAAATACCATGGGTGAATGAATACCATGGGTGTAGGTCACTTACAATACCATGGGTGAATGAATACCATGGGTGGATGTCACTTACAATACCATGGGTGGATGCCACTTACAATACCATGGGTAAATTCCATGGGTGGATGAATACCATGGGTTGATGTCATTTTCCATTGAGATCAGGGGCATTCTTTTTGCTTCCTTGTAAGGCACATTAGCATAATTATGTATCAAAATACATAACTTCTAGTTGTTTTTATCATATTTATGTCTTATTAGTATCATTTTATATCACTATGGTATCATGTTAGCACTATGTATACATTGTTGTCATTCCTTTTTACATCATATTAGCATTGTTTCACATCATTTATGAGTCTTATTAATTTCAAGTCTATAAAATTATTATTCCTTTTGTCACTATTATATTAATGCCTAGTATCATAATAGCCCATGTTTTGCATCAAATTATTATCAAAATTGGGTTATTGGGTTATTTTAGCATGACAATTGCAATGAAATTATTATTAATGATGTAGTATTATTATTTAATTTTTATAGTAATTAATTTAATTAGTACTACTATTAGTACTAATAATATTTTTTTATTAATTTAATAATAATTAAAATATTATTAGTTAATAATATTATTTTTTACAACATTTAAGATCATTAACATAAATCTATTTTACTATTCAACAATCATGAGAACAAAAATCATGTATATAATATTCGACTTATTGGCCATGAATTTCATACACTGAGATGGAAAATCCATAAATATAAGTATACAATTTTACTAAAATAATTTAAATGATTTTAGACAATGGAAATAAAAAGGCATGTATATATAAATACAATATGAATTTTTAAATTAAATTATAAAAATAATTGTGTAATTTTTTTCTTTATGTAAGTAAGTGGTGCAATGTTAGTTTAGGGAAATGTCAACTTTGTGTATAAAATAACATGGTTTTTTTTGGAAATGAAATGAAGTTGATATCATAAGTTGATTGAACTACATGTATATAAGTCGTACATTTCCATCCAAGGGAAGTGTAACTCTTATATATAATAGCATGAAAAAATTTCTACACATATAAGGAAATCAAATAAATGACATTAGAAGTTGATTGAATTATTTTCAATGCCTTCCTCATCTTAAATTTCCTTGGATATTACGCTAGAACAATTTGTTACAATAGATCTAATAAATAATGGAAATCTCTTATGTGAAGGTTAATTTTCATTTTAGATTCATGATTCTTCAGTTACTATTTTCATACAAAACAATTGAAATGCAAGAAATGGAAAATAGAAATAAATACACACACCTTCCACAAAAGATACAAGTTTTTATCTAGGAAACCCTTTCAGGAGAAAACCTAGCTGAAAGGTAAGTTTGTTATGCTTTCTTTTCTCTGTTATGAAAAACATGTAAGTACAAAGAAGAGGTGCTTTCTATGGAGTTACATGAGACCGATGGCCTGTAAGGTTGCTACAAAATCCTAATTCCACTACTTCCCAATCCTATTTTCTCTACTCAACTATTGAACAAAATAAAATAGCATAGAATGAAACCCCTACCTTGGTAATTAACATAGGCCAATATCCATATAGGGGTAATGTTTGACTTCCTCAACCCTAAATAGTGATATGTTTCTTGGACATTCTAGAGAATTATTTATATACAACACATGATTAGCCCCATGTTTGAGTAAGGGGTTTGATGTGGCATCAACTCATACCATGGTGGTCAACTAGGTAGGTCAATTTATAAGAGGCATAACTTTTTCTTACAAGCTTCGACTGAGGAAATTCTTGCATTGTGGGAAAGGTATCTATGCGTAGAATATTGAATCTTTGTCCATAGTAAGTTTGGGAGCATAAAACGTTGTCATTTAAGGCCTCAAGATGGCTCCATAATTTTTTCTCCCCCAATTTTCCAAACTAGGACTATTGTTAAACATGACTCTACAAGATGATTCCTCCAATATTTCCATCATGGAAGCAATGAGATATATGAAAAATATATGATCCAATATATATCCCCTATAAGAACTCATCCTCAATCCATAAAAACATAATGAGAGAACATGAGTTCAATAAAATAAAAAATTGCTAACTTGTTTGTAATAAAACATACAGGTTAAAAAATTATCAGTACCATTTGATTCATCTAAATTACTCTTGTCATCATAATAATCCTTGTTCATCATTATCTCTATGAATTGTTATTAAACATCAACATTCATGTCATATAACAAATAAGCATCATGAAAAATATAATATATTGAAATCATTGCATTCTAAATTTCATTGAAAATGCAGGATAATTCCTACCATGGTTAAGATATGTACTTATGTACATTTAATTAGAACCCATATTGAGGGTATTATATTAGAAAGTGACGATCCAAGTTCGACTAATGAACCCTTATTTTATGGACTTGTTAAATTTCATTGTATAATTTATTTTGACCATCATGGTCATGTGGTGCTTTTCTCCTTGAAGGAAGAGTCTTCTCCAACTCGAAAAGGGAAAAATTGTGAATGAATATGAGATGGATCTTCTTTACCTAATTATTGGGATTAAGAAAAATCAAGTAAATATTGTAAATAGAAAATAAAGGGTGTTGGACGATGAAGATACACTGGGAGATGAATCCTAATAGTCTCCCTCTCCTTGTATATATCCATGTTTTCTCTTAATGTAAAAACACAATTCATTCGTGGAGTTATTCTCCCGGCCTAACATGGTATCAAAGCTCAAGTCCCAAATTTAGTTTCCTACATTACAACTCCTGCTAGTTTCCTTCCATTAAACTTTGCCCCTTTTTTCTTTGTCCCAAGCTTTTGTGTGTTTTGAGAGTACATTGAATCATCTCTACAAGATTCTTTGGAATTCGTTGAATGGGTAGTCTTTTCATTAAATTGAGACTTGAAGAGTATGAATGCAGTTGAATGTGTGAGATTGTATTTTGAGCATTGTGTTGAAGACCTAACGAGTTGGCTACAATGAGTTGCAGGTGTTCTACTGTGTGATGGTGAATGTTGCATGACATTAAATACCATGTAGGATGGTGCATGTGCTCCTGCAAGTGGGTATATATATCATATGCATTTATAAATTTCCTGTGAACTATGGTTGATCTTTGTGCTAATGGCCACCATGAATGGTATGCATATGCTGCATTGAGATGAGTTGCATAGTTTTTTTATATCTTGTTGTATAATGTTATATGCTTTGGATATTGACTAAGTATGTTGAAGGACATGATGCATGATATATAAGGGCCATGATGTTAATTTTTTTAAAGGTCGTGATACATGGTATATAATGGATTAAAAATAATAATTTTCATGACATATATGTGTGTGTGTGTGTGTGCATAATGTATAAATAGTGGCACATGAATTCGTTGACTTCTTTTATGTAATGGCCATATATTATATGGTATAAAATTACATGTACCAAAGTACATGTTGGAGGATATATTTGAGAGCATGCATCTTTATTTGAATACATAATTGTATGTCAATTAATTAGTTTCAAACACACATCAATTTATCACAAGTATTATTTTGGGCCCAATTCAAAATTATATAATGCATTCACTCATCTCAATAGTGGGAGTAGTTCTCACTAGAAAGAATAAATATCATGAGTGGTCTAGGAAGATAAAGCATACCTTACGTTTTAATGAGTTGTGCAAAGGAGTTTTTGAAGGAGAAGGAGTAAATCCACCTCATAAGCCCACTTCTAACAAAGATCTTGTGATATGGGAAAAAAAGAACAACAAGGTCTATGCCTTGATTGCAACATCAATCAATGAAGAGGTGAATTTCCACATTACTCCTTTTACAAATGCATTTTAAACTTTAATGAAGTTGAAGGAATTATATGACTCACACTCTAAGCTTGAATTTGTTCAATTGATGATCAAGTTGTTCAATATTGAGTTGAAAAATGATGACCCTCTTGCCTTAGCATCAGAAATAAGAGCCATTATGCATGAAATAAAAGCTAATGGTATTCAAATAGTTTTTCCTCTCAATGCTTTTTTCAAGGCATTGTCTCCCACTTATTCCCATTATCTTGAGTCATTACAAGCAAGTGACAAACTTTCATAGATTTATTTTAACTCTCTGGTTGACAAGTTTATTGAAAGAGAAAAATATTTTGGGAAGAAGAAGACAGTTTCTCAGTCCCCTGAAGAAGTTGTATGCCTTGCAAAAAAATAGAAGAATTAGGGACAAGATTATTTTAGAGGAAGAGGTTTCCAAAGAGGATGAGGAAGGAATAATTTTAGAGGTAGGGGGGAAGACATTTCCAAGGAGAAAGGTCTAATCTTCATTAAATACCATCTAATAGAAATGGTTATGACACTTCCACATGTAAATTATCATGGGCTATGACTAGATAGGAAAGGGACAAAGAGAAACGAAAATCATTAGATAAAGGGAAAGGAAAAGCACTTGAGTTTTCTCATTATGTTGTGGCACATTGCAACATTGGAGTAACTAAAGAGTTATTTAATTCTTCACTGGATTCATGGAAACATGGTTTGTTTCTTGATTCAGGAGAAACTTGCCACATGCCTTTTAGAAGAGATTTATTTGAATAATTCAATGACAATGTTGACAAAGTAGTCTACTTTGCAAATAAATCAAAACTCAAGCCATCAGGGTTTGGAACCACTAGGCTCAAATTATCTGGTCTTCCAGAATTTCTTCTACATGATGTACTCTACCTCCCAGAGTTGAGGAGAAACTCACTGTTTTTGGTCCACATCTTCTAGCAAGGACACTCCATTCACATATTTGGTGGCAAGGTTGAGGTCAGAAAATCATCACACAACTCACTTGTCAGGATTGGGATAGAAGAAGAAAGACTATTGAATCTACAAGGAGCCTCCACTTATGCATGAAACTTTTCATATAGTTCTCACTATGATGAAGGTACACTTCCATCAAGTATTTTATGGCATGCTAGATTTGGACACTTGAACTATGAAAACCTTCATTTGTTGAAGAAAAATGGTGTTACGAGTTTGCAAACTATTTCTAGGAAACGTAAGCAATGTGATGCTTGTAAGTTAGGAAAGCATAACAAAGAATATTTTCATGATTCTCATGCTAGAGCACATAAAAAGCTTGAACTCATTCTTTCTGATTTTTGTGGCCTAATGCATGTTCCTTTTGCAAATGGTAATAAATACATGATGGAATCTATTGATGATTACACCAAAAGGTGTTAAGTATATTTATTGAAGAACAAATCTAAAGCTTTTGAAACATTCAAGAACTTTCATGCATGGATTGAAAATGATGCACAATCTCATATTGGCTCTATTCATACTGATAATAGAAAATAATATAGTTCAAATGAATTCGAAAACTATCTTTGCCAGCATCAGATCAAACATTAAACAACCGTGTCTTATAATACCCAATAAAATAGAGTAGTTGAAAGAATGAACAAGACGATATTAAATATGGTACATTCAATGATGTTTTTCAAGAATGTTAAACTGATTTTTTGGGATGATGCAGTTCTATGTGTTTTGTACATAAAGAATAAGTGTCCATCTGTTATAGACATTTTTGTGCCTTACAGCATGAAGCATGAAATGTCCATAATTTAAGGGATCCAAAGTCCCTAAACATGTTGTTCCTACCCCTAGAGGAACAAGGTCAGCAAACCACAGCACTTAATAAAAGTTCTCCACCTGAAAACACTCAAAAACAAGGCAATTCTGGATCATGTCAACTGCTCCACTGAGCATCTGCGCTGAATGTCAACTGCTCCACTGTCTACCTGTGTTGAATGTCAACTGCAAAGAAGGCTACCTGCGCTGGGCGAGTTTGGACATGTGGCACAGTCATTCCTCAAGGTGTCAATGCCCAGGAAGCTTCCAAAATGACACTTGGATCAGAGAATTCGACTGGTGATGAGTAAGAGGTTCCAAATCTCCAAGTGGAAGCAAGAACCTCCAAGTGGACTTAAGAACTGAAGTGAGAGAGGACACTAGTCAGCTTCATGCCAGCCTCAAGCTGACTCATCCTTTCTCCAAAACTCCTATATATAGATCTCTCTCATGAGGTCTAAGGAGGCTGGAATCTTGTGAATGTAAAGAATTGCTGTTGGTTTGAGTTTAGAACTATTGGGTGGTTTGCTTTGAAGGAGGTGAAGAGGAGATTTCTTTCTGCTGGGAAGGTGATGCTGGATTGGGCCTCTTATGGTTGTATCACAACCTGAACCTTACTTCTTCCATTAATAAAGCATTTGAGGTTCTTCTATATGCATGTGTCTCAATGGTGTGTTGTTATACTTGTGTATTTGATTTATTCTAATCCTTGAATCAATTATGAATGTATGCTTCTTGTAGTTTCCCTCTCTTGCCATTTTGCAGGATCTTGGTGTAGCTGGGCCAGTGAAAGAGCAAGGAGCTAGGGGCAAGTAGCAAGGAGAGAAGATTGGATCAATCATTAGCGAAAGACATCGGTTAGTGGATCTCTTTCTCCCTTCTTTTACATCTCATAAAGAAGTAATCTCAAATAGCTTTGCTTTGATTGTTGCTAAGGAACTATCACCCTTAGAGTGGGATAGGGTCATTCCGTATTGGATACTTTTCCCAACAACACCATCTCATAAAGAAGTAATCTCAAATAGCTTTTCTTTGATTGTTGCTAAGGAACTATCACCCTTAGAGTGGGATAGGGTCATTCCGTATTAGATACTTTTCCCAACAACAAATTGGAAACTCCGCTGGGGATCGTATCTTGTTGGTTGTTTGTGTTTTTGCTATTCATTTCCTAAACACAGGGAGTACCGAATCGAACTGCATTTGGATCTTTCAAATGCAAAGTAGAGGGCAGTTACTCTAGCTCAGTTTCTGGGCATGTTTATGATTCGAAGATTTTATCCACAAGGACTCTGAACAGCTCTTAGTGATAGCTTTTCATCCTCCTTTGAATCATCCTTTAGTGTGTACTTGATTGGTAGCTTTGATTTGGCCAAAAACTGTTGATTTTTGAGCAATCTGTGACCCAGAACCGAAGAGAAACGAGAGTTTCTCCTTCATTGCAGGCACTGTGAAGGCAGTCTGCATTTCATCGCAGGTCCCGAAGGGGCTACCTGCGTTGAATGTCAAACTGACAGTGTTCTACCTGCGCTGAACCAGTTAGGCCTTGTGCAACTGGGGTTCTCTGCTTTCTGTTGCCCTGTTTTCTTCCCTGTTTTTGCAGCCTGTTATCAGTCAATGTACCTATCTGAAACCACCTTTCTTTGCCACTATTTCGCCTCGGTTGTATAAAGAAACTGTATTTGTTCTTTGTGTATTTCTTACATCATTTGCAGTTTCCCATAACGAAAGTGAACTAGTCTTGCTGTGGCCTCTTAGATCTAGACCTGTGATAAGTGTCGTTCTGATCTTAAGAGTTAGTTTGTTTACTGTTCATAGCTGATTGAGCTTTTGCTTTCGTCATATGGTTTGAATTTACGTATTTCTAGTGTTGAAATAAGTAAATCTTAAGGTGTCTTTTGATTTTGGACAAAAGCTTGTTTGCTTTCACTTGAAATTGAATTCAAAGTTATACAACAGCTTTCTTTTTGTAATACACCAACATTAAGAAAGAGAAAAGAAATACCTGCATTGTGCATGTGCATTTTGACAGCTTGCATGTTGATTTAGGAAAAAGTGCATTAGTGTGTGCTCTATGATCTGTGTGAAAAGATGATGTCTTTCTTTTCCCTCAGTAGTTAAGATTTTCATAAGTTGAAAAGATTGAAAAAGATTGCTTCTCATCTTTAGACTGCATTTAGGAGTTGTACCATACATCTCGTGGTGATCCATAAAGGCAAATTGCTAAACAAGATCAACCTAAAATAAATTGAATTTACATAACAACGCTTTGAAACATAACGCAAACACATAGAGGTCTAGGCTAGAGACGTGTTCCGGCGTTGTTAAGCCTAGTGACTGTCGATCTCTAAGAAGGTGGGTGATTCCTCCTGAGAGACGGTAGCGCTAGTACGGATTTGTGCTCCCATGTACCGTTGCGTATATATTGGGAGACCCCTATAGGCATATATCTTTTATCCTTAGGAAGCCGTGTCGGCCGCCCTACTGATCGCAATGCAGTGAACAAAGCATTCACGAAGATCGACCACCCGTACCGTAAAACGTATTCTGTGGTTTTGCGAAAAGTTTGGCACATCCTCTGCCTAGAACTCCAGAGTAGTTTCTTTTGGCCTTTTTCAAACTCTATAACTGAAAAAGTCCATCCGAGCATTTGTCACTTCGGGCTCGTTAAAACATCGAAGGAGACTAGAGTCATCTTTAGCTTTTTCTCGACTCTTAAAAAGTGAAAAAGCAAGTTGTGTCTAAAGCGTCGTTATAAAATTTATTTTAAACGAAACATAATCACCCCCTATTCCTGCGTTGATCTGTAGGTTGAGAACATGGAACACACCAACCAAGGAATTCCCCATGATGGAAATCCTAGTCCTTTCTCCTCTTGGGGAGAAGTTGGTGCGCCCTACATGGCCACATTGTCGCTTCCAGGACTGACAATTGGCCTGCCAATTTGGCTATTCTCAACCAATGTAGTACAGAACACCATGGTTCCTGAACAGTCGAGTCAACAGTTAGATCAGTCTAGAGCTACCCACCAGCCTTCTACTTCCTATAACCCTTCCTCCAATCCTTCATCTTCGCAAGGTAGAGCCGGCAAAAGCCAAGCTCCCATGGAGAAGAAGGAGAAGAAGAAGAGAGAGAAGAAGAAGAAGGAGCCTAAGGTGACTGGGGGCAAGCAAAAGACATCTCCAAAACTCCTATATATAGATCTCTCTCATGAGGTCTAAGGAGGCTGGAATCTTGTGAATGTAAAGAATTGTTGTTGGTTTGAGTTTAGAACTATTGGGTGGATTGCTTTGAAGGAGGTGAAGAGGAGATTTCTTTCTGCTGGGAAGGTGATGCTGGATTGGGCCTCTTATGGTTGTATCACTTCCTGAACCTTACTTCTTCCATTAATAAAGCATTTGAGGTTCTTCTATATGCATGTGTCTCAATGGTGTGTTGTTATACTTGTGTATTTGATTTATTCTAATCCTTGAATCAATTATGAATGTATGCTTCTTGTAGTTTCCCTCTCTTGCCATTTTGCAGGATCTTGGTGTAGCTGGGCCAGTGAAAGAGCAAGGAGCTGGGGGCAAGCAGCAAGGAGAGAAGATTGGATCAATCATTAGCGAAAGACATCGGTTAGTGGATCTCTTTCTCCCTTCTTTTACATCTCATAAAGAAGTAATCTCAAATAGCTTTGCTTTGATTGTTGCTAAGGAACTATCACCCTTAGAGTGGGATAGGGTCATTCCGTATTGGATACTTTTCCCAACAACACCATCTCATGCTATAAAAAATAAGACGCCCTATGAAATGTAGTATGGCCACATTCCTTCGGTGAGGAATCTTAGAGTTTTTGGTTCCACCTGTTATGCCTTGACACCTAAGGAACAAAGAAATAAACTTAGTGCGAGGAGTAAAAAATGTATCTAACAACGTGAACTTTGAAATGGGAACTATTAGAATTACCCTTTTTTTGAGGTAGCAAAAAATTCAACCGATTTTGAAAAGTGTTGATTCATAATACAAATATTTTTTTAGCATGTTTTTTTGCACTATTTTTTTATGTACATTATTTTTAAAATGTTAGTGATTTGCAGGCTGATTTTAAAAAGTGTTGATGCAGCTTCAAGCCCTTTTTTTAGAAGACTTATTTTTTGACTTTGAATTTTCTAATGTATTAAATTGAATAATTATTTTCTAAATTTAAAATTTTGAAGTAGCTTTCTTTTTCATTTTTTTTATATTTTGTAATGAGATCTTTATTTTTTTGCATAGTTCAAGAAGAAGATCGATATTTTAAAGTTTCGATATTCTACATATTTATATATTGTTAATTAGCTTTTCAATGCATGTGAAATAATTGTCTCTAAAAAAGCAATATTTTTTAATAATTGACATAAAAACAAACATTTTGAACATAAATATAACAAAAAAATTACACATCTTGAGACTTGTTTGCTAGAAATGACATGTCAAAATCACAATTTTTATAAGCAAATTTTAACAAAAAAATGGTTAAATAATAGGTTTTTTATGAATTTCATGTCAAATAATAATAATAATAATAATCATGTAATTTTTTCAAAAAATAATGATTCACATTAAATTCAAAGCAAAAAACACATAATACAAATATTGAACACATAACAACATTGACTGAATACTTATTCTTCTCATAAAATGTCAAAGTCAAAACATTGCAAGTATAACTAATTAATAGTTACAAAAAATGGGCTTGATTTCCAAGCATAACTTAAATTTAATCAATAAGATAATCCATACTCTTCATCTTCTAGAGTTTCATCACTGTCTTCTTCCATAATATTTTCTGCTTTAGTTTGCTCATTTTCCTCTTTTGATGGATCTTTGATGTTTGCGAATCTCCCAATGTATGCCTTTCCAATCATTCCATATAATGGTGGTTGAGGTTCCTTTGCATTTTTTCCACACATGATTCATTAAAATCCCCTTTCCTCAACCCAATTTCTTGTATTGCATCTGGAAGAAATTGAAGAGCATTAATTCTTTCCTGAATAAATTTTCACTATACTGGGTCGTTTTCAATGGCAATGTAATTTCTTCCTTTTTGTAGGCAACATGCTAGTGTTGCGCCTAATTATCAAACACAAAATAAATAATGAAGTAATTTAGTATAATCAGATATAAATTAAGAAGGAAGATATTGAAATTCATTTTTATATAATAAAACTTACCTGAGCTTGAGAATAAATCTAGAACCCAATCTCCTTCATTTGAACATAAGTCTATAAGATAGTTAATCAATGGCTATGGTTTTTGATAAATGTTAACTATCTCTCCTTTTTCTTCTTTATATTCATAAGTTATTTTTTTTACAACAACATCATAAACCAGTACTTGGCTATGACTCTTTCCATCTACCTGATTAAGAAGCATTAGCTTATAGCTATCATCTTTTGTCCAATTTTCAACATGGATGAACTCACAATCACTTATAATTGGTTGATCTCCATGGTTAATAAGATTTTACTTTTTCCTATAACATGAAATAGTAAAAGTTCAATTAACTTGTACATAAATGAATTTTTTAACATTAATCAAACACACAATTTCAATGTCTTACTATGTAAGCCGCATCCTTGACTTTGCTTTCCCCATGAAACTTGTCAATAACATTGCCAATTGTGTATTTGAATGAAATGTCACAAATCTCCATAATGGTGATGTTGTGACTTCTGCAAATCCCGCAACCACTTTACTAAGAGCTTGATAAGTATAAGGGCCACTATCATAGTCAATGTTTAGGATATTGAAACCATGGGGATATCTTCAATAGCTAGGGAATAATCCCTTTTAGGTATGATTTTAGCAATGTCTTCACAATCATCTTGTATTATTTGATATTGAATAGTCTCAAGCCCATTCCAAATGAAATGAATAAGACTTGGATCAAGTTCAACATTACTAAGATGTTTCTTTCTTAGTCTTTCCATCTTAATTTTTTCAATAAAATTTCTGAAACTATCTAGTGCTCCAAAATAAACAAATATATGTATAAGTTATAAAATAAAAATAGTATACAGATGAATAAAAATGGATGTATAAATGAACATACCTTTTTAAATGCAAGATAAAAATATTTTAGAGTTCATGTAGAACTTGACTATGGGTAGTCGTGTACAACATCATCCCAACTATCTTCATTTAACAATTTAACTATTTGTTCTTTTATTTTCATGTAAGCCTTGTGACTGAATAGATAAAGTAAAAAAATTTAATATAATGATATGTATAAAAATACTACTAACAACAATGTACTATATTTAAAAAGAAAATTATAATCTAGAAATAAGTAAAAGTAATTCAACAAACTTACTTTTGAAATTCCTCTGTTAACCTCACTCTCTTAAAAATAAATAATAAATCCAATTATTAAATTACATAAATAAAATCATGAAAATTCCTCAAACTAAGGAGTCTAGCGTGGATGAGAGATTCTCTCCAACTAGCTCTCCTAAATTAGTGTGTAAGTTGAGAAATTGTCTCAACCAAGTGAGTCTAAGATAGACGCACTATCTTAAGACCACTTGCTCATGTATTTAAATGTATTATTAAATTATTTGAAAATGAGAATTACATGAGTATGAGAGACCACATGATGGCTCTCTGCCTTTTCCACAAGTTTAATTTGTGTGTGTTAATTTGTTGTGCATATGGTTATATGACTTTGTGATTCTTTTTAATGTGGTATCAGAGCCAGCAAGGTTCAAATCTGTTTATTTGCTTATTGCTTGAGGACTGGTCAAGACCCACCATCATTGGGAAATTGCATGAGAGCTATGTGTTGTTCTCCCTGTTGTACTCTGTCCAACCTTTTAATTGAGCACCGCGTTGTCTTTGGTCCAGTCTGGGCTGACTCGACAAGCTACGAGCTACAACATTTTCTTTCTTGACTGCATCGATGTTCAAATTGACAGCGCCGGTCATAATCAAATATTTTTAAAGATGATCTACTGAAGCGAGTTTTCGAGGCAGAGAATGGCACAAATATTCACTTCCTAAAAAGGGACTGTGGGTTGCAATTGCTAAAGGATGAAATGATGACGAGTTACATGTAAATAAAATTGTTGTTGATTTCAGAGTTGCATCTCGTGAGGCCAGAGAAAAGCTCCCATTGCAAAATGATGCTTCTGCTGGAGATCGCCCTTCACAAGTAAACCATATTAGTGCAACAATATATCCAATTCACACTCAACAATTGTTGGTACTCAGCCTTCCCATATCTCAGAAAATGCAGAGGCACTCGAAAAGTATGTGAGTTTACATCTTTATTTTCAGGAGGCTGCAGTGTCTCTATCTTTATTTTTTTCTTGCCTTTTGAGTGTTCTACGCTCATAATTTCCATAGGAATGAGATCCTTTTTTGCATTCATTTCCTTCTTGTCTCCTTGAAATTTGCAATTTCCAATGTTGCCTGTATTTTGATGTGTACATTCATTGCCTCCCAATATTTGGAGTTTCTTTGTATAAACAAGAGGTGGTTGTTCTAACGGTGACAAGTAGGAGCTCTTCAAAGAATTAAAGAGAACAATCTGTCAGTGAAACACCTTTGATTTTTGGTTTTCCTAATTTTGATGCCGCTGAATTATCAGGCGGGAGTACTGTTGTTGTGACTTTTGGCTTGACTATTCAGGTGTGGGATCTACTTTTGCATAAGGGACTTCAAATTTTATTGGAGCTGGGCACTATCCAACTTGCTGTGAGACTTGAGGTTTCACCTGGGAGGCTATCTATGTCTTGCTTGAAGTTGGCTAGATGCCTGTGGAGTTTCAACTTGTGGCGACATGAAACTATGTGAGGAAGGCTCAATCTTTGCTTTCTTGAGAGGAGGTTGTTGAATTTGATCATATTCTTCCACAACAATCCCAGATCTTGATGCCAGAGATTCATGGGTCTCAACCCTATTATTAGCATTGGCAGACCTTCTCATGCCATTTGTAAGACCTATCTCCCTTGGGTCTAATGATTGTAAATGTCCCAATCTCTATTGCATTATATGTTGACGAACAGGACCACAAACAGGGCAACGTAAGTCACAAAAAGTTTTATGGTGCCGTAGAAGAGTCCTAGATGCTTGACACTTAGAATAAGTGCATTCAGGATCACGACACTATGTAATGTGTGCCCATAACAGTCGTGCAATTTTACAATGTATTGTTGGCCATTAACATTCAGGAGTTGTACATTTGCTAACCTGACGCAAAAACAACAACGAACATTGTTGTTTGATATATTGTTTTTGTCGTGACTCGGCAACAGAACATGGTTGTCCAGTTGATCCAGTGACTCTGGATGATGTTTTAACTCTAGTTTGATTTGTTATAGTGGACAATGTTTCATCTGAGTGTGCACCCTGCTTTGATACCACATGAAGAAGAATCGCAAAGCCATATAACCATATGCACAACAATTTGATGTGAATATCCAACAGCATTAGGGTCGCTTATACGGGTACCAAGGAAGATTTCTTTGACAAGTTTTTCCTTTAGCAGTGCTCTAGACCAGGCTTAAAATCAAGCCAAATAATCTCCATCTGCAAGTCATAGGTTTTTGTCGTCCCATATGTGAATGCATTGATTTTTGCCCCTGGATTCTCAAAATAGATTGTCCTTATTGGATGCTTCAATTTAGAGCATACATGTTTCCTGCCTTCATGTTCTCCCATTTCAATAGAAGCATATCCTACCCATAGAAGATGCAGCATTGGTTTTGTTTTTGAGATGGTACAATGAGTTAATCGCCATAGATGAGTGAGCAAGAAATCACTCTTTATGTAGCAAATCAGGGAGGATATCCACATCAAATTGTTGCCATCAATTCCACTTGAAATAGGAATAAGGACATGTTTTAAGTGATTTTAGAGTGAATGCGTTAATGTGAAAGTAGAGTTTTTATGGAGCTTTTGGAGAGATAAGGTTATGAAAGATTTTTTTATGTAATGGAGTCATAAGTGCTTTTGTGAAGTCATAAGTGAATTTTTTGTTTTTGGAGTGATAAGGTAAATTTATTTTATATTTGGAGAGATAAGTGAATATTTTTATTTCTAGACAGTCGAGGCAGTTTTTTGAAGACAAAAGATTGCAAGTGTGACATTCTCATTGCTTGAGAAGGTGAAGGTTGATGTAATTCACTATTTAATAAAGACATATTTCTTTTTGTGGTGTTTGTGTCCTAGATCCACCCGAAATTGAATAAGGGGATCTTAGGTACATAGTGTGTAATGAATGCATGTGCATGACTTGTGTTCAAATTATCTCTTTGTATTATGCTTAAAACAACTACATGCACATATGTACACTAGCACAAAGCGTCACACCATCAACTTGATAAGATGATCTTCCAAGAAAGCACATTTCACATCATGTAATCAAAGAAATCAAGTTAAGGATGCTACAAAATCAAGCATTTCAAGCCAAGACATTTTTGCATCAACATCCAATCAAGTTGTCATCTACATCAACAAATTTTTTGCAGCAATTCAACAACAATTTTTTGGAAATTGCACTTGCACCATTTTTTAATAAGCTCAATACAAAATTGTAACTTGCAAATCATAGTTTGTAAGTTAAATTGTAATCGAAGTCAAATTAAATTGAATTGTAAGGGTGCAATCTTAGGTGTAACTGACACCCTAATTTGAATTGTTAAGGTGAATGCATTAAGTCAAGTACATCTTCAGCTGAGTCATCAAGATTTAACTTGTCATTTGTCTCTTGGGTGCATTTTCGACAGTGTTCGACACCCTTTCTTTTTTAAAACCAACACTTTCATGAGTACATTCAAGAAATCACAAAGTGTCAGTAATCAATCAAGTAAGTGCAAGAAAAGAAAGTGAGTGTTTCATTCAAACAACCAAGCAAGCAAGCGTGTCATTTAAACAACAAAGCAAGCGAGCATGTCATTTAAACAACCAAGCAAGCGAGTGTGTCATTTAAACAACAAAGCAAGCGAGCATGTCAAAATCAAGTGTGAAAGTTCAAAGCATGACATCTACAACAAACGAGGCAGTGTGAAGTTGATTGAAGCATTCACAAAGTGTCAGTGAAGCATTCAAGCAAAGTGATCGTCATCAAGCAAGCATGAAATCAAGATTTCAAGCAACCAAGTTATAAAACTCAAGTTTTTAAAGCATCAGAAATAAGCAATAGTACAAGCGAGCCTGAATTCAAATTGAGCAAGATAACATGGCGACACACTTTTAACTATCCCAAATTCTTAACAATTTGATTTTATCATCAACGGGCGACATGGTGAACATTAGCAAAACCACTCTTGCTGAAATTCAAGTGCATATTCGACATGCACATGAAACGATTGAGTTCCTTCAATTGGAGTCGCAACTGCAGAGAAATGAGTTGCAAGAGAAGCGTGTTGCTTCCAATTCTTTGCCCAATCTAGAGATAGCTGATCATTCGACTTCATTCATCCAACCAACTTCAAGTGTTGAAGTTGTTCGAGTTCAAGTTTCTTCCAAACCCATCATCAAGCCATGGGAAGAAATTCAAAGTAATCGAAATCGAAGCATCTTAGGATATGTCAAAGATAATGACAACTTACATATCCCTGATTATTCAAAGCCCATTCAGTCCGTCAGTGCCAAATTACTTGAACAACTCACCTCAGCAAGTTCTTAGCAACTTGTAGACCGACATCAATGCACACAAATTGAAGTTGCAGACAAATAGACATGTGTGCAAACTAAAGTTGTAGTCAAACCAAAATGTCTTGATTGTCAAAGACCCATTCATCTAGAAGATCAATGTTTTGATCTCCATCGTTGTCACCATTGTGGCAAGAAGAATCATTCATCAAAGAAATGTTGCAAACAAGACCAACCAGCCAGATTGAAGATTGATTATTCATGGATTGAGCCCTGGGAATGGTAATCCACAGCCAGAAGATTGTACAAGTTTTACAATCAGATTCACTCACATATTGCAACCAATAGTCAATTGAAGATGGTACTCTCATGCACCTGAAAGCAGGAGTACCACAGTGAAACTCTCCTGCACCTGAAGGGGGCGAGTTCAGAGTTCAGATATTATTTGGAGAATATTTCCTATCCTTTCAGCTGACAAAGGGGGGAAAATGTCAATGAAATTGACAAGTGTTTGTTAGACTGAAAATCTCGACAACATCAGCAAAGAAGCCAGTGGGTATCTTCATCATCCAGTGGACGATCATCATCAGCAAATACGCCAGTGGGCATTCATCAAATTGTCTCAGTGAACACCAGATGTTGTTTTCAAGAAAAGGATAGTTGGATCCTTTTGTGGCTTGGAAAATGATGGAGTTTTCAAGCGACATTCAGAGATGAATCAGTCATGCAGCTGACTCATGGTCTCTTCATATTGTAGTTTCTTCAACATCTAGCTTTGGCAGTTTTTTAGGCAAATGTTTTTTGAGGATCAACTTGAGAACTTGGAAGATGGTTCCTTGTTCATTTTGTATTTATCATTGAGGGGGGGAATGTTAGCCTCACTCTCTTAAAAGTAATTAATAATTCCAATTATTAAATTACATAAATAAAATCATGATAATTCCTCAAACTAAGGAGTCTAGTTTGGATGAAAGATTCTCTCCAACTAGCTCTCCTAAATTAGTGTGTAAGTTGAGAAATTGTCTCAACCAAGTGAGTCTAAGATAGATGTACTATCTTAAGGCCACTTACTCATGTATTTAAATGTATTATTAAATTATTTGAAAATGTGAATTACATGAGCATGAGAGACCACATGATGGCTCTCTGCCTTTTCCGCCAGTTTAATTTTTGTGTGTTAATTTGTTGTGCATATGGTTATATGGCTTTGCGATTCTTCTTCATCCTCACACATTTCGTCCAATGATAATTTCCCTTACTTCACACAAGATAATGTTGTTTTGACAATTTTTTCATCCTTCACTCCCTGTAATGCTCTCCAAGGTGTGATAGTCATATCTTTTGGAAGCAGCTTCATTTCAAGACCTGATTTACTACTACTACATATCAATGGTTTAGACTTTTTGACCTTATGGTTTTTAATGCCAATGTTCTCCCACATGCTAAAAATATCATTAATCAATTCCCATATTTCTCCAGTTCTAAATGCCTAGTGGAAAATGTTATCCATACCTCTAAATATATCAGAATTTACTTTTCTGCCTTTTGAATTGATTTTTTCCTCAATCTGATAGCCTATTTCCATACAACATTCCTTCTAAAATGCTAGACTAACCTTTGTATTATCCCCACCACATTTTTCTTCAAATTCAATATGAATAAATCTAATCTTTTTGATGAAATTCATAGACAACCTATACTCATTATCTGTATTATCATCCCATGCCAATAACTTTGCTTATGTATCTAATAAACCAACATAAATGATACATTTCGTTGTTTCAAAACATGGGTTATTAGTATATTCCTCCATCAATTGCATTTGAGCTTCTACATAATGGTTCCCCCCAAGCACATAATAATTGTATTAAAAACTTTTTGACTTATCGAATGCTTTTTTGTTGGGAACTTGAACTGGATCAATAAGAAGCACATAACCAATCACATGAGCATATGGATTATACCTCATCAATTTATTCAAGTTGTGAACATGCAGGTGGTGTGGGTTTCTAATTTGATATTTAAATTGTCCTTCACTTGGCTTATATATTTGGTTGACATTAAGCTGAAATGTATGATCACCCTCAATTAAGTTTGTCTTTGTCAAGTGATGTCGAATGGAATTTTGTTTTATTTTAATAATTCCATCCTCTAAGTCAGCTCCTAGTGTAATGATTTCCATACTTTCTTTTGAATTTTCACTAGGATATTCACTGATGGCCATGATCTTTTGAGAATGATCAACTTTTATTTTCTTCTAGGTAAGTAACATCCTCATCATCAACTAGAACAAGGAAATTCTTGGGCATTTTTTCTTTTGGACTTTTCTGGCTCATCTCCTTTCTAACATCAGTTGTAATCTCATCCTCAGTAATGACAACATATTCTTCAGCTTCAGTTCAACTTCCTCCTCTTCAAAAGTAACATGTCTAGCTTTGCTAGATTTATACACTATAGGCATTCTTTGTTGATCCCTTGGATGTAGTTTTGTAACATCATGAATTACTTTTTTTTGCTTGTTTGCCATATCTTCTTTTGACCCTATGTAGAAACTACTGACATCATTCATAATATATTTCTCTATAAAATAAATTACTCCCAACATAATTGAAAGATTTTCAATAAAATTCTGTCAAACAAAATATCATATGTCAATACAAACTAAGTTATAAAATATATAATGATAGAGTTACAACAACGCAAAACACATAAATATAAATAACAATACTTATGATATCTTGTGCAATCTCATTTATGATTTGTTTACACATATTTGTAGAATCATCTATTGTGTCATACATTGACAATGGAAACTGATATCTAATCTTGTCATGTGACTTGGGTGCTTTTGTAAGTACATAAACAACTTAAGTATCTAGTATCAAACACATGTCTAGTACTTTTCCGAGCACCTCATAATTTCCACTATCATTAAGGATATCAACATATAGATATATTTGTAGATGTTGTTCACCTTCTCTATCTTTCACAAACCATATAAGTTTTGTATTCTTCACATCTTTTGATTTCTTCTAGTAAGAAACAAAATTCTTATCCTTTGAGGCACTTGTTAGATTTGTGGTTATTAGCTCAGGTTGGGTTCATTCAGTAGTATCTTTTGAGGATCCACCTCCAGTTTTAGCAGTCTTTGGTCCAGGAGGATTCACAGAAATCTTCCTTGATTCCATTTTCCTGTAAAAAATATACACATATATATTAATGAGTAAATTACAAAAAACCCAATAGCTTAAGTAAACAAACAAAACGAAACAAAATCTAAAAACGAAAAAAGACGAGAAATATGCACATCAACCTCGATGATAAGTTGGTTGTTAGGTTCAGAGAGGGAACAAAAAAAATCCATTCCTTAGAAAAAAAAAAAAAAATTATTTTTTCATTTGTCCCTAGTCGCTTGGTAGGCCAGGGACCGATTCTGAGAATCAACCCCCTGCCTGCTAGGGGGGCGATTATGAAAATCAACTCCTTGCATGTCAAGGGGTCTATTCTGAGAATCGGCCCCCTACCTGCTAGGGGGACATTATACCTTAGTGTCGTGTCGTGCATGTGCCTCTGGGAAGGCGCACCCATCCATGGGCATGCTCACCTGAGGAGAAAAGTCCCCCCTGGCCTACCGGGGGTGGATTTTAGGAATCAGCCCCCTGGCCTGCCGGGGATTGATTCTGGGAATCGACCCCCTCGCCAGATGGAGGAAATTATGGGAATCGATCCCTTGGCCTACTGGGGGCAGATTCCAGGAATTAGCCCTTGGCAGGCCAAAGGTGTGATTCTCAAAACCATCCCTCAGCAGGCGAGGGGCGATTCTGGGAATCGGCTCCTGATAGGGCCTGTCGGGGGCTGATTCTAGGAATATCCCCCAGCAAGACAGGGAGCCGGTTTTGGAAATTAACCTCTTGGCTTGTCGGGGGCTGATTCCAGGAATCGAGGCCATTTTTTGTTTTTCCCGGGGCAGGCATGCCCATAGCTCCCTCCACTCCCTGTAGGAATTTTGAATAATAAACACTTATTCAACAGAGATTATCTTGATCATGCACTATTGCGGAATACATGCACAATACATATACTCCTCTATGTTGATCATCAATTTAGAAGCATCAAAAACAATGAAACATTAATAGCATGCACACATTAACACAGTGTGTAACCTAGGGAAAGCTTACAGCTGAAAACCCCACACTATCTGTATATTAATGATTGAGAACATGTAACAATACACAGTACAATACTCCTCACAAGTATCCAACACTATCTCCACCTGTTACACACAAAACTAGCTCAGATCCGAACAAGTCACAGGTTCAAATCTCCTCCGCTGCTTTGCCTGCCTCTATTGCACAATACCTATTGAGAATCACTCACACTGGAAATCACATGAGCACAGGCTATTCTACGGGGCATATACTCATTGCCATACTCAATACATTACTTGTGCAAAGTCTCATGCACAACTATAGTCACAACTGATAGCAATCTCAACCTCTAACACCTGTCTCCACTGAACTGTAAATGCACTGAGTTAACTGATGTATTCTTCAGTTTCATTATGATTTAATAATTAGTGAATTAATTTAATCAATTAATTCACATCACTCATCACTAGTATATTTGCAGTTAGACTAATTACAACTAGTTTAACAAAGTCAAACTGAACACAACTCCATCAACTCCACATACAACTCCACAGAACTCAACCACATGAGTTCTAACTGATGCCCTGCATGCAATAGCTCAACTGGCCCATAAGAAAAGTGTATTTCCTTCTGACAGCTGCATTTGCCACATCTGTAGCTCAAACTGAAGTGCTCCAAGAGGATAAGTTAATGTTTATAGTCTAAATATTATTATGAGACAATAATATTTGACTTTTCTATTTTTAGCCTGGCAGTCTAAAAATAGACTTTGATCACTCCGCTATGAACCAGAAATAGAAGTCCATCTATTTTTTCCAACATGACCAATCATCCATAAACAACATCCTGCAACTCATAGACCATGATCCATATGTCTAAAAATAGACTTTGTGCCATAATTTGCCTGCAGGCCCACTTAGTGAAGGTGACTCCTTTCCACTAAGCTCCATTCTCAACACTCCCTCTCAACAAGATATGTATTATCAACAACCCTTATCCTGCCTCGGTGGTATTCGAATTTGCTCCTGGTGAGCGCCTTCGTCAAGATATCAGCATCCTGATCCTTCGTTGGAATGTATGAAAGTAACATGATTCTCTGCTGCACACAATCTCTAATATGATGGTACCTGATGTCAATGTGCTTAGAGCTATCATGAAATACAGGATTAGCCAAGAGTTTAATGCAACTTTGGTTATCACAGTAAATCATAGTAGGATCCAAGTGAGAACTGAACAAACCAACCAGGATCTTCCTCATCCATATAGCCTCGCATGCAGCCAAACTTGCTGCCATATACTCGGCCTCTGTTGAATTGAGTGCCACAGTCTTTGCTTCCTGTTGTACCAAGAAACTGCTGTCGACCCGATATTGAAGACCCCTTCTGATGTGCTCTTTCTATCCGTTTGGCTCCCTGCCCAATCTGATCCGTGAAGCCACATAGCTTCACCTCATCCTCCTGTATGTACCACAAACCATATCCCAATGTGCCTCTCAAATAACGCAATACATGCTTGCCTGCCTTCCAGAAGAGCTTGGTAGGCTTAACCATAGCTTGTGAAAGCTGGTTAACAACATAGCATATATCGGGTTGTGTATTGACCAGATACATAAGCGACCCCACCAACTGTCGATAAACAGTGGCATCCACTTCTTCTGCTGAAGTGGCATCCTCCTTCCTCCAACCTCCAGGAAGAGGAGTATCAACAGGCTTGCAGCCATGCATGTTGAACTTCTCCAGTATCTCCTGAGCATACTTACCCTGAGAAACAAATAGTCCATCACTGCGCTGCCAAATTTCCAATCCCAGGAAATAATGAAGGAGGCCCAAATCCTTCATCTCAAACTCCTTAGCAAGATCATCCTTGCATGAAAGTATCAACAACTCATCACCCATTAGAATCAAATCATCTACATAAAGTACAATGATAAGCAACTTACCCTCCACCACAATCTGGTATAGGTTAGGATCTGCCTCACTCTTGGAGAATCCAAGTCCGGTGAAATAGTTGTCTATCCATGTGTACCAAGCACGTGGTGCTTGTTTCAACCCATACAGCGCTCTCTTGAGCCTGCACACATGCGACTCACTGCTGAAGATCTCAAAATCTTCGGGCTGCTCAATGTACACCTCCTCCTCAGTGACTCCGTTGAGGAACGTAGTCTTCACATCCATCTGATGAATGTGCCACCCCATCTGCTTTGAGAGAGCAAGAATCGTCCATATGGAAGAATACCTTGCAACAAGTGCAAAATTCTCCTCATAATCGATCCCCTCTATCTATGAAAAGCCTTAGGCAACAAATCTTGCCTTGTAATTCTCCACACTCCCATCAGCTGCTTGCTTAACTTTGTAGATCCATCTCGAACCCACCACTGATTTCCCTTCTGGTCTAGGAACAATATCCCATGCATCGTTTCTGACAATCGAATCATACTCTTCCACCATGGTGTCTACCCATGCGGGATCCTCCACAGCTTCCTCGAAAGAGGATGGCTTAGTCACAACACATTTTCTCACAAGAGCCATGTATCTAGTGTACCGATCAGGTGACTGTCTCTGTCTACGTTGGGTTGTAGGTGGTCCTACAACTTTCTCTGCATCTTGAGCCAGTCGCTCAGCTTCTGTCAAGCGCTTTCACCCTCTAATGGTTGGCGCTTCATGAGTGGTTTCTTCCACTCCATGAACCTCGTCTTGTGGCTGATCCACATCCTAAAGCTCATATTTAGGAACTAATAGCTCCTCATCTGCATGCAAGTGTAGCTCCCTCTCAAGCGAACACCTCATGGCTTTCTCCTCCTGAAATTTTATATCCCGTCGCACAACAGTCTTACCATTGTCTAGCAAGTACACACGAGAGTTGTGGGGTGTATCAGTGTACCCCACAAATATCCCAACCTCTGTGGTCGGCTCCAACTTCTTCCTAGAATCCTTTGTCACATGCATGTAAATGTTAGCACCAAAAATACTCAAATGAGAAAGATCACTCTTCTTACCAGAATAAGCCTCCTCGGGTGTACTCATGCTAAGTATCCTATGAGGACAACGGTTCTGCACATAAACTGGTGTATTGCATGCTTCCGCCCACAAGTAAAGGGGTAGGCCCTGATCATGCAACATCGCCTGTGCAGCACCCATGATTGTTCTGTTCTTCTGCTCAGCAACCTCGTTCCGCTGTGGGTTATGAGGAGCTGTGAGCTCTCTTCGAATCCCTTCTGCTTTGCAGAAATCCTTGAACTTGTCAGATATGTATTCACCACCATTATCACTCCTAAGAGCCTTCACCTTCTTCCTCGACTCCTTTTCGACCAGTGCTTTGAACTCACAGAACTTTGAGTATGTCTTGCTCTTCTTCTACATGAAGAAGATCCAACACTTTCTAGAGAAATCATCAACAAAAATCACATAATACCTGTGTTTTGCTATCGAAGCTACTGAGAAAGGTCCACACACGTCTGTGTGAATTCTCTCAAGGATCGTCGTGGCGTGACTATCCTTCTCGGGAAAGGTGCCTTTCACAAACTTTCCCAAAGTACACCCCTTGCATTGATCTGACTGCGCAAGAGTGCCTTTAGGAAGCCCTGTAGTGATCTGTTGCAGTACTTCAAGGCTCCATGGTGAAGGTGACCCAATCTCCTGTGCCATAGCTCGCCATCATCCCGGCTCACCAATCCTTTTGCCTTGCATGCCATTGTTGTGCAACCATCTACATGCAACTGATAAAGGTTCCTCACTTGAACCCCTATCTTCCGGGTTTCTCCAGTTGTCTTGCTGTGCAAGAAAGCCTTTCCCTCACTGAAAACAACATCATATCCCTTGTCTTCTAACATTACCACAGAGATAAGATTCTTCTTCAATCCTGGAACATGCATCACTTCCTTCAATACGTAGGGTTTACCAGACTCCCTCTCAAAGGAAATGGTACCGATATCGGTCGTATTGTATCTACCATCATCGCCCATCTCGATGTGCACTCCAAGATCTTTGTCCTCCAGATCAGAAAACAAATCTCGATCTCCTGTCATGTGAAAAGACGCACCACTATCCAAGAACCACACCGATCCCATCACACTTGAAACCAAGCATGCGATCAATGAAAAATCAAGCTCAAACTGCGAGGCTAGAGCCTCTCCTACTGCAGATCCAGCAGCTTGCTTGTTCTTCTTCTTCTGCGAACAATTAGTGGCATAGTGTCCGTGTTGGTGATAGTGAAAGCACTTCACCTTGGACATATCCTGCTTCTTGCCTTTCACACTAGACTGAGAAGCTTTCTTGCTCTTCCCCTTCTTTTCTTTGGCAGCCAAAGCGCAATTTTCTTCATCAGGTCCCTTTGATGAAGATCCATCCCTGGTATTCCGCTTGATCTCCTCCTGCACAGGATTTGACCAAAGTCTCTCCCATCCTGAAAATTTCTCCCGACCATTGACAGAGTCCTGATAGGAATTCCAACTCTTCGAAAGACCAAGGAGAGCCAAGCTCACTAAGTCCTCATCATCGACAGTCACCCCCACACTTCCTAGCTCATCTCTACACTGAGTGAACTTCGTGAGATACTTGGGCATACTATCTCCCTTCTCACATTTAATGTTTCTGAGTTTATCCTTGAGCACCAGCTTCCTATGATCGCTCTTGGTTTGGAATAGATCTGTCAATGCTTTCCGCATCAAGTATGGAGAAGTATTACCATGCAGGCTGGACATAATGTGATCCTTCACGCCCTCCAACAGAATCCTTCGACACTTTGCTATCTTCTTTTGCCAAGCATCAACTTGCGTAGCATCAGTAGGCTTTAGGACATCAGCCTCTATGAAATCCTTCAGCCCATTATCATCCAACACTACCTCCATCCTGTCCTTCCATGCAATATAGTTCGAGCTTCCCTCAAGAGCATACTCCAATTGCAATCCGTTGAAAGACATTGCCACGTTGATACCAAGAAAACACTGCTGCAAATTCAAATTCCACTAGCTCCAAACTCAACCGCCTCGGATCTAAGATTCGTGAGAACAAAGTATTTCTTGTACAGAGATTGACTGTATGGGCTTTTACCGGATATCTCACTTTCCAAAGGAAGGATGAATCCAGAGGCTACCTGGCCCGATTACGGACTCTGCCTGAAGAAATAGAATGTAAACACTTATTGAATAGTAGATCTGATGATCAACAGCTCTGATACCATGTAGAAATTTTGAATAATAAACACTTATTCAATAGAGATTATCATGATCATGCACTATTGTGGAATACATGCACAATACATAAGCTCCTCTACATTGATCATCAATTTAGCAGCATCAAAAACAATGAAACATCAATAGCATGCACACATTAACATAGTATGTAACCCGGGGAAAGCTTACAGCTGAAAACCCCACACTATTTGTATATTAATGATTGAGAACATGTAAAAATACATAGTACAATACTCCTCACAAGTATCCAACACTATCTCCACCTGTTACACACAAAACTAGCTCAGATCCGAACAAGTCACAGGTTCAAATCTCCTTCGCTGCTTTGCCTGCCTCTATTGCACAATACCTGCTGAGAATCACTCACATTGGAAATCACGTGAGCACAGGCTATTCTACTGGGCATATACTCATTGGCATACTCAATACATTTCTTGTGCAAAGTCTCATGCACAACTATAGTCACCACTGATAGCAATCTCAACCTCTAACACCTCTCTCCACTGAACTGTACATGCACTGAGTTAACTGATGTATTCTTCAGTTGCATTATGAGTTAATAATTAGTGAATTAATTTACTCAATTAATTCACATCACTCATCACTAGTATATTTGCAGTTAGACTAATTACAACTAGTTTAACAAAGTCAAACTGAACACAACTCCATCAACTCCACATCCAACTCCATAGAACTCAACCACATGAGTTCTAACTGATGTCCTGCATGCAATAGCTCAACTGACCCATAAGAAAAGTGTATTCCCTTCTGACAGCTTCATGTTCCACATCTGTAGCTCAAATTGAAGTGCTCCAATAGGATAAGATAATGTTTATAGTCTAAATATTATTATGAGACAATAATATTTGACTTTTCTATTTTTAGCCTGATAGTCTAAAATAGACTTTGATCACTCCACTGTGAACCAGAAATAGAAGTCCATCTATTTTTCCCAACATGACCAATCATCCATAAACATCATTCTGCAACTCATAGACCATGATCCATATGTCTAAAAATAGACTTTGCGCCATAATTTTCCTGCGGGCCCACTTAGTGAAGGCGACTCCTTTCCACTAAGCTCCATCATCTTGTTGCATTCTCAACACTCCCCAATCGTCCCTCACCCCTCCAACCCCCACCCTTGTGGCCTAGCCTGCCTAAGGGATGAGGACTAATTCTCGGATTCAGCCCTCACCCCTAGGGCAAGCTGGGCCGCAAGGGTGGGTGTCGTAGGCAGACACACCCATGGCTAGGCGTGCATGCCCACATGCACATAACCTATGGGCGGGTGCGTCTGACCATAGACATGCCCACCCGCGACACGAAAACATGTCCACAGGCACACAACCTATGGGCGGGTGCGCTTGGCCATGAATGTGCCCACCCTCGGCACAACAGTGTGTTGCAAGCCTATGTGTTGTGGGCGGGCACTCCCACTGCCAAGTGCACCCACCAACAAGCAAACAACCTATGGACAAGTGGGCCTGATCATGGGCATGCTTGCCTAGGGCAGAGCGACCCCCTGGTAGGTCATGGGGTCGATTCCGAGAATCATCCCCCTAGCCTACTAGGGGGCCACTCTGTGCTGGGTAGGCACACCCACAACCGAGAAGCCCGCGGTCGGGCCCACTACGCCCACTATTGATATAGTGGCCCCCTACCAACTAGAGGGCTGTCGGGTAAGCCTGAATCATGTTAATTTTTAATTTGTAAAGGAATCTAAATTTTGTTAATAAAAAGTTAATTTTTTTTACTGGAATGTGTTTTTCTCTGGTATTCTTTGCGAACATAATAGCCCAACTGACACATAACTACTAGTAAACCTATGAGAGTTTAAGAGCTACACTCAAAAAAAGGGAAACTAACCTTTCAAATGCGATAATCTCTCGTTGAATTTCTTGTCGATAATAATGTATCTGCTCCACAAAATCACTCCAAGTCTTTTAACGAAACCTCGAAAAGTCTTGATGTGATGTGAGGAATAGTGATAATGAAATTTATTATATAGAGGAAATTATGGAATTGCTTTATCACATGGTGAATGTAGTATTATTTTTTTTTTATAAAAACTTAATATATAAATCGTGTTATGGCGATATTGTAATTTATTTTAAATGTGGGATAGAAGATATAATAAAAAATTTAAAAAATATTCAATTGTCTAGTAAATGCTATATAGTTTAAGTAAAAGATTAATTTAGGTAAAAGATTTAGTTTAAAACATTAATTTCATAAGAAAATTTTAGTTAAAGTTTTTCAATAAATTATAGAAGAAAATTTTGGAGGGAATACATGTAACAGAATTTTTGGAGGGAAAATTTGGAGGGGAATTTTCATTCTTTAAGCTATATATTATCATTAGGAGAGAGCGCTTTTTTATCATTCAACCCCTTCTGTTTGAAAGCCATGGATTCTTCTGATAGTGAAGTTTCAGTTTGTGAAGCATCAACATCTTCATCGCGTAACAACTCTATTCATATTGATGAATATAACAGAAATTGCTTCACTATTAATATAGAGTGAAATCTTCAACTTAGTCCTCTCCTAAGGACTATGAGATTAGCATTGGTGAAGGGCAGGATGAAGATTTTCAAATAAATAAAGAGTTATGGTTTCCACTTACTCCTAATCCTACGGACTATGAGAGCAGTAATGATGAAGATCATGATGAACAATTTCAAATAAATAGAGAGTCACATTTTCCACTTAGTCGTAATCCTATGGACTATGAGAGTTGTAGTGATGAAGGTCAGGATGAAGAATTTCCAATAAATCGAGAGTCACAGTTTCCACTTAGTCCTAATCCTATGGGCTATGAGAGAAGCGGTGATGAGAGGCTAGGATGAAGAATTTCCAATAAATCGAGAGTCACATTTTCCACATAGTCATAATCCTAAGGACTTTGATAGTAGTACTGATGAAGGTCAAGATGAAGAAATTCCAATAATTCAAGTCACAGTTTCCACTTAGTCCTAATCCTAAGACTATGAGCGCAGTAGTGACGAAGGGCCGAATGATGAATTTCTAGTAAATAGAGAGTCACATTTTCCACTTAGTCCTATTCCTAAGGACTATGAGAGTAGTAGTGATGAAGTCCAGGATAAATAATTTCAAATAAATAGATAGTCACATTTTCCACATAGTCCTAATCCTAAGGACTATGAGAGCAGCAATGACTAAGGGCAGGATGACGAATTTCCAGTAAGTAAAGAGTCACATTTTCTATATAGTCCTAATCCTATGAACTATGAGAGAAACACTAACAATGCACATGATAAAGAACATCTGTTGGGTCCCTATAATACTAGTGATTCCCCCATTACTATTTTCGTTGTATCCCTTATTGTTATTATTGGGCCCCTATTGTCCCCATATTGTTATTATTGTGCCCCATAGAATCCCTATATTGTTATTTTTGTGCTTTTATATTATTATTGTTAGGTGGGTTTAGTTATATTGTGACCCCGTAGACTCCTATATATAGAAAGGAGGTTTTGTCATTTGAGTCATCCAAGAATTGTTCATTTTTGTAATGTAAAGGAGGTTCCCCCCTCAAAGAGGCTGAATTTTAAGGCATTGATCTATCTTTTCTATCTTTTTGTGAGCTGGTTTCATAACATTTGGTATCAGATCTTTGGATTCTAGGGTTTCACTGCTCTAAACAGGTCATCGTGGCATTTGCACTATAAAATTTTTTCTGCGAATTTCCAGATGCTAAAAAAAAACCCATTTGGACTAAAATCATTCTGAACCTTGGGTTCAAAATTCAGAGCTTTTCACAATTTATTTGCGGAGATATGATCTGAGGAAGTTGGCCTTTTTGCAGACTCCTGAATTACATTCCAAACAGCTGACCTGGGGAAATCATCATAACTTTTTTTTGAGCATTAGATTGAAATTTCGTAAGAAGTTATAGAAAGAGATCAGACTGTAGTTTCCTTTGTATATTTTTTAGACCCGAAGGTCAAAACAGTGACATGTGGCACTTCATACAAGTTCGCTCTTCTGAAAAGGTATATAATCAGGTCATCTTGGGAGATTGTGCATAACTCTTTCTTGGAGAATCTAAATTTGATCAAACTAGTGGCATTGGAAATAGGACGCAAAGGGCTACTGTAGGTCACAATTTAAAAACTGGTTGATCTGAAATTACAGAGATACATCAGATTCAATATTGAGATCCTACAAAGTGAAAAAAAGGTGTGTAATTTTTTTTAATTTTTCATAAGACTGGTTTGAAAAATTAGTTTGAAGGAATTCAAAGGGAATAGTGAAGAATTATTAGCATGAATTAATGCCTCAAAGAAAGAAAATGGAAACACCTAGTAAGCAACCTGAAAGCTCTAGCATGACTCATGAAGAAAAGGAAGAAATGCAACATGATATATCAAAATTACAAGACCAAGTACAACAAATTTCACTCTCACTAAAGGTAAATGAAGCCAAGATGAATGGCGTATAAGCTAATATGAATGGCATGGAAGCTAAGATGAATGGCATGGATGCAAAGATGGAAGCTAAGATGAATGGAATGGACAATAAGATGGAAGAATTGAAGATAAATTTGAATAAGTTGGTACAAGAAATGGTCACTAATGGTGAAATGGTAGTAAAGGAAACTCATGATGAGAACAAAAGAGATGTTAGTAATGATTTCATAGACTCTAATGTTGGATTGAAGACCCACCATATTCCAAAAATCGATATGAGGAAGTTTGATGGCAAAGATCCCACAACATGGATACTACAGATGGAGCAATTTTTCGTTCTCCATAATGTGCAAAACACACAAAAGGTATGTATTGCAACTTTATATTTGGAACCAAATCAGTTTGTATGGTATCGATGGCTTTTCTCTCATAAACAAATTGTCACTTGGGCAATTTTTATGGAATAAATGATAGCACATTATGAGGATACAAAAAGCAACACTTTTTTAGCCAATTGATAAGTCTCAAACAAAAGGGTTCAATGATGGAGCACATTGAGGACTTCCAAAAATTGAACATAAGGATAAAAGCTAATCCAGAGGAGCATAGGATTGATGTGTTCATAGGGACTTTAAAGGATAATATCCAACATGAGGTTTTCCTTTGGGAACCTGATTCATTGGAGAAGGCATTCAGGTTAGCAAGAAAAATGGAAAGCAAAATTATGGCAACCAAGAAGCCTACCACTCACAACTATAAAGATGGAAGTGTTGTCGCCCCTAGCCTTCCACAACATATAAGTTTGCACAACAACAATTGGAAGAAAAAATAGCAAAAGGGCTTTGTTACAGTTGTGATAGCAAATACACTAAAGTTCATAAGTGTGCTGAGAAGAAATTATTCTACATAGATTGTGAAGAGGAGGAAGAAAAGGAACAAGAAATGTCAAAAGAAGAGGATATACTCCAGAAACAAGCCCTAGATAAAGAAGAAATGAATCCGACCATATCTTGCAATGCATTGGCTGGAATTACCACTCCTCAAACTATCAAGATAGAAGGACATACCAAGAAGAAAAAGGTAATAGTGTTGATTAATTTAGGAAGTACCCACAATTTTATTCATTGTAAGATAGCAAAATAATTGAATTGCTTCCTATATCTAGCACTAGAGTGTCAAGTGATGGTTGCAAGTGGAGGAACCATAAATTTCTCTGGAAAGTGCCATAATATCAAGCTATCCATGGGAGAATATGTATTGAATAGCCCAATGCTTTCCATTCCAATGGGAGGTGCTGATGTTGTACTAGGAGTCCAATGGCTACAATCCTTGGGTACAATAGCTTTTAATTTTCAAGAACTTTTCATGAAATTTTCTACGGAAGGAAAGGAATTTGAATTAAGGGGTATTGCAGGGAAACCGAGAAAGATAATCAGCTCTAATGGTATGAAAAAACTTCTAAAAAAGGAACAATAAGGTGTAATTGCACAATTATGTTCGATAGATGTTTCCACATCGAAATCACCTATTTCTCCAGATCTCCAAAAAGTCTTGGACAATCATTCCAAGGTATTTGAGACTCCCAAAGGTCTCCCACCTATTCGTGATCAAGATCATGCTATTCATTTGATTCTAGGAAGTGTTCCTCCAAACATCAGGCCGTGCAAATATCCCTATGCCCAAAAGAGTGAAATTGAATGTGTGGTTGCAGAAATGCTAGAGGCTGGTATAATTCAACCTAGTCAAAGTTCTTTCTCTGCTCCAGTAGTATTGGTGCACAAGAAGGATGGATCATGGCACATGTGTCCAGATTATAGGGAGCTCAACAAGCTCACTATTAAAGATAAATTTCCCATTCTTTTCATTGATGAATTATTGGATGAATTGCATGGATCACTTTACTTCACCAAGTTGGATCTTCGTTCAGGATATCATCAAATCAAAATGAAGACTGAAGACATTCCAAAAATAGTATTTAGAACTCATGAGGGTCATTATGAATTTTTGGTCATGCCTTTTGGCCTTACCAATGCACGTTCTACATTTCAAGATTTAATGAATTCCATTTTCAAACCCTTCCTTAGAAAATTTGTGTTAGTATTTTTTGATGATATACTAATCTACAACAAGTCTTGGAAGGATCATGTTGAACATGTTGACAAGGTGCTGCAATTATTGGAGGAGAAATAATTATATACAAAAAGCTCCAAATGTTTCTTTGGAGTACAAGAGGTGGAATATCTAGGTCATATTGTATCTCATGAAGGTGTTAAGGTAGACCCTAGCAAAATTAAAGCCATTAAGGAAAGGAAAATCCCCACATCCATAAAGCATATGCGAGGATTTCTCAGGTTGATAGGGTATTATCCCAAGTTTGTTAAGAATTATGGGAGAATAGTAGCACCTCTAACAACATTATTGAAGAAAGATGCATTTTCATGGACTCCAGAAGCAACAAAGGCCTTCGAACATCTTAAAGAGGCAATGTGCCAAGCACTGGTCTTAGCTACACCAGACTTCACAAAAACTTTATTGTGGAATGTGATTCTTCAGGAAATGGAATTGGTGTTGTGTTAATGCAAGATGAAAGACCCATTGCTTTCGAAAGCCTTCCAATCAAGGGAAATATTTACACAAAGCTATTTATGAGAAGGAAATGTTGGCAATACTACATGCACTTAAGAAATGGTGACCCTACCTAATGAGAAGACACTTCAAGGTAAAAACGGATCATGATAGCCTTAAATACCTTTTAGAACAAATATTATCCTCAGAAGATCAACAAAAATGGGTAACAAAGATGTTGGGTTATGACTTTGAAATCATCTACAAAAAAGGGAAGCAAAATGTTGTGGCAGATGCACTCTCAAGAAAGGATGAGGATGTGGAAGCATTGTTGTGCGCCATTTCTATTATCCAACCAGATTGGATAAATGAAGCAAGGGAGGAATGCAAGAATGATGAAGAAGTGTGGGCACTTATTCGAAAGTTACAACGAGATTCTAGTACAACTGATACACTTAGTTGGAAAAATGATTCATTACGGTACAAGGATCGATTATACCTCTATAAGAATTCCCAACTCAAACAAAAGCTTCCTATGGAATTTCACACTTCTCCCTTAGGAGGGCACTCAGGATTTTTAAAAACTTACCATAGGGTTAAGAAGGAATTTTTTTGGGATGACCTTAAATTAGATATTCAAAATTTTATTGCAAAATGTTTGGTTTTCCAACAAAATAAAGTTGAAACAATTAAGACCCCAGGTCTATTACAACCTTTATCCATTCCAAGCCAATGTTGGGAGGAGGTTTCAATGGATTTTATCATAATTTTACCCAAATCTGAAGGAAAGAGTGTCATCATGGTGGTAGTTGACATACTTACCATGTATGCACACTTTTGTGCATTATCACATCCATTTAAAGCTAGTACAGTTTCTACTGCATTTATGGAAACAATTCAAAAGCTACATGGAAACCCAAATATTATTGTAAGTGATAGAGATCCCATTTTCACTGGAAATTTTTGGACAAAATTATTTTCTTGTCTTGGTACTCAGTTAGCTCATATCTCATCTTATCATCCTAAATCTAACGGGAAAACTGAGATAGTAAACAAATGTTTGGGAGGATATCTTCGTTGCTTTGTATCTGATAAACAAAAACAATGGGTCAAATGGTTGCCTCTAGCTGAATGGTGGTATAACACTTCCTTCCATACTGCAACAAAAATGACCCCATTTATGGTACTTCATGGATATCAGCCACCATCCATCACATCATATTTAATAGAAAATTCTAAGGTTCAAGCAGTGGAACATCACATCGAGCATCAACAACAAGTTCTCCAACTCTTAAAAGATAACCTCATGTTGGCGCAAATTAGAATGAAACAACAGGAAAATCAACATCACAACGAATGAATTTTTTATGTAGGTGACTGGGTACTCCTACAGCTACAACTATATAAACAAATGTCCCTCAAGCAAGCTAAGAAGGATAATAAATTATCGCCAAAATATTATGGTCCATACAAGGTGTTGTAAAAGATTGGTACTATGGCATACAAATTGGAGCTTACTGTAGCTTCTCGAGTGCACCTAGTTTTCCATGTTTCATGTTTAAAGAAGGTTATAGGCGACAAGCTCCCAATTCAAACAATATTTCCAGAACTTGACGAGGAAGGAAAAATTATATTGGAATCAGAAGCAGTCATAGAAACAAGAACAACTATGAAATCAATCAATTTCGGAGTATCTCATCAAGTGGAAGAACTTATCTGCTAAAGATTCCACATGAGAGGATGAGAATTTTATACAGAAGCATCCAGAACTACTCAACTGTTGAGGACAACACTTTTTTGAAGGAGATGTGCATGTTGGGTCCCTATAATACTAGTGATTCCCCCATTAATATTATCATTGTATCCCTTATTATTATTATTGTGCCCCTATTGTCCCCATATTGTTATTATTGTGCTCGATAGAATCCCTCTATTGTTATTTTTGTGCCTTTATATTATTATTGTTAGGTTAGCTTGGTCATATTGTGACCTCGTAGACTCCTATATATAGAAGGAGGTTTTGTCATTTGAATCATCCAAGAATTGTTCATTTGTGTAATGTAAAGGAGGTTGCCCCCTTGAAGAGGATGAATTCTAAGGCGTTGATCTATCTTTTCTATGTTTTCGTGAGCTGGTTTCATAACAACATCCAATAAAAAGAGAGTCAAATTTTCCATTTAGTCCTAATTCTAAGGACTATGAGGGTAGCACTACCGAATGGAAAGATAAATAATATCCTCCATGTCAGTATTTCAAAAGCACAGATGATCACAATGTTGATAATATTCCTCCTAATGATGATGAAAATTCTTATACAGATGATGATTCAATGATGGAGATGTTGCCAACAAATATTGTATCGAGCATTAGGAGCAAACCTTTTTGTATCAATCCATGATGTTCTAGTTATACAAGGGGTAGAGCAGAATATCTCACGAGAATAAGTTCTATCAGTTCTCTCATTTCGAGTGAATGTTGTCAAAAGGATTGCTTGAAACATATGGATTTCAAGTTTTCATTCAAGAAAAGGAAGAGATATTTGTCAACGAATAAAAGAAAACAAAATTAATATTTAGTGGGGTGCATGAAATCTACATTGTCAGGTTATTATTATCATATTGGGTCTTTATTTAACTTTAGAAATGATATCAAAATGTTTCAATCAACGAGTAATTTTTGTCTATCAAGAATCCAAGAAAAAATTGAAAAGGATCCCACATTTTAAGTACGACATCAACGACAGTTTGGGCCATTATCAACCACTGCAATGTCATGCATGAAATACTTCTTTTCAAAGCATGGAGAATGTATGCTAAATATAGAGACAATACATATTCCAGCTAATTTCTGCAAACAATAAATCTACAACTTATACAAAGAATATGCAGAAGGTGTTGAACTAAATGATTGATTTATTACATGTCAATATTTTTTGAAGATATGGAAGAAATAATTCAACAATGTTCATATTCCTAAGAAGACAAGGATGGGCTTTTGCAGTACATGTGCTTCTCTTAAATCAAAAAGGGATAAATGTGAAGGGGCAGAAAGAGGTAAGCATTCATAACATTAATTTTAAAATTTTATAGTCATCAGCTATGAAAACGTATTTATTTATGACTTTCTTTTAGGTTGTGTAGATTCCATTGTCAAAGTGATTCAAGAGCATCGTGAACAACAAACAAGTGAAAGGAAAAAGTTGTACACACATTGAAGGGAGTGTTATGATAACCCAAATAAATATTGGGTTTGATAATTGATGGTGGACAAGTTGAAAACACTTCTACCACATTTTGTTTGCACACCCAAAAATTTATAGGAGGAAAATTTTATTTAGTATCACTTGGTCGGTTGTATGGTATTCAATGGGAAAATGTCCCCAAGGGTATACTTCACAGCTCCAAATATTCATAATGATGCAAATATGAGAATAACCATAATTCATGATGTGCTTTCTCATTGGTCTGGTAATCTTCCTGAAGTTTTGTGTCTACAATTGGACAACACTTGTCGTGAAAACAAAAATCAGATTGTTTTTGGATATTTAAACATGCTTGTTCAATGAGAAATTTTCAGAAGGTAAAGGTTGGTTTCCTTCTTGTTGGGCACACTCAATACCATACTTATCATATGTTCAGTCATTTTTTCGTCACATTAAGGAGGAAGGATTTTGGGAGATTGCCATCATTAATTGAATGTATTAAGAAATCATACATGCTAGAGCCTATTTTTCATGCGCTGGAAGAAACTGTTGACATGCACAGGTTTATTCTGGGATTGCATGGTGAGAAGAAATGTGTTGAACAACTTAATGACATTAGTTTCCAACATCAATTTTGTATCAAAAAAATTGATGGGAAAACACTAATATGGGGTAAGAAGTATTCAACTACTGTAGAATGGGCATCATCATCAGGTTTGTAATTTTTGAAGTTCATTCTAGATCATCCAATATTTGTGTCAAATATATTGTTATTACAATCAGTTTCTGAAGTTCATAATGCACGCAGGCAGAAGAGAGATATAAATTACTCTGATTTCCTGGAAGAAATTAAAAAAAATGTATTAGATATACATATGAGTACTTTGATATTGATGATTCAATTTGGTGGGAGTCTTTTTTGAATAATCAAAGTCATATTATTTCAAGAACAACAAATGAAGATATACCTTTGAAAAATCCGTTTATTTGGCCACAAAATGTGTCAAATGAACATGCAGAAAGAAACATTGTTGAATAGCAACAATCTCAAGGTATTATTAATTCGTCACAGGTGGAGGAAAGAAAGATGTATATTGGTTCCAGAAGATCTCATGCACAACGTGAAGCCATGGAGGACCTTTACAGGGGTTCTAAACAGGACATTAAAGAGGGTTGTATGATCGCAGTGCTAGCAGATGGAGATGCCAATGGCTATCCATTCTAGGTTGCTAAGGTTATAAAATTTAATACAGAAAATGAAGATGTTGCAGGTGTTGAAGTACATTGGTATGCCCCAAATAAACACCCATTCAATGGTGTGTATAAGCCAGAGATGGTAGTTGATAAAAAAATTGGCAGAAAGAGAAAAAGAAAGGGTACAAATATAAATCGGCACCACATATACCTCTTAAAATTGGAGGATGTTGACATATTTGTTTATGACTTGAATTTAACAAAGAGAGGAACTCTTCGCTTCAGTACAATAGAGATTCTAAAGAGGTTTTTACCAGAAGAAATAGTGTTGAGATGGGAGTTTGTGGAATCCAGTCATAGATCTAGAATAATTTTGAAAGTTGAAATGGTGGGAATGTATGTGAACCCAGATGGGTGACTAGTTGATGAAAGATAAGAATATGGAACATCTTCATCTATATCTAGTCATTCATCTGAAGATGTGAATTATGATGGTGTGTAAGAGGATATGAGTGATTTTGAATAATTGACTAAGACAATTTATACAAGTGATATTTGCATCGTATCTTGAAATGAAAAATTTGATTTCCATATGATCTTAAATGAATTTATGAGTCATTTTTATGTTTGTTCAATTATATGTTTTAATTATTTAGAATATCCACATTTCAACAATAACTTAGATATATAAATTATGTTTCATTCAATCTACAAGTAGTGATATTTTGATTAATTTAGTCATGTAATTTGTTCATAATGTCATGGTTTAAATGTGTTGCAAATTTAGAGTTTTTAATTCTATGGTTGAAAATTTTCCAGTTTTTTCTTTATCTTTAATGTTATGGTTGAAACAATTAGAATTTTAGCGATCTTTAGTGTCATGTTATTACATGTTTAACGATTGGATGAAAACTGATGTAATTTTAATGTGTTTTAGATCCCATTTTTTTTATCTTTATCATCATTACTAAAAAAATGTTGAAATTATACCTGGGAAAGAAAAATGTTATTCTACCAAAAACATTAGTGTGTTTTTTTTCCACAAAAAAATTGGGTTTACTACCATTTTTTAAATGTGTTGAAAATTAACCCTAAAAAAAATAAAACATCATTCCAGAATACAAACTTTTCATTTTTGGGACTATTTTTCATGATTTTTTGGCCTTTTTTTGGCTAGAGTTCTCGTTTCAAAGTTTATGTTGTTATCTTCATGGGGTACTTAGATACCCCCAAATCATAGTCTCTATGATGAAGTAAATAAGAAGTTTATAATGTGTAGAGACATGGTATTTCTTTAATCATCCAAGACTGACAATGTTGTTGAGCGGAAGCTTGATTGCTTGGATAGATTCAACCATGCAAAGTATTTTCAAGAGTTTGATAATGAGATTCCACATATTGAAGGGGGGATACCTATACTGGATCAATCTGTGGAATCTTCTTCTGAAGCACTCTCTCCCCCACATGAAGATCCGACCACTAATCAAGAAGACACTTTGAGAGATGTGATTGAGAGAATTGGGAGGGTAAATATTTATTTAATCCCATCTTAGGAAACTGAGCACCCTGAGCTATCTCAGAAATGTCCTCCAAAATGGCTCACAAAGAAAATTGAAAGTATTCATACTGATGAGGTGGGAAAGACAAGAACAAGAATCTCAACTAAACAAAATGGAGGTGATGTAGACAATCTTGATTCACCTATTGATATGGATGTTTCTTATGATTGTGAAGTAAATTTGTCTATATATTTTGAACCAAATTCCTTCAAAAAGTCATTTCTCATGATGAATCGAAAGAAGAAATATAGAAAGCATATGATGCTTTGATAAAGAATGACACCTAGAAGTTGGTTGATCCTTCATTAGGAGCCAAACCAATTGGTTGCAAGTGGGTCTTCAAGAACAAGTATAAAGCATATGGATCACTTGACAAGCATAAATCTAGGCTTGTGGCAAAAGGCTTTGCACAAAAGGAAGGGGTTGATTATGAGGATAATTCCCCCCCAGTAAAATGGGCTACCATTCAGACACTCTTTGCCTTGGCAACTCATAATGGTTGGAAAGTCCATCAAACAGATGTAAAAAATGCTTTCTTGAATGGAGATATGAAAGAGAATGTTTTCATGTCCCAACCAGAAGGATTTGTTGTGAAGGTCCAGGAACACAAATTATGCAAGCTTTTCAAATCCTTGTATGGCCTCAAAAAACCAACACATGTTTGGTGTGGAGCCTGATTATCTTCTTGATTAAGATGTCTTGTTTCAACCAAGTTTGGATCCTAGTCCCTGATGGGGAAGGTGTGGGGGGACACCCCCCCCCCCCCCCCCCAAGGGGGTTCCTTGGCAGGGGTTCAAGGGTAGCACCCCTGAAGCAGAAAATAGAAGAAAAAAATGCTTTGTAAAATATTGTAATTTTGTAGTCAATCTAGGTTGTTCATTAAGTAAATGATTTGATGGTGGAAGCTATGTAAATTTAGGATTTACTTTCCCTAGAAGGAAGCCCTTATTTTATATGAGGGAATTGTATTGCGGTTATGGATTAATATTCTATGAGAGAAAAAGAGAGGAGATTGTGTGAGAGCGAATAGGAAGTTACAATGGATTTGTTGTAGGTCATATCTCTTCATTTTACTAAATAATATAAAGGAAGGACTAGTTGTTTCTCCATGGATGTAGCCCAAATTGGGTGAAACACGTATATTTGTGCCTCTCTTGTAAATACCATGGTCAGATACCATGGGTAAATATAATGGGAGGATACCATTTGTAAATACCATGGGAAAATACCATGGGTAAGTACCACGGGTAGATACAATGGGTGGATACCATGGGTAAATACCACGGGTAGATACCATGGGTGGATGCCACTTATTTTATTTATTTATTTATTTTGGTTCAATCCTCCCCCCTTAGGAAACAATGGTCCCCATTGCGTGAATTCCCTCTGGAGAATCTTTTTTTCTTTTGTTGAAGATGAGTTATGGGTTTGTAGATGACCTATAGCCAAGTGTTATTGAAGAAAATTGTTTTCCGTGGTTGACCTATAAACATGATGCACAAAGATCCAAGGGTAGAGATACCCTATAATTCTTATCAGCCAACTATGCTATTGATAGTGGCCTAGCAGATGGACTTCAATGGCAAGGGTTTTGTGTGGTTGACCCATAACCATGATGAACTAAGAGTCGATGATAGAGATACCTTGTAATGCTTGCAGGCCAATTGTGATGTTGACAGTGTGTGGCTTAGAAAATGCACTTTGTTGGAAACGGGTTTCGTGTGGTTGACCCATAAGCATGAAGAATGAGGGTCCGAAGGTAGAGATACGCTGCAATGGACCTTGAGATAGTTTGTTTTCTACCTAGTATAAATCTGGTGGATTATCTTTGTAGATTCTCAGAGGACCTATTGCGATACACCTATCATGTGCTTCTTCTTTCTTGCCACTGACACAAAGGGAATTTATAAAGGTGGTGACAGTCTCCATGTTAGAGAAAACACCCTTGTTTCTCATGTGTTTCCAAGTCAATGAGGATATGTTTATATATTTCATGAATAAAGGCATTATATAGCTATGACTATCTGGATCATACTCATTTCTATTCATCTCATGAAATATGTTAGCAGTGTCCTACATTTTTTGTGCCTTGAAAATGGTTTGAAAAATAGTATCGTAAGTCACAAAATTGTGTAATGCACCATTAAACACCATTCCATCAAAAATACAGTAGCAATAGTCCATTATATTAAAATAGAATTATGTTCTTATCCTTGAATTGTAAGCATTGGTGCTGGGAATATGTCCACATCACAATAGGCAAATAAACCCTTCAATCTCACTAAATGCATATGTGTCTTGAGACATTAACTTATTTTTCTTGAACTAGTAACCAAGGAAAAGTACGAACAACATATAATTGGTAAGGGTGTCGAAGAGCCACACACCCTTGTCGTTGCACCCTTCACTCCTGGTGAAGTGTAGAGCAAGAAGAGCAAATTAGGTGATCAAAGTGAAGGCCATGTACACCAAATGGAAAGTGGAAGGAAAGAGAAAAGTGGATTACTTTGAGAACTAGCACCATTTGATGCTTCTAACAAGTAATATGAGTAAACCATAACATTAGGAGCATGACAGTGAGGATGCCCACAACTTTCCGCAACTAAGAGAACTTCAGCCAAACAAAGCACACACACACAACAATGTTGTGCTGGAATACGTGGAGGAAGGTGTGGGACTTCTTGTAGACAATATTTATGACGATGTCTAAGAGTTAGTGGAAACACACTCCCTGAAGGGAACATGTCTAGGGGGAAATAAATCACATACTATGTGACATTCTTACACTTTCGCCTCCAAGGAATCTCAGTTTAAGGGGCTTGTGCTGAAGCATTTGAGGCAAAAAGGACCTCTTGCAAAATATGCTTGAATCCCATAACAATATAGCTAGCCATATGGTGCTATTGGGTAGCTAGAAATTTCTCAGTATTGTGGAATCAAAGATAAAATACTCAGATCACCTCAATTGATCAAAGACCCAATTTTTTTTCTTATGAACAATGATGACATATTATAGTCTAGTTCTACTAGTATGATAGAAGGAAGGGCTAGCCCTATAGAATAATATTTTGATCTCCCAACAAATACCCTTTTTACATTATCCTCAAATTTACTGTCAGCGGCTTCACCTTCACATTCAATACCATCACTACGAATTGTTTCACATCGAATATTTTTCAGCTTGGATTCTTCAAGTATTCTACCCACCACACCTTCTCTCTAAAAAAAAGTAATGTAGTGTCTCCATAGGAAAAGTGACAACACTTATCATGATTAGCCTCACAAAATTTTAAAGCTAAAAAAAATTCCCATTGTGCATGAACAATATATTGAGCCCAATTCAATCGAGATTGTAAATAAACACCATTTCCACAATATTAATAGATAATGAGACATGTCACACTTCAAACATGTCAAAATTATGTCTATTAATGGGATGATACTCAACCAAGGCCGAAACCCTAAGTGAAGGAAAAAAAATATTGAGCAAGCCTAGCAATTTTGGCGATTATTCATTAGACCATGTCAAACTCTCTACAATGCTACATCTTCATTATAACTTGGAGATGTGAATCATTATTTAGCCGTGCAAAAAAATTCTCACAAACTATGTCAAATGACACCATATTTCAACAGACTCAATTGTTTGCAAGTGATTTACAAGTCCTCTAAGGTTTCGAACCCTAGGTTGTCAATAAATGTGGAGATTTGTTGGTGGCTATTATTCTTAGTTTCGCTAAATACAACTTATACTTGTAATTGAAGTTGAATGTACAAGAGATACTATTTTTTCTTTAAAAGTTGCATCAAGGATAGACAACGACCCAAGGTAAGTACCACTAATTAATAACTCCTCAACAAATATGGAGAGGCAAGTCACAACACCACCATGTTTCTTGAATATATGAGAACATCGATTTTTGTACATGTCAAATATGTGAATTTTTCTATCCCCACATCCAACAGTTACGTTTGGATCTACATAACATAAACAATGTGTATGTTGAATAGGTCCACCAAGGGTAAGGAGAAAATGACTATTCTTGTGACATTTCGAGATGCAAATGTCTCCTCCAACAAGCCCTATGAACTTTATTATGGTGGAAAAATTCCCCAAAATGTTATAGGAATAGATTCAGATACTCCAAAAACCCAACAACTCCTAGAGGGCACATTGTGAAATTCCTTGAGCACACTTCCCCTCCACCGTGTGACCACCATAAATAGATAAATAAAATAATATGAAAGTACACAAGCTACTTATTAGGGAGAAATATTTATATAACACATTTGTATAACCCTTACACAATTGTTATGCAAACCCTGGTTGCCATGGAGTCATAACCTGCTCTAATACCACTGATCTAGATATTACGAGTGAAGATCTAGAACCAAGAGAGAGAAGCAGAGAAACTAGCATGAGAACATTGATAAAGAATGTGTGGACTAAATACATCCTAATAAATGGAAAGAGAGAACAATATACACCATAGAAGCCAATTCTTTTTATTAAAAGTGAAAATGTTGTTACATCTACATTGTGTGTGTGGACCAATCTATCCTGTTACAAAATAGGGATCCTTATTTATATCTTTCTTGAGTTTCAAAACCATTGGTAAATACCATGGGTGGATACCATGAGTAGATGGAACTTATTTTATTTTATTTTTATTTTTATTTTTTAAATCACAATGCATTGCTTCAAGAGTTTTCTCTTTATCACAAAATCAGTAAATGAAGCTTTCAACTACTTGAATAGGCTCAGAAGTGAAAAAGGTGCTACAAAGTCTCGAGATGTTTCCTTTCTATCCTCTAATCCACATTTTATAAATAAATATGAAATTTTAACAAAAATTGGAGCATACCCTAATATGATGTTGATCTTCTAGTGAAGATTTGGGAAAGATGCTTCCCACATCCCAGGAGTATTCCAACCATGTATGTGATCAAACCAAGTCGTAATTGGAATGATAAATCCCCTATCTACCATCATCCATCCCACACTACAAGTCACCCAAATCTTCAACAACTGGACATAGGGTCCTTTCTCAACACCCCCCCCCCCGACTTGTACACCTTTGACCCCTGTGCTCTAGCTCGGGATGAGATTTAATTTCCATGATCGAAGATGCATGATTATGATCGGGAAACATCCCCATATGATGAGAAGGTGTGCCTCCCCTTTAAAAAAAATATTACCATTTTTTATTGAATATTTTAAAGTGCCTTAAGGGAGAAAGGCTCTAATTAACTTCCCTTGGCATATCATTTCTCCTTTAGGGAGAAACAAGCCTAGATTACCCATCTTATCTTCCTTAAAATTATTTATTCTTAACACATGAAAATATTGTCTCGTGGGGATAGAGTGGAATAATTGATAAGTCCTTTAAAAAATATGCAATAACTTCACACCAAGGGGTTGTGAACCATCAATTAAATGAGATATTATGATTGGGGAGTCTCATATTATGATCACATTATGAATCCCCAATTTAACTAGCTCAGTCAATCCTTGGAGAAGCACATATGATTCTGCAACATTGTTTTCGGCAAATCCTAATCACCAGGTGAAACTATATTCTTGTTATTCCTCCAGATGAAATATCACCACCCCCCATTCCTGCCACCCTTGTCTATACTACTTTCCATAATAACATAATGTATTAAAACACACACAGACACACATATAACTCAATTTTTTGTATTAAACATCTCAATAACATATTATATAATTTAATTTTCTATATTAAAAGTGTAATAATATATTTTACACAGTAATTTAAAACTATATATATTATTAAAAAAACGTAAAATAATATCATGTTTATATAGTATCAAGATTAGATATATTTACTTGGTCTTTTTCTCTTCCTGTTTATAATAGGATATGTAAGTAACGTTATTCGAGAATAGATCCATCTTAGCTCTAGATTTATCAAGTACTTAGAGGTATCAAATCTTTGAAGATGTAAAAAAAAATGGGTGCAAAACTTCAAAATTGTTTACACCATGAGAGATTTTATTCCTTTAGATACTTGGTAGATTTAGAATTAAGATGGATCTATGTTGGTTCTTAATAATAATATTTATATTTTCTATATTCAGAGTTCATCTTAGTCCTGATGATGAACCACATTGGATGGTTCGAAATGTGTATACTCCAAAATTATAATGTGACTTCTACTAAAAGAGTTTCAATATACAAAATATCTGTATTTGTATTAAGTTTCACAACTCTATATATAGAAATATTCTTATTTTTAATTTTATTAAAATTTTGATACATGTAGTATGTTGTTATTGCTACCTTTTTTTGTGAATTTGTAATTTAATTGCCTCAAAAAACCTTCATACAATAATAGATATCATTGTCTATGCTATCTCCGGTCACAGTATGCCTAAAGGGAAACCATAACTATTGAATAGGGATAATAGTTTATATGATTCAAAATGTTAACAACTATCACTATGAAGTTCATGACAACTAACATAAACATAACTATAATAAATAAAAGACAAATGACAAGAGGCTAAACATAACCTCAAGAATCAGATGAAGTAATTTGGGTTGGATGTTGAGCGTTGGTTCCTATTGGTGCAAGAGGTTTCAAGCCACATTAGTATGGCCTTCTATACGCCCCCCTCCATTGTCCCAAATTCCAACACCCTGATTGGGGGAAATTTTGTCTTGATCTTAGATGATATGGAGTGGTTCTTTCCAATTGGGCCACACCTCATCAAGTCATGTCGCTACCAGGTTGATGTGTTAATCCTAGCATCTCACATTAGCTAGGAGCTCAGTAACCCTGTTATCAGATTGTTTTGAACGTGAAGGGATAGATTGGATCATTCTTTGAATGTGAGAGATAAGGTTCTCTGGAAGGCAACTCTTAAAACAATTTCCTATTGGGGTCTTGTTCATTATTTTCTTTATTGTTGTTATAGCTAGCTGAGAGTCACCACTAACCTACAATTTTAAGTAACCTTCAATTTTATCCAGGCTTAGACCCATCTCCAAAGTGAGAAATTCCACCACATTATTATTAGTGATGCCATAGTTTACAGTATACATATTTAATACTTATCCTTCCCAGTTTCGAAAGATCCCTCCATATCCCGCTTGTCCAAGATTTCCTTTAGAGGCACCATCAAATTTTAGCTTCATAAAACCCATTGGAGAAGGGGTATATATTTTTGGAGTAGATACAAGTTCTAGGAGTCTTGGAGGGTATTTTAGGGATCATTAATGGTAGGAGATATACTTTGGACAAAATCCTTGATTCATGTTGATCAACTTTCCAATCCTCTTAAGTCCAACCTTCTAAGAGGATAATCACCCTAATGTTTTGTTTGATCATTTTCAATACCTTCAAATCCACATTTTCCTTTTGTTTGAATATCCTCTCATTTCTTTCTTTCCAAGTCAATCACATAAGGCAGCCTTGAGCCAAAATCCATGCACGATTCAAGACTAGATTAGTAAATATGTTTGGTCATCATTGATCCATAAAATTTTACCAAACTATTGTAATTGTGGTCTATATATCTGAAAAGATATAATATTTCAACCCATAAGTGGTCAGTGAAGGGGTATAAATTTAATAGGTTCTATATGTTTACTTCCTAGTTCTGGTATAGAGGGAAAATCGAGGGGCCTTGGAATCCCTTCCTCTAAATTTGATCCCATGAGAGGATTTCCTTTTTTCCAACTAGCCACAAAAATTGAGGAACTTTAGGCCAATGGTTGTGCGTACACAAATTTTCCCATAGGGGGGTCCCATGGAAGTTCATTGTGACTAGCCAATAGTGAGTAGGCCTCTTTAATTGTAAACATTCCTTTAGTTTGGTATCCCCATCGTAGTTTTTCATGGTCTTAATCAATTGATATTTTATGACATTATAACTCCTAAGTAAGAATAAGATAGGTTGTTATGGCTGGTTTCTCAGGCCAATCCTCCACCATATTCCACCTTATCAATAGAGTATTGAGGGGAAGGTTTTGGAAAAAAATCCTCTATTTTGTACATTGTTGAGTTGATGTAAAGGCCTCCAACTATCTAAATTCTGCGTGGTCCCCTTGGTAGGGAGGTTGATGCCAATGTGTTTCCAAAATAGTGTTAAGTGACCATTCTTGATCTCCCAAAAGGTATGATTTTGAACAAGACTCTATTTTTCTCATGCCAAATTCCATATATAAGAACCTAATAGATATTTTGTAGCTTTTAACTTGTCTAGTTGAGAATAACCCCCATTTCCTTGTTAAGCATTTACAAGTCTCTTACACCCAAACCCCCAGCTAGCTTGACGGTGTAGAGTTTTTCCCAAGTGACCAAAGACCATTTTATTTTTTTCTTATCTCCTCTCCAGAGAAAAACTCTATACAAGGCCATGATGGTTTTAAATATTACTTTGGGGGTTTCTAAGACTGATAGTTAGTAAGTTGGGAGAGCTTGAAGGACGGACTTGAGAAGGACCATGCAATTTGCAAGTTAAACATGAAAAATTTCAGCTATCAAGTTTGTTGAAAATCTTTCGAAGTATTTCCTACCGACAATCCATTCGCAAGGATTTCTCCACCAATGGGGCTCCCAAGTACTTTGCATGGAGTCCAAAGTATGAGCTAGATTCCTTTGAAAAGAAAAATTAGTATTAAAGAAATGTATATTTTATTTGTCAAAATTAATAATGATACTTGAAGATTCCATGAAATCATTGAGAATGGTTTTCAAAGCCATAGTATCCCCCATTGTTGGAATTTTGAAGAGAATAATATAATCAACGAACTATTGATGAGTGATGGGTATATTGTTTCCATATGGGCAAAGCCCTCAGATGTCGATCTGATGCCCACCACTTTGATATATCATCTCATTCCTCCACTTCAAGAATAAATAAAAAGGGGAAAGGGAATCCTCCTATTGATGACCTATGGAAGGGTTAGAAGTCATTATTGGGGAGCCATTCAAAAGAACAAAGAAGAAGGGGTTAGATATTAATGATTTGATCTAAGTGATCCATTGGTTTGAAAACCCAAAGGCTTGGAGGGTTTGGAGAACATAATTCCAATTTAACCAATCCTAGGCTTTTGAGAGGTATAGTTTGATCAATATTCATGCCTACTTAGATCTCTTAAGGAAATGTATAACCTCATGATATACCACTATCCAATCCAGAATTTGACATCCTTCAACAGAGCCCATCTCCTATGGTGAAATGATACTACTAAGCAGAGATTTTGGATGGTTGAGAATGAAAATCACTATAAACTTAGAAACAAAATTACAAATAATGATTTGTATAAAATCACCAACATTTTCCTCTCTTAGATTTGGAGATTAATGTAATAAGAATAGCTTTAACACTGGGCCATACCGTTTATGAGTGGTAGGACTTTTCAACCAGAGCATGAACCTATGGGCCTAATAAAGACCAAAAGTATTGAAGGAAGTCCATCATGAAGCCTTCTAGACCTAGAGATTTATTCTTTGGCATCGCCTTCTCCACTTACAGAAATGATACTTCTTGCATCAAAGCTACATTCTAGGCTAGATGAATTATGTTTGGGATATGTGAATTAATTATTTGGATGGTGGCTAATCTATTGGGGGTGGATTTGTTAGTAGGGAGAAATAGCAGGAGACAAGTTCTTGATCCAACTATAGATGTTGTAAAAAATGTTTCCCATCCTCATAAGAGAGGGAAAAGGTCATGTTGTTATGTTGGTGCTTGAACATTACTTTATGGAAGAATTTTTAATTCCATTCTCCTTCCTTCATCCATCACACATAAGGTTTTTGTTTCCAGAGGGTCTCTTGATAATTCCTTCACTACATTATTTGATTGATAAATTGTCTCTCTTCCATTACCAGGGCATCCATGAATCCATCTAGAATAATATTTTCTTGTAATTGTTTTATACAAGATTCCAAGACCTATTTCTCTTTGATGATATGCCAAAATTCTTTTCTATTCCATTCATTGAGTTTGAATTTAAATTATTTAAGCTTAAGTTGAAAGCTATGCATGTTTTTTCTTCGTTGGACCTATATTTCCTATCACTAACCCTTTTCTTTGGGTAGAAAATCCATATTCTAAAGCCAAAAGATTTCAAATATGAAGGGATACTTACAAATGGCCACTTCCAAATCTAGTTCTAGGAAAATTTGCCAATGGTATGAACCAATACTTGGTAGAATGATGGCTTAAGAAAAAATATAATTTTCTAATAGGGCTTTTGACACTTTAAATTAGTTCGATCTATTAGCCACCTAATGTTTCCCTCACTTGATGTTGTTCTAGGTGTAAACCCTATTGATAGTGTTTATTTCTTCTGCATGGAGTTGACGTAGAACCTTGGTGAACAACTAGACTTTTGGTTCTAATATTCTAATTCCCCGTTTCTTCTCTTCCATAGTTCATCACTATGAGGGATCATATTTTTTTGATATTTTCCAGGAAGACCAATTTTTTTGTAGGGATATGAGGACCATATATTATGATTAAACAACCCAATTCCTTGTCTCCTACATACTGAAATCCACCCAAGAGAATAAGAGAGATCACCATCCAATCTTGGGATAATACCCCCTGATAGTTATAAAGAATGAATAGACCTCCTAAACTTCATATGGTGTCAAATGCTACAATGTCACAACCCATCCAACATTGAGAGGTGATTTCCTTAATTTTGTCACTTGAGACTTTTATTTCATGTATCATAAATATAGATGGGTTTGTTTGTAATTTGGTCCCGAAGGCATCTTTTCTTATCTCTACTACTAAGACAAAAATGTTCTAGGAGATAATCTTGATTTTGTGGCATGTTTTGGTGAGGCAAACACGTCTGATAATAAATTTACCTATCATGTATTAACTAAGTGTTCCCCAACTATCTAGATAGAGGATTTGTTTGTACTTTTTCCCATTTTCTTGAATTCCTTATGTGATTTGGATTTGTCTTTTCCACTTTATGTAAGAACCCCAAAACCCTTGCTTGACGATCCCATCTCTCCATTGGATGCATGTAGCTCTTCCTTAACTCTTAAATATACTTGATATATTGGGCTTTTTGATGTTCTGGGATCATTCTCAGATCTTTATTTTTACATTATTAAAGAAAGTTTAATAGGATTTTCTCATCTCTTTTTAATATTTCAGTGTCTTCCTATACATCCATTCTTAGAACATCTGACATGAGAACCTCCTCCTAGGTTTGGATTTTTGGTTGGGTTTCTGGAGCCTTCCTTTTAGGTGAGGCACTGGCCTAATTATCCTCTACCTTTGAGTCCATATTCATGAGATATTCAGGTAGCTCTATGTTATCATCTTGGTTGGTAATCATTGAAAAGTTATTTCTTGTTGGAATTGGGGTTTCCTCTAGTTGAGCACATTGATTTTTATGGTTTCCCCTTCTAGTTGTGGCTCTTTGAAAAACCCTATGGAGAAGTTGTTTGAGGTTATTTTTTCAACTCCTTCTAGTGGATTGAACAATCTCTGAATAAATGACCATATTCATGGCATCTCTAACACTAGAAAGGAACACATCCATAATCTATTGTTTGACTCCATATCTCATCTTGGTAGGAGATTGGATAGACTCTGACAATCACTTACAAATATTTATGTATATGCATATTATGGCATATGAAGTGCACTTCCCATGTATGTTTACCAATAAGACCTTAAAAAAATAGCCAATCAAGTTACCATTTACTTCAAGAATATATGGATCCAAAAATTATTTGGTCATAGAAAAGAGGGTCACCCATAACGAGGCTGCTAAGAATTGCTCCTTTTCAAGATTATAGTGTTCCTCCAAAAACTACATAATGAAAACTTCATTATTATAAAAGTAGGGGCCATTTTCAAACACTCTAGCCTGTCTTCCAAGATTGTAAAGATAACCATAAAAAATCCTTTGCTCCTCAGTTCCAAATCAATTTTGCCTTTAGGTAGCCATTTGTTGTAGATCCATCTTATGAGATATTTCACCAAAGGCCATATGCTAACAAAATTATAGATGAGGGCATGATCTTTCATATATTATCTATATCCTTCTAGTTTCTTAGGTCAAACCTCATACTTGGGGTTCGTTGCTCCCTTAGGTAGGCATTGACACTTGTATAAGGATTTTTATTATGCTCCCATAATCGTAGTTTGATGTGATTCTCCTCCTCCATTTGGTGCTCTAGATCATCCCTCACCAGTAGCATGTGGATGGTTTTCCCTAGTCACAATTTGTTTGTAGGAGGGGATCGCACCCCTCCCCATGTGAGATCTCATGAATGTAATAAAATCAAGAGAATTCATAGTGTCCAAATAGGATACACATTCTTATTGGGGTTGCTTTATTCTTTATATGTGAGCAAGGTTTGTAGAAAATTCTCTTCAAAACCAAACTGTAACACTAGCAAATCCAAAATTTGTCTAGTTGTCCAAGTAACCCAAAACTTTGATACATATGGCTACATATATATGTGCGTGATTTTTTTACATGTTTTATAATTTTTATAATTTAATTTTTTAATATGATATGAAGAGCCTTGATATATATATATAATGAGAGAGAGAGAGAGAGAGAGAGAGAGACCCGATTTAAAGTTTCATGTAATAAAGATATTAAAGGCAAATAAAAATAAGATTGGGCTCATGGGACACGTTTTCTAAGATGAAGGTTGGAAAAAGAGTATAGTGGGCATCACTTGTGGTTAATAATGGATATGGAAATTGAAAAAGACATTGGCAAAGACAAAGAGGCATACATGACATTTAATTATGAAAATAAAGGAAAATAGATGAAAAAGATGGTGAAGAGACACAAATTTGCATGCAAGGGAAATTAGAGGAAAATGAAGAAAAAGGGGACATCAATGATAGAAAAGCACTAGAGAAACAATTCAAAGCTTTTGGCAGCTTAGTTTTGGCTCTCATTCACTCTTTCACACTTAGAGAATTATTGGAGCATTCTAGCATTCACTTGGATTGGAAAAAGGGAAAGAAAAGGAAAGGACAAGAAAGAAAAGGAAATAAATGGAGCATAAGGGGAAAGTAAGATCAAGAGTTACAATAGAAGGATTTTTCAGGTAACAGGTTTTGTGTGTAATTTCCTTACTGGGATGTGAATGCATGGTACATTAATTTGATGATTTGGTTCATTTGTTGTCATTAGCATGGGGTTTTCCTAGTTTGACAGTGGTTTCATCCTTGCCTTGTCATTTCCTGGATAGCCATGTTGTGATGGAATTCATTCTTGGTTGAAATTTGGATTACCGGAAGGTTTTATATCCAGTTGAGGTGGTCTCAAGAAAATCCAAAGGGTTGGGGGTGGAGATGTTTTCTTCGGGAAGCCCTTGATAGCTAGGTGGAAACAGGAAAATTCCTCTGGGTATGGTGAAGGAATTCTAAGGAATCCAAGCTTGTTTTTGTTTTGTGATCTCAGTACCAGTATAGGTGATATTACCATAGCTTGAGGGTGGTCATGGTTTAGTCTTCGAAGTCCTTGTTTGGTTATGTCTTGGTTTATCCCATGAGATCCCACATTCATTCTTGAAATATGCCATGGGGGTGATTTGCTAAAAAAGGGATTTGGTTCAACCCAATCTATGGTCTGGTGGTAAATGGAAGTCTGTCACTTGGTTGGAATTTCCATATGTTAATATGAGTTATTTTCCTATTATGATCTATGAGCACTTGTACTGATTATTATGGTGATATTATGGTTAATTTGACATAATTTATATTCTAGTTATATGTTGGTAATATGCATGGTTTTATGATGTGCTCTAGCTATGGCTCTTGATCATGATTTGATAAGTTCTTGAATCGTTAATGAATGCATAGTCTAACAAGTGTTGTTGCAAATAGCTTGAGAGGGCATTGAACCTTCTTGGTGTTTCTCAGACGAAGTTCAAAAGTTTATGATTAGATATGCATTCATGACCTGTAGCTTATATGTTTATCATATGTTTGACAAAATGTCTATAATATATTAGGCATGTATAGGTCAAGATTAAGCTCAAGCTTTGTTTGTTTAGAATTTTTATCATCATTGTCATGATTTTGGAAACTTACAGGAAGTTCTGGGTAGTTGTATGGAGGAAATCCTAAAAAGTGGCATAGATCTCGCAACCGCATGCACGAAAAAAAGGATTTTGGGTCATAACCATTGGTAGACATTCTTATGAGTGTAGCTATGTCCTCATAACTACATGCACGGTGTGTCAAAGGTCTGATTTGGGTGTTAAGTCAATGTAAAAGAGTTCCAACTCAAGGATTGATCACCTGGGGTGGTTGTCAGGCCCGTGAGTGGTCTGTAGTCTCTGAGGGATGCCATTAAGTTGTCAGTTTGTAGGCCCCACTTATATAACTAGAACTTGGAGGTCAGGTCATGTCATAGTAGCACTCAACCCATGTTTACCCTGGTGAGCTTGTAAAAGCAATTAAATGTGGGATGAGGGGTTATAAATTGGTATCATAGATTCAAGGTTCAAACACTTGGACTAGATGGGTTAAATGCATGCATAACAACATGCATTGTGATGGTAATGTTTATCATGCATGTGGTTATTATTATAGTTTTATGTTATCACAGATGATGTTGATATGTTGATATGTTGATTTCATTATATTCTATATCATGCCAATCTAGATTGATTTGTGTAGATGAGAAAGTCTCCCCTGAAATAAATTGAGGTATTATTTTGATTATGTTTCTATTTGATTTATCTAACATGGCATGTTTGTAGTAAAAATAAGTGTAACAAACCCTGGTTGATTTTCCATGTAAATAAAATAATACCAAGGTCATGGAACATGTATTCCAAGCTAAATGGTGATTAAACTTCATAGTCAACATCACTTGTAGATTAATAATGGATATGGAAATTGGAAAAGGCATTGACAAAGACAAAGTGGTAATAATTGACATTTAATTATGAAAATAAAGGAAAATAGGATAAAAGGAAAGTGAAGAGACACAAATTTGCATGCAAGGGAAATTAGAGGAAAAATGAAGGAAAAAGAAGAAAAAGGAGACATTAGTAATAAAAAGGCATCAAAGAAACATTTCATGGATTTTTGTTAGTTTAGAAATTGGCTCTCTTACTCTCTTGCACACTTAGATCATTCTTGGAGAATTCTAGCATTCACTTGGATTTGGAGAAAGCAAGAAAATGGAAGCAAGGAAGCGCAAGGAGACAATTGGATCAATAGTTAGAACAAGCTTACTTTGCAGGTAATAGGTTGCATGTGTGATCTCCTTGCTATTTTTTGGATGCATGGTATATGCATGTGATTTCTTCGATATGTGTTGCCATTGGCATGGAGATTTTCCTGGATTAACAGTGGTTTCACCCTTGCCTTCCCATTTCTTGGATAACCATGGTGTAGTGGGTTCCCCATTTGGTTTTCTGATTGGTTCTCATGTTTCCTATGGCTCTGGGTTGGAAAAAAATTATCCGGATCCCTGAAATAGATTGGGTTCCATGGAGGCAGTGGGTTGAGTTACTAGTCGCTAGAGCCTGGAGGTTGGGACAAAATATCTAGAGCCTTGAAACAACTTGGGTTCGCTAGAGGATGTGGGTTGAGTTTCTAGTTCCTAAAGCCCTAGATAACTTGGATAGAGACCAACCTAGTTTGGTATTAGTGATTTTTGAAACGGTTAGGTGAAATTGTTTTTGATTTCGGGTAGCATCGGAAGTGCTCTAGCCATGAACATTGGTGGATATGCTAAGGCACATGAGATCTCCAATACCGAGAAAGGATTTGGGCAGATTCTAAATAGTTTGATAGATATTAAAATAATTAATATTTTAATGGAGTCCTTAAGTCTAAACTTAGGGAAAATAAAATATTAATGTGAATTAATATAAAAATGTGATAGAAGGGTCCAAAAGTCATGGATCAAGCCAGATCTAATCTTGGACATTTATCAAGGACTTAATCTCAGCCATTGACATGTCAACAAGAAAATTATAAGAGGAGGCTTGAGAGTCACTTGGAGAATACACCAAGAGATCAAGATTTCGACTTTCTGGGGCTGGGTTTGCTGAGAAAGTTGAGAGAGTGATCAGAGTTGCAGCTAAGGGGCAGTGAATACAGAGGGAAGAGGGCAGAAGCCAGAACTACTGGGAACAGCCAAAATTGCCAGAACAATCAGGAAAGCTGACACAGAGGGAAGAAGCCAGAACTACCAGGAACAACTGAAACTGCTGGAACTGCCGAAAAGTTGACGTAGAGGGTAGAAGCCAGAACTGTCGGGAACTGTCGGGAAAGTTGATGTAGAGGGTAGAAGAAGCTGACACTGGGGTTTACTGCCGAGACTTTTCTCTCTTGGGTGAGCTGGATTTGGTATACAGATTGTATTTTGAAACTGCTTAATAAATCAAACCCTTAGATAGTTGCACCATTTTCCCACATTGGGTTTTTCTGGGGACATTAGTCCAAAAATAACGGTGTCATTTGTGTGCTTGTTTTTGTTTCTTTTAGTTGATGATCTGTAATGTGTTGAGCATGTACTTGTGTTTATTTTCAGTATTTACATGGTAAATAAATTGTTAATTAATCAGAACAAGTAGGAAGGAATAAATAAGAAAGTACATGGAAGGTCTCTAACTGTTAGACTTAGAAACTTCAACATTGTATTAGAGCATGGTTACAGATCACAGGAGAATTGAGGACATCAGCCGAGCAGAGTAGCAACAACAGAAAACAATTGTCCCGATTGACAGAAGTTGTTCCTAGCAGAGAAGAAGCAAGGAAGGGATGATGTAGTGCCTGTGTCATCATGTTCGAGCCAAGAAGAGGTAGCACAGAGGCTAAGGGAGTCAAAGACAGGCTCACGCAGAGCCATGCAAAGGCCAGGAGGGATGAAGGAGTTGGCTAAGGAAGTTGATTTGCTGATGTCGGGATTGCACAGAGCCTAGGAGCTCTAACCTTTAGGTTGCTAGGGTTTAGGAGGGTGTGGGTAAGTTACAGAGTGGAGTTGTTGGGGTACTGTATTCAGAACAATACGTAACACGGAAATGCCAAGGTAGAGGGAGTTGCTGCCAAGGCAGATTTCTAGCCAAGGAATCTGGATCAGTTTTTTTGTTGCACAGACGATCAGAGAGGGGGAACTTGACATTGGCAGAAGGATTTCCAAGTGGGAAATTGGGACTCAAAGGGAGTCCAGAAGAGAACTTCTAGATGAGAAGTAGAGAGACTTAGCAAAAGTCGAACCAAGAACTTCCTGATGGGAAGTGGAGAGACTCAGCAAGAGTTGAACCAAGAACTTCTAGGTAGGAAGTAGAGAGACTCAACAGGAGTCGAACTGAGAACTTCCAGACAAGAAGTGGAGAGACTTGGAAGGAGTCGAACCAAGAACTTCCAGACGAGAAGTAGAGAGACTCAGCAGGAGTCGAACCGAGAACTTCCAAACGGGAAGTGGAGAGAATCAATAGGAGTTGAACCAAGAACTTCTAGGCAAGAAGTAGAGAGACTCAACAGGAGTTCAACAGAGAACTTCTAAATGGGAAGTAGACTCAACAGGAGTCAAACAAAGAACTCCCAGACGGGAAGTAGACTCAGCAAGAGTCGAATAGAGAGCTTCTAGGCAAGAAGTAGAGAGACTCGGACGAGTCAACAAGAAGTGCAGAGAGATGTCCATGAATGGTTGAGGGATCAGGACAGGTTGGATGAGGCATCCAACTTTGTCATTAGGAAGGCCAGGATCCTTTATGTGTGCCACGAGTGCACATAAACCACTTGAGCGAAAGTGGGGAGACATCGAGTTGTAGTCAGGAGGACTACAGGCGATGAGGGGCACAATCGTCAAGGTACCTAGCCTCTTGGATTAGACCTTGCTACGAGAGCCCTGAAGAGGAGTAGTAGGACTGGAGGATGTCAGTAAATATGGATGAGAATGGAGTGGTAGAGAGAGATGCAATGCAGGATTCCTAGGACAGCACGAGGCTAGCAGGTTGCAACAGTGAGAGAGGAAACGGAGTGTTGCACCATTGCAGGATGGCACAGAGAGGTGTGCAACAATGCGAGATACAAGGACTTGTTGTAACAACACAAAGGTCAGAGAGGGATCACTTGTCAGCGATAGAGGGAGATTCATCATCGAGAGTGTCTCTAGCCTGATAGAGATGTCAGAGTTGGGATATCAGTTACTTACTTCTCAATAGCTGAGTTGCAGTGCAGTAGTTAGCAGTGGCGGTGCTATGGGCAGCATGATGCAGCATGATGAGAGGGGATGTAGTGAAAACACAATAGTGGCAATGGCAAGGCCATGGGCAATAGCACAAATGTAGAGGGAGTTTCCATACAGATGCAGTAGTGGCAGTGGCAGAGCCATGGGTAGCAGTACGAGATGCAGCAGTGTAGATGATGGGTAGCAGGCCTAGCATCAGCATGGGGACCGATGTCAAATGATCAAGGTGATACTTAGTGAGGAGTATTGCTAGATCACAATCCTCGCTAAGATGGAGTGTATGTACTCTAGCCACAAAAATTGGTGGAGAGGCTAAGGTGCATGAGACCTCCAATGCCCAGAAAGGGTTTGGGAAGATTCTAAACAGTTTGGGAGATATTAAAATAATTAATACTTTAATGGAGTCCCTAAGTCTAATCTTAGGGAAAATAAAATACTAATGTGAACTAATATAAAAATGTGTTATAATGGTCCAAAAGTCATGGATCAAGTCAGATCTAATCTTAGCCATTGATTAGGGACTTAATCTTGCCTGTTGATTTGTCAACGAGAAAAGTATAATAGGAGGCTTCAGGGTCACTTGGAGAATACACCAAGAGATCAAGATTTCGACTTTTTGGAGTTGGGTTTGCTGAGAAAGTTGAGAGAGTGATCAGAGTTGCAGCTGAGGGGCAATGAATATAGAGGGTAGAGGGAAGAAGCTGGAATTGCTGGGAACATTCAGAACTGTCAGGAACTGCCAGAACTGCATGGAACTGCTGGAACAATTGGAAAAGCTGACGCAGAGGCCGGAATCCGTAATTGTCGAGAACAACCAGAACTATCATGAACTGCCAAAACTACTGGGAAAGCTGACATGGAGGGAAGAAGCTGGAATTTCCAGGAACATCTGAAACTGCCGAGAACTACAGGGAAAGTTGATGCAGAGGGCAGAAGAGGCTGACGCAGTCCCTAGAGGTTGATGCTAGGGTTTTTCATGGGGAATATTGGAGTTGAGGAGTTGCTGGAGTGTTTATCTGGGGTTTCAGCTGGAGCATCTTTCTCCAAAGGAGAGGTACTACTACCAAGATTTTTCTCTATTGGGTGAACCAGATTTGGCACCAAGATTGTATTCTGAAACTACTTAATAAATCAAACCCTCAGATAGTTGCACCGGTTTTCCCGCATTGGGTTTTTCGGGGGAAATTAGTCCAAAAATAATAGTGCCATTTGTGTGCTTGTTTCTGTTTCCTTTAGTTGATGATCTGTAATGTGTTGAGCATGTACGTGTGTTTATTTTTAGTATTTACATGGTAAATAACTTGTTAATTAATCAGAACAAGTAGGAAGGAATAAATCAGAAAGTACATGGAAGGTTTCTAACTGTTAGACTTAGAAACTTCAATAATTTTTGTGGTTGAGGGTTGAGGTGGTGTGGCCTCTGGAAACCCTGGTTGGTTTTATTTTGGTTTAACCCATATGGTCCCACATTCATGCTTGGAATATGGCACAGGGGTGATTAGCTGAAAGAGAGATTTGGTTCAACCCAAACTATGGTCAGGTGCTACGTGGAAGTCCCTGACTTGGTTAGCAATTCCATACGTTAACATGAGCTATTTTTCTATTGTGATCTATGAGAACTTGCATTGGTTATTATGGTGGTCTTATGGTTGATTTGTCATAGTTTCTATTCTAGTTATATACCTAGTTATGTGATGTGCTCTAGTTATGGATCTTGTTCATGATTTGATAATTTATTAAATGGTTGATGAATGCATGGGATAAAAAATGTTGTTGTGGCTATCTTGAGAGAAAATTTAGCCTTCTTGGTGATTCTCAGATGAGGTTTAGAAGTTTATGATCAAATATGCATCCATGACCTGTGGCTTATATGTTTGTTATATGTTTGACAAAATGTCTATCTTGCATTAGGCATGTATTGGTCAAGATATTGCTCAAGTTTTGATTGTTTAACATTGCTATTCTCATTTTTATGATTCTAGAAAGTTACAGGAAATTCTGGGAAGTGGTTTGAAGGCTATCCCGGTAATGTGGCATACATATCATGACTGCATGAATAGAACAAGGATTTTTGGGCTATAAGCACATGCAAACAGGATTATGGGTGTGGTTGGAGCCTCATTCTCACATGCATAATGTTTTAAAGGTGCCATTGGGAAGTAAACCTAATGAAAAATGGTTCCAACTTAGGGATTTATCACTTAGGTGGTTGGTAGGATCCTGAGTGATTCGTAGTCTCCGAGGCATGTCAATTTGTTTCCGGTTTGTAGGTCCCACTTCCATAACTAGAACTTGGAGGTCGGGTCATGTTATACTTACACTCAACTCATGTTTACCTTGGAGAGTTTTTAAAAGTGGGTAAATGTGGGAGGATGTGTTATAAGAAGGCCACGGATGAAGAGAAGAATGGTGGACAATAGTTCACATGACTCCCCTTACAAGCTTGCTATAAATTCCATGGAATGGGAAAGGTCAGTTGAACAACAAGGAGAATATAATTCTCCTGATATAGAAGATAAATTGAGGAGTCTAAAGGAATATATGAGAAGTTGAAAGGAAGAAAATAATGGGTTGATTGAGGCATAGGAAAGACTTGCAAGAGCTAAGGAATAACTAGCAGAAGTTAATGTAGTCATCCTTTAGATTCATTCAGATTTTTACAAGCAAGGACAGATGGGGATCAATCATGTACAGGAGGAGAAGAATAATGGAGCAAATGGTAGTAGTTCTTAGAGGAGACATAGGTTGGAGAAGAAGGATACAATGAAGAGCGGACGATTCTTGGATATGCCTAACAAGAGTACTGGTATGTATGGGTTTGATTCTAGTTTTTCTTCTAGGAGACATCATCATCATCATCTCCAACACCATAGGAGAAGTGAGTACTTTCCAGAGGAGTTGAAGAAAGTAAAGCGTTCTACTTTTGATGGAGATATGAAGAAGTCATAAGATGCAGAAGCATGGCTTCTTGGGATGAAGAAGTTCTTCAGATTACATAACTACTCAGAGAACATGAAATCCAAGATAACTACCTTTAGTTTCAAGGGAAAAGCATATATCTAGTGGGAAGATGTAAAGAATGTCAGAAGCATTAGAGAATAAAATTTGATCTAGGATGAGTTTGAGAGACTCTTCAAGAAAAAGTACCTATCCAAAAGATACTATGATGGCAAGGCTAAGGAGTTCTATGAGTTGAAGATGGGTTTTATGAAAAATTATAAATACACTAGGATATTTCTAGAGTTGTTGAGGTATGTGCCTTACGTCAAGGATGAGAAAGTGAAGATTAAAATTTTCATCAATGGGTTTACAATAGAATGAGAGACTAGATTAAGTTTAATAAGCCTTTGTCACTAGAGGAAGCCATCGGGTAATTGAAACATTGTTATGAGCAATCAAAGTGCAAGACTGAGTTCAAGCATGGCTGGAAAGGGAATGAGAAGGCTAAAAGAAAATGGCCTCAAAAGGAGGGAAGATCTCAGGATGCAAGTGAGAAAGAAAATGCGGCTCCATATAAGATGTTTAATGCAATTGAGAAATGACATGGGTCTCATCCTGGAGAGCAGCAAAATAAAGGCAACGGTAGGGGACCATTGTAATGTTAGATTTGAGGCAAGGATCATCGCAAGAAGGATTGTCCCTTGTACTAGGGTGTCAAGCCACAGATCTATGGTTCTCAGGAGGATCCGATAGTTGGGGATGTTGGTCAGAGTATTCCTTGGATCTATGGAGCACTTTATAACAGGAAATTAGATCATTAGGAATCCATTATTGAGATGGAAGGTAAGCTTTGTGATCAAGTTGATTCAATTTTGATTGATCTTGGATCTAATTATGGTTATGCTAGTCTTGAATTGGTGGATAAGTGTGGCTTGAGTAAATAAGTGCATGAAAAATCTTAGTTGGTGCAATTAGCTACAGGGACCAAGAGAAGAGTTCATCATTGGGTGATAGCTTGTGCATTTGAGTTGAATGGTATGACTACATCAAAACATCTAAATGTGAGTCCTTTGTGTTCATATAGCATGCTTTTGGGCATGGATTGGCTATTCACTCACAAGACCAAGGTAGATTGTTATGAGAAATATATTGAGTACCTAGATGATGATGGAGAAAGGAGAATCTTATAGTGAATGAAGAAGTCTACATCAATGAGAATGGTTACAACTGTGCAAGCTAAGTGCAGTAGAAGGAAGGGGTGTGTATTGTTGTAGTACATATTTACAGTGACAAAGGGAAGGACGTGGAGGATGATAAAGACCTGAAGAGGTACCCAATTTTGCATTAATTTCATGATGTGTTTCCTGCAGAGATATCAAAGTTACTGCCTCATAGGGAAGTGAATTTCTCTATTGAGTTGATGTCAGGAGAAACACCAACATATAAAGCACCTTACTAGATGAATACTCCAGAGTTGGTGGAATTGAAGTTACAACTTAAGGAAATGATTGATAAGGGATACATAAGGCCAAGTGTATCACCGTGGGGTGCACTAACATTATATTTAAAGAAAAAGGCTGGTACTCTCAGGTTGTGCATTGATTATAAGAATTTGAACAAGGTGATGATCAAGAACAAGTATCCTTTTCCTCAGATTGATGATTTGTTTGATCAATTGAAGGGAGCAGTATTATTCTCAAAGATTGATCTGAGATCAATATATCATTAGGTGTGCATCAAAGAAGAATACATTTACAATACTGCATTTTGTATCATGTATGGGCATTATGAGTTTGTGGTGGTTCCTTTTGGTCTTACTAATGCTCCAACCACATTTATGTGTTTGATGAATAGTGTGTTGTGTCCTTACATTGACAAGTTTGTGATAGTGTTTATTTTTGATATATTTGTATACTCCAAGAAAGAAGAGGAGCAAGCAGAGCACCTAGTTTCATTGCTAATATAGTTGAGAGAGCATCAGTTGTATGCCAAGCTCAACAAGTGTATTTTGTTTCAGTCTCAGATTCATTACTTGGACATGTTATTTCCAAGGAAGGGATAACAATGGATCTAGAAAAGATTAAAGATATCATGGAGTGGCCAACTCCTAGGAATGTGGATGAGGTCAGATCATTCATGGGACTAGTAGGTTACTACATGAGGTTCATCATAAACTTCTCAAGGATTGGCTATCCTATTACATCATTGCAAAGAAAAGAGAATAAGTTTGAATGGATTGAGGAGTATGCAACTAGTTTTGAGAAATTGATGCATTTGCTTGCAAATGATGCAATTTTGAAGATTGCAGATCCAGATAAAGAGTTTATAGTCTATACAGATGCTTGCAAGAAAGGACTTGGTGGAGTCCTAATGCAAGAAGGACTTGGTGGAGTCTTAATGCAAGAAGGACTTGGTGGAGTCTTAATGCAAGAAGGATAAGTGGTATGTTATGAGTCAAGGAAGTTGAATGAGCGTGAGAAAAACTATGTGACTCATGATCTCCAGTTAGAAGTTATCATTCATGCATTGAAGACGTGGATACATTATCTTCTTGGTAGTAGATTTCTTATGAGGACTGAAAACAGTGGGATGAGATATTTGTTTGACCAAACCAATTTGAATGCCAAGAAAGATGGATGGTCGACTATTCTCAGTGAGTTTTATTTTGAGATCAGATACATCAAGGGTAAGCAGAATCAGGTTGTAGATTCTCTCAATAGGAGAGTGTAGGTAATCATTTTTTAGCTGTGAGCTCTTACGGGACAGATTTGCAGGAGCATATCTTGTAGGCAGAGAAACATAATGATAGGTACCAAAAGTTGAAGCAAAGATTACAATAACAAGGTGAAGGTGATAGGATTAGGAGTATCACCTCACGATAGATGGCTCGGTCAAATTTAGGGACAATATTTATGTGCCAGATAACAGTGAGTTGAAGAATATTATCTTGAGGGAGTTTTTGTCAAGCCATACTCAGGTCACCTGAGATATCATAAGACTTTAAAAACTATTAAGAAGTTCTACCATTGGCTGAACTTGAAGGAATTGGCTCACTATGTTACTAGATGTTTGGAATATCGGCGAGTGAAGGCGGAATGTAAGAATCCAGCTGGTCTATTACAAACTATTCTGATTCCAAAATGGAAATGGGATATCATTTCCATGAACTTCATTACATGTTTTCTGAGGACATCGAGGAAGCATGATTCCATCATGGTTGTGGTTGACTGGTTAAGGAAGGTATCTCAGCTCATTGTTGTGAAGTCTACAAATTTAGCTAGTGAGGTAGATTAGTTCTTCATCAGGGAGATAGTGAGATTGCATGGAGTTCCTAAGAAGATCATATCAGATAGAGATTCCAAGTTCACTTCCAAGTTTCGGAAGGAATTTTTTTCAAGCTTGGGGACAAAGTTAGCTTTCAACATGACTTATCATCAACAAAAATATGGATAGACAAAGAGGATTTATAGGATTCTTGAGGACATATTAAGGATGTATGTCATGCATCAACAGAGGAGGTGGGAGGAGTATCTTCCACTAGTGGAGTTTGCATATAAAATTGGATATCAAGAATCCTTGAAGATGAGTCCATTTGAGGCTCTCTAGTAACAGAGTTGTAATACTACTATTAGCTGGAGTGAACGAGTGAATAAGGTGTTGTTTGGACTAGATAGGTTGGTTGAGATGGAGCAAAAGTTGCATGTTATTGAAAGGAATCTAAAATAAACACATGATAGGCATAATAGTTATGTGGATCAAAATAGAGCATTAAATGAGTTTTAGGTTGGGGAGAATGTGTAATTGTGCATCAATCCCAAGAAGAGATCATTGAGGATTGGATCATGTGCTAAGTTGGGATCTTGGTATTGTGGGATTTTTGACATCCTTGAGAGGATTAGAATAGTGGCGTACAGACTTGCACTACAAGCAACTATGAAAGTCCATTATGTTTTCCATGTTTCATTGCTTAATAGATATGTATAGGATGCTTATCATGTGATTGATTGGTCTGTATTGTAGGTGGAACTAGAGGGATAATTCCAGCCAGTGTGATAATGCATTCTGCAGTGAAAATAGTTAATGCTCCAAAACCAAGCAATAGAGCAAGTTAAAGTGTAGTGGATGCACTTTGGGCATAATGAAACTACATGGGAGATGGATGATCAAATTTGGGCCTTGTATCCTTTATTATTTTCTAGTTGAAGCAAATACTGCAATGAGTTGTGTTATGAAGATCCAATAAGAAGTATGGTTATTTTTTTTTTCAATACGATGTCATTGCAAATTACTAAATTGAGCTATCTTATCAAGCTCCATATGAAGTATGTTTTGTTTTGAACGGTTTTCTAGTCATAGGTGTCATAGAACACCGAGGACGATATTCCCCCAAGGGGGAGGGGTTTGTAATAGTTTTGGATTAAAGTTTCATGTAATAAAGATATTAAAGGCAAAGAAAAATAAGACCAAGGTCATGGGACATGTATTCCAGGTAGAATGTTGGGAAAACACTAAAGTGGGCATCACTTGTGGTTAATAATGGTTATGGAAGTTGAAAAAGGAATTGGCAAAGGAAAAGAGACATAAATGACATTTACTTACGAAAATAAAGGAAAATAGGAGAAAAGGAAAGTGAAGAGACACAAATTTGCATGCAAGAGAAATTAGAGGAAAATGAAGAAAAATGGGATATCAGTGATAAAAAGGCATCAGAAAAATAGTTCACAGCTTTTGTCAATGTAGTTTTGGCTCTCATTCACTCTTGCACACTTAGAGCGTTCTTGGAGCACTCTAGCATTCACTTGGATTGGAAAAGGGAAAACAAAGGAAAGCAAACGAAAGTAGAGGAAATCAAGGGGAAAGTGGGATCAACAACTACAACAGAAGGATTTTGCAGATAACAGGTTGCATGTGTAATTTCCTTATTGGGATGCGAATGTGTGGTATATGCATTTGATTATTTGGTTCATTTGCTATAATTGTCATAGGTTTTTCTTGGTTCGATAGTGCTTTCAACCTTGCCTTTCTATTTCTTGGATAACCATGGTGTGATGGGATCCATTATTGGTTGAGCTTTGGACTTCCATAAGGTTTTCGATACAGTTGAGGTGGTCTCAGAAAAATCCCAAGGGTTGGCGGTGGAGATGGTTTTCTTGGGGAAGCCTTCGGTAGGTGGGTGGAGACAAGAAAATTCCTCTAGTTATGGTGGAGGAATTTTGAGGCATCTAAGCTTGTTTTTCTTTTGTGATCTCAGGACCAGTTTAGGTGAGATCACAATAGCTTGAGCGTGGAGGTGGTTTAACCTCTCGATTCCCTGTTTGCTTATGTCTTGGATTATCCCATGAGATATCATATTCAGGCTTGGAATATGGCATGACAGCGATTGGTTGAAAGAAAGATTTAGTTTTGCCCAATCTCTGGTCAGGTGGTATGTGGAAGTCCCTCACTTGGTTGGCATTTCCATATTTTAATATGAGTTATTTTTCTATTTTGATCTGCAAGCACTTGTACTAATTATTATGGTGATATTATTACTAATTTGTCATAGTTTATATTTTGGTTGTATGCTAGTTATATGCATGGGTTTATGATGTGCTCTAGCTATGGCTCTTGATCATAATTTAATAAGTTATTGAATGGTGGATGAATGCATGGGCTAAAAAGTATTGTTGCAGCTAGCTTGAGAGGGAATTGAGCCGTCTTAGTGATTCTCAAATGAAGTTTAGAAGTTTATGATCAAATATGAATTCATGACCTATAAGTTATATGTTTGTCATCTATTTGATGAAATGTCTATCATTTGCTAAGCATGTCCAGGTCAATATTTTACTCAAGATTTTATTATTTAGAATTGTTATCACCACTGACATGATTCTTGAAAGTTACAGGTAGTTATTGGTAGTGGTCCAGAGGCTAGCCTGAAAGGGTGGTATAGATCTCACGATCACATGCACAAAACAAAGGATTTTGGGTCATAACTGCTGGTACACAGGCTTATGGGTGTGGTTATAGCCTCATAACCGCATGTACATTGTGTCAAGGGTGCGGTTGGGGTGTTAAGTTAGTGAAAAAGAGTTCCAACTCAAGGACGGATCACCTGGGGTAGTTGTTAGGCTCTTGAGTGGTTTGTATTCCCTGAGGGATGCCAATAAGTTGTCGATTTGTAGGCCTCACTTCCATAACTGGAACATGGAGGTCGGGTCATTTCATAGTAGCACTCAACCCATGTTTACCCTGGTGAGCATGTAAAAGCAAGTAAATATGGGAGGAGGGGTTACAAAGAGAGAGAGAGAGAGAGAGAGAGAGAGAGAGATAGCTTAGAACAAGGTTTTTTTATTGCGAAAAGAAACTTGTACTTTCATTCAATGATAGAAAAAAAATACATTTTGTATATACACACTTAAATGTGTGCATTCTCCATGGATTTGCGAAAACCATGAGTGGATACATAAATCAAAAGTATATGCCTAAAGAATGACAGATAAAGGACAAAAGGCCTAGAAAAAATACATACAAAAGTAGTGATAAAAGAATAACTAAATAAAATATTAGTGAATATTAAGAAGAAACACTAATCTTCCCCTTATTTCATTTCTTTTTTTGGACCTTCTTCCAGACCCATGTACTAGTACTAACTAGAACTAGAGCTAAAGAAACCTAGGTTAACTCTTGAGGATGATCCTTGTATAAATATGAGCTTTCAAATACATGGACACGTTTTGTGCCCCTAAACCATCCATCATGTGAGTCTCATTAATCTGATGATAAGAGACTGTGAGAAACTCGATGTCTACCATGCTCTATTTAGGAGAGTCATGAGTCACCACTCCCCCAACTATGGCTAAACCATGTTGCATTTGAGTATCCTCTCTTGATTGAACAAGTTGGTTTTTTGGAATATCCTCCTCCATAGCGACTGATAGGTGAGGGTCGGTATATTGCTTTGTTTATTTATTAGTCACCCTTTTTTTGGGGGTTCTTTTTGTCATAAGGACATGTGTTTTGTAAATGAAGAGTTTGAAAACATTCTCAGCATCTAAAAGTCGTGTTATCATAATCTAAATCTCAAATCCAATAGAAATATTGATGTTTCATTTGTATATGGCCAAGAAGACCTTTACTGAGGTCCATATCTACATATATTGTAGAAAATATAAAGATACCTTTCTCTATCATTTCATTGTCCATTTTCTTGAATTTCCCAAGTGTGCTCCCAATGTCTTTTATGAACTTGAGATGCCCGAATGGAAGGGGAAGATTTGGGAGTCTCATCCAAACTGGCATATTAGAAACCACCATAGTCGTGGCATCAAATTTTGGAAATCATGGTGTAATCAAAAGGCTTGCATTACCCCATAACCATGTTCCATCATTTAGTACAGTATCCATTCTTTCTGCGTGTCCAATTGAATAATGAAAAAACCTTTGCAGCATAAGTAAATGTGGCGTCCAAAGAGTTAGTATCCATTGATGTAGAGCCTCAAGTTTCGGACAAAAACCATTAAATCTACAAATGACAACCATTGATTTGAGAGAAGAAAACAACGGTGTTTACCTTTGAAAAATTTACATCCATGTCTACAACATTCTCCCTTTGTTCAACAATGTAGGGACCGAGATTATTTTGGATCTGAGGTCCACTGTTGTTATGGGGTAGACCAGAAGGAAGGGAAGACTTTCCCTTGGCAACATCGTTCTATGAGGACAATCCATTTTATGTTCTGGAACTTGGAGCACTGTTGTGCAGCCGTAGGGTCAGAGTAATGAACGAATTCCTATAGATACCATTTCCTTGGATCTGTGTACAATCCTCTAGTAAAATTACTGCATAAATAAAGTTTTGATGCTCAATAGGAATACACCACTTGTTCTTGATACTCTGTTTTAAATCATGTATGGTATTTGTAGCCTCTATCCAAAACAATATTGTATGCCCATGAATGTTTTAATGAAAACCTGGAAAAAATATTCCTCCCGGGACCGATGGACAATAGGCTCCATCCAGAGAGGGAGAGCTTCTATGTTTTATGGTTTATAGCCCAGACTGGGCCAAGTCCGTTGACTTGTGACAGTTATAAAACCCCCATATCCACGCTTAAAGAAAATAAAGAGGGATATTTGATATCCTCTGACTGTTCAGTGGCAATAATAGATTAAATTATACATCTAGTGAAATATAATAATATTAATAATACTTTCTCCATCCTGCACTACCAAAAACACCAGCTTGAGCACTTGAAGGCAAGCCTAGATAAAAGAGCAAAGGATACACATTTTCGAAACAAGTGTCTCGCCTGTCTTGGTTGAACCAGAAAATCTGAGTAGGTGGATATGGGGTTTCCTTCGTTTTAAGGGTGAATCTAAACAAAGCATGGATTCCTAATAGAGATAATTTTTCCAGAATTGTTGCAACATCTTGAAAGCCCAAAATCTCCTTTCATGAAGACACGAGCTGCCCCAACCGTGGAATGGCATAGTGGTGGACACGGCCACACCAATCCACGGGTCGTTGAAACCATCCAGAATGCTAAGAAGCCTATCGACAATGCCTCCTTCCATCCTGTAACATGTTGAAGCCCTACGAAAACTAACGCTTTCCATAATCGTGTTCAAAATATTCACCTCCTTATTTAGTTGCCATTTTTTTTCAATATTCTGAAATATAATGGTTACTAATATGAATCATTATTGTGTTAAGAGGTGCTCTAGATCCAATATGGTAGCATTGTTGTAAAATGTTATGCAAGACATTATCTAATGTAATGTTATGTTGACTCGGTCAACATAAAAATAAAAAATTAAGAAATAATTTTTATATATAAGAGTGAGTTTGTTATTTGATGGGTTTACCAACGGTGGTTTACAAGCCCATAGTATTACATAGCCCATGATATTTTTCCATGGTATTGTTATGATGAAGTCTATTTAAAGGCTTGAGGAAATTCATTAGGGAATGCAAGAGTACTAGCATAGATCCATCTTAAACTTGTGACTTAATCCCCCTTGGCACTTGGTAGATCCATATTTAAGATGGAGCTATGCTAGTTTTAATTTATATGGTAAAATAGATCTTGATTTATAGTTGTTATTTATATTTTATATGCACTTTTTGTAGTCAATTTTGTTCAAAAAATGATACATTTTTTTAAAAATCACAAGTTTAAATTGTTTAATTAGATCAAGTGCCTCAAGGGTTTTTCAAGGTATGGATCCATTTATGCATTCAAAAATATTTTAAACAACAAGAAATCACAATTTTCCTAGAAATTGTATTGTTGGATTTGCCCAAGAAACCATTTCATCTATTAGTTGGACTGCACCATATACATATACATATACATATAATTATAATTATTTGTTTATTAATAAAATTTATTAATTATATGTCAAGTAGCTAAACATGAATCATTTTTATTTAAATTTATTAATAATTGTTTGTAATGTCAATAAAAACAAAATTACAATGTAACAAATTAATTAAAACCCACCAGAAAAGCTTCCAAAAAGACTCACTAAAGACAACTCATTTATTATTTAGTCAATATTATAATTTATTACTAATTTAATTAATGTTTTATTTTATTATTATTATTATTATTTTTTTATTTACATCTCTCCATACTAAATCATAAAGCCATAGTCTAACTAACTGGAGGAATTACCCATAAAGTTATGGAAATTCCAGTCATATTTAGGGAAAATCTGGCAAGGATTTTTGTAAATCCAAGTTATAGTTGTTAAACTTCAAAATTTGAGGTGTCGTAGACTTTTTTGATGGTGCTAAATCCATTTCCACCATCAAAAACATGATTCAAAAACTGCCTCTACAAGATTTTTTGAATTTTTTTTGCCCGTATTCCGACCACTTGATGGTGCTGAATCTATTTCCACCATCAAAAACATGATTCAAAAACTGCCTCTACAAGATTTTTTTGCCCATATTCCGACCACTTTTGGTCATTCGGGAAATTCCTCTGCTTCGGTAGATGACTCCAATTGTAAAGGCATAGTCTAACTTTTAGATGAAATAGTCTTTTTCATCATAATTCACCAAAATATGGCAATACAATTTCAAGAATTTATGTTGTTTAAAATGCATTTTTGAAGGCATAACTAGATTCAATATGATGGAAAACCCCTCGGGCACTCGAATATGTAGATTAAACAATTTAAACTCGAGTTTTAAAAATCTCAATGATTTTGATTAAAATTAACAAGAAAAAATGTTATGAAAAATGTCATTTCTTTTATAAGTTATACTACGCCAATTGTAAATCACTTCTTAACCAATACATATTTATATTTATTATACAAATAATAAAATTGTATAACAGATAATTATTATTTTAAATCAATAAATAATTATTTTGACTAAAATTAACCAAAAAAAATATCATGAAAATTGTTATTTCTTTTATAATTTTTGAAGATTCTTCGGCGAAAATCACATAGAGAAACTTTTGTCAGTTAGACTATGCTAGTTGTAAATCACTTCTTAACACAATACATATTTATATTTATTACATAAATAATAAAAATGTATAATAAATAATTATTATTTTAAACTAATAAATAGTTATCTTAACTCTATATTTACCAAGGGCTTGGTGGGATCAAATGACTGGGGATGCAAACCTCTTTTAGAGTGAAAATATATTTGATCCCTCTTGGAACTTGGTAGATCTAGAGTTAGATGGATTTAGGTGTTTAATTTGACCCTTTAAATAGACTATATTCCACATGAATACCATGGGTTATCATAAATCTGGAACTCAAAACCCACCAATAATACTTTATAAAAATAAATAAAAATAATAATTTTTTATTTTTATTTTTATTTTGTGATTATGGCCAAAAATATGTCTCAAAATCTTGATATTAGAAACCTAAATTCAATAAATTAAAATGTTTACAAGACATTACAACATCTCTACCACACTGAGCTACACAATATCTCTTACCACAAAAATAATAATTTTATTTTATTTTTATTTTTCTTTTATTTTAACCACCTACCATAAATTAAAAAATGTCTTCAAACATAATTATAATTATAATTATATATATATATATATATATATAATCTTTATATTAATAAATAATACTCTAAATTTTTTTTATGAATAATATTATAATTAATATAATTTAATCTCACCGAGATAAGAAGTTTGCTATATTAATTATAAAACTCAAATACAACAAAACACCAGATTCCAAAAGAAACTGTGGACTTCTTTAGATCGATTTTTTATTATTTTGAAGATTTGTCCTTTTCACTAGGGTGTGAAGATTTGTCCTTTTCACTAGGGTCTTTAGATCGATTTTTTATTATTTTGAAGATTTGTCCTTTTCACTAGGGTGTGAAGATTTGTCCTTTTCACTAGGGTGTGGAGGTTAACGTTTCTTTTGGAATCTGGTGTTTTGTTGTATTTGAGTTTTATAATTAATATAGCAAACTTCTTATCTCGGTGAAATTAAATTATATTAATTATAATATTATTCATAAAAAAATTTAGAATATTATTTATTAATATAAAGATTATATATATATATATATATATATATATATATATATAGAGATTTATGTTTGAAGACATTTTTTAATTTATGGTAGGTGGTTAAAATAAAAGAAAAATAAAAATAAAATAAAATTATTATTTTTGTGGTAAGAAATATTGTGTAGTTTAATGTGGTAGAGATATTGTAATGTCTTGTAAACATTTTAATTCATTGAATTTAAGTTTATATATATATATATAATAACCCTCTTTTATTTATATAAAAGAAAAACGGAACCCCTTTTTATATATAGAATAACTCCTTTTATTTATATATATATATAGAATAACCACATTCCGAAAGGAAAGTTAATCCTCTAGTGGAAAGGACAGAGCCTCAAAATAAAATAAAAACAAATCGATGTATGAGGAATCCACATATAGAATACACATAAATAAACCTTATTTTTATATTTAAATATATGAAAGTCCATATATTTATATAAAAATCTTGTTAAAAAATGGTACCCTAGGCATCTCTATGAATGTTAGTCGCCACCAATATCGCTTTTAATTTCGATTCGTTCATTAATCCGTCTTTACGATAATATTTTAAATGGCTAAGGATGTTGACATAACGTCTTATTAGTCCCCGCCTAAAGGCGGGGACTAAGTTATCGGTTTCCCATTTAGCACTAACTTGACATGTACATAAAAAAATAATCGAAGTTTTCTAATGGAATTAGGGGAGAGATTCCTAATGTTGTGCAGGGACCAGTAGTTGATATAATACTGGTCCCACCAAACCACCAGTGATTAAGACTTTTGAAACCAAAATTTAAACAGAAATAAATAACATTATGTATAAATAAGTTTTAAATTATGTCCAAAAATCACCCATATATTGACTGGGCCCACAACTGTCCATAAATAGTATTTAACTATTTAATATTGCAAAACATATTGACCCAAGTAGAAAACAGCTAGAGCCATAAAAGCTTCCAAACTGGTCTATTCCAGAAGTACAAAACAGCAGTCACTTCAACCCCCACTCATCAGAACTGCAACTTTGCATCCCAAATAAATATGCCTACCTGCACATAACAAAAGGAATGTATGTCAGCCATAACTGCTGTGTTGTTCAACAACTAAACACCCTATGTTCAATAAATGACACCCAACCCAATAACAATTAAATCCAATTTGTTCAATAAATGACACCCAACCCAATAACAATTAAATCCACTTTGTTCAATAAATGACACCCAGACCCAATAACTGCAATAAATGACACCCAACTCACTCTATTTCTCATTAAAACAGATCAAAGCACATGGATCAACAAATAAACAATTCCCAACCATTAGATCACGGCAAATTAAATCCATACCACACATTCAAAATGAAGCCATTGCAATCCATGTGCATCCATGTCCACCAATTAAAATCAAGTCCCCAAAACTATAAAAGAAGTCCACCCACTGTTGAAGTTGCATCTTATGCTTTCAAACTATTCAGCAAACTTCAAGACAACATCACAAAACAGTAGCCAATATATTCAAGTCAGTTATATGAATTACAACTCATTCTTCTTACAGTTCTGTTTTCATTGTTTTCATTTATCAGATATATGAATTACAACTCATTCTTCTTACAGTTCTGTTTTCATTGTTTTCATTTATCAGATTTCTTACATTACAGTTCTTTCCATTCATTTATCAGATTTCTTACATTACAGTTCTGTCCATAGGGTGGTGACAGTTAACCTATACAGTTACAGTTATCCTTTTTTATACAGAGTTTATGTATGTGTTCTAGCTTATAGAGTTAAGCTATCGAATACAGTCGTATCCATCTAATCAATGTCACAGGTTGCTTACCTTACAGGAATTGAAGGTTAGCTTACACGAATTATTCGATCATCAACTTCATAGGGATTACAACTTACATATCACAAATGTTACGTATGTCCAAATGTTACGTATGTCGTGCTAGTACTGTAGTCATAGCTTGTTTACCTAACAGGAATTGAACCTTGAACCTTAGCTTACAGGAATTGAACCTTGAACCTTAGCTTACAGGAATTGAGCGATAGCTTGTTTACCTAACAGGAATTGAACCTTGAACCTTAGCTTACAGGAATTGAGCGATTATTATGGCTTGGGTTCTATGGTTCCTCCATAAGAACACTGAATGCCTAGCTTCGCAGAGCAGCTCTCCCCCCAGCCCACAGCATAGTGTGGAATCTGGATCGTTTCATCGAGCACCATTTCTTTTAGATATAAAGGTGTTCTGACTCTATTGGATCAAGTCATAATCTACGCCTTTTACTAGTATACTACTATGGGGAGAGACTAAGCTCTATTTCAGAGATTGGACTCTCTTACTGTGATTAGCCCCTACTAGTAAGAAGCTGTTCCCGAGCCAGGTTCCCTGGATCCACTCCTAGTCGGGCCTAAATGAATGAATGAAGAAGGGGGCGGGCAACACTCTAAAGAAAGAAGCCTTTGCCTGTTGGACAGCTATCGAACTGGCTTGCTTGACTTACTTTACTGGTCGACAACTATATTATTATAAGACCTCCTGTCAGAAAGAAGGAAAGGTTATTGTAAAAGAAAGAATGCCAGCCGATGTCAAACTGTACTCCTAGTGTGAACCATCCGATTTTGGGCAATTCAGAAGTGACAAGATCCGAGTGAACATGGATGAGTTAAAACATAGAACAAAAACGAATTGTAACTTTAATGACTCTGATAAACTTAGTAATTTTTCACATATTTTTCACATATTTTCAGAAGCATGAAGCTATTGAGAAAGCAAACATTTTGATATTGAGTCGAAAGACTGCAAATAAGTGAATTTATACTACTGATGAATGGACCATAGAACTGGGGAATGGTTTCTTAGAATTGAAGCCCGAGCAGATGACCATTTCTCTTTATTGGATTAGATGACTGTAAGATTTTAGATAATGAGAAAACACAATTATAAGTAACATAGCAGATGACAGTCTTATTGGCCTTCATATCTTTTCACCTCGTTGAGCTCGAGACCTTAGGGTATGGAGAGCCCGAGCCATACGAAGTTGTAAAAGTTGGACCAAAGGAATGGGGATTTACATAATTCAGCACTGTAAATTAAGTCACAGATAATGGAGAGAAATCTTGGAGCAGAGATTGTTCTTCACAATATTCAAAATAAGTAAATAAATTATATGAAAAAATATAAAAAATAAATGACTGCAATGAAACTCAATTAAACTGAAGTAAAACCAATTGTCTATGACACCTGGGAGACCATAGAATCATAATGTAACAAGCTCTGTATCCAAAATGTTTTGTCCTTACTGAAAAAATGAAAAATGTGGGTAACATAATTTTCAATTGGTAATAGAATTTGATCATGGGTAAACAAGTAGAAGGAATCAAAGACCAGGATTTTTTAATTCCAAAAATGTAAAGCAAATTAGGAATAGCATTAAATATCCTCAAATTGTTAGCAACTATAGAATAATATTTGTTCTGAAATATTTCATCTCTTATCAAATTGAAATTCAACACACAATCTCAGTGAAATATTCATGGCCAAAAAAGTTACAAATTCGATCCTTGTTAAATATCAAAAAACTGAGTCTTTCTTTGACAGCTGAAAACAAATGCTCTATCAGGACAAAATCAACAAATTGAGTCTTTCTTTGACAACGTTGAAAAAAAATGCTTTGTTAGGACAAATTGTTGCATGAATCTGTGACCTAAAGGCCTAAGCTCATTGTGTCCATGGGAAAATTTGCACTTCAACCCATTTGAATAGGTTCCCTTTTTCTCATAATGCATGGACAACTTGATTTTATAATTATTTACCTCGTCATAAATGTTGGAACTTATTGCATTGCCATAAATTGTTTCTAGTTTCTGACCAAAAATAGAAAATACTTGCTGACCCTTTTGAAGTTCTTCTTTTGAGTGAGCAAACTGACAATCAGTTCCCCACCCACACTTCTTTTTAGCCTAATAAAAATGGAAAATAACATATTTGTATGGAGGAAGTGTAACTATTTTAGTAGCACGTATCTCCTTCACATTTGATAATTTCCTGTAACAAGCTCTGTATCCAAAATGTTTTGATAATTTCCTGTAATAGAGGAAAATTAATTTTTGCAGAAGTAATAAAGCATAATTTAACATATATTCTAATGTCTAAATGCATGCAATAATTTTACAGGTTGTTGCATCTATGGCAAAAGGAAGTTACTCTGCTCGTACAAGGAGAAGTGGCAGGAGAGTGACAAGGGGTGCGCAGCTGCGATGCACATCGTCTGATGATGACAGGCCAGCTGATGTCGATGCCAGCAATGCACCAGGGAACATTGTTGAAGATGACCATGTGACAGCCGCTGATGTTAACACACCATCAGCCACAGAACCACCATCAACAACAGTCCAAGGGGCAAGCTCAACTAAAAAGATCAGTGCTATAAGAGGATGGACAAAAGAACAAATGTTAGTTGCAATTGACGACATAGAGTTTAATGGATACTCAGTTCGGGCATCTGCAAAAAAACATGGTATTCCTACCTCGTCAATACATTATTGGATAAATGGACTGACTCATACAAAACGTAGAGGGCCTCTTACAGTTATGACTGAGGATGAGGAGGCCGAGGTGGTTGAGTGGTGTAAAGAGATGGCCCAACTGGGACATGGGCTAGAGTTGATACAACTCTATTCAAAAGTTGCTCAAATCTGTCAAGGGAGGCCAAACCCATTCAAAGATGGGTTTCCTGGTAAATCATGGTGGTTTGGGTTTAAAAAAAGGCATCCAGAACTTGTATTGCGTACTGCTGAGGGCCTTGACAGAGACAGAGCATTAAATTTGCGCCCTGCAGTTGTGCAAAAATTCTATGACACACTTTCTAGTGCTTATGATAAACATTCTTATGGAGCAGACCATATATGGAACTGTGATGAAACAGGTTTATAGGCAGGGAGGAATTGTGGCATGCGGGTAATTGCCAAGAGAGGGAGCCGAAATGTGCCAAAGATTTTGCCCAAGAGCAGGGAGTGGATAACTATTTTATGTTGTGTTAATGCAATTGGTACTTCAATCCCAGGATTTTATCTATTCAAAGGTAAAAATCAACTGAAAAACTATATACAGAACTGTGAACCAGGTGCATGCATGGCTGCACATCCCCATGCATGGATGACTAAAGAACTGTTTCTAAGTTGGATTTTTCACTTTGCTGCATCGGTACCAGGTGGCGTCTCGCCTAATAACAGACACCTTTTGATATTAGATGGCCATGGGAGCCACATGGCTGTACAAACAATTGAGGAAGCAAACAATTTAGGCATCGACCTGTTGACATTGCCCGCTCATACCACTCATAGGCTGCAACCCCTTGATGTTAGTGTGTTTGGCCCTTTCAAGAACTATTTCAGGTCGGAGCGTGCTGCATGGATGGCAAAGAATCCAGGGGTTGAGGTGAAAAGGTTTGAGCTAGCAGAGCTTGCAAGTAAAGCTTTTAAAAGGGCTTTGACACCATCAAATATCAAGGCTGGCTTTAGGAGGACAGGAATCTGGCCACTGAACTATGATGCTCTTATGCATGATACTGGTTGTAGCCAAGCGTTTCATGTGGATGGTCAGGAAGAAGGGAATGTCCAAACATGTGTTGAAGTGCAAGAAGTAGATGACCAAGATGATGTTGTTGCAGCTGGTAATATGATTTCCCTGTCTCAAGGACAGTTATATGCTGAAGATGATGAAACTGTATGTGAAACACAATATAACAATGAACAAATTCCTAGTAACATGGAGATTGTTCCACCAACTCAAGAACATCAAATTCCTGTCGCTGATATTGCTAATGATATTGTTGAACATGCAGTTGACAATGACCAATTGACATTGCCAAGCCAAGTAACCCCACCTTCATGGCTAGCAGAAGCAATGATCAATTTGAATGCACATAGTGTCTCAGCAACCAATGAAGAAAGCATGAACATGCCCTCACAACCAGCAGAATTGAACAGTGAAATTGTTCATTTTTTTGTGGACAATAGATCAATGGAAGAAGATGAAGGACATAATGAGGCATCAAATGAAGATAATGATATGGTTCAATCAGTTCCAACAGATACTGAAAGGGAAGTACCAAGCAATGACATGCAGGTGGAAGGGGTGGAGAAGACACTTGGACGGTTCCTAAAGCTACCAGTAGAGAGAGTATCAATGAGAAAAACGCAAGGTGCACCGGGTAGTCTTCGTCTGGGCCGAAGCTCACAGCTACTCACCTCAGAGGACTATATAAACCTGTTAGTTGAGTCAGAAAAAAAGAAACTTGAAATGCAAGAATTAAAACAGAAAAAGAAGGATATGGTCAAGGAGAAGAAGGCAGCAAGGATTGTTGCAACACAACAGCGAGCAGAAGAAAGGATTGAAAGAGATAAAGCAAGGCAAGTTAAGGACCAACAAAAGCAAATGGCAAGACAGGAAAAGGAAAAACGAAAGGCACAACAAATGCTTGAAAAGGAACAAGGGATGATCAACGATACAAGAATAGCTGATGAAACTAGGATTATTTCAAACTCATTGGACTCCATTGCAGATAATACACCATTATTCCAAGATCTCATAAACATTCAAGTGCCCCACTATCAAACCGAGGGTTTACCCACTTGCCTTGTTCCTACCAGAGCTGGTGTCAATTCTCTGTATGCTCATTACACACCTCCACTTAATGCAGGGGTCAGTAGTGCAAATGTGAGGTATGGGTACTCAATACCTCCATGGTTGGAAGCTGCAAATTGGAATCAATCATATGGCAACAATCAACCATTTCCTAATCAGCCCTTGACTGGTAGGCCAACCTACCTGGCTCAAGAAGGTAACTCGGGGAGTTTTGGCACTCAAGATTCTCAGGGCCATAAAGAATAGGGGTGTCATATGTTTTCGGTTCTAACCACATTATGATGTGGATTTTGGATGGATTGTATCTTTTTCTTGGCACAACAACATTTTGGCTTACAACCTAGTAGTGATTTCTTGTGGCAACCTAACTGTGTGTTGATAAGAAATTTTCAATGGAATATGTCTTTCTGTAAAATATTAATTATGATAAAACTATTTCTATAAGTTATTCTGTGCGCACTGTACAAAGCTCTAAACTCACTTATGGCTCCAATAAGTGGACCGTTATAATGTGATGACAGTGCTGGGCAAGTTTACAATCACTTAACACTGAATAGAAGTCTACACTCACAATTAGAAACACCTCCTGCTCGCTTCTAATGTACGAGGCACTAGTAGTAAGGAACTCTATACTTAGCATGTTATTGATTGAATTAGAATGAATAAGAACTTTACATTGCTGGAAACTAGAAATACAATAAAGAACATAGTTATGATTTTTATCAATCACCTAGGGGAGGGTCGCCAATACATGTGCGCCCTCCCCGCCACGTCAGTTTACCATGCGTCAACCCACATGGCTCCGGTACGACACCTGTCCACCGTGGAGTATGCCCAACTTATAGAGAGCATGTGTTTTTATATGTGTCAGTAAAAATGATGGAAGTATCTAAATTAATCAAATCAGTTGATGAACAACTATGAGAATCATATTGTTCCATCTTGTTACATCAACTTTCCAAAAGATAGAGAAATTTGGGTGCACAGTAACCTAATCAGCTATATGACGAATTGTGGCTTAGTCATTAATTCTTTTCTAAGCACCTATTCACCTTTTTCATTTTCCTTCATGAGTAGATCAATTGTTTGACAATATGAGTGATTCACATATGACAATTGTTTGGTTAACTAATGAATTGTTATAATCGACGCAAAGTTACAACAGCCTTCTTAGAGGGGGAAAAAAGAATTGGAGTAAAAATGGAAAATAAAAAATAGCTAAATTATTATAAAAACTAAATAAAAATAAAATTACAATAATTTATAAATCTACAAAATATAAACCAGCGTAGACCCATCTTAAGATGGGATCTTTTAAGCATCAAGAGATTCATGTCTCTATTTCTTTAGATCCCTTTTTACACTTATGAGTTCTGGAGTTAATATTGATCTATAACAGTGTATTACTGTACAGAAAAATTATGAATTGCCTCTAATACATGTAAGAAGGAAATTCCAAAGCAGTAGGTATACAAAAATCCCACAAAATTGCTTCAGAGCTCAAAATCTACAGCATGTTAAGCTTTCCTGTAATTTAAACTTCCCTGCACAAACTAGGCATTGCAAAAATAAGAGAGATTCAAAGGAAATCAGTGTACCGAAAGGAAATCCAGGGTAACTGCAATTGTGGGTCTTGTCATCAACGCTGGAGATAAATAAAGTTTAAAATTTGAATGAACCTTAGGAAAGATCAACAATCAGGCAGAAGCACATGCCATTCTTAAAGGGATTGAATTGGCTCTTGATAAGAGTGTTCACAGTATCTAATGCATGGCAACTAAGCAACAATAATTATGTTTTTTGGAATAGAGATTATACCGACTCCATAAATTTAAAATTTTAGTAGGTCATGTGCTATATACGGGTCAAGGAGGGTTTTGATTCAATATTCTTTTCACATATTACAAGAAATTTACATTCAGAGGTACACAATCTAGACAATTCAACAGCTACAATGGACACCAGCACCCTACAAATATATCACTATTATCAACACATTCTCCTCTCCCGATAGCTCTGCACTCCTTATATCCCTGTTCCCCAAGCAACTAGGAAGAAAAGTTTCAAAAGTGCATAGAAATCTGTTTGCAGAATCAAATATTCCAACTTAGCACAATTCCTACACATCCCTTGGAAGTACAAAGGTTGTCTCCAACACAAATGGCAGACCACCAAAGAAATGGACTCTCCTATAATTGTGATGAAAAATATGCTCCAGGTCATAGGTGTAAAAAACAGAAATTGTTCCAAATTGATATGCCCACTCAAGACCTGACCGAAGACATAACTACTGAGAGACACTGGAGTTACAGGTTGAAAACACCAACACTCCGACTCAAGCAGATGTCGAACCTATTTCTTCATGAAGAACGGTCAATCTCTCTGCATGCATTATCGGGCATTTCAACTCTAACAAAACCCTGACAAGGAAACTCTAACAAAACCCTGACAAAACTCTAACAAAACCCTGACAAGGATTTAATCCTATAAAGTTTTCTAGTAAAAGTTGAGCGATATTAAAAGGAAATAAAAGAGTAGAAGCTTTGTTCATAAAACAGTAAACCCTACCCATTTCTTAACTTATAAACTCATCAGCTGTAAAAACAAAATAACCTTCAAATAGAGATGCACCGTCACAAGTGAAAACGATCTCAAAAACTTAGCACTATGCAAGGTTTTACAGCATAAGGAAATCATAATATTCTACAATGAGTAAATCAAGAATAGTAGCGTTCAAACAGTATCCAGAGAAGTCAATTTAAATAATAGAGAATGCAACTTGTGTGTAAAATTCGGAATAAGACTTTCATAGAAGGAAACAAGCTAACAGTTATGACTTCAAGAAACCATAAATAAATTAACAGTATAAATGTGATTAAGGTCGTAAAATGTCCATGGCTTCCATACAAATGTCCATACAAATGTCCACGGCTTCCATACAACACTATAGCCCAAGTCAATTTAAATAATAGAGAATGCAACTTGTGTGTAAAATTCGGAATAAGACTTTCATAGAAGGAAACAAGATAACAGTTATGACTTCAAGAAACCATAAATAAATTAACAGTATAACTGTGATTAAGGTCGTAAAATGTCCACAGCTTCCATACAAAGTCCATACAAATGTCCACGGCTTCCATACAACACTGTAGCCCAGAGAGCAACCTGAGTAGCAAGTCTGCGAAGAAGCTTCGTAAGGGTTTAGTGAGGCTTTAGAAGAGCCTTCCCCTCCGAGCAGTCGAATATAAAACAAACAATAGCACGAAGCAGAGCACTCAGAACTCTATGAAAGAAAAGAGAAACCCTCATATGCCAAATGAAAAAGATACAATAGCAGGGACAATAAAAATGCAGCGTTTTTATCTATAAAGCAAACACAGTAACAAGGCAATTGAGAGCAACTACAGAGAGTTTCGAAAGTTGGTCTGGGCTCATTTATGCGATGTTCCATTTTCCCTTTGTCTTTCTGCTCGGGGCCGGCTATGCAAGTCAGGGGAGAGCAGCTACAGAGCGTTTTGAGGGCTAAAACAGGCTAAAACAGCAAAAACAGAATGCCATAGAATGCCTAAAACCCTAAACCCTAAAACAGCAAAAATGCCATAGAATGCCTAAAACCCTAAACCCTCAAAAAATTGCTCAAAATACTGCCATAAAATGCCATAGAAAGTTCACAAAATATCCTGTTAGAGATGCTTGTGTTGAAAAACACAGAGTAAAGCTGGTAGGATTAAAAATCCTACCGGTTACAGGCCATGGATGGTCGCCGACCTCCCCCACCTTCCCCACAGCTCGCCAGACCTTCTCCACACCTGCAACGTCCTTTTCCACACCTGCAACACCTGCAACAGGAAGAAAAAAGCCATTAGAAGCCATTAGAGATCACAAAAACAACAAAAACAGCAGAGCTAAACCCTAAAAATGCTATGTTACCTCAAGCTCAGTAGAATGGCGACCAACTCCTCCCCAAACAACAAAATCGCTGAATAAGACCACCACCAGAGAAATGCTAAACAACCAGCATTCCATGTTAAACAACTTGCATTCCAGAACGACCAAGAAATCCAGGCGGAAAAGCACAAGAAAAGCGAAACCGTTGTCCCAGCTAGAAACCCAGAAACTCCATCAAACCTTCGCACCAGCACACGAATAAACGACTCTGCGCGCAACAATACAAACCCTGTCAACCGAACACAGCATTCCCCCAACACACATTCTAACCACCATGCGCGCAGGTTATAGGGCCGTCCCGCGCCATCTTCGGCGGGGGGCTTCGCCCAACTACCGGCCCCGAGCAGAAAGACAAAGGGAAAATGGAACATCGTCGAAATGAGCCCAGACCAACCTAGTAAATGGCGCGAAGGAGGTGTTTTAATGTTCGAGGTGATAGCCCACACGGCCAGCTCCACGGTGGACAGGTGTCGTACCGGAGCCATGTGGGTTGACGCGTGGTATTATGACGTGGCGGGGAGGGCGCACATGTATTGGCAACCCTCCCCTATGGCAAACGGTTTTCCACTTCGCAATAATGTGACTTATAAATTAAAAAAACAAGATTAACAGTTTGAATAATATAGTTCTTGTTTTTAATTAATTAAGGCTATGTTTTTTTTGTGTAGGGTTCACATTTTGTTTTATTCGATAATGACTATATTTTGGTAATTTACTATTTTTTTGGTGTCCACACTTTTGTGCTTCGGACAATAAAAGAAATATTCATATAGCTTTTTTCCGCACTTTTGTGTCTTGTATAATGAAATCCATTTTCACATAGCTTTGTCCACACTTCCACACTTTGCAAAATTTCCACAGCGCGTATAACGAAAGTTTTATCTGCATTTTTGCATTGTGAAAATCCACATTTGTGTAATCATTATTTGTGCGTTTGCACCTCACTATCCAGCACAATGAAAGCCACCTTTGCATAGCTTTCCTCTGCACCTTCGTATCTCACATAATGGAAGCCATCTTCATATAGCTTCGTCCACACTTTCGCACTCCATATAATTTCTGTTGTGTGCACAATGGAAGCTTTATCCACATCTATGCATTCTACAAAGTATGTTATTAAGACTACGTCTCTTTATTAACTGAAGAACTAGTGTGAGTATTTATCCCATTAACACACATCGTTATGATAGGGGCATGTTGTCCATATCATTTGTACATGTCAAACCATATACCGATAGAAACACAAATTACCAGTAAACATTAGCTTTTATAACATTATGTTACGTAATCTTTGTAATGATAACAGGGTACGTGCAAACTGTTGAAAGCATTCAATACCAAAACATGAGAGAAAGGACAAGTGTGCAGAGCAACGATATATGGAAAAACTATGTTGAGATGGAAAATGTTTGCGAAGATTTGGGAACATGTAGTGATAAATACTGACTACAATGCAGACAACTCTGCGCTCAGCATTGAAGAATTAATTAGGGCTTAGCAGTACATTTAATATCTATTTAGTGAATCAATGTCCAATCATGTCATCACTCAAGTGCCTAATAACATTTACTCTGATGCATTGTGTAATGATTACTAGCTGCAAACATATCAATAAAATCATATCAATCTATATTATAAAATAGTATTTTCGACATTTATTTGGCAAATCGATGTGTAATCAACACATCATTCGAGTGCTTATTAACATTTACTTTTTGTAGACAATTCAAGAATATGCACAGCTCTTCGCATCCAATATCTGTCATAGCAAATTGAAATAATGTGCAGATCTCCTTCGCCAACGACTTTCGATTCACATATTTCTTCCACACAACATTCGATCATATTTATCGATATTATAAAATAGTCTTTTTCGACGTATTTTTGACGAATTGATGCATAAACAGAACATTGTTTGAGTGCTTGGGAGCATTATTGCCTGTAAACAAGTCAAGAAGATGGACAGGGCTCTGTAACGAGTATCCATTATAGCAGATTAAAATGATATTCTTTGCACACTTGTTACCCACATTGCTTTGTTTGTTGGCAACATTTTGGAGATTATCGAATATGAAAGAATAATCGACACATAATTAGGACATCCTTCAAGTGCTTGATAGCATATTAAAATAATAATTAAGGCTTAATCCTACGATGAACCAAAGGTCCCTTCTAGGCTAACGTAAGCATTTATTTGGTGAATCATTGCACAATCACGATATTGTTTCAATACTTAATAGCATTCACTCTAACACATTGTGTAATCATTATTCCTTGTTAACAAATCAAGAATATCATATGCATCGATATTATAAAGGTCACATTAACATGGCTTTGCAACCATTATCCATTCTAACACAGTGGAAGGATGCGTGGAAGAGTGATATGTGCAATAGGACTTTTGTTCCCTCATTTTTTACAGCTCCACATACGGTAACCTTCCGTACATATCAAATTTTTGTAGTGCATACTAGAAGCTATTGAAAACTTAATTGAGGCTTAATTCTATGATTAACAAATATCTTTTCATATCTTAATGACAAGTTCTATTGAAATCATAAGTGTTTGTAGCAGTGTGGTAAAATCAATATATATTTAGAGCTTATGTGAATTTGAGCTATTGAATTTTTCTAATGGTTCTTGTTTCTTAATTCTTGTTTATTCGTGTTATAGGGTTGTTGTGTTTTTACGTTATTTATAGTAAGAACAAATTATAATGGGTTCCTCTTGTCTAAAGGTTGTCCAGGTTAGAGTGAACAAGGGAACACGAACGAATGAAATATGGACCCTTGTTCAAAAATATAGAAATGAAATGGAGGATGAATGTTAAGTATTATTGTTTTTGCATTGCAGTAAACAACATGGCACAATATACATCCTTCAATAAACACATAATTTTTACGATATCAAAGGGAAAAAGTTCAATGTACAAGAAGGAATTAAGGAACAAGTCCAATTGGCATTTCTAAGAAACTCATAGCTTATAGATGCATTCTTTATGGCAAGAGAATTTTAGAATTGTTTGTCTGCCCTGCTTAATTATCATTTTATTGTGAAGAAGGACGATGACGAAGTTGAGAGAATTATGTTCATAGTTTGTTCAATGCTCAAAGATAACAGACATTAAAGGTAAGAAATTAGACAATGGGGTGACAACAGTTCCAAGATTTGTTGTGAAAAATACAAAACTACGTGTAAAGGATTCAGTGTGAGATTTATGTTTAGTTAGGTTATACACATATGGAACGAGCTTTCCAAAACAATGTAACCATGATCATTGTTTCAACAATACTTCCTTAGAAGTGATGTGGGTATATCTCTATTTTCTACAACAATTACTTAGACAAATTAACATTGAATATAATAAAGCATCAACTATTATTTATCCAAATTGCATAAATTATGGATTTTGTTCTGATTGCATGTAATCTATATACTACATATTAATTTTTTTATTTGTATTTGTTTTAATATTGAAATTTAAAATGATTATAGAAATATAATAATTATGAATTATTTGTGCTTTTTCCATTGCAATTGTTCTCATAACTATTGAAAGAAATGCAACTAGCAAACCATGTGGATTTATCATGCATATTTAGAGTTGAAAATAGAAAACTGATAGAACAAGTTCAGTTATATTATTGGCTTTTTTTTATTGAAAGAAATGTCCAAATGATCTAATGAATCCATAATAAGATTTCATTGTGGACACAAAGTTTTCATTATGCAAAGTGTGGAGTGCGAAGGCATGAAAGGGTTGTTCTATTTACTATAAAATTCAAAAAATGTCATATGTTTTAATTATTTAAATTTATATGGAGTATGAAGATGTTATATGTTTTAATTGTGCTTCATCCGCACCTCTGCATCCATGCACTAAGAGCCACCGAACATAGTTCTGAGAACCCGACATTGCACCATTTATAGAGGTGCAAAAGAAGCTTTCTTGTGCTCCCTTTGTACCTATGCATAATAAATAAATTTTGGAAGAGCTCATGTGTATCTCAATATCAAATACAACAATCAAATGCCTTACAATGTGCGAACAACAACAAAATTTCGTTGTTGTATGCGAAGTGCGGAGAAAACTATGTGGCTGCCTGTGGTTGTGACCCGTTCTTTCGCATAACATGACCTCTTCCTCACACACATTAAAAACAAACAAATGTAGATAGAATTCAAAAGAAGTGAACACCAAGATTGGATACGCATAATAATGCTGACAATTAATCACTCACCTTTATTTAAACCAAAACCCGCAAAGAAAATTCGCTAGAGTTCTTTACTATAAAGTTAAAAACGTGTTATATGTTCAAATCGTTTAAAGTTATATATGCAAAAATCTTAATATTCTATTATAATTATAAGAGAGATTGTTCAGCGGCCACTTGTGTAGAGTGAAGGGGTGTGGAAATTTCATTCATTTTTCATAGTGCGGAGTGAAAATAACATCAAATGATGGAAACAATTGCTGAAACAAAACATTCTTGAATAATGATAAAACACAAATCCCACATTGCCTTAATCAATTAATATTTCATCTTTGCACTCCAAAAATTGTAATGTGAGGCATAACCATTTCATTATTAGCCATTAAGATATGAAAAGATATCTTCTAATAATATAATTAAGTGTTGAAAAATGCAGTAAGAAATTCTCAATTTGATTTTGCCTTGATTAAATTGAGAAAAATCGAATTTCCACATTAGCAGACAACTTGGATGAAGTTAACTTATGTGATATGGCTTGAATCACCTAGTTTACTCAGTAAATTCGAATTGGAGGAGTTAGAGTTCAGTTATGCATGTGTGATTGCTAATTTGTAGCAATCAAAGCCAGTTATCTCAAGTTGTTTTCAGTTAAACTAGTTCCAACTATTGGAGGAACTAGTGGGAGGTCATTTGTGCAGTGGGACTTCAGTCAAACTTAGTGATCATCCAGTTAACTAATCAATCATCCCAAAATAGCTAGTGCATGCAGAGAATTCAAGTTCCCTAGCTATGGTAGAGATTCGAATGCAGTGTAACATTAGTTGTAGACTGGTCTTGAGTGTATAGGTGTTGTATGTAGTCAAATGATAAACCTTGGGAATTGCATAATCCATTTCAGAGAAACTCCTAAATAATAAGGGGCCTAATTTCTCAGGAATTGTCAAGGAAATAGGGGCTAAAGTAGAGGAAGAAATTAACTAAGTATGGTTTAGAGCTTCTTAGTGAGTAGAGAGATAGGTTATTCACTTGCAGGTTGTGCTCAGTTGAGAAAAAAAATTGTAATACATATCTATTTATCAGATTAATGCAAGAAGATAAGGGGTTTTTAGCAGATTTCTTTCCCCTGGGAAAAAAATATTGTGTGCATGTGTGTTATTTCTTATTGCATGTCTGAAATTTTTGTTCTAAATTGTGAATTAACTTCTGTAGAGCAGTAGAGTAGGTTTGTGTCTTGTGATTTTTATTAAAACTTCATCAGTAGTTTCAGATCTACACCATAATTTCTACATGGTATCAAAGAAAGATTCACATTACAGTAGGTAATTTGAAGTTGTTTCTCAGAGAAACGAATTTGAAGTTCAGTGCAGCATGATCTCTTTAGATTTGAGAAGATGACCTTCAATGGGTTGAGGCTAGAGTATGTCTTGGAAGGCACCTCTAATGTCATTGCATGGAAGGATCACATGAAGGCGGTATTGGATGAAAATGGCTTGGTAGAATACATAAAGATAGATGTTGAAAAACCACAAGCATATGATGCATAGAACCTTGCTCAGTGGAAGAAAGATGTAGCCAAGGCGAGGAGAATAATATTGGAGGAACTACGGGATCACAATGTCTCAAATATCCATGGAAATGAAACTGGGTTTGCAATGTGGAAAGCACTGACAAAATTGTTTGAGAATAGTAGTGACCACATGAAGCTGGCACTCAAATATGAACTTCAAAGTATCAAGATGCAGAAGAATGACACTATTCCGCAGTATCTTAGCAAGTTCACGCAATGTCGTGATAAACTTTGTGGGGTTGGTGTTAATGTTGCAGAAGAGGACTTGGTAATCTTAGTCGTTCCAAGCCTTCCCAAGAGCTGACATAACTATCAAGATTTAGTGAATGAGAGGGAGAAAATATCGAATTGGAAATGCTTATGGTCCGATTTGGTACAAGAGGAAATAAGGTAGAATACTACAGATGAGACTTCACCTAAGGGTGAGGATGAAGAAAAAATTGCATTGGTTGGAAAGGAAAGAAGGGAAGAAAGAAGAAATATCAAACCAAAATAGAATCTACCCAAGGGGGAAAGAAGAAATATTTGTCCAAAATTAAATGCTTCCATTGTCATGAATTCAGACACTATGTAAAAAAGTGTCCACACAAAATGGCAAGCAAGAAGACCTAAGGAGGAGAAGAAAGTGAAGCCTTGGCTTCACAGTTCGAGCATGACTTTACCCTTATCACATGCATGACCAAATACATTGATGGGGAGCATGTGGTACTTGGACTCAAGTGCATCATTCCACATGACAAGGCGTAGACACTTTCTTAGTGACATGGAGGAGAAAGATATCTAGATCACATCAAGTTGGGGGATGACAGGAGGTACAACACAAACGAGATTGCTACAATCACCTTTTAGAGGGATTCAAGCTCCCCTTTTAGGCTTAAGGGTGTCATGTTCGTTTCGGGCCTAAAGAAATATCTCATCTCTGTTGTAGTTCTAGAATACCATGGTTATGATGTGATCTTCAGCAAAGGAAAGGCATTCTTAAGACACATATCCATGGGATAGGTGAAAAATATTAGAGTTCGTGTAAAGAAACTTTATAAGCCAGATGTGGAAGAATGTGTTTCATTAAGCACTAAGGCAGAGAAAGTGTAGGGCCTCGATGTCAGTGAACTTCGGAAAATTAATACTTGGTCATTTACATCATAGCACCTTGAATATTATGCAGGAAATAACCACTGGCCTCCTGTTGACAAGGTTAATCCTCTATGTGGACAAAGATGATCCCTCTATCCCAATGAGTGGGTCTAGCAACTGAAGTGACAATCAAATAGACATCTTCCTAGATTATAATTGAAAAGTAGAATGAGAGAGATGACCTACCTTGCTCTAATGCTATTCTGATTTCCTTTGTTGAGATCCTCAAACCGCTTGTGTCACAGACTTGTTCCTGCTTCTTTCAGCGCTTATGTACCTTTACAAGTGATCAAGAGACAACAAAGCACGCCAAAACCAATAGAAAATCCAATAATAACCTACTTAGCTGATCAAAGAATGCCAAGCCAATACATACATGAACATATATATATTTTGGGAAGATGAAACGATAGTTGTATTATTATTTAAAGAATGAAAGGAAGCTTACAACCATAACCTTGATGTTGAAAGGATCTCCTTGAGTGGTAATCCAAGTCCAAGCCAAGAAACTCTACAAACACTCCTTCTCCAAGTCTAATGAATAGCCTCTAAGCACAAGCTCAACATACGGGTGTAAATGGACATAGACCAACCATATGGGAATGGGACAGGAGGAATTTATAGGCTAGGAGAGGGAGTTAGGACTCCTCCAAATATAGGATTAGGTCCACATCTCAAGGAGGTAGTTCATAGGGACAATACAAAGAGGTCAAGTTAGGAGGATTCAACCTCATCTATGCGAAACCACCTCTAGCTCACTGCTATGGAAGCTTCTAGATCACGAAGCTTCTCATCCTCTTTGGGAAAATTACCATTTTGGGATGATCGTGGGTATGGAAGGGAACAAAGCGATTCGATCGTGGGTCAAACATGGTGCAACTGACGACCATCGCAGTTTTGAGCTTCATAAGAGTGATGAACCTCTTCTTCATGGAAAGCTCTAGAAATTTTCCAAGCAAGGTTAAAGGAGGGATCTGAGCTTTATACATGGATGAGTGTACTATATAATGGTCATGTTTCGGGCACTACAGGGTATGTCATAGGGAAGTGGAGGAGGCATGAAAAAAATACTTTGTAACAGATGCCCCATAAAGCATGAAGGCAGAACGAGGAGTGATGGCTAAGATGCTTTACGAGATTTTGGCAAGGACGAGGAAATGCACTGTCAGGAGACCTACAAATCAAGGACGCATATACATATACATATCTGAGATCAAGACATGAATGCATGGTATGGACGCAGCCATCTAGATGATGAAGACTATATGAAAAGATTCATGTTATGGGCACAACCATCCAAATAACAAGGATCATCATAAATAAAGTCCCACGGTATGGTCACATCCATCTGTATAGTAGAAACATGTGTACAATAATGAATAACATATACCTCCTTACAAACTGAGTCATAACAGACAAGGCTCAGGGTCTTGTGGTCCATCCTGACCCAATCAATGTACGAATCCTAACATGTGAATAAATGTGTTGAAGTCGAACATGCTAGAAAACCACTTGATTACTGACCAATGATGTGGACCATTAATAGGTACGAGAGAAACCACCAATAATGAAAATGGCTCTCAAGGTACAACAGTACAATATGTGAATTGGATAACGAAGATAAAGTCATACACTCGTGGAATCATCCGATCGAAGGCAAATGACGAAAAGCTATCCTCAGATGCGAAGAACTTGCCATTAAAGCATGCAAGCTCTAAGGTACTAAAAGGGAGTTTCTAAGTCATCTTCCTAGATAATGAGTTGAATTCGACAGGAAGTGACCAATCGAAGGAGGGTCATAATGATTCCCTCTCCATCGAAACGAAACAAGGAATAAAGTGGAACAATTTTCAAGACTGTAACAACGACTCAAATGGTGTGTAGGTAAATAACTATAGATTGGACTTTTCTTGAACATATTTGCGACATGACTCCGGAGTATTATTGGCTTGAGGGGGCTTGACCCAGGTTCAGTGTTAATTAGCCAAACAAATCCCTACACTACTGGCCCTTTCGGCATTAGCCCACGGAGCGCGGACCAAAGTATCACCCGAAGCAGTATGGGTGGATGTTGGAACCAAATTTCCACACCTTGAGATGGTTGTGATGTCGTTTGATTTCTTCTATCTCTGCCTTCACGCAGGTGGTTTCGCTCTAGGGATTGCAAGGAAAATTCTCTCTTCCGGTCCTCAATACCTTCACGGATTTATATGATCGACCTTCGCGCAACCCTTACTGGTGGCTCAGGTATTTTCGCACTGTTATGGAAGCGTGTCATGCAGATTCCTCAATTATCCTAAGTGATTTTCTTATTTTGTCAAATACTTAAAGTTATCACCGCGTAATCAGATATTCGTAATTACATTTAATTATTCAATGTAATTTCATTCATTCGCACATCATATAAGCATAATAAAGGAAATTCATACATAATAGATCCAAACCCATCAACAGAACAAAGACACAAAAATTGTAGAATAACTCCTTTTATTAATATCTCCCAAGTGTTTACAGACTATGTCCACCCTGCGCACACAGCTGCAGGGGTTCGCGCACTCAGCTGCAGAGCCTCTTTCTACACTACGACCCAAGACTTAGACTTCTTCTTCAGATCTATCACTCTATTACATGATCTGCCATTCTATTTTTCGATGCCTAAACTACTTAGAGCTTAGCTCTTTTTATACAATCCCATGGTCTGTGGACCATGGGTAGGTCTCTTACAGCCAACTTTACTTTACAAAACTAAGGGCGAACTACCCTTTTTGACACATAACACCTTCACACTCTGCGACCACAAAATACAGAGTCTTTACAATTATATTACAAAAATTGACTTAAACATGGGCTTTTAGCCCCAAAACTACCCTTGGGGGATCCCTCTCCCAACAGGCCCCCAACACAAACATTGTGACTCGCCCTCGAGTCACTTGGTAGGCGCAGAGATCTTTGTGCGAAGCCTGTCCAGCTCGACCCTGATGACTGCAACTTCGACCGTGCACTGAGCTGCTACCTGCTTCGCATCTTCAACTGTTTTCTCGGTTACTGTCCTTGCGCTATCAGCCTGAAGCTGTTGTTGCGTCGCTTGTAGAGTTGCAAGCTTTCCTTTAATGTTTCCTATGACTGTGTACGCTTCCTCCAGCCAGAGCTTCAGTCACGCCTTCCACACTGCTTCCTTGTGCAACGCTGCATCCACCTCTTCCTTCAGTTGCTTGGATTCCTGCAGCTTGGCTAATATTTGTGTCAGCGTGATAGTTTTCAATGTGCCCTTAACTTCATCATAGCGTTATTGGAGCTTGCGTGCTTCCATTTCTAGCCTCTGGATGTTTGGGTCCTCCTGCAAGCTAGTCAGGACCTCAAATGATTGTTCGAACAACTGTGTGTAGTCTGCTACTGCACTCTCCATCGCCACGACTGGTTCTGTGACAGCAGCCTCCCACTATTCCTTTACCTCTGGTGGCATTGAAGGTTGGGCCCTCAATAAGAGCTTTGTAATTTGTAGGTTCAGCTCCAACTAAACCCGCGCCATCTTTGTCCAAGTGTCGCACACCCTTGTGGCCAATTTGCAAATGCGGACCTCAACTGAATTCTCCTCCAGAATGGCCAACTTTGGGACCATTCTGCATGCATCCTCCATGACCTGTATGATCATTTTGCTCTAGGTGGTCGCTTCGGCCTCAACGAAAATGGCAACATTCCTCTGTAGGGCCATCTACTCATTGTTTATCTTTTGTTCACTGATCACCTAGAGGGCACAGTGCTCACGGGCCCTCAGCTCTGCAATTTCTCCATCCTACAAGAGGTGGAATGCTTCGCATGGAAGAACTACTAGGTTCAGTCCAACTCCCTTCAAGGAACTGACAATGGGCCTATTAGCCTCATTTTCTATGGTCAGTGCTCCATCTGGCAGCATTATCATACTAGATGCCTTCGTGTACAGAATATTGATAGCCTCTGACATGCCGATAGCCAAGATGGTGGACAACGTACCATCTTGCAACACACGGGTCTGCAACTCCTGCATCCCGGTCTGGATGGTCCCTAGGATGATCTGCTACTGCTTTTCAAATTGTTGTAGAGCCTCCGCGATGACATCTCTGACTGTTTCATCGATGTGTTATCAGGAAATCTAGTGTCTATGCAGAGCTGTAGTCCCACTAAGACTGGTAGCTATCTTAGAAACAAACAAATTAAAACTACTTTCGTTTTCCTTTATGAGAAGTAGATAAGAGGGGAACGAAGGAGACCAACCTCTATCTTGCGCTTGGTTCCTTGCTTGATTCCTCTCCCTTCTGATAGATCTTTTCCACTCGTTTCCTCGTCTACCCAGCTTCAAAGAGCACCTATGGAATCAAAGCGGCATAACACTATCTAAGAACAGAGATCTACTATCACAAACAATATAGGACCAGATATATATTGACCACACAAATGCATATATCATCAATCATACAAGAACGTGGAGGAAAACTTGAATAGCTTTATTAATATCAAGAATAGGAAAGAGGATTACAACCAATTGTTCTGACCCAACATCATCCTCTCAACAAGAAAGCCCTTCTTCACCCCATGAAAAGCTTAGATCACCCAACACTATGATGTTACACCAAGAAACCAGCAACACTTCCTTACAAGATACAAAATTCCAGCCTCTGGATCTCTGGGATGAGGGATCCATATATAGATGATTGCAGGGAGGTGAGTTAGCTTATGAGATTTGATTAGTGTCCTCTCTCTGATAGTTCTTGATTCCACTTGGAGATTGATGATATCTTACTCATCCCTGGGTGAATTCAGAGAGGCAAGTGTCATAGGAGAAGTTTCTAGAAGATTCCATGATCATCCACCTTGCAAATCGACTCTGCCATTTGTCCACTCTTGCCCATCGCACCCCATAGAAGAGCTTTCTAGTATGCATCACACCTCCCGTGTGCATTTAGGTGGGATGCATCGCACTTTGACCATGGAGCAGGTGAGATGGTCCATCTTTGACTAGTTCTGAGTAGTTTTTCATGGAGAACTTCTGGGAGATGATGTAATCAGCTGACCTTGTTCTTTTAGGGGATGGAACAACACTTTTAGGGACTTAGGAGTCCTTGGTTTATAGACATGTTTGATTGGGGTTGTAGTTCCCAAAAATGTCTATAACAGTTGCCCCCTAAAGCATGAGATCATTAATCTTTTGATGTCGGGTGAAATGCTTTATCATGAGGATCCAATGTTTTTTTCGAGCTGGAAAGGCGACCTTAATAAGATACAATACAATACATTATCTTCATAATATTTTCATGATCTGGCTGAGGCGGGCATTCCCATGCTCAACTTTATAAATTCATTTTCATGTACATAGGACAGACAATCATCTCTGTGTAGACTGATGATTTTGGTAGAGCCATCATCCATTAGATTGGATGATTATCTGTGCAGCAATGATGTACATTTGATGTCTTTATTTTCCTGAATATATATCGCAGCCCAAATGGATGAAACTAGATCCAGAGTCTTCAATCTCGTTCGGTCTTCACTCAAAGTACAAGTCGATCCATGTGAGAGATGTTCTGGAGACGAACATGGAAAGACATCGCTTGATTACCAGCCAGTGATGTAAGCTGTTAACAGGTGCGAGAGGAATCACCGATAATGATGATGACCCTCAAGGTACGACAGTACAATTCACGTGGTATGAAAAAGGGACTTGGCGTTGAACACCATGCAAAATCTTTCGGTCGAAGGTCATTGATGTAAACCTATCGCCGGAAGTGAGAAACTTGCCATTGAGGCATGCAAGCTTCAAAGCATTGAAAGGGTTGTTCCTAGATTGACTTCTTAGATAATGAGCTGATGTCAAAAAGAAGCGATCCGTCATAGGATGGCCTTAATGAATCCCACATCTATGACACGGAACGGAGCAAATGATTTTAATGGAGGTGAAAACGATCTAATGATATAAGGTTTAGGGTGGTAGTCATGAAAGAATGGAGCGTAAATGCATTGTAGTGGATGAGACACAGGTGAATTCTCTGAGTGACTTCTCTTGAACATACCGGTGACACTGACATGATGGATTGGTAGCGTTAACCCAAAATGTGTATGGTGTGATGGATCAATGGTGATATGACCAGTGAACGGAACAACCCAACCCAACTCGGATGCAGAGTGAAAGTGTCATGTTCAAGAGCGACTTGCTACCAATAAAGTTTCTTCAAGTTTTCTTCCCAATTTTCCCCAGTCATTGCTAACCAGTACCTCTTTATTTTTGTCAAGCTTGAGGAGGATAACATATTCTTTTTCTATAATTTTCCCTTCGGGCAAACCCATCGCTATGTTTTAACGAGCCTAGCGACAGTGAAACTCGTTCTTGTCTGTATGGACAAGTTTGTCGCTACTCGGTTTTAACGAGTTTAAAGACAAAGATAACTCGGTCCTTTTCAATTTTAGAGAGTCTGAAAGGGACGTAAAGAAAACTCCAATAATCCTTTTTCGTCTTATAATCCCTTAAGTATGAAAAAGTATAGAATAATATAAAAGGGATGAATTTTTGGTAATTTTAACGAGCCGAACAAAACGAGCGCTCGATCTTTTTGTGTAATAATCCCTCAGGTCCAAAAAGATTAAAATCTAGAGGAGGGATAGCACTTCCAGTCACTTTAACGAGCTGGAGAGGCTAATTACTTGGCAATCTTTTCATATTTTACGAGTCAGATGGAAAGAGCTTAAAGGAGACTCGTTTTTCGAGGAACGAGTGATAAATTTGGGTAGCAGCTGATTCCAGGTATGGTTTGGAATTTTCCAATCATGGCAGTGTCACAAGGATGGCTAACAGGATCACTCTTCGCAGTTGTTCCTCAAAAAGGGTAAACAATCAAATGGAGGTGAATGATCAGCCAAAACAAAGTGGAGGTGATGATGAGAACACGACCAAGGCTCAAAGTTTGATGATAATGCATTCACGATGGTTATTTACCAGAAATTGGTGTATTCTTTAATAAATGAGCTTAAACTCTAGGGGAAACATTTGCTCATTGCTTATGTTTAATTTTTAACGAGCTTGAACTCCACATAAAAACTGCTCGATACAATGGTCATTGATTACCTTGATTTTACCATTGACAACTTTGTTCCTTCAAAGGTTGTACTGCCTACTCAATTGCTTCATCAAACTAGTTAGAAACGAATAATATATGCTTGAAAAATGAGTCAAAAACACTAATATTTTACTTGAATTACATGAAAAGTAATTTAAAAGTGGTTTTACCTCTCATTTTACCATTTCATTTGAACTTTGGTTTGTTGGAGCTTTGGAGGTGCTTTCCCCCTTGATTTTCACTAGTTGATTCCAGGAGATTCTATGGACGATTCTTGGCACCGTCTGGACTAGGTAAGAGCTAAACCTGAGCTCTTCAGTTTCATTCTTTCCTTTTTGAATTCTGAGCATGTTTCCTGGTTTTTCTGAGCCCCTGGGGTTTGAAAAATTCGCCCTGGCTCCATCGCACCTTTCCTACATCGAAAAGTGCGATGCATACTGGCCTGGCCATTGGCCAGTCAGTATGCATCCCACCCAGTACACTGCTGGGGGTGCGATGGGCGCAAGGAGGGAAACTTGTGCACAGTTTTTTCATGGAATTTTTTGCCTGTTTTTCACCAAATCAGGATCTTGACTCTTCTCTTGTTTTTTTTTAGAGATTCATCGGAGCAAAATGCCTGTTACATGGCGAGAACGTGAGCATGAAGAAGAGGACATGCTTGCTTTACATGATCTAGGTACGGTAACTGCACTGCGGAACTGTGGCCTGCTGAAGTTCTTTCGCATCTCTAGCATGAGGCAACAAATCAACTTGTTGCAATATTTTCTCGATGCATGGGATCCTACCGACCAGGTGTTCTAGATTAGGGGCAAATCCATCCCCTTGACTGTCGTGGACATCTATTTTTTGACCGGTTTATCGAGGCGTGGTGCCCCTATCTCATTATCAGGTTCGGCCCGTGGGGGTGAATCCGTGAGAGATTATATTCGCTGGTATTGCAGAGAGGGATCTCAGCCGAGTAGGGACAGCAAGATCAATATTCGAGACGTCATTGACAGGTCCTTGAGGACCATTCTATTCACTTTTGCTAGACTGGCTGGTAGTGCGGCTCTTCATGTGGCCAACAAGTCTTATATGCAGTATGCCTTGGAATGCCTTGAACCAAAGGTGTTCAACTGGTGTGATGCAGTACTCCCTGTGATGAAAGAACAACTGACCAAGGTAAAAAACGGAAGATTGAAGAACTTTGGTTATGGTTCTATTTTGACTGCTTTCGCCTTGGAAAAGATCCCACTGATGCAGCCACAATATATTTCACTTGGTTTACCTCCACCGACTTAGCCACGGATGCAGAGATGGGTTGACTTCATGGCTCGACATGCGGGTCAGTCCCAAATTTCTTTCTCTGATACCTTATTTGAGTGGTTCAACCGTTAGCAGATGGTTTTTTCCGAGTGTCCATATGCTGGTATGGATTTCCGGGGTGATCCAGATTTGGCACTGCCGGCTGCTGAGAAGTGGGGTGCCATAGGTAAATCCTCTGACCATATTCCTATTTATTGTTTTTGATAATGTTCTTGTTTTTTCTTAACTCAAGACTAATCAAAACTCATGCGCTCATGCAGACATTGGACCAGTTCAACCAGCAGTACGTCCAAGAGCACCAGCTGCTGCTCTGACAGGAGAGGCTATGGGGAGGGCAATCCTTGGCGACCTTGATGTGGCCAAGACTCTTTCAGCACTGCAGGATCAGGTCAAGGGTCTCACTCTTGGTATTCCAGATGTGAGGACTGACGAGTTGCCTCTGAGGTTGCAGCGACATACTATTGGCGTGCCAAGTCGATGGACTCGGCTTTTACGCATGATTGCACAGGCGATGACTTGTTATCATCAACACCATTAGACTAGGGTGCCCCCTAGCATTTTGATTTTTGGGTCATATGACCAATTTTGTCTTGGTTACAGAACATTATGTGTAAACCACAAACAGTTATATATATATTTTTGATTTTCAGAGTTTTATTTTGGTTAAGTTACATGATCCTGATGCAAATATTGATGAAATGCTTCTTTTTATAAATGTTGCAAATGTCTATCTAACACATAATTTGCCAATGAGTCTGTTAGTTTCTGGAAATATGCTGATATTGAATAGAATCAAACTGCCTTTCCAAAATCTTGACCCTTAAGAACATGCGATAGATAGCTGGATTTCGGACGGAGTAGATACCAGTGAGTTGTAGGATGACGAGTTGTGAGTCTATCCTGACGACAAGTTGGCGTATGCCATGTGTGATGGCATCAGAGAGGAGTTCTATCAACGCGCTATATTCAGCGATGTTATTTGTTGATCGACCAATACATACCCCTCTGAAACTTACTAACTCACCGCTTGGATCAAAAATGGCCCAGGCTACAGAAGATAGGTTCTGCAAACTACGACTCACTCCGTCGGTATATCCAACAAATGATTCCAATAGGTTTGACATCTACAACAAATGGAAAAAGTGGATTACTTGACCAAAACAATTACCCTTAGCGAAAACAAAAATGTAACAAAATCATAGGGGTTACTACACTGAATCATGCGTAGTAATGCTTAAGGTACAACCCATTAAGGGGTTGCGCCAGTGGAATCCCATCATAATCCACTAACTCGTAGGCCCCTTTTGCTAATACATGTTTAACAATATAGGGGCCCATCCACAAAGACTTGAATTTACCTGCTCCCAATTTATCGGATTCCTGGCCGTAAAGTAAGACCAAGTCACCTTCTGAGAAGACACGGGGTTTGACAGTATTTTCGAACTACACCTTGACTCGTTTCTTATGGGCTTCGGTAGACAAAGTGGCATCACGACGGTTTCATCCAATTGGATTAGTTCCAAGAAACGAGCCTCCTCTTCTGAAGTTCCGGGGAGAAGGTCGACTGCGAGTTTGAGGGACGAGATTTCACACTGAACTGGTAAGATTGCTTCTAGGCAATACACCAGTTGAAATGGTGTAAACCCGGTTGCATTCCTTACCGATGTTCATTATGCCCACAAGGCTAAGTACAGGATCAGGTGCCAACTCCTTTTGTGGAATCCAATCATCCTTTGCAGCATCCGCTTCAGGACCTTGTTGATTGCTTCAACTTGTCCATTGGCCAGCGGGTAATATGGAGTAGAGCTATTGTGGGACAACCCCAATTTGGTAGCCAATTCAACCATCATGTGATTGCGAAAATGCGATCCATGTTCTGTGACTATGGCCTGTGGAACGTCAAATCTGGCGACTACATGATTGAAAAAGAAAAGGGTAGTTGTTTCGCCGGTGCTGTTTAATGTAGGCATCGCCTCGGCCCGTTTGGTAAAATAGTCTACCGCGACTATGATATACCCATGCCCCCCGGTCGAGGTGGGGTTACATGTCATGAAATCTATGCCCTATGTGGTGAATGGCCCAACAACAACTACTGGTTGCAGGGGTGTGGGTGGTCTTTTGGTTTTGCTATCGAAAATTTGACATGCATGGCAACTTTTGACTGCGATTATGCAATCTTTGAACATTGTTGGCCAGAATTATCCTGCTCGTAAATTTTTTTGCGCCGTAGCGTAACCAGATTGATGCCCCCCCACACGCACATGAATGGCAATCATTCAGGATTTTTTCGGCCTCCTCATGGGTGAGGCACCTCCTCAGAACTGTATCGACACCACGATGGTAAAGCGTATCACCAACAATCATGTAGTCTTTTGATTGGTATCCAATACGTCTTTGTTCCGAGCGAGAGGTACTAGACCTATATTTTTGGGTTTGGAGATAGATGATTATATCTCCATACCATGGATTTCTTGAAGATATCAGAAACAAAGATTCATCCACGATGGTTTCTTCGGATGTTTCATCGTTGGACGATGATGGGAGATCGCATATTAATTCCACGAAAACCAGGGATTTCTTTGATTTGGATTTTACAAATTCCAGATCAAACTCATGAAGAATTGCTATCCATTTTGAATATTTTACCCCCAGCAACTGTCGCGACAAGATATAAGTCATGGGGTTGCAATCTGACAAAATGGTAGTTTTTCAAAAGAGGACATAGTGTCGAAATCTCTGTATCGCTTGAAAAACTATGAGGGCCAGCTTTTCAACGTAGGAATACTTGCTTTCTGTATCATTTAAATTTCTACTCAAATAATATATAGGATGTTCAATTCCATTGTCTTCTTGAACTAAAACCATTGTGATGGTTGTATCCGCTGCAGCCAGATACAGGTTAAAGTATTTTTCATAATCAGGAGCGTACATTAATGATGCTTTTATTAGGGATTCCTTTAAAGAATCAAAGGAAGCTTGCGCGACCTGATCCTAGATGAAGGGTACTTCTTTTTTCAATAGACGTGTATAACCTTTAGCAAGTTTGACGTAATTTGGAATGAACCTCCTCAGAAAGTTTGCTTTCCCTTGGAGTTTTTGAATCTAAAGCAAATTTGAAGGTGGAGGCGAATTTATGATTGCCTGAACCTTACATGGGTCGAGATGAATCCCGTCCTTTGAGACTACAAAGCCAAGCAAACGACCAGAACTGACACAGAACACAGATTTGTGTGGATTGAGTCGTATCTTATAGTGTCGGCAACGTAGAAATATCGCTCTCAAATGCTGCGGATGATCGGTCCGCTTTCGCGAATGAGCTGGAATATCGTCGAGATATGGTTGAAAGATGTTTTTGATGTCATGGAAGGCATAATTCATTGCCCTCTGAAATGTTGCCCCTGCATTCTTTAAACCAAAGGGTAACTTGCGATATGCAAATGTGCCCCACGGAAAAATAAATGTAGTTTCTGACTGGTCCTGTGGGCGGATATTTATTTGATTATACTCGGAGAATCCACCCATAAATGAAAAGATTTCACATCCGGCACATTCGTCAATTATCTGGTCAATAAAGGGTGTAGGGTAGTTGTCTTTTGGAAAAGCTTGATTTACATCCCTATAATCGACGCATGCTCTAATCGTTCCTTGTTTTTTCATTACAGGAACAATGTTTGATACCCAATCAGTTAAAGGAACCGGGTAAATAAAACCAGCATGGAGAAGTTTTTCAACTTCCACCTTGATGGCAGCGGCTTTCTTGGGGTGCACCTGCCGTAGCCGTTGTCGTACTGGTTTGACATCTGGATACATCTTTATTTCGTGTTCAACTATACTTGAGTCAATGCCTGGCATTTCATCATATGACCACGCAAAGACATCTTTGAATTTGCGAAAAAGAACTTCATATATTTCCAGTTCTGAAGGAGAACAACATTTGCCAACATAAATATTCTCTACAACATCTGTTTTGGTCGAGATATTTATGGTGATAGTCTCTTCGATATTGGACAAGTTTTGCTTGGAATCCACCGTGTTTACAATATTTGATAGGAAATAAAAAACTGAAGGATGATGAAGGTCATCAAGAGTATCTTCTTGACAATCCAGAAGATGGGAACAATGGTGGTAATCTTCCCATGGCGCCCCGTCAATTGTCATTGACTAAACAATTCCTTCGTCTGACCTATCTATCCAAATGCTTGATGAGAATTGATTTGGGTTTGCCTCCCATGCCAAAAACATTGATTGCTACAATATTTCTATTGGGCTTGGAGGCAATACCTGCAGATGATCCATGCTAATATCGTTTTTTGAGATCTTTTGAATAGAAGATATCATATTACAGGTTCCTACCGTTGCCACTTTTTCTAGATTGATTGGAGGTGGGAGGGCAAAAGTCCCAATTAATATAGGGTCTTTTAGTAGGCCTACTCCGATATTTTGAAGCGAATGGGGGCTTCCATGGATCATCGGAATTCTTCCCATAACTTGGGAACTACTGGGGAGAAATGTTTGTTGGTCGACGATTGTAATTCCCCTTTGAAATGGAAATGCAATCTTCTTGAAGTAGGTCGACACAACCGCAGCCATAGCATATATCCAGGGCCTTCCCAGTAGGATGTTGTAATCGAGGTTTCCGTCGATTATTTCAACATCTATTTCCACTGTCTTCCCCCCCAGTTCAACTTGCAAGTTACTTAAAATCCCATATGGGGTATATGTTCGTCCATCAAATGCTTTTAATGTCGTCAAAGATCGCGACAGGGTTGGAGATCCTAAAGTTTTCCAGCAACTCATCGACATAATACATGTAGATGCCCCCTCATCAATAATTGTTCGATGAACAGTTTTGTTGAGGGCTTTCACTTGAATGAGGAAAGCTAGTTGAGATGGTAACTGAGGATCATATCCTTTGTGATTAAAGAACACAAGATTAGAATCCTTTGGGTCAATCCCACCTATTGCTGATAATAAAGCCTGCTTTTGGGAGGGGTAATTTTGCAGTACCTCAAGTGTCGACATAACGAATGGCGATTGGGCCAGATCTTCCACTATATTATAATGTTGTGCTACTCTGGCATGAGGATTAAATGTCGACTTGTGTACTACTTCCTTTGGTAGTTTTATTGTTAGCTCTGGAATGATGGGCGGCACAACTTTTGTCGAAGTTGTTGTCGAACTACTAGGTTGATCTTTATCCTTGTTGTTCGATAGCTGTGGATTCTCGTAATCTTTATTCCTTGTCGTTATCAAAGCATCATTTTGCTGCTTCAAAACCGACAACATCAGCACTTGGGACGAGGAAGCATTGTCACTGGCAACCATATTTGTTCCTGGATTTGGAAACGGATCAGTTAATACCGCCGAGGTTTTTGAATTCTTGAAGAATTTTTTAAGCTCAGCTTTATATGGACAATCTCTTATCCAATGATCCTCATCACATATAAGACATGGACGATTTGGTTTCTTATCCCCAGAATGGTTTGCAGAAGATTTTTTAGGTGATGGTTCCTCCTGTTTCTTCTTCTTCCCTTTGTTTTTCTTCTCGCCTCCTAGTTGCTTGATTTCTTTGCCTTTGTCAGTTGAGACGACATTTACTTCCGAGGCGAGAAGTTCCTCATTTTCATTTTGACTAGAAATCTTACGGGCCTTTTTAGATGTACTGTTTTTTGATTTCGTGCCTGTCGTACCAATCACGCCATCGCCGACATGAGAGTCATTGTTCGATTTAGGAGGAGGAGGAACGGAAAATTCCGGTCTGGGAGCATCAGGGATTTTATCATAGAGCGTGTCAGACTGAGTATAAATCAAGTCTAAATATTGCGCATGAGCAATAACTTGCTCTTCAGTGACGACTCCTCCCTTTGCCACATCCTCTGTAATGGAAGGTAATAATGACTTAATAAACCATTCAACTAAAAGCTTATCAAGAACATACGTTTTTACCGTTCTACGACGACGTCGCCACTCATGAATATGATCGGATATGTGAGTGGCTGTCGTTTGCTTGAAATTGGTAAGAATTTCTGTTCCCGTTTCGTACCTTATGGGTAACTGAAAATGGGTTAAAAAGGTTGTGGCTAGGGTACTGAAGTTATCAAACGAAGCTCTAGGTAATTCAATATACCATTTTGCTGCTAGACCAGTTAATGTTCTCTAAAAAAGGCGAAGCCTAATCGAATCATTGTTTAGGGTGTTTGATGAACACCAAAGATGAAAGGTCATCACATGATTCGACAGGTCTTCACCTGGATTTCCATTAAATTTAGGAATATCTGATGGAAGTTTATGCAGAATCGCTGGCCACCAAGGGGTGTAAGCAATCAGATCGTTCGTTCGCCGATTTAGATCCGGTAACTCTAAAGTCACCACGAAGGGTAACTGTTGATTCAGGTTTGGCGAGGCATACCTAGGATAAGATGGAATTGCCTGAGCATTTGGTCTTTGCATACCAACATAATGAATTTGATGCTGGTAACTTTGGTAAGGTTGATGGGCATAACCATTATAGAATGGTTGATTTTGACCGTTTTGAATATACGGCTGCCCATTATTTGCAAAGATTTGTTGCTCAGATCCTTGGTAAGCTTGTTGGAATTGTGGTTGTTGATATTGCACCAGCCATGGTTGTGAAGCCATGTGTTGTTGTCCAATACTGGCTGTTTGACCAAGATGAGGAGTAATTGTACCCGTTTGGGCCTGTGTCATTCCACTAGTTGGCGATTGTGGTTGAGTCGCAGGGATAAGAGGTTGTTGTATTACGACCTGAGAAACCTGAGGTTGGCATACAATAGGCAACGCTTGTACTTGCGACACTGTCACAATAGCTGGCGTAGTTGGTATATTTGACATAGGTAAACATTGTTGCATCGAGTATACAACTCTTGGTTGTTGAGGCAGTATTGGCACCCAACCGCTAGATGTAATTCCAGCATAACCTGAATTTTGTTGTGAACTCTCGTATGGTTGTTCTCCCGAAGGAGACAATGAAAGGGTATATTTCCCCCCATACGGCGGTAATCCGGTACTCAAAGGAATGATTTTCCCTTGAGGACCGGACTGCCCAAATTGACACTGTGAAGGATCAATTTGCTGAGACTCAACATAAGAGCTCCCGGATATTACTTCGGATGAACAAACGGGAACGGACCATACTGTTGAAATAGCCCCTGAGTGGGCCCCATTTAGTGATTGAGAGCTAGTTGGGACAGATGGTATGCCGATGAACATTGTTGGAGTGACAGCAGGAAGTTCTGCCATCGCTGTGTCAGATGACACAGTCCTAGATGTCAACAGTTGTTCAGACATTTCTAGTCTGTCCAAAATATTTCCTAGCAATTCTACAGAAGCTTCTGATAATGGTAGACTAATTTCTGATGAAGAAGGATATAGGGTGATCCCGACTCCAAATTGCGATGGAGTACTAGATGGAGGATCCTCCACAATCTCTTCTATAGCAATCAGACCAGGTGGAAGAGGTAGACCGTCAGGTCCGTAAAATATTTCTGGTGTCGAAGAAGGTATAGATTCTGCAGCGACAGATGTTTGGGGAATAACACCTTCCGAATCAGCTGTAGATGGAGCTGGTTTAGTAATACAAGTGTTTACCTTCACACTAGGATCAGCTCTACTGTCCTTTGGTGGTTGCGGAACTTCTTCTATAAAGGCAGGGATACCAGAAATGTTTGGAGTAACTGGAGTCTTCGATGGTGTTGGAACACTTGTTCCAACTTTACCAGGGGATTTTGAACCGGTTAAACGAGTTCGCTTCATCTGTAACAGTTTTGATTCTGGAGACAAAGACGGTTGACTCGTAAGCCTCTGTGAACGACGGGGTTTCTATTGAATTTCTTCCACAATTGCGGATTACTCGATCAACTAAAAATCAAGGGGAAATATGTTTCCAAATTAAATGAATTTTATATGCTTTGACACAACTTGTTTTTTCAACTTTTAAGAGTCGAGAAAAAACAAAAGATGACTCTATTCGCCTTCGATTTTTAATGAGCTTGAAGTGACAAGTGCTTAGATGGACCTTTTCCTTTAAGGAGTCTAAAAAGGAACAAAAGAGACTACTCTGGAAGTCTAGACAGAGGGATTACCAAACCAATCGCAAAACTGCAGAATACTTTTTATGGTACGGCAGTCAATCTTCCCGAATGCTGTGTTCAGTGCATTGCGATCGATTGGGCAGCATACACGGCTTCCTATGGATAAAGGATATAGCCTATTGTGGTCTCCCAATATATACTCGACGGTACGTGGGAGCACAAGTCCGTACTGGCACTTGTCGTCTCAAAGTGGAGGAATCACCCAACCAGCAATGAAAACCACAGTTACGAGGCTTTACGACGCCGGAATACGTCTCTAGACTAGACTTCTAAACGTTGTGCGTTAGGTTCCAAAGAATTTTTAGATTCATTAAATTTATTTTATAGTTGATCTTGTTTAAGAAATTTTCCTTTCAAGTTCACCGCGTGATGTAGATATACGATTCCTAAAATGAAATCTAAGATGATAAACAATTGTTTAATCCTCTTTTTGCAATGAAAATCCTAGCTACTAAAGAAAGAGAGATGATATTCTTTCAACATAGAGCAGAGAGCACACACTATATACACTTTCCTAAATCAAACCAACAAACAGTGTAAATGCAAATGCACATGCATGTATTTTTTTTCCATCCTTCTTAATGTGCGAATGATAAAAGAAAGCTAAGCACAAATCTAAATTATTTTTCAAAGCGACATTACTAACAAGCTTCTTTTCAAGACAAAATGAAGACAATGATGACACTTTGCAATTTGGAATTGAAAACTTGCTTTCGACACTTGAAAAACTATTAATTCCAATCAAATACAAGAGTAACAGTGTAATCGACTATCAAGAACAATCAGATTCTCTTCTATGATTGAAAACGACACTTGCGACACTTCCAAATCAAGAAACGTGTTGGGTCCCTATAATACTAGTGATTACCCCATTACTATTGTAGTTATACCCCTTATTAATATTGTTGTTCCCCTATTGTCCCCATATTGTTATTACTATGCCCCATAGAATCCCTCTATTGTTATTTTTGTGGCTTTATATTATTATGGTTAGGTCGGCTGGGTTATATTGTGACTCCTTAGACTCCTATATATAGAAAGGAGGTTTTTTCATTTGTATCATCCAAGAATTGTTCATTTATGTAATGTAAAGGAGGTTGCCCCCTCGAAGAGGCTGAATTCTAAGGCGTTGATCTATCTTTTCTATCTTTTCTTGAGCTAGTTCCATAACATTTGGTATCAGAGCTTTGGATTCTAGGGTTTCGTTGCTCCAAACAGGTCATCGTGGAATTTTTGCTATAACTTGTTTTCTGTGATGTTTCAGAAGTTACAAAAAAACCCATTTGAGAAGAACTCGCGCTAAACCACGGGTCCAAATTTCAGAGCTTTTCGCACTATATTTGTGGAGATATGATCTGAGGAAGTTGGTCTTTTTGCAGACTCCTGAATTACATTCCAAATAGGTGACCTGGGGAAAATCGTCATAACTTTCTCTCTGGGGATCAGATTGAAATTGTGTAAGAAGGTATAGAAAGAGGATGGACTGTAGCTTCTTCTATGCGTTTTTCAGATCCAAAGGTCAAAACAGTGACTCGTGGCACATCGTACAAATTCGCTCTACTAAACTAGTCTATAATCAGGTCACTGTGGGAGATTTCGAATAACTCTTCCTTGGAGAATCCAATTTGGATCAGACTAGTGGCATTGGAAAGAGGACATAGAGGGCTACTATAGGTTGCAATTTCAGAACTGGATGATCTGAAAATACAGAGATACATCAGAGGCAATATCGAGCTCCTACAAAGTAAAAAAAAGGTGTGTAGATTCTTTTAAATTTTTTGCTTAAGAGTGGTTTGAAAATTTATTTTGAAGGAATTCAAAGGGCATAGTAGAGCATTATTATCGGTAACTGATGCCCCGAGGAAAGAAAATGCAAACACCTAGTAAGGAACCTGAAAGCTCTAGCATGACTCATGAAGAAGAAGAAGAAATGCTATATGATATATCAAAATTACAAGAACAAGTGCAACAAGTGTCACTTGCACAAAAAGCAACAAAATCTAAGATGGATGGTTTAAGGAAAGATGTAGAAGCTAATATGGATGGTTTAAAGAAAGGTGTAGAAGCTAATATGGATTGTTTAAAGAAAGACGTAGAAGCTAAGATGGATGGCATGGAAGCTAAGGTGAATGGCATGGATGATAAGATTGAAGAATTGAAGATAAATATGAATAAGTTGCTACAAGAAATTGTCACTAATGGTGAAAGGGTAGTAAAGGAAACTCATGATGAGAACAAAAGAAATGTTAATCATGATTCCATAGACTCTAATGTTGGATCGAAGACTCACCATATTCCAAAAATCGATATGAGGAAGTTTGATGGCAAGGATCCCGCACATGGATATTACAGATGGAGCAATTCTTCGATCTCAATAATGTGCAAAACACACAAAAGGTACGTATGGAAACTTTATATTTGGAACCAAATCAGTTTGTATGGTATCAATGGCTTTTCTCTCGTAAACAATTTATCACTTGGGCAATTTTTACGGAAGAATTGATAGCACATTATGAGGATACAAAAAGCAACACTTTTTTTAGCCAATTGATAAGTCTCAAACAAAAGGGTTCAATAATGGAGCACATTGAGGAGTTCCAAAAATTGAACATAAGGGTAAAAGATATTCCAGAGGAGCATAGGATTGATGTGTTCATAGGGTCTTTAAAGGATAATATCCAACATGATGTTCGCCTTTGGGAACCTGATTCATTAGAGAAGGCATTCAGGTTAGCAAGAAAAATGGAAAGCAAAATTATGGCAACCAGGAAGCATACCACTCACAACTATAAAGACGGAAGTGTTGTTGCCCCTAGTCTTCCACAACCTATAAGGTTGACACCACAACAATTGGAAGAAAAAAGAGCAAAAGGGCTTTGTTACAGTTGTGATAGCAAATACACTAAAGGTCATAAGTGTGCTGAGAAGAAATTATTCTACATAGATTGTGAAGAGGAAGAAGAAAAGGAGCAAGAAAGGTCAAAAGAAGAGGATATACTCCAGGAACAAAGCCTAGATGAAGAACAAATAAATCCGACCATATCTTGTAATGCATTGGCGGGAATTACCACTCCTCAAACCATCAAGATAGAAGGACAAATCAAGAAGAAAAAGGTAATAGTGTTGATTGATTCAGGAAGCACCCACAATTTTATTCATTGTAAGGTAGCAAAAGAATTGAATTGCTTCCTATATCCAGCACCAGAGTGTCAAGTGATGATTGCAAATGGAGGAACAATAAATTGCTCTGGAAAGTGCCATAATATCAAGCTATCCATGGGAGAATATGTATTGACTAGCCCAATGCTTTCCATTCCAATGGGAGGTGCTGATGTTGTACTAGGAGTCCAATGGCTACAATCCTTGGGTACAATAGCTTTTAATTTTCAAGAACTTTTCATCAAATTTTCTACGAAAGGAAAGGAAGTTGAATTAAGGGGTATTGCAGGGAAACCAGGAAAGATAATCAGCTCTAATGGTATGACAAAGCTTCTAAAAAAGGAGCAAAGAGGTGTAATTGCACAATTATGTTCGCTAGATGTTTCCACATTGGAATCATCTATTTCTCCAGATCTCCAAAAAGTCTTGGACAATCATTCCAAGGTATTTGAGACTCCCAAAGGTCTCCCACCTATGCGTGATCATGATCATGCTATTCATCTGATTCCAGGAAGTGTTCCTCCAAACATCAGGCCGTACAGATATCCCTATGTCCAAAAGAGTGAAATTGAACGTATGGTTGCAGAAATGCTAGAGGCTGGTATAATTCAACCGAGTCAAAGTTCTTTCTCTGCTCCAGTAGTATTGGTGCACAAGAAGGATGGATCATGGCGCATGTGTCCGGATTATAGGGAGCTCAACAAGCTCACTATTAAAGATAAGTTCCCCATTCCTGTCATTGATGAATTACTGGATGAATTGCATGGATCAATTTACTTCACCAAGTTGGATCTTCGTTCAGGATATCATCAAATCAGAATGAAGATTGAAGACATTCCGAAAACAACATTTAGAACTCATGAGGGTCATTATGAATTTTTGGTCATGCCTTTTGGCCTTACCAATGCACCTTCAAGGTTTGATGAATTCAATTTTCAAACCATTCCTTAGAAAATTTGTGTTAGTATTTTTTGATGATATACTAATCTACAACAAGTCTTGGAAGGATCATGTTGAACATGTTGACAGGGTGCTACAACTATTGGAGGAGAAACAATTATATGCAAAAAGATCCAAATGTTTCTTTGGAGTCCAGGAGGTGGAATATTTGGGTCATATTGTATCTCATGAAGGAGTTAAGGTAGACCCTAGCAAAATTAAAGCCATTAAGGAATGGAAAATCCCCACATCCATAAAGCATCTGCGAGGATTTCTTGGGTTGACAGGGTATTATCGCAAGTTTGTTAAGAATTATGGGAGAATAGCAGCACCTCTAACAACATTATTGAAGAAAGATGCATTTTCATGGACTCTGGAAGCAACAAAGGCCTTTGAACATCTTAAAGAGGCAATGTGCCAAGCACCGGTCTTAGCTACACCGGACTTCACAAAAACCTTTATTGTGGAATGTGATGCTTCAGGAAATGGAATTGGTGCTGTTCTAATGCAAGATGAAAGACCCATTGCTTTTGAAAGTCGTCCAATCAAGGGAAAGTTTTTAAGCAAAGCTATTTATGAGAAGGAAATGTTGGCAATACTCCATGCACTTAAGAAATGGCGACCCTACCTAATGGGAAGACACTTCAAGGTAAAAACGGATCATGATAGCCTTAAATACTTTTTAGAACAAAGATTATCCTCTGAAGAGCAACAAAAGTGGGTCACAAAGATGTTGGGTTATGACTTTGAAATCATCTACAAAAAAGGGAAGCAAAATGTGGTGGCAGATGCACTCTCAAGAAAGGATGAGGATGTGGAAGCATTGTTGTGCGCCATTTCTATTATCCAACCAGATTGGATAAACGAAGCAAGGGAGGAATGGAAGAATGACGAAGAAGTGTGGGCACTTATTCGAAAGTTACAACAAGATTCCAGTACATCTGATACATTTAGCTGGCAAAATGATTCGTTATGGTACAAAGATCGCTTATACCTCTGTAAGAATTCCCAGCTAAAACAAAAGATTCTTATGGAATTGCACACTTCTCCCTTAGGAGGGCACTCAGGATTTTTAAAAACTTACCACAGGGTTAAGAAGGAATTTTTTTGGGATGGCCTTAAATCAGATATTCAAAAGTTTGTGGCGGAATGTTTGGTTTGCCAACAAAATAAAGTTGAAACAATTAAGACACCGGGTCTATTACAACCTTTATCCATTCCAAGCCAACGTTGGGAGGAGGTTTCAATGGATTTTATCACAGGTTTACCCAAGTCTGAGGGAAAGAGTGTCATCATGGTGGTAGTTGACAGACTTACCAAGTATGCACACTTTTGTGCATTATCACATCCATTTAAAGCCAGTACAGTTTCTACTGCATTTATGGAAACAATTCAAAAGCTACATGGAAACCCAAAGATTATTGTAAGTGACAGAGATCCCATTTTCACTGGAAATTTTTGGACAGAATTATTTTCTTGTCTTGGTACTCAGTTAGCTCATAGCTCATCTTATCATCCTCAATCTGATGGGCAAACTGAGATAGTAAAAAAATGTTTGGAAGGATATCTTCGTTGCTTTGTATCTGATAAACAGACACAATGGGTCAAATGGTTGCCTCTGGCTGAATGGTGGTATAACACTTCCTTCCATACAGCAACAAAAATGACCCCATTTATGGCACTTTATGGGTATCAACCACCATCCATCACATCATATTTAAGAGAAAATTCTAAGGTTCAGGCAGTGGAACATCACATCGAACATCAACAACAAGTCCTCCAACTCTTAAAGGATAACCTCGTGTTGGCACAGAATAGAATGAAACAACAGGCAGATCAACATCGCAGTGAAAGAAGTTTTGATGTAGGTGATTGGGTATTCCTACGGCTACAACCATATAAGCAAATGTCCCTCAAGCAAGCTAAGAAGGATAATAAATTATCACCAAAGTATTATGGTCCGTACAAGGTGTTGCAAAAGATTGGTACTATGGCATACAAATTGGAGCTTCCTGCAGCTTCTCGATTGCACCCAGTTTTCCATGTTTCATGTTTAAAGAAGGTTATAGGCGACAAGCTCCCAGTTCAAACAATATTGCCAGAACTTGACGAGGAAGGAAAAATTATATTGGAACCGGAAACAGTCACAGAAACAAGAACTCGACAGCTACGAAATCGATCAATTTCAGAGTATCTTATCAAGTGGAAGAACTTATCCGCTGAAGATTCCACATGGGAGGATGAGAATTTTATGCAGAAGTATCCAAAACTGCTCAAGCGTTGAGGACAACACTTTTTTGAAGGAGAGGGGCATGTTGGGTCCCTATAATACTAGTGATTACCCCATTACTATTGTAGTTATACCCCTTATTAATATTGTTGTTCCCCTATTGCCCCCATATTGTTATTACTGTGCCCCATAGAATCCCTCTATTGTTATTTTTGTGGCTTTATATTATTATTGTTAGGTCGGCTGGGTTATATTGTGACTCCTTAGACTCCTATATATAGAAAGGAGGTTTTGTCATTTGTATCATCCAAGAATTGTTCATTTATGTAATGTAAAGGAGGTTGCCCCCTCGAAGAGGCTGAATTCTAAGGCGTTGATCTATCTTTTCTATCTTTTCTTGAGCTGGTTTCATAACAAAACGACAGTTCAATTATGCTACTTCTTTGTAAAAGAGAACTAAAAATGGCTCACAATACATAAAAACATTTACAGTTCTTTGCATAATGGAGGCAGAATAATGGCAAGGAAGGGGGTTTCCACAGAGGTATACTAACTACAGACAGCAAAACTCCTGAATAGAGCTGAAAAGAGTGAAGAAAAACCAAAGTCTGGAGGCAAAATTAGCCTTCTCTGACCATCGCACCTATTACACAGGGATTCCAGTATGCATCCCACCTACTGCACATGGGAAGTGCGATGCATACTGATATCCTTGAAGAGAGGGTGCGATGGTACAGTGCGAGACTTTTGATCCAGTTCTTGATCACAGTTTGCAGCACAGTTCAGGGATTTAGGCTGAGCAAGTGATAATCAGTAAATAAATCACAAGGGTAGATCTAAGGAGGTTACTAGAGCCACCACAAGGGCAATTAGGATGTTTACAAATAAATTGTTCAGTTTATAAACAAAACCCGGAGATAGACTAAAGCAGCATTGATCTACTTTGCACTTGCATAGCAAATGCAGTTCGAAGGCTAGCTGGCTTGACTTCAGGCTCCGTCTGTAAGTTTATAAAACAAACAAGTATAGAAAAGAAAACAAGCTATTCGCTCCCCAGTGGAGTCGCCATTTTGTTATCGGGAAATCTAGTGTCTATGCAGAGTTGCTAGTCCCACTAAGACTGGTAGCTATCTTAGAAACAAACAAACTAAAACTACTTTCATTTTCCTTTATGAGAAGTAGATAAGAGGGGAACGAAGGAGACCAACCTCTGCCTTGCACTTGGTTCCTTGCTTGATTCCTCTCCCTTCGGATAGATCTTTGCCACTCGTTTCCTCGTCTACCCAGCTTCAAAGAGTACCTGTGGAATCAAAGCGCATAACACTATCCAATAACAGAGATCTACTATCACAAACAATATAGGACCAGATATATATTGACCACACAAATGCATATATCATCAATCATACAAGAATGTGGAGGAAAACTTGAATAACTTTATTAATATCAAGAATAGCAAAGAGGATTACAACCAATTTTTCTAACCCAACATCATCCTCTCAGCAAGAAAGCCCTTCTTCACCTCATGAAAAGCTTAGATCACCCAACACTATGATGTTACACAAAGAAACCAGCAACACTTCCTTACAAGATACAAAATTCCAGCCTTTGGATCTCTGGGATGATGGATCCATATATAGATGATTGCAGGGAGGTGAGTCAGCTTCTGAGATTTGATTAATGTCCTCTCTCTGATAGTTCTTGATTCCACTTGGAGATTGATGATCTCTTACTCATCCCTGGGCAAATTCAGAGAGGCAAGTGTCATAGGAGAAGTTTCTGGAAGATTCCATGATCATCCACCTCGCAAATTGACTCTGCCATTTGTCCACTCTCGCCCATCACACCCCATAGAAAGGCTTTCCAGTATGCATCGCACCTCCCGTATACATTTAGGTGGGATTCATTGCACTTTGACCATGGAGCAGGTGAGATGGTCCAATTTTGACCAGTTTTGAGTAGTTTTTCATGGAGAACTTCTTGGAGATGATGTAATCAGCTGACCTTGTTCTTTTAGGGGATGGAACAATTCTTTTAGGGACTTAGGAGTCCTTGGTTTATGAACATGTTTGATTGGGGTTGCAGTGCGCAAAAATGTCTATAACACGATGGCATATAAGTCACCCTCTATCAATGTGATAAAGTCTAGCAAGGTCTTGGTTTCCTTGGATTTATTTCTAGACCCTCCCTTCTCCAGCTCTCTCGGGTGTTTAATGCGGGTGGACATCTCCTGAGGCTCTGTGTCATGCTGCTCTGTGTCCTCTTCTTCCGTCTCACATGAAGGTGACCGCATGCCTTTGTCAGAGCCCGCTTTGTGCCACCTGTCTATTTTCTTGCCTCCTTTCCTGCTTGTTCTGCTTGGGCCTTCTCAGTAGCCTCCTTTTTCCTCTTTTTGACCAGCTACACCATCTTCAACTTGGCCTCCTCCTTCTTCTTCTGTGTGGAGGACTTGCTTCCACCCATCACTAAGTCCGTGGTAGTGTGCCACTCTGCTAGCCATTTATCAAGCACCGCATCGATGACATCATCTGTGGCTAGGTACGGCAAATCATACCACTTCTGCGCAGGGTCCTTCCACACCCTAATTGAGATCTAATGGAAATCATCTTTAAACTCAACATAGATTTGTAGGTTAGCATATACGTGGGTGAAAATCGCGACTTTCGATTGGTAGCCATCCTGATATTCATTTCCATCAAGATCTAAAAGATCTTGTTGTCCCGAATGCGCTCCGTGTCCTTGGTCGCCTAACATGAAGCGTGCTTCGTTACTTCAGGAAGGTCTTGTGCGACGAAGGCACTACAAGAAAAAAGGAAATTGGTGAGGGGAAAAAATGTCACCATAAGCTCATTGGTGATGATCAAAAGAGCATTCGTTGTTGAAAATAGCAACAAGAAATGATAAAAATATAATCCAGAATATTCCAATTTTAATTTGTCCTTGAATTAAAATTGTGAATTAAATTCGTAGTTAGTCTCACCAGCTGCTTGGAAATAATTAATTAATTCATTATGGATTAATTAGTTGGAGAAATTCAAGTTAGAAGTCTTTCTGAAGTCAGGCAACAGTTATCCCTTAAATTAAGGAGATTATCCCTTAATTAAGGAGATAAGATTGAGTTATATTTGAGTTGTAATTAGTTAGCTCAGTTTACTGAGTTAAGTCCAGTTAAATTAGTTCCAAACTATTTGAGGAACTAATTGTGAGTTATCAGTCAGTTGATGCATGCATGCACTCAACAAGTGTACTCTAGATAACTGAAGATTCTCTCATCAAAAAGTCATGCATGTCTATTCTAAGAAAGACCCAGTTGAGCTAAATGTCAAGGACATGTTACTATCAGTTTCATGTGTTATAAAGGAAACTCATCCATGTAGTCAAGGAAAGGTTCCTTGAGGATTGCGCAATTTTGATAGTGTGTTAGAGTAGTGTGTGAGAGCAGTGTTACACTGGGTGAAGGATATCATCCCAGAGGTAACTGTACAAGGAAATAAGAGCTTGGAGGACAGAGGATAAGGCTTGTGAGAAGCTTTGATTGCCTTTGAGCATCCAGGAAGATTGTACTGAGAGCTGGCTAGCTGTGAGAGCTAAGGCTTTGTATAATTCTGATGTATTTCCACCTTGTATGATAATACAAATAGTGGGGTTTCTTAGCTGAGGCTTTCCCCAGAGTATTTTCTGTGTTTCATGTGTATTGATTCTTCTTCTTATGGTTATATGTGTTCAGCTCAGATTCAACTCAATCTTTAATATTCCACAAGTTTGATAGTAGAAGTAGATTATAATATTTTTCTTTGGTATATTGCATTATCGAGTTAATATACAGTCAGATTTTCTACATAGTTCTCAGAGGTAGATTTGTAGAGAATTTGCAGGAAATTCTACGTCATTCGTCACCAAAAGTATAGGTGTTGTAGTGACATACAAAGTCTGTCACCAATAATGATTTATAATGACAGATAGTGGTCGTCACCATTTCATATGAGCAATGGTGATGGACCATAGCCTCCGTCACCAAAAACTGAACGTCACCAAAGGTGGCGTCACCAAAAGTATAGGTGTTGTAGTGACATTCAAAGTTCGTCACCAATAATAATTTATAATGATGGATAACGACCATCACCATTTCATATGAGAAATGGTGATGGACCATAGCCTCGGTCATCAAAAGATGAACGTCACCAAAGGTGGCGTCGCTAAAAGTATAGGTGTTATGGTGACATTCAAGGTCCGTCACGAATATTGATTATAATGACAGATAGTGACCGTCACCATTTCATATGAACAATAATGATTTATTGTGATGGATCTTTAATGGTAATCACTATTGGTGCATATATATGGTGATGTTCATTGATCGTCACCAAAAGCTGCATTTCTAGAAGTATAGGTGTTGTGATGGCATTCAAGGTCCGTCACAAATAATGACTATGTTATCACTCAGAAATCTTCCTTAGAAGGTATAAAAAAAAGGAATAATATGAGGTAACCACAAACCTAATCTTTTAGACTCAGGTTCTAGCCAAATTAAGTCCAGAGAGGGCTCTCTCTTTATAATTTAACTTTGTTTTGGTGGGATTTCAGGCTCGTTCTTAGTGCTCATAAGGTTTTTATTTGGTCTAGAGAGGATTGGAGAGTTTTTGTAACTGGAACTGCTTTAATTTTCTTAGGTTGATTTGGTACTACTCTCTTGTTTTGGTCCAGAGCATCAGTGTTCTTTTTTCTCCTCAAATTGTACTGTTTATGCACTTCGAAGATAGCAGAATCATACCCTTGCTTGTAGTCAAATGATTCTCCAGTTTGGGTCTGGAACTACTGAAGCATGTGTAATTCCTGATCATCTTGAGTCAAAAAGACAGTTTCCTCCTCATCTAATCCCATTAAGTTAATTTGTGTGTCTTGCTCAGGGTCTTCTAAATGGGAAGTTTCAGCATAGTTTTCTTGAAAAGGAGGCCTAATATTCTGATCAGGTCCATTTTTTCCAGTGTTCTGATTTTGATTCTTTCTAAAGTTTGGATTTCTCACTGGAGGTGCCTGTTGGTTGTCCCAGTGAGGCTTTCTTTCGATGTTCTCCATCCTATCCATCAGTTTTTCCATTCCTTTGGCTAGGGCATCCATTTTAAGGTCAAAGGGTGAGGTTTCATCTTTCAAGGGTGCTCTTCGTTCGTTCCTAACCCTAGCTCTTTTTGCTAGCAGATTAGCTTCTACACTAACTGCTACACTCTGCATATCTTCTAGAGTTGGTGGATTTCTTTCTCTAAGTTGAAATGCCATATCAGTGTCAAACCTGTCTGGAAACTTTATCAGAGCTAAGCTAGGTGGGGGTCTAAGGTCGACTGGTATTGCATTGTATACACTGTTAAATCTAGTATAGTAGTCCTGAACTGTTTCATTTGGTCCTCTCCTAATGTTTTCATACTCTGAAAGAATTTGAAGAGGGTTCTTTTTCTTTTCCCATATATTTAAAAATTATTGGTAAAAAACTTCTAAACTATCTATACTATTGTTAGGCAGAGATCTAAACCATGTTCTCACATCGCCAGCTAGAGTTTGGGCAAAAATTCTCATTTGGACATCTCCAAAATCAATTTCATGCAATTCGAAATGATCTAGCATCTTTGTTTTATGTCGTTGTGCTGTGTAGGATCTTGTGCCATCAAATAGGACAATCTTACTCTGGTAGTCCTGTGGCATGGCACCTCATGGAGCAAGCATAACAAGAGGGGCATATCTCTTTTCCATGGCTCTAAGTTGGGTAGGACTGAGAGCTGGAGTTTGGTTTCCCAGGGGTGGTACAGAGATTGATGGGGAATTGGGGATACTAGGCGTTTGATGGGTAGTGATAGGTTGATAGGGAAGTGAAGGTATGAATGGAGGTGTGGAATGAACTTTAGAGATGTGAGGGAATAATGGTGAACTAAAAGAAGTTGAAGCTGTGTCAGAAAGTTCAGGGATCTTAACAGTAGTGAGGGATGATTGAGGGGAATTTAGAAGATACTGGTCAATTGATAAGTTTGCCCTTTGGACTTCAAGTTCAGATGTAAATTCTGGATCTAGAACTATGTCATCAAGTGCACTCTCAGACCTGGTTCTAAATAGGGAAAGGTAAAAATATTCATCAAAGGGGAGGTCTTCTAAAACAACCACTCATCTGGGCAGGAATCTGCTTTAATTGAAGGTGTAGGACTGGCCGAACTTTCTTGTCCCCTGGATATTCTTGAAATTAGATTAGGATTGTCAAATACTGGGGGAGGGTTTGGATCAGGATTGGCCCTAGTATAATGAGTTCTCCTTGAAGCCAGAATTTCAAGCTTTTTCTAATTACTTTATTTTTTGTGAAATTTTATAAATAACTTCTAATAAACCCTTCAAGAGGCTTGAAATAAAAATTTGAAATTTCTCAAAGGTTTATTAAGACTGAGGGTTTGAGTCCCCAGTATGGTCACCACTATGTTATCACTCAGAAGTCTTCCCTAGAAGTTATAAAGAGAAGGAATAATCCGAGGTAACCACAAACCTAACCTTTAAGACTCGGGTTCTAGCCAACCTAAGTACAGAGAGGCCTCTCTCTTTATAATTTAACTTTGTTTTGGTGGGATTTTAGGCTAGTTCTTAGTGCTCATAATGTTTTGATTTTGGTTGGGTGGTGGAATTCTAGGAACAGATGGACAGAGCAAGGCTTTCAAGCCATTGAGCTATGGAGTCAATCAAAGAATGGCTTAACTAGATCAGGTCAATCACTAAAGGAAGAGTTCACAGGGTAGGTTAGCAAAGAAAAAGACAAATATTCAGGTTCAAATGGATGAGGTAGTCCTAATCAAGGTGAAAGGGCAATGAAGAATCCTTAAACCGGGATCAAGATGAAGAGTAGGAGGTGATCATGAGCAAAGGGAAACTAAGAATCATTTACTATAGAACTAGGGGGGAAACTACTAAATTAAGGGAGAAATTAAGAATTCCCAGACTAAGATAGTTTAGCAGAAAACATTAAGAATGTAAACAGTCAAGACAGAGAGCATTTAAGCCAGTTCTGAAATATAATTCCTAGTCTAGCATTCAAATTTCATAGAAACACATATGATTATTTATAAACATGAAGAGAAACAACAATACACATGAGATAGAGAATACTTATTTGATTTCTTCTTTACACAAGAATCATGTGAAATGTCTTTACTTTATTCCTTTATCCAGCAAGCCAATCCAATCTTGATTACAATAGCTCCTTAACTTGAGAAGAAAATGTCTTTGAATCCACACTCAATACTTCAAAAGGTGAAGTATTTATACAAAAAGTATTTACAAAATATCTTAAAACAATATGAGAATTAATCTAGGAAATCAAAATATCTTCAAGCATGAAGATAGAGACAGATGGAAAACTGCATCATGTTGTCCCTTTTATTGTGGTTGTGTTGGCTATTGCAGTTGAACTTGAGCCCTTTTAAGCTGGCTGATATGTGTACATTGGAATCATTTGTGTCTTTAACCTTTGACTGATACTCTTTACCTGTTACTCTTTGACCCTATTTACCTGTTTTCATCTGGCTGCCATTTAGATTTACTGTGGTAACTTATAGTAAATCTGTCAAATTTTTCCACCATTCATCTTCAGGTAACTTTATCTTGAGCATCCTTCTATATATCTCATCTACCTCAGTGTATTGGGAAAAATTTGGCTTGGTGACAAATAGATGCTTCACTTCATGCTCTAGGAAGAATAAATTTTCTAAAGTATCATATAATACTTTCCCTGTTGGCAATGCTTTGACTCCTGAAGTGCTTGCCTATTCTTTGGACAATTTCTCTAGTCTGTCAACATAGTTTGATTGGATCATAAGTTTGTCATCGATTACCATGGGATTGGGAAGGCCTTTATCCCTCAAAATTTGAAGCTTTGCCATGAATCTGTCAATACCAATCTGCATGTTATGGCATTTTTTCTCTAGATTGAGCATAAAGTTTCTTTTAGTCAGAACCCTTTGGACTTTGATGATGGTTTCAGTTTTGTCCTCCAAACCAAGCTCACTTAATTCCTTCTTGTTCTTGTTGTTCAAGAATTTGATGAGTTGATTAGCCTCTTCAAGCTGGTCTCCCAGGTCTTCCTTGATCTTTTGTATTGCTTCAGTGGCCACTTTCACTAGTTCTATTTGCTCAAATATTACTTGAATTGATGGCCAAACATCATTGACTGAGTCAATGATATTGGCCCAAAGAATTTTCTTAGTTTGTCCTAGTGGATTTTGCAATGTTAAATCCTTCTCTAGGATCTTAACCTTCTCACCCATCCTTAGGGCTTTCTGTGCTTCTTCTTTCTGCTGTATTTGGGCAAGTTTACAGTCAGTTTCTAGGCTTTCTATTTTCTCCTTAAGCTGTTTTAGCTCTGTAGCCTGGATGGACATTTCCTCCATGGCTTTTACTAACTTTGTTGTCTTCTCTGTTGAAGTACCTGCTGTTGTAGACTCAGTTGTGATTGGTAGTGATGTAGCAAGTGGAGCTATTGGTGCTAAAAAGGCTGCCAATGTTGAGGGAACTGCAGTAGAGACTGTGGGAATAACAATCTATGGAGTGGTGGCAAACTCACTCTGTTTAGACTGAATCAATGTGTCCAACTCTTTCTTAGTTTCCTTCAACTGATAATTTAGCTTAAGAACCAAGTACATAAGCTCTTCTTGTTCCTTCTGAGTTTCTAAGACTTCTGTTATTTGTGGATGATGAAGATGTGGAATTTTGAGCTAATTTTTCAAAGTAGCTATGTCATCATTCTTCTTTTTAATTAACCTTTCCTGTAGCTTTCACATCTTTGGGATCATGTGCCAACTCTAGTATTAAGTCCTCCAAGGACTTGATTCTGGTATCCTTGGCCTGTGAGGAGGCCTTTTCTAGTTGAAATTGTGTTAATATATTATTCAACAAATTCTGTAACTAGTGGGCTGCAATGGCTTTGCTTGTCAATGTGGAATATACCATCTCTCCTGTTTGTTTATGAAATTCAATTTGGTCAATAGGATTTATGTCCTTTGCCAGCACTTCAAAATCTGTCTTTTGGTAGTCAGCTGTTGAGCTGGGCTACTGAGTGGTGGGCTTCAGAAAAGTCATCTACATTTTTCCTTCTTTCATATCAAAGGCTGAAATAAGCCTTGTTTGGTTGGTGGGAGCCAGTTTGAGGTATTGTGCATAGCTTTGGGCTTTTAACCTGTCATTCCTAGCCTTTATTTCCTTATACTTTTCTCTGATATCTTGGTCTTGGTCAGATGGAATCCTTAATGAGGACTCTTCCACACTTTTCTATTTTTCCAACATTTGAGTAGGTGTTGTGGAAGGTTCTTGTGTTCCTCCAGAGGGAGTAGCATGTCTGCTCCCTTCTCTTTCTGTGCTTGTGGCTCCAACTGTTTCCTTCACTGAATTCTTTCTCGAAGAAAGGATTTAACCTTTGCCTCTTGACATAAGTCTGTGAAATTGCTCTGCCTGAAGGAGTGGCCTCCTCCCTGTCTCTTTTGGGGTTCTTCTCCTCATTTAGAGGAGTTTGCATGGTAGGGGGAGTACTCATAATGTGCTTTGGCAGTCTTGTTTGAGTCAATTCTTCTGATAAGTCTGGTTGTTTTGACTCTTCTTGAACCTGGGGTCCTTCTTCTGCTTGTTGTTCACTGTGTGCCTGTGATTCCCTTTGGGCTTGGGATTCTTCTGGTACTTGTATGAAAGAATCTTCATCAAGTCTCCTCTCTAGATCAATTAATGAATTTTCAATAGCAACTTCAGTGCTATCTCTGTCCACTAGAGTATTTTCCACCCATTCCAATTGATTTGCATATTTTTCTATCTTAGGGATTTTGTGGTGGATATAGGGAGACAACTTGTTTTTTTGTCTTCTATTGCAGATGAAATCAAAGGGGTCATATCTCCATATGAAGCTTTGTTTCAATTTGAGCCTTTGAAGGATTTCTTTTGCTTCTCTTCCAGCTTCTCGACTATTGCACACAAAGGGGCCTAGTTGATCTTTGATTTTGAGTTGAGCCTTCTTTTTGGCTTTCACAAAATGTACCTCATCTGAGTTGATTATATGTCTATAGTACTCCAGAGCAAATAATCTCATTGGGAGGTATCTGGGTAACTTGTATGGTGCTAACTCACAACCATAGATCCTAATTTCAGTGTGATTTTGGTACAAGTACCAATCTCCCACTTTGTGTTGTTTTGAAAGTTGTAGGATCCTCCTGATATCTAAATTGATCCTTGGAGGAGGGCTTCCTAGCAGCATGGTCACTACAAGATGTACAAAAAGATCTATGAAGTCTGTGTATGGATATGGTGATTCATATTTGTGGATCAAAGGAGTCCAAAAGACTACTGACCTAGGGTTGCCTCTGGTATCAACTTTTTGAAGAGTAAATGGGAATTTATCAGTTTGATAATATAAGAAAAGGTGGTACAGAATTGAGGAATACTTGAATACCCTTTCATTGTTCGTTATTAAGAATTGATCATGCATTTTATATGCTATGAATTTGGTATAATCATACATGATGGTAGGGGGCTGTCCTGTGGTAAAAATGGACATGAAAGCTAGAATGATTTCATCAACATATTCACTTGTAGTATAGCCTAAGACACTAGATATCATTGACACAATGTCCTGGCCAAGTTGGGAAAATATGGTAGCCACATATGGAGGGGGTTCTGTTGGGACATGCTTTCCCTCCCTGATGAAGGTCTGAAGCATTTCAACAAGTCTGGCAGGGGTAATCTTGGGGAATTTGTCTAGCAGGTCTCCAATGGAAATGGGGGTCAGATTTTGTCCTGGTTGCAACTGTAGCATTTCATTGATGGATTCAGTAGTGATGGTAAAAAGTACAGTATGGTCAAGGGACATCACTGCTCTTTGGCTGGGACTATAGTTTGTATGGCAATAATGGACAATTTCGGGAAGGATATGTACTGGAGGGAATTGGTACTTGGGTAAATTAGACTCCCAAAGACCTATTTTGTCTGTATGGTTTAGGTATTGGTCTTTGTACAGGCAGCATAATTTCAGTGGGGATTCATGGACAGAGGTGTCCTTGATTTGAAAGTCTTTGTCCGCCAAAGGGAGATGGTCTAAATCTAGATGGGGAGTGGTAATTGGTTAGACATCTATTGCAGCTAGAGTGGCCATCCTTAGTTCTTGTGGATTTAAGAATGGGGAAAAGGGTTTTTAGTCAAATTGGGGCAATTTGGTTCAATTACAGAGTAGTTTGGGGTTTCTGTGGAGTTCTTTTACTTAATTACTTAATAATTTCAAGCAATTGAGTAATAGGTTTAGGAATGAGACAGGGTTTCTCGGTGTATTTGGATAAATACCTAGAATTTTTGGCTCTGACGGGTCGACAGGTGACTATGCATGGTTTCAGGAGGTCTATTTGAACTGGAGGGTCGACTGGAAGTTCAATTTGTTTTGTAGGTTGGCAGTTGGACATGGGTTGGCAGTTGCATGTAATTTATCGCTTGCATGGAGGTCTGAGCATCTTTTTCATGATAAAACCAAAAAATAATGAGTTTTTTAGTTATATTTGCAAAGTCAACTGTTTGGCGGGCACATGGGGAAAAGGTACATTTGGATTTTAGTGGGAGATGGGATGTTTTGTCGTCTAGCGGGAGGCGGTAAGTGGGTTTGATCACACCGCTTTTGGGGCTAGAGTGGTTTCGGGGGGAGGCCACCTGATGCCATTCATCGGGCGCCACGTAGCATTGGGGCCCAAAAGAAAACTACCCATATCGGGCGGGTAAAGGTCGGGCTTCGGAGGCTGCCCGATATGATCATCCACCATTGGATTAACGGGGGGCCGATCATATGGTGATTGGGGTGGGATTATGGCATGAATTTAATGGAGGGGCCCGGCGAAGGTTTAAGAGTGGCGGGTTAGATTAAATGATGGATTATGGCAGGTTAAGGGTGTCAGGGGTAATTTCATTGGCGGAGGTCGATTATTAATTAACCACAGATCGGTTAATTAATTCATTTATTGGGTTAGGGTCTATTATAAAGTTTATATTTCAAACTTCTTTGGGGTGGGGTATTAATACATAGGGATTTGTTATATAACTATACAGGAAGGGTTATTTCTTTAGGGAATTAATATATATAAAGTTAAAAGTTAATATGAAAATGAAAAAGCGCTAAAGTGTAATGTATTCATTCATTTGCTGTTTGTCATAAACACATTATACTTAGGCTAAAGTATTTTTTGGGTTTTTTTGAAAAAAGGGGTCTTTTCATGGGGGATGATCACTTCTCCTAGGATAGCAAGGTTTTATCCTTAGAAAAAGGGGTTTATTAGGGGAAAATGACTTTTCCTTAGGAAAATGATGTTTTTTCTTAGGAAAAGGGATTTTCTTGGGAATATGAGTGAATTGAAGGGGGTGAATGCTTATGAGGGGAATTTTAGTACTTAAGACCTATAAGTCATTGGGCCAAGGGTCTGGTCCCTCCAGAAGTCAGAGAAATGCTTTGAGCCCCTTTGACTTAAGATTTTGGGTACTTAAGACTTTTTATTGGAAATTAGTTAAGTGAAAGGTGTAATGAGTGAGGGAAGTTAATCAATTTGACTTTGTGAACTTGATACATGCCCAATTTTCATCCATACTTAGAACTTTGATGATGAAGGTGATCAATATGCTTTTATCTAACAATCATCACAATTCTACAACCTTTCTTCTACTTACCCACCTACTCATCCTACCATTTTTCTTCTCTTTATTAGGGTGCACTTAAGCTGGAAAACCCTTATCAAAACATTTTCTTTTCTTTTACAATAGTAATCTAACTAAGTCTAACCTTATTACATCCAAGGGCTCAGATTAAATAGTTGAGCTCCTTTTATTCACTCTACCTAATCTAATTATCTGCCAAGATTACACTGTTTGGTCAGATTTTATTCTCTATCTATAAGCATGAAATAGTCAAGTTTAAACATTTTGACTATCATGGATTGTGGCAAAGGTAACAAGCTGCACACAATCATTTATTCTGCATCAAAAGTAACTAGGAGTGGCATTTTGACTTGCACACTTTCATGGTCTTTTCTTTTCTTGGGGTTCATTTTTTCATCTTTTTTGACCCTTTTTATTCTTTTTTCCTTTGATTTTTCTTTTAGGACATACACTCTTTACATTTTTTAATTTTTTGAATATGGAAAACATTTGCAAAAAAAGCAAAAGGTATGTACATATTACAGGTTTAATCTCAGCGATTCAAAAATCATGACTCCTATTGGTATAGGAACCTAACAGACTATAATTACAGACAATGACCATCACCATTTCATATCAACAACAACAATTTATGGTTATGGACCTTTGAGGGTCGTCACTATTAATGCGTATATATGGTGGCATTCTTTGATCGTCACCATTTCATATTTTTGGTGAGGGTCAAAAAATGTCAACAAAGCTCATTGATGATGGTCAAAAGAGCCTTTGTCACCAAAAATTGATCGTCGCCATTCCATATGGATGTCAGGGCATGATGGAATCAAACCACCAACCTCCTGCTTGTAAAGCAGGTGCTCTTCCATTGAGCTAGCACCCTTTAAAGAATTATATTTTTAAAAATTAGACCTTGAAACTTCATAAATTGTAAATTCTACAACTTTCAATAAATTAAAGTCTCAGCAATATTTTACTAAACAAGCAAAGCAACATCAAAGTTGTAGGTCCCTACCTAATGGTTATTGAAGTTATGCAAATTGGGTGGAGGGAAAAACAGTTATGTATAAGAGAACCAATATGTTCAGTTAAATACTCAATTAGAAGTGAAACTCTGAAGACATTTATAAACTATAAATGACCTATAACTATCAAATGCACCAAATATTGCAAAGGAAATGTCATAAGTGGATATCATATGGAAGAAGAGGAGGCAGGGACTTAGAACCCTTGTACATCTTGGCATGCCTTAGCACTTGGAACATCTTAGCTTGTTTGACATGTCTTCGTACTATCTGGCACATCTTAGCATGCCCTAGCATTCCATAATACACATTGGTAGTCATGACCTCACAACTAGCATTGCATTTTTCCATGACTTGGGAACCTTACATTCACTAGAACGCATTGGCACTCTCTAGTTTCCATCCCTCTGTTATACTCCATAATGGACTAGGCTTATGAGGAGATCGACAGAGGTAACCACGGACTAAGATTTAGTTTGGTAGCTAGCCCTACCAAACCATAGAGGGCTCTCTCTATGAAATCACAACCAAGAGATGACTAGAATGTCAAGGATTTTGGGTTAGATAGATAGGCTTAGGTGGGTTTTTGGAAAATTTAGGGACTTGGAACTCTATCCACCGGTGTCTTATCTGGCAAGGACTTTGTCAAGGAGGCAAGGACTTGGAAATCTATCTAGGATAAAGCCCCTAACATGCATGACAGAAGCTCCCTAGAATAGAGTACCTCCTAACTAGAAGAGTGTCCCCTACTCAAAATATAGAACCCTTCTCTACTATGCATTTTTCTTAAAGATAAATATGTGCATAAAATAGTACTAAGAAAAACACCTAAATTAAGAAAAGTGAGCATCTAAGTCAAACTATAAAAGTACAATAAATATGGCTCTATATAAGTTTGGGAAACACTACTAGACAAGCATGCTTTCATACAACAACAATAAGATGCCTAAAATCGATGTGATTCTTTCATCATTGTTATACCCTCACATCAAAACTAGAACCTATAGCATGTACCCCAAGTCTATATGCATATGCTGAAGGTGTAGATTGAAAGGACCTGCTGAGATGAAGTACGATTGAAGGAGAAACACCTTCAAAACAATAGATAAAGTCTATTGTGAATTCAACCCATTTGAACACAGACCAAGGTTGCTACTGTTACATAGTATTTTGTCACTGACCCTGCATTCCCTGATCCCGGACACTACCAGTCCATGTTATTGACATCTGCTTTGTGTCATGTTACAAAATATGTGTCAGTGTCTTCCTTTTCAGATCAGGAAGAATACCTTAGTTCATTACTCTTGGAGCAGACCCTTTTTAACCTATGTTTTTGGGTTGTCGCGGGTCATCAGTTATTCCACCCGTGAAGATGGTCAAGATTGAACTAAGCCTAGCGATGTCATCGCTTTGTCTCTTTGTTTCACTCGCGACGAACTACTTTTGGTGAGTTTGTTTTAACAAAATTGTCAATGGACGGTCCTAGGGTTGGTTGTTGGATAAAATGAGCTCAGCTCTCTCCTTTGGGATGGTTGTTCCACCTTTTGTGCAACCTCTCAAAGGGATAAGCTCTTTCTCTCGTCTCTTATGGAGGCTCCTCCTCCTATAAATATCTCCTTCATGGCTGAGATCAACTAGTTCAGTTGGTTTGGAGAGAGTTTGAGTGGAGTCTGGAAGTAGCTTCTAATGTAACTTAGCTTGGGATAGTTTTTTGTGGATTTGGATTGGTTGTATGAGTGTTCTAGCATCATAATTTTGCCTTTTGGGTAGGAGAGAGAGTTATTCATCCTCTTGGGAGACACTTCATGAGTGAATGCTTGCGGAGACATGCTGACAAGACCCTTCAAGGAGATCTACAATGTCAAGGCATGGTTGTAAGTTTTACTTTAGTTCATATTAATACAAATCAATAGTTTATTTCCTATATTATATGTCAAATTGCATATTGATAGCTTAAAGTTCCTTGACCCTTTAATTAGATCGTTTTTGTCGTATTCTATTATGTTCGTTGTTGTTCTATGTATGTTGTTTTCAGGTACAAAACTGATTAGAACGAAAACTGGAGCAACACAACAAGAACTTCGTCAAATGAGTATTTGAAGGTAGGCCTTCATGACATCAAATATCTAAGGAAATTTGCTTTGGTATTGTCTTTGCTGTGACTAGACCCACTCTAGGGCTAGAGGGGTTGCCTCTGTCCGTAGAGGGAAGTTGCCTGCATCACAAGTTGGCAACCATACTGGGGAACTATTTCTTTTGTCTCTTATTTGATTTTGCTTTGCTTATTTATTGTCTCCTTTACTTTCTGGGTAGAACACTCCATATTGTGGGTGGTTGACTACTCCTGGTAGTCTTCCCTCTATCATAAGTGATAGGTCTGGCCTTTTCTCAGTTGATTTTTTAAGTTTTTCCTTTGATTTGGGGTCGCCGCCTTTTATTTTATGACAGTCGTGTTTGTGCTATATAATTAGTTGCGCCTTCTACTGTTTGGTGTGATTAAATCACCTCACAGTCGCGAAGGGCTCTGAAATAGGCTCGACACTTTTGTTTGGTGTACTCTTGCGACAACATCGCAAAGTAGCTAGTTAGGGGGGTGCGATTTTTCATTATCGGCGCATGTTGTCAGTTTGACGCTCACGAAGATTCCTATAAGTTTTAATTTTGAAGTTCTATTTGCTAATTGGCCAAAGTGTCCTATCATTCTAAGCTTGTATTTCACCTATTTGTTGTCTATAAAATTGTTGTTTGCTAGAATACTTGACTCTTGGTTTCAATCCCATGAGATTTCTCCTTTTGAACTGTGTGAACTGTTCACCTAAGTTAGGGTTTCTTGAAGCATTAGCTTTTTCTTGGGTTGCTTGTTCGTTTGGACCTTTGAGCTATGTTTGAAGCGATCCCTTGCTTTGTTTAAGGCTTTTCCTTATTGATGGTTCTTTCATCTTCCTAATTGGTATGTGACATTTGGTTATCAAAAATTTCAAGTCTTTTTTGTTTGGTTTCCTTCCATCACTTTGGAAGAGATCACATTGCTTTCCAGTCAATTAGAAAGCTTTCAAGCTTTTGCAAAAAGAAACATATTCTTTGTTTTAAGTCTTTGATTAGTTTCTAAGTGGAATGTGCCTCTTTACTTATTGAATAATTTCATTTGAAAAGGAATTAAAACTATCATTGTTTTGAGTTTTGCATTTGGTTGCTTGTCATCTATTCGAAAAAACAAAATATCGCATTCATTTTGCATTAGGAAATAAGAACAATCTTTTGCATTAGTAAATTCTTGACATTTAGAAGTTGAAAAGCAAAGGATGTATTTTTCATTTTCTTAATTAGATTACTTGCAAGTTAGTGAAAGATAGAAGCATTTCTCTTTCCTCTTTATTGGTTTTCTTGCGAAATAACGAAAAGTACCATTCTTGCATTTACTTGCTTGTTGCTTTGATTGCTTTGAAATGAACCTCTCACTTTTCTTTAGTTAGTTCTTCATTGAAACGAAATGGTTTCTGTACTCATTTAGTTGCATTCTAGGAGTTTTGAAGATACATTCGGTAGGGCCTTGAAACTGAGATCTAATTCAAAATAAACTGCTAAATTTATCGAATTAATCTAAAAACACATTGGAACTTAACGCTCATATATCTAGAGGTTTAGGCTAGAGACGTGTTCTTGTGTCTTTAAACCTAGTGGCTGTTGTTTTTCACTAAGGTTGGGTGATTTCTCCTTTTATGATTAGATAAATGCTAGTATAGACTTATGCTCCCTGTACCGTCGCGTATATGATGGGAGATTGCACTAGGTTGCAATCTTGTTATCCATAGGAAGCTGAGTCTGCTACCTTATGAATTGTAATGCACCGAACACAACATTCGGGAAGATTAGCTGCCATACGAGAAGTCCTTGGTCATTTCTCTTTCATTTTAATACCAAGGTGTATATGCAGTTTTACGATTTGTCTAGTAAACCTTTTGCCTAGAGTTCTAGAGCAGTCATTTGATCTTTTTGACTCATTAAACTTAAAATATCATTCGAGCACTTGTCCTTTCGAGCTCGTTTCCAATCGGAAGTGATAGAGTCACCTTTCATCCTTTTCTCGACTCTTAAAACATGAAAAGGCAAAGTTTTGTTTCAGTGTTCTAAAATTAACTTCCCACGAAATATTCCTAGTAAAAGTTATCTTCCTTAGTAATTCTTTAGAGTCAATTCCAATGGCAACATTTCTAGAGTCCACCCATTAAGGGTTATCCTCAGAAGGGAATATTGGTTCTTTTCCTTCTTTTGGAAATGTTGGTGATCCTTATATGGTAACGTTGTCCCTCCTTGGGTTAACCATTGGTTTACCTATCTAGTTATTTTCAACCTCAGTGATCTCGAGTGTCCCAACTCCTACCCCGTCATCTCCTTCATTCAAATCATGTCACGATGATTCTAAGGTTGACCCCTCGTCTTCTTCCCCTATTTCTTCACCTTCCTCTTCTACTTCGCATGGTGAAAATTTCAAATCTAGTAACCAGGAGGCTACTACAAAGAAGAAGAAGATGAAGAAGAAGAAATCAGCTAAGCAAGAGGCCGGCTGTGTGGCTGTTACTCCAAATGCACCTCCTATAGGCAAACCTTTTGTTCCTCCACGGAATGTAAGATTCCCTTGCAAGATGTGTAAGGGTGACCATCTACTCCGATACTGTCCTGGAATTCCTACAGTCTTAGAGGTATGGTCTCAAAATCTGGATCAACCATCGCCAGCAACGTGGGTTCATCTCTTGTTCGTCTTGCTCTTCTTGAGCGAGACTCTCTCGTGTCAGTTCCTGACCAACCATTGGTCAAAAAGAGTGTTGACTTGGTTTCACCACCAGTTTCTCACTCTATTCCGGAAAAGAGTGGTGATCATACTGCTCATGTTCTTCTCATCTCCTCATATTCTCATGAATCGAAGAGTGACCCTCCCGTCTTGGTTGTTAAGGAGAGTCCTTCTTCTATTCCTGCAGAGCATGGTGAAAATCATATGATTCCCCCACCAAGTAGTTATGTCGTCTCTCTTGATTGGGGTCCATTGACTGATTTCCAGCTCCCGTCTTATGTGCCTTTCCAGATCATAGTACAAGCCTATAATATGGTAGTACCCGACACTATATTAGATGAAGATACATCTGTTAGCATCATGTCTTCTACTACTTGGCAAGCTTTGGGCTCCCCACAACTCGTGCCTATCACCAAGAATCTGTTGGCTTTCAACGGAGGAACCAGCCAGCCCTTGGGAATCCTTCCAAAGTTCCCTATTACTTGGGAGGAAATATCGTCTATATAGATGTGATGGTAGTCTTGTGTCAAGCTCATTAAGAAAAGACACAAGGTCCCCTGGAGCAAAGTTCCAATTCGAGTCTTTGATTAGATCTCGTAAAATCCCAGTCAAGTCCTTCACTTGATCTCATCAATGAACCTTCATTCCATCCACCCGATAGCCATGAATAGTCTACTTAGGTGAATTTAATGAAGCTTCAAGGGCATGCACCTAGTGGTAAAGTTAAGTTTCCCTGTAGGTTATGTGAAGGGAATCACCCCATTCACCTTTGTCCCTATCTGGACGAAGCTAAAAAGGTGTTGGATAACTGTCCTGCTTCACCACAATGACTTCCATCTGGTTACAGAAGACTCTCCCTTTCATCATGTGGGGGGCATGTAAACCAGTCTCAAGCATAGTTCTTCATTTCAATCTTGTGTAAAAATGAAACTGAATCCAAGCATAGTTTTTATTTTCAAGCTTGTGTAAACATGAAGCTGAATTCAAGCATAGTTTGTTATGGTTCAATCTTGTGTAAAAATGAACCCATCTCCATTTTAACCCTTGTGATTACCATTCTATCAGCCTCTTCCATCAGATGATCCTTGGTTTTTCTCCTTCAATTGTCACTATCTGCTAGGCCGATCATACGCTTTCACTTGGTTGTTTTACCCTTTTTGAGGAACAATTGCAATGAGTGGTCTTATTGGCCAGCCTCTTCACATAAATCAACATGTTTTGAGAAGTTCCAACATCACCGGAATGAGTTGCTATCCTAGACACCACTCATTCCTCAAAGTGAAGTCCTCTTTAAGCCCTTTTCAGACTCTCGAAATATGAAAATATTGCCGAGTGCTTGTCCTTTTTAGCTCGTTAATGGATTGGAAATGACATCTACCCAGTATAAGTTTACCCCTTTTATGGACTGGGATAGATTATTTATGAAAAAGGTATATGTTGATCTATCATGGTCAATAGGTTCCCTTGGGTATTGTTTTCTACCTTTTCAGATTCAAGGGACAAATTCACAAAAATGGACCTTTGGAGTTTTCTTTTTCGTGTCTTTTTCAAACTCTCTAAATATGAAAAGGACTCTGAGTTTTACCTATGTTGGACTTGTTAAACCCTGACGACATTGGACTTTTCATCATGATAAGACCGAGCTTCTCATTCCTAGGGCTCGTTAAAATTTACTAGGTCGGATTTGTCCAAAGGACAAACTTATATTACAAGCATATGCTATCCCCTTCAAGCTTGTGTTTCAAAAATAATTGGGGTACTCGCCAGAAATGGTGGGGGAAAATTTGGAAGTATTCCATTGGTTGTATTAATTATTACAGTAGCTTGTCGCTCTTGAACATCGACACTCTTTCTGCTTCGTGTCAGGTTGGGATATCCTCACTTAATCGTTGGCCTTCCGGGTTTTGGGTTATCCATTTTGCCTCATTCCATCTGATCCTTGTTGCATCATCATGACCTTTGATCCCTTGGTACCAAAATGCTACCAAACTCCGAAGTCATGTCGCCGATATGTTCAAGAGATTAATCCTTCTATAGTTTGTATCCTTACACACCTTCCTCAAAATATTTGTCTCATCCACCTTCATCTTGTTCCTTTGTCTTGCGTTGATGATGTGGGAAACATTATGGCCCTCCTTTGACCGATCACTTCCTGTCGACTTCAGCTCATTATCTGGGAAGTTGATCTAGAGATTCCTTTCTAGTACCTTGGAGCTTGCATGCCTTAATGGAAAGTTCGTTGCATTCAACGATAGGCTTTCATTATTGGCCTTCGATCGGGTGATTTCACGAGTGTTCAACTTCATGTCATTCTTCACACTTCGTGGATTGTACTAGCAGTACCTTGAGAACCATTGAAATTACTGGTGGCCTCTCTTGCGCTTGTTAATGATTTACATCATTGATCGGTAATCCAACGATTTTCTAGTATGCTCAACTTCAACACATCTATTCGCATATTAGAATTTGTATCTTGATTGGGTTTGGATTGAAGACCTTGGGCTTATATTACAGAAGTCCAGGTTGCATGGATTGGTTCATGATTGTATACATGACTCTTTTGATTGGATGGCTGCAACTATACCTGAGTCTTTTATATGGTCCTTTTGATTGGATGACTATGTCCATACCACAGATCATTTATGTTTATCTTCTGGATGGTTGCGCCCATGCCTTATGCACGTGTATTTCCTTTCACTATGTACTCATGTATCAAAGATATCAGTTATACTTGCATTTTTAGGTTCTCTGCGATGGTGTTCTGTTTCAGTTATGAATTCATAAAGCATTTCACCCCTCCCACTCTCTCATCCTTCATGCTTTAGGGGGCATCTGTTACATAGTATTTTTTCACCGACCCCACATTCCTTGATCCCAAACACTGTTGGTTTGTGTTATTGACATCTACTTTGTGTCATGTTGCAAAATATGTGTTTGTGTCCTCCTTGTCAGATCAGGAAGAATACCTCAGTTCATTACTCCTGGAGCAGACCCTTTTTAACCTATGTTTTTGGGTTGTCGTAGGTCATCAGTTATTCCACCCCCGAAGATGGCCAATATTGAACTAAGCCTAGCAACGTTGTCATTCTGTCCCTATATTTCACTCACGATGAGCTACTTTTGGTGAGTTTGTTTTAACAAAATTGTCAATGGACAGTCCTAGGGTTGGTTGTTGGATCAGATGAGCTCGGCTCTCTCCTTTTGGATGGTTGTTCCACCTTTTGTGCAACCTCTCAAAGGGATAAGCTCTTTCTCCCATCTCTTATGGAAGCTCCTCCTCTTATAAATATCTCCTTCTTGGCTGAGATCAACTAATTTAGTTGGTTTGGAGAGAGTTTGAGTGGAGTCTGGAAGTAGCTTCTAATGTAACTTAGCCTGGGATAATTTTGTGTGGATTTGTCTTGGTTGTATGAGTGTTCTAGCATCATAATTTTGCCTTTTTGGGTAGGAGAGAGAGTTATTCATCCTCTTGGAAGACACTTCATGAGTGAATGCTTGTGGAGGCATGATGACAGGACCCTTCAAGGAGACCTACAACATCAAGGCATGGTTGTAAGTTTTACTTCAGTTCATATTAATACAAATCAATGGTTTATTTCCTATATGATATGTCAAATTTCATATTGATAGCTTGAAGTTCCTTGACCCTTTAAGTAGATCATTTTTGTTGTATTCTATTATGTTCGTTGTTGTTCTCTGTATGTTGTTTTCAGGTACAAAAGTGATTAGAACGAAAGCTGGAGCAACACAACGAGAACTTCATCAAATGAGGATTTGCAGGTAGGCCTTCATGACATCAACTATCTAAGGAAATTTTCTTTGGTATTGTCTTTGCTGTGACTAGACCTACTCTAGGGCTAGAGGGGTTGCCTCTATTCACAGAGGGAACTTGCCTGCATCACAGCTACTAGGTACACTTCTCTACTGAATGGAAACTACAATGTATTGTAGTGCTGGTAAAGAAAAAACACATAAAACTCTAATAGATATTGTCATTGTGGCCTTGGTTGTCGATGATCTCATCAGTATAGGTAACAACTTCAATAATTGAAAAACCAAAAGGTGAGATGCATAGATCATTTGAAATGACAGATTTGGGCATACTTTATTATTGTTTAGGATTGTTAGTATAGAAAATGCAAGGTAGCCTATTGCGTATTTATGTCACAGGCCAAGGATGCGAAGAAATACATAAAATATTAAATAGCATGGTATAAGTCGATTGTAGGTTCTTTTGAAACGGGAATGGAATTCTCCTTGTGCAGGTTCTAATCTAGTGGGTATAACTTTAAATAAGAAATTGATAGTTATGGGGTTGAAATTGTCTCACAATTCATGAAAAGTCTCAAATTTGTTCACTAGAAAGAAGAAGAGAAAGTCATCAGGTTTATGGAAGGGAACACCCTATTCATAGCAAGATAACTTGAAATCAGTGGGCATATTATTTCTCATCTTCTTGTACGTGTGTGCTTTGAAAAGATAACCACATCGAAAGACTCAATAACAACTTTGGTAAAGTTTATAGATGTGAAGCACTTCTGAGAAAACCCATCGCTTAATGACAATTGAGCGAGGAATATGTTGAAGGATTCAATCTTGCACTCAGTCATAAAAAGGAAGTTGGGGTATCCAGCATCTTGCCAACAAACCGACTCCAACCATAATGTGAAAGGCAGGTTAACTGTGAAACCTCTTTCCCACTTTGTAGTATTGTTCCCTCTTGAATTCCAATAGGTATCTGGCTGCTTAGATCCACAAAACTCGTGCCAGGTAAACTCTGCATGATACAATCGTAGCGTGCAATCTTGACACATGCTCTAGTTTCCCTCTAAAAGAGGGTAAGTCAAAATATTATGACAATCTTAACTGTAATTTGATCATACACTATTGAGGTATTGCATGGAATAAACAATATACTATCAATGCACTAATGAAGAATTCAAAATAAACGAATTTCTTATTGCTACAATAGCGCCTCTTGGGATTCTCGAATAAAGTACCTAACTTTCATGGCAAAAGCTTCCTAGAATAGAGTACCTCCTACCTAGAAGTGTTTCCCCTGCTCAAAATATAGAACCCTTCTCTACTGTGCACTTTTCTTAAAGATAAATCTGTGCATAAAACAAAACTAAGAAAAACACCTAAATTAAGAAAATTGAGCATCTAAGTCAAACTATAAAAGCATACTAAATATGGTTGTATCTAAGTTTGGGAAACACTAAACGAACATTCTTTCATACAAAAACCACAAGATGCCTAAAATTGATGCACTTATTTCATCACTGCTACAACCTCATAGGAAAACTATAATCTAAAACATGTATCCTAAGGTTGCATGCATCTACTAAAGGTGCAGACTGAAAGGATCTACTAAGATGAAGTATTGTTGAAGGAGAAACACCTTCAAAACAATAGATAGAGACTAATGTGCATTCAACCCATCTGCACACAGGCCAAGGTTGCTACTGGGTACACTTCTCCCCTAAATGGAAATTGCAGTGTATTGTTGCTCTACTGAAGGAGAAACACCTTTAGAGAAACACGGATAAAACTATAACATATATTGTCACTGTGGTATCAATTGTATAAGATCTCATCAATATAGGTAACAACTTCGATAATTGAAAAACCAAAAGGTGAGCTACATAGATCATTTGAAATGATAGATTTGGGCATACTTTATTATTTTTTAGGAGTGTTAGTATAGAAAATGCAAGGTAGCCTATTGCATCTTTATGTCACAGACCAAGGATGCGAATAAATATAGAAAAGATTAAATAGCATGGTACAAGTCGATTGCAGGTTCTTTTGAAACAAGAATGGAGTTCTCCTTGTGTAGATTCTAATCTATTGGGTATATATTTAAATAGAAATTTATAGTTATGGGGTTGGAATTGTCTCACAATTCATGGCAAGTCCCAAAGTTGTTCACTAGAAAGAAGTAGAGTGAGTTGTCAGGTTTATAAATGGGAACACCCTATTCATAGGTAGATAACTTCAAATTAGTTGGGAATATTATTTCTCCTCTTCTTGTACGTGTGTTCTTTGAAAATCTAACCACCTCCAAAGACTCAAGAACAACTCTAGTAAAGTTTATAGGTGTGAAGCACTTTTGAGAAAACCCATCACTTAATGACAATTGAGTAAGGAATATGTCGAAGGATTCAATCTTGCACTCAGTCATAAAAAGGAAGTTGGGGTATACAGCATATTGCCAACAAACCGACTCCAACCATAATGTGAAATCTAGGTTAAGTGTGAAAACCACTTTGTAGTATTGTTGCCTCTTGAATTCCAACAACTATCTTGCTGCTTAGATCCACAAAACTTGTCCTAGGTAAAATTTGCATGATACAATTGTGACGTGCAAGCTTGACACACACCTAGTTTCCCTCTAAAAGAGGGTAAGTCAGAATATTATGATAGTATTAACTGTAATTTGATCATACACTATTGAGGTATTGTATGGAATAAACAATATACTATCAATGCACTAATGAAGAACTCAAAATAAACGAATTTCTTGTTGCTACAATAGTGCCACTCTTGGGATTATCCAAGGAGCCACTATTTTATACACATTTGGAATCTTTACTTGGTCTGCAGAAAGATTAAGAAATGGTAGTGATCACTCTTTGCCCTCCCATGGAAGGTCTATATAGAGTCAGCAATAAATTGATTTAAAAGTGAGGTATATGCCTGAAAAATAGGAGTCCGACTCTTCAACTCTAATTTAGTGGCAAGGAAATATTCAACTATAAATGCTTGATCTTATACAGTGTAAATTTCTAGATAAATGGCTAGCGTAAATCTGTTCATTGTCCACATATCCCAAAAAAACATGTATTTCTAGACTCTGGTTGTGTGTCAGAGAGGGGATATCACATAAATAATCCATTATCAAAAGAAAAAGTTAAAGCAAAACATTCTATGGAGATTTTTTTAAAATTTTATTACATATCTTAGAAAGTTTGAAAGGACATAACTGAAGCTTCCCTCTCCTTCCACACTTCATTAAATATGCCCCTTTTCCAATGAAGATGTGGCCTGCAGAATCACAATCAGCAAATATAATATGAAAAGTAAGTTTATTGAATTAAAGTACGTTTAATATGAATAATGTTAGCGTCAGTATCTGCATACTTCCATCAAGGATCAAATTTTCTCTTTGCATTTTCATTTTAGGGGTCCCATACTAAATTTTTACATCATTTCATTAGGTCATGTCAATTTGATCCAGTGATGGTTGTCTTCTCTTCAGAAAATCCAATTTCTTCCTCATATAGTATACTTCCTGAGCCTTCTTTAGGTTGTCTTTAGTTATGGTTTCATTGTCAATTTGCAATCATGCTTTCATTAGGTCATAGGGCATGTTTTCATTAGGTCTTAGGGTTTCATTTCCAAGGTCAAGAACCTAATTTAAAATTGTAAATGAAGGGCAGCAAGGCTATGAGGATGATAAATAAGTCAAGCATGATGGCTTGTAGGTCATAATCACTATATCATTATAGAACTAGGAATTAGAGAGAACCACACAAGGGAGGTAGAATTATCAGAGAAGAGCCATCAAACCTTAGAGAATTGCAGGCCTCTCAGTTGGCGGTCACTTGTTTCAGATATCTTGGCTGCTATGAGTTCTATGAGCAGGTAGAGAGAGTTCAACACCACTTGGAGCTCACTAGAATTTTTGTAGCTCATCTTCAGGAGAACAGGGTGACTCTTGCTGGGGTAACATTCATAGACTCACCCTCCATCATTTCAAATGCAACCAGGATTCCAAATGTAGGGGAGAAGTGGTACAAGTCCTAGGACCTAGATGAACACTATTATGAGCCTTATATCAAACCCCGGTATAGAAATGAGGTGAAGAGAATTTTTCCTTTCAGATTTCTTGAAGACAAGTATGTCCCCATGATGAAAATAATCATGAAATATTTCACTTGTGAGGGCAGATTTTCCCGGTTGTACACCTATCACATCAGGCTCCTCATGCATTTTACCAGGGTGAGGATGTTAAACCTCCCTTATTTCTTGTTCAGGAATATTGAGAAGATGGCTCATTTTGTGCAGAAGAAGCCATACCCTCAGTAGATGAGCAACCTCTATCATTATTCCCTAATCAAGATGATTGTGCTTCATCATCTCAGTCTCCTAAACATCTCTTGGGAGACATTTTTTGCTCATGACATCTTCAGGGGTCCTCAAATTCCTCCACCAGTGTCTCAAGAAGCAGGGGGGCCTTCTAGCAGTGCTTAGGTGAAAACAGATGAGGAGGCCAAAGAGACCAAAACTACTAAGGTGCCCGAGACTTACATGACATATAAAAGGGGCACAAGGAGATTGTTTGCAGCCAATAGGCAAGTGTTTGCTCCACGAGATGTGGAAGGGACCTTGCCTTCTTCATCAGCTCATAGGAAAATGCTAGCCCCACAGGATGTGGAAGGGGATTTCCCTTCTTCATCAACACAACAGGTACAGGTGCAACAGCGGCACAAAGGGGAGGAAAAGATGCCGGAGGAGAGTTTTGATGATGAGGAGGAAAGAGACTTTGACTCGACAGAGCATGATGAGCTGGAGAAACGTTATACTCATCATGGCGTGGAAATAATTGACTTAGAGGCTCAGGATGAAGAAACAATAAAGGACATCATCATACAAGAAAAGGAGGCCCAAGTCCAAGCTTTGATGAACAATTTGGAGAGGGCCAAGTATGTCATCACATATTTGGAACAAGAAAACAAGCAGTTGAGTGACAAACAAGTCCTTATGGAGCTAGAACTGCTCAAGGTAAAACGATAAAGTGACAAAGAGGCGTAGGTCACTTTGAATCCTATTGAGAAGGAGATTGAAGATGATAGAGAGACTTGGCTTGAGAGAGTCAATTTACACCTTGAGAAGCTATTGCAAAAGGCCAATAGAGATAATCAGATGATTAGGCACATGGCCTACCATTACAGGACCCGAAACAAAATTTGCAATATGAGGGTCAAAAAGATGAAAGCTAGGCTAAGGCGGGCTCTAAAAGGAAAAAAGGAGGAGGATAGGATTAGATTGCTTGCTAAATATTCCTTGGCTCATCAAGACACTTGATGATGGTGATTCTCACCAATTTTGGGCAAGTTTTTTGAAATTTTACACACAGAAAAACTGCCTAAATGCACAGTGCCATTGGCACTGCGCTTTTCCTAGGGGCACCCAATGCACAAATGGTTTGAATTTTTGGATTCCGAGAGATGAGGACATGCACCCTATGGATTTTCTAAGTTTTTGGGGTAGAACTGGTCCACCAAAAGGTCAAAAAGCACCCTTAAAATGACCTTTCACCACTTTTTGGACACACATAAGAAGTCTTGGGATAATCAAGTTTTGAGGAGTAAAATGAGCTTAAAATTCCTATATTCTAGGTGCTTTGGAAAGTAGACTTGAAGAACTTTCGAATGATCTATCATGAGCTCAATTTTGATGCCGAGAAAGCCTCCAAAAAGGACCTGAAAGTGGCGTTGTGCGTTGGGCCAGTGGCGCTGCGCGCAGGGCAGATTTTACACAGGATGGATATTTTTCCATTTTTTGATTGTATTCATGGATTTTCTCTCATGGAGGATGATTTACCATTGTAAATGATGACTGGGCATGTAAATATGATGGATAAATAGTAGTATAGGGTAGATTCATTGCATTAAAGTCAATTTGAGCTCAAATGAATCAGTTTTTCACTTTTAGAGGCAAGTTGTTAAGATGCCTATATTCCTATTTTCTTGTTTAGTGTTGGTTAGATTAGCTCCTCATCTTAGGGATTCGACCCCTGAGGATGGGAGGAGGTTGAAACAATGTTTATATCTTCTTCTTCTTTCTCACTGTAAAGGGTTGGACTCAGCTGGATGCTCAGACCCTGATTGTACATCATTTAATAACAGTTTAGCAGGAGATTAATAAGAATTGTAGCTATTTTTATGGGATCCATGTGGTATGGATTTTAAGCATAGTTTCTTCTTTTGTGATCATATGTTAATGTGTTTTGTATACTTCGTTAATCATTTCATTTCTTCTAAGTGAATGCTTTAAAGTTGATAGGCAGAATTCATTACATTTAGTGCTCTACTTTGGGAAAATATTCACCATTTCATGTTTTCTACAGTTTGGGAAGGATCCATGGTAATCACATGCTCTTCCTAGCCTCTCACTAGTCTTAAAACATCTAGCCCATCAAGCCCTAGAGTGCTAAACCTTATGCCTACCTTTCCCCATTGAACACCCTACAATTCTAACCTAATTCCCTAGACCTAAACTGTTCAGCTCCTCCTGATCCAGCAAAACCCCTTCAAAATCCAATCAAAACTTCGTGCTACTATACCTAGCCTAAAATCCTTTTCCTGATCCAGTAATCTTGGCTGAGATCCTTGTGGAGAGAGCCCTCTCCTGACCTAGTAGGGCTAGCTACTTGGCTAGGCGTGGTTTGTGGTTACCCTGGCATTACCTTCCTTCAACTTGAGGTTCATTCTAGGTGATAACACATATCTTAGAAAGTTTGAAAGGACATAACTGAAGCTTCCCTCTCCTTCCACAAATAATTAAATATGCCCCTTTTCCAATGAAGATGTGGCCTACAAAATCACAATTAGCAAATAGAATATGAAAAGTAAGTTTAATGAATTAAAGTAGCTTTTTTATACCTCAAGAAAATGGACTATGAGAAATTGGATTCATTCTCTACAAAAGATGATATAGCAAGATCTAATTACATTTTTAACTAAAACAAAGGTAAATTGGATTCATGCTCTGCAATAGATGATATAATGATATCTAATGACATTTTCAACTCAAACAAAGGTAAGTTGAGTAAGCTCAAGCTCCAAAATGATGCCATCCAACCTCTGAGTGGAAGTTACTGTATATATCTAGCTAGATGCTATAACATAAAGATATTTGTTATATGTGGAGATAAAAAAATGAAAGGAATGTGAAATTTTGACCATTAACTATAAGTTCCTTTCAAGGACTAGATCAAACCATAACATTGTTATCAAGATAATCAACTCACCCATGCTAGTACGCTTCTAGTAGTTTCATGATAAAACTCAAACTCAATAAACTTAAAAAACATAAATTAACCAACAATATGTCTGAGGTTGGTTACCTAAGGATTATATCATACTAAATTACCTTTTGCATCTAACATTGAAAATGACTGTGAAAGAAATTAAGACAAATCAGTGATTATGATGGATGTATGTGATGAAATAAAATAAGAAAAGACATTTCTTCTTGCTACTGATGAGCCTTCTAGGGGATTCTTTGATGAAGTTTATCTTGATTTGCTTTCTGAAATCAAAGAGACACTTTCTAGCTATTCTGATTTGATGGAAGACAACCCTAATGCTTATGAAGATGAATATGGAAATCAATAAGAATCGATGAACCTGGTCTTAAAGAAGGTGTCTCAAAGTCTAATATGGATAGTATATTAAATTTCTACAGCTAGCAAAGGGTTTTCCCAGTTGGGTTCCATAGAAAATTTTGTTTTTTTTTTCTATAGTGTGATTGTGTTTTGATCTGTTCTATTCCACTACAAATTGGTAGAGATAATTTTTTGTCTTCGTGCAAAAATTAGTTTCAGATTTATTCATTCAAGTAGTAGTAGAATTTCAAGGAAATTCTACATAAGGGACAATTAATCTATATTTTCACTTATACCTTTTGCAAGTAAAATTCACAACTAAATTTTCATCCAAAGTGTTTAGGTTACTAGCAAGTGGCATCATAGAATATCTCAACATTGCAAGGCATAAATCATACTATTCAATAAAGTTGAGACTTGATATACAAAAATCTTCCCAAGTTATGCAAGTAAGAAAACTGCTGATTTTTAGTTCTAAATCTATCTAGCGAGAACAAAAATTTTCCATTTTCAATGCCCTCTAGTCAAAGTTATTCCTGGCATCATTCAACCAATCAAGAATATGTCAATCTCGTTGAGATTTCTTCTTTAGTTCATGCTTCTAAGTTATATATTTATGCAAGCTAATATATCATTTATGTTAAGTGATTATTCGTTCAAAATTATTTAGTTCGTCCAGCGCATCTACCTAATTTTCTGATCAGTTTCTGGGAAGACTCTATCAAACATTTGCAGCATAAAATAGAAGACTGTTTTAGTACCTAGTGTTATAAAACTTTAATATGGAAAAAGTATTTTGGGTTGTTTCCCTAAAAATATTTACAAAATTTTCAACCCCAAAGCCATTTCAGCAAGAATTTTAGTCAAGGATAATTTTGGTATTATTTTTGGAAAATTTGAATGCAACTAAAAGAAATTCTTCCCATTTGCTTAAAAGATTCCAGCACCAAATATGAGTGAATTCACAGAACTTAAGATTTGGAAATAATTAAATTTCACTTCGCTTTTGCAGGACCATATATGAGTGAATACACAAAACCTGAGATTTGGATTCTAGAAACACTTAAATTTCACCTCATTTATTAGGATTAGAAGTTCCCTGAGATGTAAACATGTAGCATTAAGGATCTACTTTTCTTGTTTAACGACAATGTTTAGTTTATAAATAGTGATAGAAGAATTGTAACTTGTATACATGCCTGACACTGTTATTTGGTCACAGCTAATGAAACTAAACTCCATCAATACATAACAGACAAGGTAGAATGTAAGAGAGCATCTACTTTTCAACATATACTCTCACAAAAATAAACATCTATACACTCATATAAAGTTGTCACCACACCAAAAAAGGAATTAAAAACCAAAATAAAAATAGGAACATGCTTGGATTGTTATGGTTACTCTACTAAAATGTTAAATAGGATCAATATGTTAATATGGCAAATAATGTAGTTGATTATGATTTATTGAGCCCAAGGGGTTAGCCCAACTGAATGTCATTAATGTTACTGGGTATTTGGCTAGTTCTGTGCTAGTAGGTGCCCTGTTTGAAATCCCTTGGGTGAGGTGCACTAGTCAATGCCAATGGGTTTACTAGGGATACCATCCATGAATGTGGGGAAACATCCATTGGGATTCCCTAGAGATTATTTCTTGGAAAGAATAAAAATAGGATTTCCTAAAGAGAAATTTTGAGATGCATACAGTGTACACCCAATAAAATCAACTCTATAGAGACAAACCATAAAATAAGGAAAAATACAGATGCTTTTACCTATGTTCCCTTGTGAGTGTGTGCTTCATGTGAGATTTTACTATGGAGATCACCTTCTCCTTTGCACCTTCAACTTTGTGGACTCCATTTTCATCAGGTTTACTAAATGAAGTGCCATAGTTTAGCTGATGATTTAAATTATTACTTCTTTCAGATAATATTATACCCAATATCTCACTAGAAACACTAGGTAGTGGTAACCTATTATTTCCAACATCCCTACATGAGATCTCCTCTGTTATCCTTTTTGGATTTTCCAAATAGTTAGTAGTTGCAGGAATGTGTCTATCTTGACTATAGCTAGTTCTTGATCGTACATGAGTAGTTAAGATGGTTTCGCTCACAACACTTGACCATGCATTGCCCATGAATTCTTATAAATCATTTTTTTATGACCAGAAGATGGTCCCTACCAATGTCTTCCATCTTTATGAGAATTATCCGGACCTATATTATCTTCTCTTGATGTTAGAGTACATTCCATCATTGCCCACACCTGATCAAAATCAGATTTAACTGTATAATTTTCCATCTCTAAAACAGGGGCTAAATTACTTCTCCGAGCTGATTCACAAAAGAGAAGTGACCTACTATTGGGTGTGGGTTGTAAAATTTCATCAATCCCATCCCTAGCCCCAAATCTGTCAAGGGAATAGCTAGGTGAAAACTTATAAAAGTCTTTTCCTGGTATATATCAATTGTCATGTAAAGCCTGTACACGCTCTTGAAGTATGTACTGACCTGAGAGAGTTTTTGTTCGTACAATGGATACTTGGCATGTAGTCCCAAATACTTCAGTTTGACTAAGTGAAGCCCTTGTTGTATCTGGCAATGTAGGAGATGGATTTGGAGTGCTTCAACACAAAATCCTTCTATGAATTGTTCTTACATGAGTTGGCCTTATCTCTACGAGAGGAGCAGAATAAGAAGAAGGTGTTGATAAATTGAGCTCTAAGTTTATTCTTTCTACAACCATTCCAACTAGAGCATCTTCCACAAATCCTCTGATTCCTAAGCTTCATCTCCATTGTCAAAATCAAGCACAAAAATCCTCAACTTCTTCATCATGTGTGCTGGACTATCCAAGCATAGATGTTTGATAGCCTTGACAATACCAATATCCTTCAGGGATAGCCCTTCCAAGGCCAACACGATATGTATGATATGTTGAAACATAGTGATCACACAATAACAAATTATCATCATCACCAACCTCATTACAATCTAAGCAAACTATATTTACACAGGGATCAAGAAATCCCATTACTTCTTCTTCTGAAGGTTGATATACCTGCCAAACAGAACCAAATCATATAAGAAAATCGTCCTTCAAATGCAAAACCAACTGCTTAAACTTCAACCCTATGTATGCAAATAAATAATCATGCTTCACAGGAAAGATAGTAAGATAAAGACAAGTAAATATTTTTAAGAAATCCAACAAGGTGTTACAGCTTGAAACTAATATCACCAAATTGTAAATCACCAAAAAACACAAGGATTGATAGAATAAAAGGATGAAATAAAATGAACTAGACCCAGGGGAACTCAAATGTATGTCTATAAACATGAACCTATAAATTCAAAGAACCCTGATAAATAAAGATTAGTGCTGCAAATAGAACATAAACTACTCCAAATAGTTATTGGGAAAATAACTAACTTCTAGCATTCAAACAAGGGCATATAAACATGTTGTCAAATAGAAAATTGTAAGCGGTTAAAAACATCAGGGGCATGTTGCAAATCCAATTCCTATCATTTAAATAAATAAAACTACAATTGGAATCTTAGGCTTGGATCCACTTCTCTATTGAATCTATTCATCTACTTGTCTACTCAATCTGTTATAACTACACCAAATGGTGCCACATGATAAATAAATTGTAAATTCAATAGATATTTTCAAACAAAGGCTATTTGCTGGACATTGGAATGAGTGATGCAGGAGCATCCCCAGTCCATTAGTGTTCTTCCATCACCAAAAATGTGTTTAAATTCCAGCATCTCTTTCATGTTTAATCATCAATTTGTGCTTGTAAGACTTACATGAGCCCATAGGAGATCACTCTTAGCTTCACCGACTCCCACTTTAAACATGACATTTCTAAAACTAGTTGGCAGGAAAGGCAAGATACAGTGCACTTAGTTTATTCACCCATTACACTGGAACCACAATAAAAACAAGAGGAGTTGAGATGACAGATTACTGCTATTGGACAAATAAGACAAAAAGAAAGAGATACCGAATAAACAGAAATACAACAGGGTGTGATGGCATGGCATCATAGATCTTTCTATTTATAGAAACATCTTGTTGTATGATGAAACAAAAATCAACTCCAGTAATAATTAAGACATTCATTGCAAAGGAGGAGAGCACTGAGAAAGAAATTTTAACATAGACCAGAAATTACTAGGTTAAAGTGGAAGAATTTGTTGAGGGAAACAAATTAAGAGAAGAAATAGACTCTCTCGAGAAGAAGGGAGTGACTTCCACAAATGCAATTGAGCATAATAATTGGCAAAGAAGATCCTTGGAGCAGTTGGGGCATATCACTGGGAAATTGAGGAAGATCACTCCATTGAAAATGGAGGAGATTGTTAAGGAATAATCATTGAGTAGCAAGAAGGGTAAATTCCAGGAAAGAGAACTAGCATGGAATGTGTGCCTAAAGAAAAAATGGTGCAACCCATTGTTGTGTGAGAAATTGAGCATTTCTTTTTATTCATCCTTTCTTAATCCCGTGCATGAGGATCAATTTCTACTGCAAAGTGAATGTAATTGAGTAGCATCATTGTTATTTCACCGATTTACTTGAATGTTATAATACAAGTTCAGTGATAAAATCCTCATGTGGAATTGTTTGGCTTCTATTTAGTGATGTACATTGATTGTGATTGACACCATCCACTGAGATGGGTAGTAAATTTATTTCTTATCTACCTATAGCAGATTAGTATGCATTTGTCTAGGTTTTGTGTTTTCCAGCACCCATCGATTAGTATTAAAGTAGGAAGAGCTTGCAGTGAGGAAAATCCAACAAAGGAGGGAGAAAAAAATTTAGGCGTTTATTGTCTGTCAGCCAAAACCCAGCAGTTTTAGGGTTTGTAGGGTTTCTCTAATTTTGGGACAAGAGGGTTTAATTTTATTTCATGTCTTCGTCTTCTTATTGATCTGTGTTCCTCCGTATTGGTTGAATAACGACCCCTTGTTTTAACTTATCACAATGGTCCCCTACTCACTAGTAGTCCTACTATGGATGTTCATCTGATTTGGTATGGAAGATTCAACCCTGCTCAACATTCCATTGTGGTAGATTTTGTTTAGTCCTTGGAAGCCAGCAAGACCCTAGAGCCCTCTTTGTACAGCTACTGGAAAACCACTCAGAGATACCGTGGTCAATCCAACAAGGCCATATCCATGGCAAATACAAGGCTAGGAAAGCAGAAGTTGGATGTTGGTTATTCCCTCGGCATATCTCTGAAGAGGAGCCAAATTATAGCTCTAGTGGGTGGGGCAATTGCTTCCAAAAATCTGCTGGAGAATGGAAATGCCATGTATTTGGTAATAATTTCTGATGATGTTACTATAACAGGCTTTTGTATTCTCCACAACTGCAATTGAGCACAATCATTGGGCAAGAAGATCCTTGGATCAATTGAGGCATATCACTAGGCAATTGAGGAAGACCACTCCACTGAAAATGAAGGAGATTGTTAAGGGATAATCAACGAGCAGTAAGAACGGTAAACTCCTAGAAAGAGAACTAGCATTGAATCTCTGCCTAAACAAGAAACCATGAAACCCATTGTTCTGTGAGAAACAATGTATTTCTTTTTATTTATCTTTTCTTAATCCCATGCATGAGGATCAATTTCTGCTGTAGAGTGAATGTCATTGAGTAGCATCACTATTATTTCATTAATTTACTTGGATTTTATAATACAAGTTTAATGATAAAATCGTTGTGTGGAATTGTTTGGCCTCTATTTAGCGAAGTACATTGATTGTGATTGGAACCATCCACTGAGATGGGTAGTAAATTTTATTTCTTATCTACCTATAGCAAATTGGTGTGCATTTGTTTAGGTTTCTCATTTTCTAGCACCCATCCATCAATTGATATTAAAGCAGGAAGAACCTACAGCGAGGCAAATCCAACAAAGTAGAATTTTTTCTCCCTCCTTTGTTGCAAATCCAACAAAGGAGATTCAGGGGAGAGAAGCAAATCTAGGATGAGAACTAGTAAGATGATGTCCATAAGCCAATTACAAAAAGAGAAAAAGCATGGTATGTGGAGGAGTGGACGTGAATTGGAGAAGCATGTATCGAAGAAATGAAAACATTACGGAGATGTTGAGAACAATTACTACAACACTGAAACCATAGAAATAGCCCAACTGAGAAAAATTATAGCCAAAGTAAATGACGGAAGTGAACATGAAGGGCAACAAGGAACCTTGAGAGGAACCCTGAGAGAATAACTAGAGGACTCTCTTTTAAAATAAAAATGTGATAGAAAACTTCAGGCTGCTAACTCCATTGTATATCTAGTGAAAGATTAATTGTCTATATAGTTGGTTTGGAAAGGCCCATCAATATATATATATATACCATTGCGAGAGAGCTTAAGACTAGAAATTAGAAGCTGGACATAAGAATGCCAATTGGAGCCCTATAAAGTTGGTGGGTTAATTTAGTAGCCTTCATTAGAAAATTTCTTCCACATTACAGGTCAGCGCCATGGAAGGTGGAATAAAACAAAAATAAACCGAGACATATGAGGATCATTATTTGAAGGAACAATTATCTACTAACACTATGGGATCATTAGTTATGGATCTAGTGATCAGTATCAAATCTATGTTCTAAACAATTTTATAGCTCTCTTTCACTTTATTGTTCTTGTCTATAACTTTGTGCACAACACCACCAAGGCACTTCTTCAGATTATTCACCAAGTATTAAGTGTTTTTTTTTGTATCATCAAAAGAGCTATCATGTCTTGTTTGAAGCATAGACTTGACAAACAATAATGTGAAGACAAGAAGTGCATCATGTTGTTTTGTCTGTACCTATCATCCAGGAACAACTACAGGTCTGGGAGGAATATTTATAAAAAAAGGCAGTGAAATTACTCACTATCCTTTGCAAAAATTAATCTTCAATTTAGCAACTTCTTAGCTCCAATATAATAAATGCCATCAATTATACTCATGAAGAGATTATATTTAAGGGACAGGTCTGGGAGGAAGATTTATAAAAAAAAAGGCAGTGAAATTACTCACTATCCTTTGCAAAAATTAATCTTCAATTTAGCAACTACTTAGCTCCAATATAGTAAAGGCCATCAATTATACTCATGAAGAGATTATATTTGAGGTATGCTTATGTACAGTAAGACAATATGCCTGCATACCCTTATGTGTGGTCTATTGTCAAATAAAGATCTTACTAACAATGGATCCTATGATCAAGTGAAATAGTGCTAATGTCAATGATGAAGCTAGTGATTGAGTAAAATATGAACTGTGATTGATCTTCAGTTATATGGTTGTGATCTTACTTCCCTCTTCTACAACTAATTGTTGAACAATTCTAGATAGATAAGTTTTCCTAAATGTATATATGAATTGTATTGAATTATTACTAATTTTATATGGTTTATTTAATTGCTGAATTAATTTTTAGGTTGCCTCTCTAACTGCTTGTGTTAGCTGTATTTGTGATTTATAGATTCGTGATTAATGGAATGGTTGTGTGTATTTAGGTTGCATAAATCTATAGTTTCATGCCTGTCAATAGTAAATAGTTAATGACATAAACAAATCAATTACTTCGTAAATTTGTGTAAATTTGGGTTCAATTTTTATGTGATTCATAAATTTGTGTGAATTTGGGTTCAGTTTTTGTGTAAATTTGGGTGGTAAACTAAAGTACCACATCCTCAAAGTGCACAGAAGTTATTAGGTATATTACATGCATGGACCAATACCATGTAGCTATATTTGACATGCAGGTCCTAAAAATCTAGCTCCTATAAAATAGGAGAACTACCCACAACGAAAACGGACATGCACCTATAAATGGAACCAACATGATGGAATATGGCACATACAAATATAGGGGCTAAAATTCCCTTAATGCACATTAGACATCCAATTATCCAAACGAAATTTGAATGCATTCACCAATTTTAAGAGCTTTGGTAGGAAGGCATAGACATATGTAGAGCATTTAGCTTGGTGGGCCTTAGAGTTTGTGAGAAAGAGTGAGCAGATCGCAGAGTATTGGCTTATTTTAGTCTTTACAAAAAATTTAAGTAATTTTTAGTTATGAATCATATAAGTTTTAAAGTAAATTCTACTAATTTTCATAATTTAATGGTTTATTTCAATCTTTACAGAAAATTTAAGTAATTTTTAGTTATGAATCATACAAGTTTTAAAATAAATTCTATTAATTTTCATAATTTAAGGGCGGTTTCACTGATCCAAAAATAGAGAATGAATAAAAAGAATAGGAGCTTACTGATGATGACATCACCACAGGGGTTCTAGAGCATCAGTTTTATTCCATTGGAGTCATGTGTAGTATTCTCATAATAGCCTTAGTGACCACAATGTTAGAAATTTTGAACATCTGAGCCTCTCATTTGGCTCTTCTGCCCCTGCTTCTTTATTATACTAAATGGCTTCCCAAAGTCATCAAATATCAATGCCATCCCTACAAATAGTAACAAAGTGCGGAACAAATATTAAAGCATAAACTTAAAAGCAAGGATGAAAAAAATAGTGAATTTTGAACCAGATTTGAGGTATGTGTACTCCTCCCTGTGTGAAAGAAGACTAAAAGTGGGGTGGAAATACAACGAGTTTAGAAATGAAACATACCTGGGCTCCATTAATGGATTGAACATCCAATGGTGGGGTTCGATATCAGTCTACTACTAGTAAAACCTTAATTCAAAACTCTCTTCAATCTCGTTTTCCCTCCCACCCTGTGAAAAGTGAAAATATGCTACTCGTAAACTTAAAAGCAAGGATGAAAAAAATAGTGAATTTTGAACCAGATATCTGAGGGATGTGTACTCCTCCCTGTGTGGAAGAAAACTAAAAATGGGGTGGAAATGCAGTGAGGTTAGAAATGAATCATACCTGGGCACCATTAATGGATTGAAGATCCAATGGTGGGGTTCGATATTAGCTTGCTACTGGTAAAACCTTAATTCACAACTCTCTTCAATCTCGTTTTCCCTCCCACCCTGTGAAAAGTGAAAATATGCTACTCGTAAACTTAAAATCAAGGATGGAAAAATCTGTGAATTTTGAACTAGAGATCTCAGGTGTGTGTACTCCTCCCTGTGTGGAAGAAGACTGAAAGTGGGGTGGAAATTCAGCAAGGTTAGAAATGAAACATACCTAGGTGTCATTAATGGATTGAAGATCCAATGGTGGGGTTCGATACCAATATCAATCTGCTACTGGTAAAATCTTAATTCACAACTCTCTTCAATCTCGTTTTCCATCCCGCCCTATGAAAAGTGAAAATTTAATTCACAACTCTGTTCAATCTCGTTTTCCCTCCCGCCCTATGAAAAGTGAAAATATCTACTCGTTTTCGTTCCGCCCTATGTGAAAATATACTACTTGTTTAGAACGTAAATGAAGATTGGAATTGGGAGGGCTTTGTTACATCAAAATTAACGCTGAATTTTTTCAAAAATGTTAAAATTTCCCTCCCTAAAAAACAATAAATACAATATTTATAGAGTATAGAGTAGATGTGTGGGTGCAATGTAAGTATGTAAACAATTGTAAATATGGGCTTAGTTAAAGAATAATAGTAATAATAATAATGAAAGTCAAAAGTATGGGGATGAGTGCAAAAATCTAAATGTTCACCCAATTAATAATAAAAATAATAAAATTCAATTTGTTATATTTTGATTTTGTTATTAACTTGTGAATAAGTTTTGTTACAATACCATGAGCCAATACCATGGCTTATCAATACCTCAAGCCCAAAAACCATAACTTATTTCACAACCAAAATATTTTATAACAATATGACAAGATTCTTAAACATGGATATTCACCCCAGTGGATAGTATCAACTTGTACAAAATTGGTTTCTTTATAATACCATGGGCCAATCCTATGGCTTATCAATACCACATGCTCTAAATGTTGGAAATACTGAGAGGGGCGTGAATCAGTATTTCTTTTTCTCACTATTGTTTTACTAGTTAAAACATATATGTTTAGAACACAAAATGAACAGCAGGAATAAATGCTTTTATTAATATAACTGTGCAGTAAAATAAATACAATAAATAGAATGTCACAATTGGTTGCCAAGCTCCAACTTGGACTTTGGTGAGGCTCCAACCTCATGAGCACCAACTCTATTTTGCCAAGACACCAATCTTGGACTTAGGAGCACCAACTCCCAAGGACTTCAATCCTTTTCAATTCTGAGGCTCCAACCTCTTTGGTATACACTGGTGTGTTGCTGCGCTCTTTTCAGCTTCCACTGCTTCTGTTGCCCCCTTTTCTTCTGCTGCTTCCACTATCTCATGCTCAAGTTATGCCATCCACCAACAATAACAACAGTTCTCTGTTTTTTGTTGCTTTTATATGCTCCATGCCCCTGTCCATTCGTTTCCTCTTACATGCTGGCTCTTTGGCTTCCTCCTCACTTGATCACTTGACACTTCGGCTTCCATTCCTTTGCTTCTTCTTACAGGCTTTATCGGAGGCGTTTAATCACCCATTGGAAGCCACCACCCGAGCATTTTAATCAACCATCGGAAGCCACCAACTGAGCCTTTTAATCAACCATCACCGAGCGCTTTAATCCACCATCACCGAGCGCTTTAATATATACCTTAACCCCGCGGCCATGTATAATATATGGGAAACATTATAAAACCCCTTTATAAAGATTTCGGTCACATATACATTACTACACAGGAACCCATGTAAATCCGCTCAAATGATCATTCGTGGATTTCAAATCTTATCTGCCCGCCTTTATAGTTATCGGCGGGTCCGGATTTCGGCGATCAAAATAAATCCCTTTACTCTGACCTCCGATGAGGAGCGGACCCGATGCTCTTTAGACTCCCTTTAATATTGTTTCAGGTCCGATGAACATTGGCATTCACTGTAAACAATAGAACAACCTCCTTCGATGCGACGGACCCGACACCCTTTTATGATCCAGCCTATTCAAATTTCGGCTCCGTCAATTCGGCGAGTTCACCTCGGCGATTTTGTAATACAAAGGGTCTGCGGACCCGACACTCCTTTTAGCTCCCTTCTAAAGAGATTTCGGGTCTGGCCTATCGGTAGTTCCCTATCGACAGATTTGCAATGTAATGGGTCTGCGGACCTGATGCTCCTTTAGGCTCTGTTTTATAATATTTCGGCTCCGGACAGTCGGAGCTTACACTTAACAGTCCCAAAGGCCTTTGCGGACCCGATATTACTTTATGCTCCCGTTTATAATGCTTCGGCTCCGGTCTCGGAGCATACACTTCGGTGATTGCGAAAGGCTCCAGTCCTCCGATGCGATATTGATTTCGGACCCGAAATCCTTATCTGCTGTACTTCATAATACTTCGGCTCCGGGATTTCGAAGCATACACTTTGGCGGTTCCGAGGCTTCTCCTCCAATGCGATATTTGGTTTCCGGACCCGATATGGGTCTGGACCAAAATTAATATTCTTTCAACTCCGCCACTGTCCCACCTAAGGGGAAACATTTTGAATTCTCTGTGTAAACAGAGATATTCAATATAGCACTTGTAAAATGATTTAAGGAGTCTGTATAAAAAGGAAATGACTCCCAAGGCTTCAATCACATGACTCCGATGGCCCTATTTGTTTGTAATATATATATGGCTCCTCTTGGCTCCTCTTGCTCCATCTGCTCCTCTCGCTCCATTTGCTCCATATATATTGCTCCTATCTTGCTCCATTTGCTCCTCTCGGTCCACTCTGTTTGCTCCTGTAGCTCCTCCGATGGCTCCTCTTGCTTTGACACTCCTTCGATATGGCTCCTCTTGCTCTAGCACTCCTCCGATATATGTGGCTCCTCTGGCTTGGTGCGCTCCTCTTGGCTCCTTTTGCTCCCCTTGGCTCCGATATGCTCTGTCTCCTCCTCTTGAATATTGCCATATTGACATCAATGACAATTTGTGTCCAACACTAAAAACATAACTTATCTCACAATCAAAATATTTTATAACAATATGAAAATATTCTTAACCATGGATATTCATTCTCACTTTACCATGGATATTATTAACTTGGAAATAGACTTTGTTACAATACCATGGCTTATCAATACCACATGCCAAAAAATCATATCTTATTTCACAATCTAAATATTTTATAACAATATGACAAGATTCTTAACCATCGATATTCACCCCCACTTTACCATGGATATTACTAACTTGTAAATAGGCTTTGTTACAATACCATGGGCCAATACCATGCCTTATCAATACCATATGCCCAAAAACCATAACTTATTTTACAATAAAATTATTTTAATTTTATTTAATTTTATAACATTTTTTATTTGAAGCTGATAGGAAAAGGGTTGTAATTAGTTTTAGATATATATAAACCCTCTATCCTCAAGACTACTAAAATTTTTCCCATATAAATTAAATTAAGGTTTTAATAAAATTAAAAATGAAAATACTTTTGTATTTAAAGACATAAAATTTATATAATAAAAATATTAGTAAGAACCAACATAGATCTATCTTAAGTAAGGATCCAAGTGATGATAGAAAGCAAAGTGAAGGGAAGAGAGGGGGAGGGAGATAGTGACAAATATGGAGGGTGGAGAGAGAGAGAGAGTGAGAGAGTGATGGGGGGAGATAGAGAGAAGGAGGTAGGAAGAGAGAGAGGGGAGAGAGAGAATAAGAGAGTGGGGGAGAGAGATATGGAGTTGGAGGGAGAGAGATAGAAGAAGAGAGGGGGGGGGGAAGAGAGATATCGAGTTGGAGGGGGAGAGAGGGAGGAAAGAACTAAGGCATAGGGAGATAGAGGTGGAGTGATAGGGGATAGATGGACAGAGAGAGAATAGGTGGGGATAAAGATAGGGAGAGAAGGGAAAGAGAGAGAGAGGGAGGCACAAAGATGGAGGGGGAGAGAGAGAAGAAGAGAGGGGGGATAGAGAGATATAAAGTTGGAGGGGGAGAGAGGGAGGAAAGAACTAAGGCATAGGGAGATAGAGGTGGAGTGACAAGGGATAGATGGATAGAGAGAGAGGGAGAGAAGAGAGGAGGGAAGAGAGAGAATAGGTGGGGATAAAGATAGGGAGAGAAGGGAAAGAGAGAGAGAGGGAGGCACAGAGATGGAGGGGGAGAGAGAGAGAGAGTGATGGGGGGGGACAGAGGGAGGTGAGAGAGAAATGGAGAGAGAGGACTAAGAGAGAGGAGAGAGAGATGAAGTTGGAGGGGGAGAGAGAGGGAAGAAAGAAGAAAGACATAGAGGGAGAAAGGTAGAGAGAGAAACGGAGTGACAAGGGAGAGATGGATAGAGGAGAGATAGAGGGAAGAGAGAGAGGGAGAGAGGGAGAGGGAGGGAGAGAGAGATAGATATGGAGAGAGAGTGTGTATGTTTTGGGGATGAGATAGACAGAGGGAATAAGAAAGAGACACATAGATACAAATATGGATACTATATAGTATTATATAACCGGCCTAGATCCATCTTAACCTGGATCTATCAAGCACCAAAAAAGAGGTTTTCACATAGAGATATTGGATCCCTCTCGGTGCTTGATAGATTAGGGTTAAGATGGATCTAGGCTGGCTTAATAAGTTTGTAGTTGTATTTGATAAAATAACACTTTTTTAAATGGTTGTGTTTGAAAATAGTTTTTCCATATTTGGTGTATTTATCATAATAATAATAATCTAATTTTAAGCTTACATTTTTTATGCAATGATTTTGTTGATAGTTTATAGAGATAGACATGTTATACTTTTGGAATTTGAAAATGAAACACATGCTCTTAACTTGGTTGTATTGAAAGCATTTAAGTGTAAGAAAGAAACATGCCCTCTTAACTTGGTTGTATTAAAAACATAAGTGTTCTTGTATACTTGGTGGGTGCAAACAAGAGAGAGTATATGGTAAGTGGATTGAATAGTTAAAAACAAATTCTGGTTAAGGAGAAAGTTACAAAAATCTAACAAATAGGCTAGGGTTAGGATATTACTATTTTGGGACATCTAAAGTTGAAGGTACATTTTATGGAGGTGTAGTCTAAGCCCTTGGGTGTAGGGCACATATTATGGGTATCTTGGACTTTTGTTGTGTGTTAGTGGTGTCAACTAGTGGTGGAGAGTCCAACCAATGAGTAGGCAAAGTTTTTCATTTACAAGGCTGGCATCAATCAAGTATTCTCCCTCTCTACCCAAATCTAAGATGAGGAGTGTGCATAATGGACTTATTTTTGTAACAAATTGCAAATATTTGTTTATCTTTAAGTGGCTACCTCAACCTACAAATATTTAAAGGAACTATGTGTTTTTCAATTAAACCCTTGTGGTTAAGGAGCTGTAAAAGAGGAAGGCCTTATGGCTATTTTAAGGGGTTGTAATGACCCTAGTCTTGTGGTAAATATGTAGATATGATGCTAATGGTCCTGCTCTTAGTAGATTCATGTATATAATGTAAATATTTTCCTATCACCTCGCTTTGTGTAAATATGATAAATATTTTGTGGTTACCCTATTGTACATGTTGAATTTATACTTGCATAATTATGGGAAACACTTCTCAGTTATCCTTGTGTACATGGGGAAGATCATAATTACTCTATGCCCACAAATATAATAGTGAATAGTGTCTAACTGAATCAAAATCCTAACCATCAACCCAATCTCCATTGATGAGGCTTCAACCAATGGTCCTTCCTTAAGGTAACTACTTATAATTATTGATGGCACATTTTTCTAACTCAATGAATCTTTTATTAACTAGGGGGAGTTAGATGGAACCTCAATGACTTCAAGGTGAGGGTAATAGCCAACGTTCAACATATACCATAATAACCTATACATATGGCTTTATACCAGGGGCATGATACAAGTATAAGGAGATCTATGAATGGGGGGGTTAAAGAGCATATAGTTCAACTCATATAGTTAAAAGAGCAAAAATAATTTGACCCAAGACCTAAGAAGAGACTCACAGACACTCACAGGCATAATATTTATAGGCCTTGATGTAGTCAATGAGGGTAGGGAGATATTTTGCAACCTATTAGCACACATGAATGGATTTTTCTCCTCCCTCACACCTTGTCGATTCTAGAACAGACCTAGGAAGAGGGAAAATGACAGATGGGGAGAAAATGGGAGGCCAAATGGTAGGAAAGGGAAAATCCAATTAGCCAAGCCCTAACTAACTAGAAGGATGGAGTGAGAAGTAGAAAGAGAAGAGAAATTGGGATAAGGAGAATAGGAATCAAAAGAGCACAGTGAGAGGAGAGTAAGGGAGAAGGAACTGAGAGTGAACAAGATGAGGAGAGGGCAATCAAAGGCAAGGAAGTCACTGGGTAACTACTCGAAGGGCGTTGTTGCAAGGAGGGTGTCACACTTGGACATCATGGGGTTTGCACCATGAAGATAACAAACTAAATTCTAATGTCAGAGGTAAGCCTCCATCATGTTGTTGAATTATACATTTGACATTTATGGCATCAAACTACCACTTCTCCGCATCTAATTAACAATCGAGTTATTACGTCTAGCGCAATGGGAAAATAACTACCATGAATCTCTTTAAAGAACGAAAATTTCCCAAAGATCTTATAGCCATATATTTTTTGGTTAGTTTTACAATCCAAGATTCAAGAACCTTACCATCATGCTTGTGGCTTAGCCACCTTCCAAGTAATGCGATAAAAACGCCTAGTAATATTTTCACATTGAACACTATACAATAAACTTAACCCTAATATCTTAGTGAAGAACAAGTAACTAGCTAGACTTTGGAAAGGTTTTTGGATTGACTATTAGTGAAACTCATTGCAGTTAGGTGTGCCAATGTGTGCTGAGTGTTAGCGGGTGTTAGGGAAACACAAGGGAGCACTAGGTCAAAATGCATGGAAATGAATGAATAAGAGTGTGTGATAGGGAATGTCAATGAGTTCCAGGTTTGGTAAGAGGGGAGTGACATGGTATTCTAAGAAATGCTAATTCATTCTAGCATGCCAGAGTGACATGTAGCCAACATGTGCTAGGTGCCAAGGTGTGCCAAATAGTTCTAGTAAGTGATAAGGAGCATTAGGGAAACATAAGGGAGCACTAGGTGAAAATAATGCATGCAAATGAACGATTAAGAGTTTGTGACAGGAAGTGTTAGTGATTTCATGGTGTGTTAAGGAGGGAGTGACAAGGTATGCTAGGTAGTGCTAAGGCATTCTAGAGGCTAGGGAAACATGGAAATATGTGCTAGGTGCTAAGGTGGGCCAATGTATGCTAGGGAGAGTTATGGAGTGTCAGGGAAAAACAAGGGAGAACTAGTTTCAAATGCATGGAAATGAATGAATAAGAGTGTGTGATAAGGATTGTCAACGAATTCTAGGTGTGCTAAGGAGGGAGTGACAAGGTATGCTAGGTAGTTCTAAGTAATGCTAGATTTCTAGGGTGACATGCCAATATGTGCCAAGTCCTAGGGTGTGCCGATGTGTGTCAGGGAGTGCCATGAGAACACAAGGGAGAACTAGTTCAAATTGCATGGAAATGAATAGATAAGAGTGTGTGGTAGGGAGTGTCAGCAAGTTCAAATTATGTTAAGGAGGGAGTGACAAGGCTATATGCTAGGCAGTGCCAAGGCATGCTAGAGTGTCAGGGCATGTTAGGGAGTGGTAGGGTCTGTTAGGGAGTGGAAAATAATGCCAAGAAATGTAGGGGATGATAATGTGTGCCATGTATTGCCAATGGATTATTATGCATGCCAGATGTTATGACATGTGAAGATGTAAACTATGTTGCTTAGTTGTTTTATGGGAATGGTTGGATGTGAGCCTTGACTTGGTAAGTTGTTAAGTGGGATGAGTTAAGATTGGACATGAGAAGCCTACGATGATTTACAGTCCATTAGGGGAACAAGACATAATCTAGTTGTAGTAAACGTAACTTGGTAAAGTTGTTGTAGTCGAGGCAGGACTTGGTTGGGTTCCTAAGTCTAAAAGAAAATAAGGGTAGTTATGAGGGCATGATAATCATGGAGTGCCATGGTGTGCCAAGGAATGAAAAGGCAAGATGACATATGTCAGATAGTATCAATGCATGTCAAGAAGTGTTTGGAAGTGTCAGGGAATCACAAGGGAGAAATAGGTCAAAGTGCATGGAAATGAATGAATAAGATATTATGCTAGGGAGTGTCAGTGAATTCTAGGTGTCCCATGGATGAAGTGTGTTAGTAGAATTTCATATTAGAACTTGTAGGAGGAAAGCCCGCGATTGTGATAAGAGGATGGAAAAATAAGTTTGAGACAAAGGGAGACTTTGGTCTAGGCACAACACTATTTTTTCAATGACTTGGTTGGGTTCCCAAGTCACAAAAAAAGTAAGGTTATCTATGAGGGCATGAAAACTAGGGAGTGCCAAGGTGTGCAGGGAATTTTAGGAAGTGCTAAAACATTTTAGAAAGTTCCAAGGAATTTTAGGCATGTCAAGACATGCCAAGTGCTAAGGATGCCAATGTGTTCTAGGTTCTAGGATGTGGAACCAACATATGCTAGGGATTGCCAAGGAAACACAAGGGAGGACTCGTTTCAATTACATGTAAATGAATGAATATGTGTGTGTGATAGGGTGTTAACAAGTTATAGGTGTGCTAAGGAGGGAGTGACAACATATGATACGCAGTGCCAATAGATGATAGAGTGCTAGGAAAGCCTACTAAGATGTGACAAGTGCCATGGTGTGCTAATGTGTGCCAAGGAGTGTTAGGGAAACACAAGAGAGCACTAGGTAATAATGCATGGAAATGAAGGAATAAGAGTGTGTGGCATGGAGTGTCATTGAGTTCCAAGTGTGTTAAGAAAGAGTTACAAGGTATGCTTGGCAATGCTAAGGAATGGTAGAGTTCTAGGGCAACGTGCGGCCAAGATGTGCCAACACGTGCAAGGAAGTGTTAGCTTGGAGTGCCAGGGAAACATAAGGGAGAACTATGCCAAAATGAATGGAAATGAACAAATAAGAGTTTGTGATTAGAAGTTTCAGTGAGTTCTAGGTGTGCTAAGGACAAAATGACAAGGTATGCTAAGCAGTGTTAAGGCATGCTAGAGGCTAGGGAGACATGCCAAGATGTTATAGGTGCTAGGGTGTAATAACACGTTTCAAGGAGTGATAAGGAGTATTAGGGAAACGCACGGGAGAACTAGGTAAAAATGCATGGAAATGAATGAATAAGAGTTTGTGATCAAGAGTTCAGGGATCTCTAGGTGTGCTAAGGAGAGAGTGACAAGGTATACTATGTAGTGCTAAGGAATGATAGAGTGTTAAGGTGGTAGGCCAAGATGTGTCAGGTGCTGGGGGAAGCTAGGGAGTGTTAGGGGGTGTCAGGGAAACATAAGGAAGCATTATATCAAAATGCATGGAAATGAACAAATAAGACTGTGTGAGAGGGAGTTTGAATGAGTTCTAGGTGTGTTAAGGAGGTAGTGACAAGGTTGTATGCTAGGCAATGCCAAGGTATGCTAAACTACCAAGGCATGTCAGGAAGTGCCACGGTGTGCTAGGGAGTGTCAAAGCATGCCAAGGAATGTAGGGGATGTTAACACATGCCACATAGTTCCAAGGAATTCTAAGACATGTCAGGTGCTATGGCATGTCAAGATGTAAATTGTGTTGCTTAATTGTTTTAAACCAAGGTTGGATGTGATGAGCCTTGTCTTGGTAACTTGTTAAGTGGGATGAATTGAGATTTTACATGAGTACCCTAAGATGAGATACAAGTAGTTCTTAGGTGAACAAGGCATATGTTGAATTTCCATGACACATGAGAATCCGAGTTTGGCCTTAGAATTTTTTATGCGAACACACTCAAGTGCCACAACACATCTACTATGCAGAATGAACTCTGCCATGAAAGAAAAAGTAATGGATTGAATGCACAAAGTTTAGGTTCTGCCACATCTTCATATGTTAATGCTTATTATTGCGACATACAATAGCCATTTATATGTCCAGTGTAAGACTCCTCTAGATATTTCTATCCAACAACATCTCTGTGGTAAAAGGTGTATTGTCAAAGGTTGCTCCATCACAAATAGCAACCAAAAGGGACCTTACTATGTACACAGATGAAGAATTAAGAACATTGTTATCTATGAGTGCTAATGTGGAGGTATGGGACAAAATTACACAGGGAGCGAACCTTTTTTTTCAACCAATCAAGATCTAAAAAGGAAAATGTGTGATTATATATACATGTGTGATAGTATTTGGAGAAATGCCAACCTAACCCACAAATTTGTTGATATTTTGATCGAGCTGAGCTATAATTGTTCCTAAAGTTAATAAATAGGTAAAATAGGACTGACTTTTCAATACAAAATATAATTTGATAGGAATAGGGCCAAATTGTGAAAGTGTAAACATTGGTATGGTTTAAAGGGACCGATCCCTTTGAAAAGTCTTAAATGTGGTAATGAAGGTTGGGCCTCATTTTACAACCCCTTTGGGCATCCATCTTAGGAATTGGTGTAGGATGCAACACTTCATAATAATTTTTGTAGGAGTGATGTCAACACTTGTATGGTGACATGGGTTTGGATTTGGCCTGTCAAAGCCCATTGGTCTACTTTGGAGCTTCTCTAGGGTGATGCCTTAGATGATTTGGAGTACGAGGGCATGATTTTATATTTATTTTGCATTGAAGAAGATTTGGAGGCTAGATACTGTAGAAAAACCCCTTGTTCTAAATAGGGAAGCACATGCCACTGAAGAAAGTAATAGCAAGTACACAGATTTGAAACTCAAATCACATCACTATTTATTACTCTTTGAAACAGGAAATAACTAAAAATTTCAAACACTAATATTCACTTTTCTTTTAGTCTAAAAGGTATAATGAATCTGGAAACATGTACAACAATGTCTCAACTTTCTTAACTCCTAATCCTAATGCACCTTCCTTGCATGGATAGACAAGACAATTAAAGTCTCCCTCTACTGAATATGATATGAGATATGCAAACATTCTTCCTTAGCTAAGGCTGATAATTAATAACTAGGGAAGTGCTCCATTTAACCGTGCATGCAAAAACTAAATAAAGAAAATATTTTCGCTACTCTAGGTGCCAGAAATGAATCCACTGCCTAAGGTAAGTGATTTTCCCAGAAAAAGATATTAAGGACTTGGAAACTTTGTTTCTTCCTTCAAGAGAGGTGTATGCCAAACAAAATTAAGCTACCTTTCATTATCCTCCAAATTCATTCACCTTTAACAGAAATCTTGTGCCTAGAAAAAGACAAGAGACTAGTATCCAACATAATTCACTGACCAGCCAGAGACCCTTGTGCCCAAACAGAGAGATAATAAGGGAATGTCAACTAGGGTGGAATCTTTCACCATCGAAATTGACAAGAGATAGAAGGGGTAAAAAACTATCAGACCTAATGCCCAAGAACAAATGAATTAATCCACACTTGGTGATCCAAAATGAATTCAATCCTTATTTATTTATAGATTTTCCAGAGGGGTTTAATATTCTTAAGTGATTGAGTAAACCTACTCCAAACCCAAAATTTGGGTTTTTTGAGCCCAATTTCCCCAAAAATTTCCCATCAATGGGTATTTTGGGGATTTCCCCCCTTTATGGAGGACTATAGCCTACGGGGATGGATAGGATATTACGTCCCATTCGTCCTCAATTTGTAGAGGATGTTACATGGCACCTAATAAAAGAAACAATGCTTTCATTTAAGAGGTAATAAGTAAATGCTTATTTCTTTCCACATAGGACATACATCTTGAAAAAGTGATCATGGGGTACAAATACTACAAAATTCCTAAATCTTACTAGCATTGTCATAGTCCAAGAATAAAAACCCTTTCAGGTGAAACAAGGTCAATACCACATACTATAAGCACAAATGCCAAATTCAAAAACAATATACTTATTCAATGAAAGAATGACAAATCCTATTAGCGCACTTTAAATTGAATAGCTCTTAAGTTGTAGTGTCAATCAAAATTTCTGAGGTTGGATCATAATTAAGTACTCAATGTTGTTTTGGGTCTAATTTGGGGAAAAGGAGGAGCTCTTGGTGACAATGGGATGATCAGGCTTTTCAAAAGGGAGCTTTGCAATACTTTTCAACATACAAGCCATTCATTCTAGTGGAGGAGATATAGAGAAGCCTTTAATAAGGACCTTTCCAAGATCAATTTGGAGGAAAATTCATTTTCAAAGCTTAAACATAGTTCTAGATTCAAACAAGAGTAGTCATTTTTCAGAACAATTATCAATTCCCAAGAAATTGGAGCTAAGTTGACATGTTGACCATTTATTCTTCTACTGGACAAGGAAGAATTTATGAATAGTCCTTGGCCCTTTGATCCAGTATTTGATGTAAATCTCTTGATTAGAAATGTAATAATAGATGCAATTTTTATTAAGAAAAAGGGAAAAGTAGAGGGCCAATTAATAATTATCTCTAAAAAACTCTCAATATAATCCTAACATATTTGAAATGGAAAAGGATAACTCCATGGTTATTTTTTTCTTTAGAAACTTTTCTAATTTCCATGATTGAAACATGTATTCATGCCTTGAAAGAAGCTCACAAACGCTTTTGATATTGGTTGAAGCAAAGAAAATGTGCAAAGTTACAATCACATAGAGGTGGAAAAAAAGTATTTGGAGCTTGTTGTCCCAGACTTCAAACAAAGAATGGACAAAAGGTGAAAAAACCAAGTCAAAAGGTATGTGTAGCATTTTTCATGCAGAGGTAGGTGTTAACTCCACAGTCTACAATGAAGGCTTTGTGGCACAAGTGACACAAAGGTTTTCATGCAGAACTTTGGATTAAAAGGAGTGGAGCTTGATGCTACATGTCCTCTATTACCCCACTTTTTGTATGAGTTACAGGAGATAAAAATAATGAGATATGGGAGATACAGAGTAGATACTATTGTTATTCAAGTTTAATAAAAAATATTATGATGTTTTCCTCGAAATAAAACAAACATATTCCATAAAATATTTTCTCCATGAACCTAATTTAAAATGAATCTCTTTTGTTGATGCGCCTAGACGCAAATAGAAAAAATTTCGATGGGCCAATTTCAGTTTAGAAAATTCACAATTAGTTTCAATTGTAAGATCTCCCATTTTCAGTTCAGATTTCAGTTACAAGCAGTGAAATAGGACTCGCCGATCAGTTGTGATTAATCACGAGTCAGAATCTTCTCGCTTTCCAAATGATTTGATCCAAATATTTTCAAGTCAAACTTACGTTGACCAAGTTTAACTCATGGGAAATGCAAGTTTGACTTGTGACTTGCTGATTAAAGTGGATTCCTGCGACTGATTCCGATTTATTAGATTTTTTCCCTTGACTCGACAAGCATGAGTTTTTCAAGTTTAGGTCTTCTGCATTGCTAAAAACTAAACGTCGATCGTTCCAAAATTTATTTCTCATTTCTCAGGCTTGCAACTCATACGTCAAGACCTTCAGTAATCAATCACTACTCACTATTACATAGTCTAGACTCCATATCGAGGAACTGCCAGGGTGAGCCTAACTCTAGACTCCATATCGGGCAGTCGCCAACGTGTACTCTATCCATACTCCATATCGACCCTGAGGCAACTGTGCGTCACCTTCAGCATGTGTTACCTTCAGGCTTAGTTGCTTCACTATTCAACAATCGAGGTATGTTGACACTTGGGTTAAATAATAGGTATATTACTATATTGAAGTTTCAATGTCGTTTAAATGGCAAGTTTCAAGTTTCACTATTCAGCAATCGAATGTTCGGCATATTCCTTTGGTTATGACTTTTCAACCCTATAAATGGGGCTTAAATAGATTTTAAAAATGCACTAAGAAATGGTTTCATACCAAACACCGCCCAAGTCATCAAGCATTCCTTCCTTGGTCGATGTCTTGTCGACTCCAAAGGCTTTAACCATGCATTCACAACTTTGGGTATTTTTGTTCTTCCAGAATTTGTTATTGATGTATTGGTTCAGTTGTCTTATGCTAAACAAACTTGAAAATTCAAGATTACAATGCAATATATGTTGATAATATTTCCTTTAGGTAGAATTTCCTCATATATACCTAATTGTGTTTCAAGGTCATAATGATATATTAGGTCGAAATGTGCTTGTGTTGATGGACAGACTCCTCTTTTATCCTTAACAAAACTTCATATCCTTTAAAACCAACCCTCTTTTTTGCAAAGTTATATATGGAATTTTTAATTTTAATTTTTTATTGTCTCTTACAGGATCCAAATTAAATAGAAGGCACAACTCCAAATCTAAAAAGAAGCCGCAATTTAAACACAAGTCCAAAACAACAACAATGCTGAGGGAGAAGGACTTTGCTTGGGCTTATTGTGACAAGATTCATGGAGACCCTAAGTTCCTTTGTAAATTGCAAAGAGAAATGTAGTGGAGGCATTTATAGATTCAGTACCATGTCCTTGCACAAATACGTGACCATGATATAGATCTTTGCAAAAACGTTGACAAAAATGTCAAACACCAAGCAACCTTGGCCATTGATATGTTGAGTCAACATAATACAAAGAAAGAAAATAAAAAAAAAGAAATAGGAACTCCTGGAGTTGACAATTTTTCTTCCACTACCCCATTGTCATCTCCCTCTATTGAATCTTCAAGGCAGTACCCAAGTTTCCCACACATGCCTCCAAGTCCAAGTCAAACTCAAGGCAAAATGAATCATCTTGCATTCAACATTGGAGGTGGAAACATAAACACCTTTTTTTCTCCCCGCACAAAACCCAGTTCCCAATCTACCTTGGATACCACTGGTTGGAAAAAAAATATCCATAGTTAGGCAAGGAAAGCCATTGCTAACTTTTGGTACGATTCTGACATACCTTTCCATTGTGCCATAGGTCCTTATTAGTAAGCTATGATTGATGCAGTTGTTGTTGCAGGTCCAGGGTTCAAAGCCCCTTGATCAGAGAGCATTAGGAAAAATTTGCTATTAGAAAGTGTTGAAGATGCCATGCTTGCGCTATCTGAGTTTCGTTCATCATGAGTGATGGATGGACAAATCAGAGGAATAGAACTTTAATAAATGTCCTTGTATCTTGTCCAGTAGGTACAATGTTTCTCAAATACATTCTAAGAAGTGCTACCGATTGACACAAAAGCGCTTAAATGGCCTTGTATTTTTCCATTACAATCTACAACTTCGCAACAAGCAAATACTAGGTGAGAGCTTGAATTTGAAGGTTTCATAATCTGATTTGCAATTTAAAGTTTAAACTTTAAAGTTCAAAGTCAAAATTAAATTCACATTTCAATGTCTCATGATAATGATAGGTTTGGATCATTAACCAATAGACCTTGAAGAGATAGATTTGCAAACTACAAATGCAGCAGATTTGGTCCAATTAGAGGTGGCTCCTCTTTTAAGCCCACATGACTTGAAGAAATTTGATAGTCAAGCAAGTGAAGGAGTGGGAGGAATCAATTCTAGTTCTCACTCTTAAAAGTCTTAACTCTCAGTTACTAATTTTTTTCTAATTAGTATGCAGTTGTTCGTAAAATTTTAGAAGCAGTTGCTTCTAGTTCTATGTAGTCACTAATTAGGAGTCATGACTCAGTACTTTGGATCATGTTTGGACTCATAACATATATGAGATGCTTATTCATTCATGATATTTTGGACATCTATTGATATTATGAATTGTTTGGACATATATTTACTGAATATCAATGAAAACTGTTTTTTTTTTTTTAATTCAACATATGTGTATATTTTTATTTCTTGAATTCACTGGTTTTTTCCCGATTTTTTCCTAATTTTTTGCCAATTTTTCCCCAATCCAATTAAAACTCTTAGCTCTTTTGCCTCGTCGATTTATTGTCTATTCCGAGTCAGGTAACATTGTTTACAAGTTTCATTCTTCACTTATGAGTGCTAAGGTGTGCTAGAGAGTGCCAATGCATGTTGAGGAGTGTTAGGGAGTACTAGGACAACACAAGGGAGCACTAGGTCAAAATGCATGGAAGTGAATGAATATAAGGGTGTGTTGGGGAATGTCAATCAGTGCTAGCTATCATGCCAAGGAGGGAGTGACAAGGTATGCTAAGAACAGGCAAGGCATGCCAGGGAATATAAGGGAATGTCATGAAGTGCTAGAGTGTGCTAGGTAGTTTTGGGGTGTGCTAACAGTGCAAAATAGTGCCAAGGCATGCCAGGTGATACGACATGTTAGAATGTGCAGGGTGCCAGAGTATGCCAATATGCGTCAAGGAGTTTCAAGGCAACAAAAGGAATAACCAAGCTAAAATGAAAGGAAATGAACACATAAGAGGGTTAATAAGTTGGGACTTTATATTTTTTCAAAAGGGGCATGCTAGGCACACTAATAATATGTTTCAATACATGCCAAGTTCCAATGTGTGCCAAGTGTTAATGTTTGTCAATGCAATATTATGCCAAGGATTTCCAGGGCATGCTAGGGACTACAGGGAATGCCAACACCTAATAGGGGAGTGCTATGCTATGCTAGGGCATGCCAACATGTGCTTGGGCATCCTACTCATGGCAAGATGTTCTAGGTACAAAGATGTTCCAGGTACAAATATGTTCCAAGACATGCGAGGTGCCAAGGAATGTTAGTGTATTGTTCCAAAGCATGTTAAGGTGTACCATGAGTGTTGAGGAGTGTCTTGGCATTATGATACAGGTGTTGTCCTTGATGGCATCTCACTCAGATGAAAGATCACAGTACAATAGGTTAACAACAAAGAACTAAAGATTAGACTACACAGAATGAAGAAAGAGAGGTACACGCAGGTTCACCTTGACCAAGCTGCATATACATGTAGGTTCACTGACCACAAGTAGCGTATACGTACACACACACTTTCACAGAAGGAAAAGCACGTATACCTTGAAAACTAAGTTTTTGGTCCGAGGTGTTTGGTCCATGGTATTGGTCCAAGGTATCTAGTCTGAGGTGTTTGGTCCATGGTATTGGTCCAAGGTATCTAGTCCGACGTATTGACCATAGGTATTTGGCCCAAGGTATTGGTCCTAAGTGGTTTTGGTCCATGGTATTGAGAAAGGCCTAAAACTATAAAAGGAGGAGAAGATCATTAGGCCATGTGTGCAAGTATCGAATATCTGATGAAGTGTGAGATCTAGTATGCAGGTTATCGGCTTATGGTACTTTGCATGATCTAAATCGAGGATGAACATTAGAGGTTGATGAAGGGATAAGATCTATTGATGGATCGGGATCTTAAGGCTTGAAACGAACTATCGTTATTTAGTACGATTATGTATAGTCTAGATCTGAATACTGACGCATGGGTTATTCTGTAAACGTTATGATTTTGGTATAACTGAAGTCCGTAATAGCTGAAAAATTATTTTCAGATGTATACGTTGGTTGGCTTTGGTTAAAGCGCGTATACACATTGTTTTGATTCATCAGAGTAGTGTATACATTATGAGATATGATATTTGAATTTACAGTTGGTTCTAGTGGTTGTTGCAGAGTTCTGGGTTCTGCTCTGTGATTTTGGTGACTATGTTTTGATGACAGTATTCTGAATGTTCAATGGTGATTGATTTTGAGCTTCAATGTTGTTGATGGGTCCAGTATGAAAATTGGATGAAACGTGGCCTTCAGATTGTGGTGTTGTGTTCCAGGAGTATCCAGTATGAAAATTTATGAAACATGGTCCCTGGAGGAAGAAAGAAAGTTGTAGCCTTCTGCAAAAAAAGTTAATCTCAAACACCCTAGTGAAAAAGACAAATATTCAAAACATATATATATATATATATATATATATAACCCTTTTATATATATATAAAACAAAAACACAATAAATAAATAAATAAATATATATATATATATATATATATATATAACCTCTTTTTATTTATATAAAACAAAAACACAACAAAACACCACATTCCAAAAGGAAAGTTAATCTTTAACACCCTAGTGAAAAGGACAGACCCTCAAAATAAAAAATAAATAAATCGATATATGAGAAGTCCATCTATAGAATATAGATAAATAAACCTTATATTTATATTTAAATATAGGAAAGTCCACATATTTATATGGTTAAAAATGGCACCCTAGGCATCTCTATTAATGTTAGTCACCACCAATATGACTTTTAATTTCGATTCGTTCAATAACCCGTCTTTACGATAAGATTTTAAATGGCCATGGATGTGGACATAGCGTCTTATTAGTCCCTGCCTAAAGGCGGGGACTAAGTTATCGGTTTCCCATTTAGCACTAACTTGACACTTAAATAAAAAAATAATCGAAGTTTTCTAATGGAATTATGGTAAACGTTTTTTCACTTCGCAATAATGTGACTTATAAATTAAAAAAAACAAGATTAATAGTTTGAATAATATAGTTCTTGTTTTTACTATTAATTAATTAAGGCTATGTTTTTTTGTGTAGGGTTCATATTTTGTCTTATTCGATAATCACCATATTTTGGTAATTTATTGTTTTTTTCGTCTTCTCATTTACGTACTTTGGAAAATAAAAGCAACTTTCGTATAGCTTTCTTCCGCACCTTTGTGTTTCGCATAATGAAATCCATCTTCACATAGCTCTGTCCACACTTCCACACTCCAAAGAATTTCCGTAGCGCACACAACGAAAGTTTTATCTACATTTTTGCATTGTGATAATCCACGTTTATGTAATTGTTATTTGTGTGTTCGCACCTCACTATCCAACACAATGAAATCCACCTTTGCATAGCTTTCCTCTGCACCTTCGTATCTCACATAATGAAAGCCATCTTCATATAGCTTTTTCCACACTTTCGCACTCCACATAATTTTTGTTGTGTGCAAAATGGAAGCTTTACCCACATATCTGCATTCTACAAAGTACGTTATTAAGAGTACGTCTCTTTATTAACTAAAGAACTAGTGTGAGTATTTATCCCATTAACACACATCATTATGACAAGGGCATGTTGTCCATATCATTTGTACATGTCAAACCATATATCAATAGAAACATGGATTACTAATGAACATTAGCTTTTATAACATTATGTTACGTAATCTTTGTAATGATAACAAGTTACGTGCAAACTGTTGAAAGCATTCATACCAGAACATGATAGAAAGGACAAGTGTGTAGAGCAGCGATATATGGAAAAACTATGTTGAGATGGAAAATGTTTGTGAAGATTTGGGAACTTGTAGTGATAAATATTGACTACAGTGTAGATGACTCCGCACTCAACATTGAAGAATTAATTAGGGCTTAGCAGTACATTTAATATCTATTTAGTGAATCAATGTCCAATCACATCATTGCTCAAGTGCCTAATAACATTTACTCTGATGCATTGTGTAATGATTACTAGCTGCAAACATATCAATAAAATCATATCAATTTGTATTATAAAATAGTATTTTCGACATTTATTTAGCAAATCGATGAGTAATCAACACATCGTTCGAGTGCTTAATAACATTTACTATTTGTAAACAATTCAAGAATATGCACAGGTCTTCGCATCCAATATCCATCATAGCAAATTGAAACAATGTGTAGATCTCTTTCGCCAACTGCTTTCGATTCACATATTTCTTCCACACAACATTCGATCATATCTATCGATATTATAAAATATTCTTTTTTGACATTTATTCGACGAATCGATGCATAATTAGAACATCGTTTGAGTGTTTGGTAGCATTATTGCTTGTAAACAAGTCAAGAAGATGAACACGGCTCTGTAACGAGTATCCATTATAGCAGATTAAAATGATATTCTTCGTACACTTCTTGCCCACATTGCTTTGTTTGCTGGCAACATTTTGAAGATTATCGAAGATGAAAGAATAATCGACATGTAATGAGGACATCCTTCAAGTGCTTAATAGCATATTAAAATAATAATTAAGGCTTAATCCTAAGATGAACCAAAGGTCCCTTCGAGGCTAACATAAGCATTTATTTGGTGAATCATTGCACAATGAGGATATTGTTTCAATACTTAATAGCATTCACTCTAATACATTGTGTAATGATTATTACTTGTTAACAAATCAAGAAGATCATATGCATCGATATTATAAACATGAATCCACACATAAACATGGCTTTGCAACCATTTTCCACTCTAACATAGTGGAGGGATGTGTGGAAGAGTGATATGTGCAACAGGACTTTTGTTCCCTCATTTTTTACAGCTCCACATACGTTACCCTTCCATACATATCAAATTTTTGTAGTGCAAACTAGAATTTATTAAAAACTTAATTAAGGCTTGATTCTATGATTAACAAATATCTTTTCATATCTTAATGACAAGTGCTATTGAAATCAGAAGTGTTTGTAGTAGTGTGATAAAATCAATATATATTTAGAGCTTATGTGAATTTGAGCCTATTGAATTTTTCTAATGGTTCTTGTTTCTTAATTCTTGTTTATTCGTGTTATAGGGCTGTTGCTTTTTTATGTTGTTTATAGTAAGAAGAAATTGTAATGGGTTCCTCTTGTCTAAAGTTTGTCCAGGTCAGAGTGAACAAGGGAACATAAACGAATGAAATATGGACCCTTGTTCAAAATCTAGAAATGAAATGGAGGATGAATATTAAGTACTATTGTTTTAGCATTGCAGTAAACAACATGGCACAATATACATCATTCAATAAACACATAATCTTTACGATATCAAAGGGAAAAGTTCAATGTACAATAAGGAATTAAGCAACAAGTCCAATTGGCATTTCTAAGAAACTCATAGCTTATAGATGCACTCTTTATGGCAAGAGAATTTAAGAACTATTTGTCTTGCCTGCCTAATTATCATTTTATTGTGAAGAAGGAAGATGACGAAGTTGAGAGACTTATGTTCATAGTTTGTTCAATGCTCAAAGATAACAGACATTAAAGGTAAGAAATTAGACAATGGGGTAACAATAGTTCCAAGACTTGTTGTGGAAAATACAAAACTACGTGTAAAGGATTCAATGTGAGATTTATGTTTAGTTAGGTTATACACATATGGAATGAGCTTTCCGAAACAACGTAATCATGATCATTGTTTCAACAATACTTTCTTAGAAGTGATGTGGGTATATCTCTATTTTCTACAACAATTACTTAGACAAAAAAACATTGAATACAATAAAGCATCAACTATTATTTGTCTAAATTTCATAAATTATGGATTTTGTTCTGATTAATTTTTTCAATATTTGTATTTGTTTCAATATTGAAATTTTCAATGATTATAGAAATATAATAATTATGAATTAATTGTGCTTTTTCCATTGCAATTGTTCCCATAACTATTAAAAGAAATGCAACTAGCAAACCATGTGGATTTATCATGCATATTCAGTGTTGAAAATAGAAAATTGATAGAACAAGTCTAGTTATGTTATTGGATTTTGTTTTATTGAAAAAAATGTCTAAATGCTCTAATGAATGCATAATAAAATTTCATTGTGGACACACATTTTTCATTATGCAAAGTGTGGAGTGCGCAGGCGTGAAAGAGTTCTATTTACTATAAAATTAAAAAAATGTTATATGTTTCAATTATTTAAATTTATATGGAGTATGAATATGTTATATGTTTTAATTGTGCTTTATCCGCACCTCTACATCCATGCACTAAGAGCCGCCGAACATAGTTCTAAGAACCTGACATTGCACCATTTATAGAGGTGTAAAAGAAGCTTTCTTGTGCTCCCTTTGTACCTATGCATAATAAATCAATTTTGGAAGAGCTCATGGGTATCTCTATATCAAATAAAATAATCAAATGCCTTACAAAGTGCGAACAACAACAAAATTCCATTTTTGTATGCGAAGTGCGGAGAAAACTACATGGCTGCCTATGGTGTGATCCATTCTCTCGCACTACATGACCTCTTCCTCACACACATTAAAAAGAAACAAATGCAGATAGAATTCAAAAGAAGTGAATACCAAGATTGGATATACATAATAATTCTGACAGTTAATCACTCACCATTATTTAAACCAAAACCCGCAAAGCAAATTCGCTAGAGCTCTTTACTATAAAGTTAAAAACGTGTTATATGTTCAAATTGTTTAAAGTTATATATGCAAAAATCTTAATATTCTATTATAATTATAAGACATTTTGTTCAGCAGCCATGTGTGTAGAGTGGAGGGGTGTGGAAATGTCATTCATTTTGCACAGTGTGAAGCGAAAATAACAACAAATGATGGAAACAATTGCTGAAGTAAAACATCCTCAAATAATGATAAAACACAAATCCCACATTGCCTTAATCAATTAATCTTGCATCTCCGCACTCCAAAAATTGTAATGTGAGGCATAACCATTTCATTAGAGCCATTAAGATATGAAAAGACATCTGCTAATAATATAATTAAGTGTTGAAAAATGCAGTAAGAAATTCTCAATTTGATTTTTACTTGATTAAATTGAGAAAAATCGAATTTCCACATTAGCAGACAACTTGGATGATGTTAACTTATGTGATATGGCTTGTATCACCTATTTTATTCAGTAAATTCGAGTTGGAGGAGTTAGAGTTTAGTTAAGCATGTGTGATTGCTAATTTGTAGCAATCAAAGTCAATTATCTCAAGTTTTTTTCAGTTAAACTAGTTCCAACTGTTAGAGGAACTAGTGGAAGGTCATTTGTGCAGTGGGAATTCATTCAAACTTAGTGATCTTCTAATTAACTAATCAATCATCTCAAAATAGCTAGTGCATGTAGAAAATTCAATTTCCCTAGCAGCTATGGTGGAGATTCGAATGTAGTGTAACATTAGTTCAAGTTGTAGACTTGTTTGAGCGTACAGGTGTTGTATGCAGTCAAATGATGAACCTTGGGAATTGCATAATAAATTTTGGAGAAACTCCTAAATAATAGGGGCCTAATTTCTCAGGAATTGTGCAAGGAAATAGGGGCTAAAGAAGAGGAAGAAATTAACTAAGTATGGTTCAGAGCTTCTCAGTGAGTAGAGAGATAGGTTATTCACTTGTAGGTTGTGCTCAGTTGAGCAAAACAATTGTAATACATATCTATTTATCAGATTAATGTAAGTAGACAAGGGGTTTTTAGTAGATTTCTTTCCCCTAGAAAAAAAAAAAATGTGTGCATGTGTTTTATTTCTTATTGCATGTCTGAAATTTTTATTCTAAATTGTGAATTAACTTCCGTAGAGCAGTAGAGTAGGTTTATGTCTTGTGATTTTTATTAAAACTTCATGAGCAATTTCAGATCTACACCATAATTTCTACATGGTATTAGAGAAAGATTCACATTAGAGTAGGAAATTTGAAGTTGTTTTTCAGGAGAGTCGAATTTGAAGTTCAGTGCAGCATGATCTCTTTAGATTTGAGAAGATGACCTTCAATGGGTTGAGGTTAGAGTATGCCTTGGAAGGCACCTCTAATTTCACTGCATGGAAGGATCACATGAAGGCGGTATTGGATGAAAATGGCTTGGTAGAATACATCAAGATAGATGTTGCAAAACCACAAGCATATGATGTATAGAACCTTTCTCAATGGAAGAAAGATGTATCCAAGGCGAGGAGAATAATATTGGAGGAACTACGGGATCACATTGTCTCAAATCTCCATGGAAAAGAAACTCGGTTTGCAATGTGGAAAGAACTGACAAAATTGTTTGAGAATAGTAGTGACCACATGAAGCTAGCACTCAAAGATAAACTTCGAAGTATCAAGATGTAGAAGAATGACACTATTCCACAGTGTCTCAGCAAATTCACGCAATGTCATGATAAACTTTTTGTGGTTGGTGTTAATGTTGCAGAAGAGGACTTGGTAATCTTAGTCATTCTAGGCCTTCCCAAGAGCTAACACAACTATCAAGATTCAGTGAACGAGACGGAGAAACTACCGAATTGGGAACGCTTATGGTCCGATTTGGTACAGGAGGAAATAAGTCAAAGTACCAGAGATGATACTTCAGCCAAGGGTGAGGATGAAGAAAAAATTGCATTGGTTGGAAGGGAAATAAGGCAACAAAGAAGAAATATAAAACCAAAACAGAATCAACCCAAGGGGGAAAGAAGAAAGATTTGTCCAAAATTAAATGCTTCCATTGTCATGAATTCAGACACTGTGCAAAAAAGTGTCCACACAAAAAGGCAAGTAAGAAGACCTAAGGAGGAGAAGAAAGTGAAGCCTTGGCTTCACAGATCAAGCATGACTTTACCCTTATCACATGCATGGCCAAATACATTGATGGGGAGCATGTGGTACTTGGACTCAAGTGCATCATTCCACATGACAAGGTGTAGAGACTTTTTTAGTGACCTGGAGGAGAAAGATATCTAGATCACATTAAGATGGGGGATGACAGGAGGTACAATGTGAATGAGATTGGTACAATCACCTTTTAGAAGGATTTGGGCTCCCCTTTTAGGCTTAAGGGTGTCATGTTCATTTTAGGCCTAAAGAAATATCTCATCTCTATTGTAGTTATGGAATACCACGGTTATGATGTGATCTTCAACAAAGGAAAGGCATTCCTAAGACACATATCCATGGGATAGGTGAAGAAGATCAAAGTTCGTGTAAAGAACCTATATAAGCTAGATGTGGACGAATGTGTTTCATTAAGCACTAAGGCAGAGAAAGTGTAGGGCCTCGACGTCAGTGAACTTCGGAAAATTAATACTTGGTCATTTGCATCATATCACCTTGAATATTATGCAGCAAATAACCACTGGCTTCCTGTTGACAAGGTTAATCCTCTCTGTGGACAAAGATGATCCCTTTAGCCCAATGAGTGGGTCTAGCAACTGAAGTGACAATCAACTAGACATCTTCCTAGATTATAATTGAAAAGTATAACGAGAGAGATGGCCTGCCTTGGTCTAATGCTATTTTGATTTCCTTTGTTGATATCCTCGAACCACTTGAATCACAGACTTGTTCTTGCTTCTTTATGTACCTTTAAAAGTGATCAAGAGACAACAAAGCATGCCAAAACCAATAGAAAACCCAATAATAACATACTTAGATGATCAAAGAATGCCAACCCAATACATACATGAACATATATATATTTTGGGAAGATGAACCGATAGTTCTATTATTATTAAAGAATGAAGGGAAGCTTACAACCATAACCTTGATGTTGAAAGGCTCTCCTTGAGTGGTAATCCAAGTCCAAGCCAAGAAACTCTACAAACACTCCTCCAAGTCTAATCAATAGCCTCTAAGCACAAGCTTAGCAAAGGGTTGAAAATGGACATAGACCAACCATTTGGGAATGGGACAGGAGGAATTTATAGGCTGGGAGAGGGAGTTAGAACCCCTCCAAAGATAGGATTAGTCCCACATCTCAAGGAGGTAGCTCATAGGGATAAGACAAAGAGGTCAAGTTAGGAGGATTCAACCTCATCTATGTGAAACCACCTCTAGCTCGCCGCTTCTCATCCTCTTTGGGAAAATTACCTTTTTGGGATCATCGCGAGTATGGAAGGGAATAGAGTGATTCCATCGTGGGTCAAACATAGTGCAATGAGTGACCATCATGGTTTTGAGCTTCATAAGAGCGATGGGCCTCTTCTTCAGGGAAAGCTCTAGACATTTTCCAAGCAAAGTTAGAGGGATCTGAGTTGTATACATGGATGAGTATACTATATAATGGTCATGGTTTAGGTACTTCAGGGTATATCACAGGGAAGTGGATGAGGCATGACAAAATACTGTATGCCCCCTAAAGCATGAAGGCAAAATGAGGAGTGATGACTAAGATGCTTTACGAGCTTTTGGCAAGGATGAGGAAATGCACTGTCAGGAGACCTAAAAATCAAGGACGCATATACATATACATATCTAAGATCAAGACATGAATGCATGGCATGGACGCAACCATCTGGATGGTGAAGACTATATGAAAAGATCCATGGTATGAGTGCAACCATCCAAATAACAAGGATCATCATAAATAAAGTCCCACGGTATGGTCACATCCATCCGTATAGTAGAAACATGTGTACAATCATGAATAACATATACCTCCATGTAGCTCGAGTCAAACATACAAGACTCATGGTCTTGCACTCCATCCCGACCTGATCAATGTATGAATCCTAACATGCGAAAAAATGTGTTGAAGTCGAACATGCTAGAAAACCACATGATTACTGACCAATGATGTGGACCATTAATAGGTACGAGAGAAACCACCAATAATGACAATGGCTCTCAAGGTACAACAGTACAATCTGTGATGTGATAACGAAGATGAAGTCAAACACTCGTGTAATCATTCGATCGAAGGCCAATGATGAAAACCTGTTGTCGGATGCGAAGAACTTTCCACTAAAGCATGCAAGCTCTAAGATACTAAAAGGGAGTTTCTAAGTCATCTTCCTAGATAATGAGTTGAATTCGATAGGAAGTGACCAGTTGAAGGAGGGTCATAATGATTCCCTCATCATCGACATGAAACAAGGAATAAAGTGGAATAATTTTCAAGACTGTAACAATGACTCAAATGGTGTATAGGTAAATAACTGCAGATTGGACTTCTCTTGAACATATTGGCGACACGACTCCAAAGTGTGGAAGCATTAGACTCAACATAGGACCAAGGGTCATAATGATGAGGTGGAATAGTCAAATGAGAGGCAAAATGGATCACCCAAACCTAGAAGGACAAGTGACTAAATGAGGATATCCCAAACCCGACATGTGAGAAGAAGAGTTTCATGTTCAAGAGCGACATGCTACCAATACAAAGGATGTTCCATCTTCACTTTTCCCCCGCTATTTCTAGTGAGTACTTCTTTATTTTACACAAGCTTGAAGAGGATACCATATGCTTGTAATATAATTTCACCCTTTGGATAGATGCATCCTAGTAAGTTTTACGAGTCCTAGGAAGGAGAAACTCAGGCTCGTCATGGTGACAAGTCTTTCATCGTTTAATCTTTAATGAGTTTGATGAAAGAGTAACTCGGTGTCTTTTTCATATTTAGGGAGTTTGAAAAAGAGACGAAAAATAAAACTCCATCGTGTCCCTTTTTGTAATTTGTCTCTCAAATCTAAAAAGGTAGAAAACAATATCCGAGAGAACCTCATAGCCATGTTTGACTAAGGTGTACGTTTTTCGTAAATAGTCAATCTCAGCCCAAAAAAGGGGTAAACTTATACTGAGATGACGTTGATTCATTTACTTTAGCAAGTTCAAAATGACAAGTACTTGACAATATTTTCATATTTTTGGAGTCTGAAAAGCGCTAAAAGGAGACTCCACCTGGAGGAACGAGTGGTATAAAAGGAAAGAAACTGGTTCCAGCAATGATGGAACTGCTCAAAACATGTAATGGTCAAGAGGTTGGCTGGTAAGACCACTCATCGTAGATGTTCCTCAAGTGGGTAAAACAACCAAGTGAAAGCATATGATCAGTCAAAGAGATGGTGATGATGGAAATGAAAAAACCAAGGCTCATCTGGCAAAAATTGGCTAAAAAACCGACAATCACAAGATGTAAGGTGGGAATGGTTTCATTTTTACACAAGCTTGAAACATCGGAAACTATGCTTGAGTATACTTGAAGATGATTTCATTTTTTCACAAGCTTGAAACATGGAAAAAACTATGCTTGGATTTGGTTTCAGTTTTACACAAGCTTGAAACAAAGATAAACTATGCTTGAGATAAGTTTTCATGACCCCAGCATAATAACTCAATTCAAGGTACATGCCCCCCAAGATTCATTTCATGCACCTAATTGGATGGAATGAAGGTTCACTTATGAGATCAAGTGAAAGACTCAATTGGGATTTTACGAGATCTAATCAAAGACTCGAATTAGAAGGGGATTTGTTTCATTTTCTAATGATCTTGACACAAGAAAGGAACCATGCTCATGGAGACCCATTTCATTTTTTAGCGAGGTTGACATAGTAAAAGAACTATCCTCATATCCATTGTTTCATTTTTTAAGGAGCTTGGCACAATACAATGAACTCTGCTCCATATCCCTTGTTTCATTTTTTAAGGAGCTTGACACAAGACAAGGAAATCTGCTCCATAGCCCTTATTTCATTTTCTAAGGAGCTTGACACAAGACAAAGAACTTTGCTCCATAATACTTATTTCATTTTTTAACGAGGTTGACACAGTAAAAGAACTATCCTCATGGTCCTTGTTTCATTTTTTAAGGAGCTTGACACAAGACAAAGAACTTTGCTCCACCCCTTTGATCACAGATCAAAAGAGGCCGTGGCTTCCAAGAGTTTCTCATTACATGGGAGAACAACACTCTGGAAGGGATACATGTCCAGGGATCCAATGGAAAATTCCAACTCCAATGCCCCCAGTACGTGGCGTACTACGTCACCTACTAGATCATCAGTAGATGTGGGCATGGATTAGGTGGCCACGTAATTAACCTGTGGCAGTGGTGATACTACTTGCATATAAGAACCATTTAGGGATGATGGTTGAGTGGGAGTTGATTTAGGACCAATGTATGTAAGCTGACCAATGATCACAATGCTTCCTTCATGCGGAAAACACATCGCTCGAACTTGAGGTAAGAGACAAGAGCTCCCATGACATAAACATAGTCATGGCCAAGGAGTAGATTAAAATCTAAAGGGCCTTGGACAACCATCATGTCTATATAGACAATCTTTCCTCCCAAAGTAATAGGTAACTTAGGAAGGATCCCTAATGGCTAACTGGTTCCTCTATTAAAAACTAACAAATTCTGGGTGACAGGGACAAGTTGAGGAGAACCTAAAGCTTGCCAAGCAGTTGAGGACATGATTCTAACAGATGTCCCCTCGTCTATGACTTTTCTCAGTACAACCATATGGTAAGCCTATACTGTAATATGGAAAGGCACATAAGACAAAAGACGATATCCTTCTAGTTGACGCCAACCAAAAGAAGTGACTAAACTACTTGGAGGGGGTGTCGTAGGAATGTGAGGGCTACCCTCTTGCTCGATGGGAACAAGATAAATGGTCTCATGTACCTTGGGAATAGGAGGATTTACCTCCAGTTCATTTGAAACTAAAGAGACCAGAAGAACCTGAGCAATATGAGGTTCACTCTCTACAGGAAAGGCACAGTTAACTGAAGGTGGATTTAGGTCTATTGTTTTCTCAACCAATGGTTGGTCGAGAACAAACTCACAAAACTCACTTTCAGAGAGATTGGGGTTGACAAAAGATAACTTTTGATCAATCAATGGATCAACTAGTTAAGGATTAGGGGAAATCTTTCGATGCCCAATCGCAAGACGTGGTTAAGAAGTTGTAAGGTTTTCCAACTCTTTGGAATCTTCATCCATTAAAGGAAAAAGGTCAATGGGATGATTACCTTCACACAAATTACAGGGAAATTTGACTTTTCCCTTTTTCCCCTGAGCTTTACTATTACTATTTCAAGGTTTATCACCAGCATGATCACCAGAGGTTGATGACAAAGGTTAATATGAACCTGAAGACCACACTTTTAAGACCTTAGGAATACTAGGAAAATTCTGAAGAAGGTGGTCACCCTTACATAACATGCAAGGGAATTTTACTTTCTGGGGTTGCTTTGAATATTTTTCTACACCAGTTGCATCTGTAGCAATGGCAGATTCATTACCCCCTTGCTTATTTTTCTTCTTCTTCTTCATCCTCTTCTTCTTCTTCTTCTTAGCTTCCTGATTACTAGAATCCAGACTTTCACCAGGCGAAGAGGAAGAATGGGGTGAAGAAATAGGTGAAGAAGGCAGGGGGTCAAATTTAGGATCAACATGAGGTTGATGTTGTTTAGGTGGAGGAGAACTTGGTTGAAAAGAAATTTGGACACTCAGAACCACTGAGGTCAATAACAACCAAATTGGAAGAGCAATGATCAATCCAGGAAGGGACAACGTTTCCATATAAGGAGCACTGGTGTTTCTGAAAGAAGGAAAAGGACTAGGATTCCCATCAAAGGGGTTTCCTTGATTGGTAAACTCAGGAAATGTTGCCATTGGTATCAACCTAAGATCTACTAAGGAGTATTTCCATAGAAACGATGTTGTTCCACAGTCAATTAATTTTATAATTTGAAACAAAAAACCTTCCTTTTCATGTTTTAAGAGTCAAGAAAAGGATGAAAAGATGACTCTAGTCACTTTCGTTAGTTTAGCGAGCTTTAAAGGACAATTCCTTGATGATATTTTCAAATTTAAGGAGTCAGAAAATATCGAAATGACTACTCAGGATACTCTAGGCAAAAGGAGTACCAAGTAATCGTGAACTGTAATATACACCTCAACAAATAAATTTACCAAGGACTTGATGTATGTGCAGGAAATCTCTCCAAAGGTTGTGTTATGTGTATCATGTTTACCAGGTAGCAAACTCAGCTTCCTATGGATAAAGGTTTGCAACCTACGAGAGTCTTCCTTTATATACTCGACGATATGGGGAGAACAAGTCTATGCTAGCACTGTCTAATGCAAGAGCGAATGACAGCTGCTAAGTTTTAAAGACGATGGAACACCTCTCTAGCCTAGACCACTAAGTATGAACATTAATGTTTTAAACGCTCCTTAGATTAACTGATAGATTTTAAAGTTTATCTTCAATAAAGTTTCGGTTTTGAGGCTCAAAATGATGTTACCCGAACGCATATGATACAACTATATGAGAAAAGGAAAACTTTCATTTCAATGAAACCTAGACTAATCAAGGGAAAAAAAGTCAATCAATAATGCATCAAACAAAATGCCTCATTGAAAATTCCTTCCACTAACTTTCACTTTCGTTTTCCAAATGAAAAATGTGAAAATGAAATATAATCTTTCATTTCACTAAATGCAATGCCAAAAGTAAAAATGACTTCCACGTTTCACTATCCTAAATGAAACTTTTCGAAAGAAAAATGATTTTGACTTTACTAAGATGCATTTATATGAATTATTCTCTTCTTTTCATTTTGAATGATTTGATGCACTTAATACAGTTTTTATCTTTCAATCACTAAAAAATGTAATATATTCTCAATGATGAATCTCAAAAAACAAATTTTAACATGACTAATCTAATGCATTTCCATGAAAAGTAAATTTCGAAGTACAACCTAAAACAAATACAAAACGATGTTTTCAATGATTTCCATAGAAAACAAGACTCAACCAATCAACAAAACAAGCATCTCAATGAGACCAACAAGCAGCAAGTGATGAATAATTGAATAGAAACCCTAGAATTTAGTTAGATTTCACTTCGAAGCCAACGAGACAAATTTTGCAAATTAATCAAGGCAATCAATCAAAACATTGACAAATCTAAGCATACAGGATGGGAAAAGACCTTAGGGTCCAAGACACACTGGATTCTAAGGAAGAAATGTTAAAAATTCTCATATTCAAGGATCATCGCTACTTTACATATCCAAACCCACAATTATCGCTACTTTGCATAGGAAAACCTGTGATGGCATTAGTACTTTGTATAGAAAAACTAGTGATGATTTCAGCACGAAAAAAAATGAAGATTTTTTTTTCATTATGACTATAAAGGTAAAAACCACGATCATCATGACTGTAAAGGTAAAAGCCACGATGCCATCGCGACTGTAAAGGTAAAACCCATGATGGGCAAGGAATATGGGAAAAAACTAAAAATATTCCATGAAACAATCTAGAATTAGCACTCTAAGGTAGTAATCAGTGATGGTATAAACCCAGACTGATGCAAACAAGCCGAAAAATCAACAGTTTGTCAAACTAGACAAAAGAACAGGGTGAAAGATTGGATGGAAAGGGTCATAGGATCCCCAGTGGAGTCACCTTTTTGTTGACAAGATTAATCCTCTCTACAGACAAAGATGGTACCTCTATCCGAATGAGTGGTTCTAGCAATTGAAGTGACAATCAACTAGACATCTTCCTAGATCATAATTGAAAAGTAGAATGAGAGAGATGACCTACCTCGCTGTGATGCTACTCCAATTTCCTTTGTTGATCCTCGAATCATTTGTGTCACGGACTTGTTCCTGCTTCCTTCAATGCTTATGTACCTGTACAAGTGATCAAGAGACAACAAAGCATGCCAAAACCAATAACAAATCCAATAATAACCTACTTAGCTGATCAAGGAATGCCAAGCCAATACATACATGAACATATGTATTTTGAGAAGATGAACCAGCAGTTTTATTATTATTTAAAGAATGAAGGGAATCTTACAACCATAACCTTGATGTTGAAAAGCTTTCCTTGAGTGGTAATCCAAGTCCAAGCCAAGAAACTCTCCAAACACTCCTTCTACAAGTCTAATGAATAGCCTCTAAGCACAAGCTTAGCATAGGGGTGCAAATGGACATAGACCAACCATTCGGGAATGGGAGAGAACGAATTTATAGGTTAGGAGAAGGAGTTAGGACTCCTCCAAAGATAGGATTAGGCCCACATCTCAAGAAGGTAGCTCATAGGGATAAGACAAAGAGGTCAAGTTAGGAGGATTCAACCTCATCTATGTGAAACCACCTCCAACTCGCCACTCTGGAAGCTTCTAGATCACGAAGCTTCTCATACTCTTTGGGAAAATTACCTTTTTTGGGTCATTGTGGATATGGAAGGGAACAAAGTGATTCCATCACGGGTCAAACATAGTGGAATAGGTGACCATCGTGGTTTTGAGCTTCATAAGAGCGATGACCCTCTTGTTCAAAGAAAGCTCTAGACATTTTCCAAGTAAAGTTAAAGGAGGGATCTTAGTTGTATACATGGATGAGTATACTATATAATGGTCATGTTTTGGGCACTTCAGGGTATGTCATAGGGTAGTGCAGGAGGCATGACAAAATACTGTATAACACCTCCCCAAAAGAGAACTTGAGTAGTAGGATGTATGTAAAGGATGTACTTACAAAAGTACACTAAATCTACATTTCATGATCGGTACAACAAATCACATGTAGTCTTATAAAGGTTCCAATATGATGTCTATGGACTTTTCTCAACAACCTCCACTGCTTGACACAAATATTTTGTTAGTTTTATTCATGAGTTCTCAAGGAAGTGTTGGATCTTCTTCTGGCAGAAGAAAGATGAGACATTCTCCAAGTTCGTAAAATTTAAGGCATTGGTTGAGAAGGAAACTAAAAATAAGGTGAAGGCTATCAGGGGTGATAATGGAGGTGAGTACATGTCAAATGAATTTATAAATTTCTATGCAAAGGAAGGAATGTGGCGAGAGTTGACAACACCCCACAACCCACAACAGAAAGGGGTGGTTGAGAGAAAGAACCATAGCATTGTGGGAGCAATGAGGAGGATGTTGCATTACCAAGGCATACCTTTTCATCTGTGGTAAGGTATGCAACACAACAGTCTATTTATATAACCAGAGTCATCAGATTGTCGGCATGATTACACGAAGGATGCTTTCTCAGGGAGAAAGATAGATGTGTCGCATTTCAGGATTTTTGGAGCCTCTATTTACTACCATGTCTCCAAATAATCAAGTAAGAAGCTTGATCCAAAAACATAATTGGGGGTATTTGTATTTGTGGGTTACACAATAAATACTTACAACTACCATATGTACTTTCCATCCCTCAGAATGACAATTGTGTGAAGGGATGTAAAGTTTAATGAGGAAAAAGTGACACGGTGCTCTCTTGAGAGGGAGCTTGAGAGCCCACTAGAAGAGGAGTTACCTCCAAAGGAAGAACCTCAGGAAGTTGTGGAGCGGCCAAATATTGAGGAGAATAAAGTGGAGAAAACCACTCAAGAAGGACCATCTAGAGAAGGAAGAAAAAGGACTAGGGAAGCTGAGGGACTTATGCAGGATGCGAGGGAGAATGTGGGTGCTCCTTCAAAATAGTGTAGGTAGAGAAGGTCCCCTGATTGGTACAATGAATACATGGCTCTAATGACTGAGCTTGTAGAGATTGAGCCATCCTATTTTGAGGAAGTAGTAGAGAAACCTATATGGGTTGATGCAATGGTGGAGGAATATGAATCGATTGTAAAGAACAATGTTTGGGAAGTGGTCCCAAGACCAACAGATAAATCAGTTGTTGATTCGAGATGGATCTTCAAGGTGAAGCAGACAATATATGGAAGCATAGAGAAGTACAAGTTTAGATTTGTGGTTAAGGGGTACTCTCAAGTTGAGGGAATTGACTATGAGGAGACATTTTCTCCTGTAGCAAGGTACTCATCCATTAGATCAATTTTTTCTTTAGCTCCGCAGATGGGTTGGAATATCCACCAGATGGATGTAAAAACAACATTTCTTAATGGGATTATTGAGGAGGAGGTGTACATCAAGCAACAAGAATGATTTGAGACATTTGATCGGGAGTCTTATGTGTGCATACCCAAGCGAGTGTTGTGCAATCTCAATTTAGCTCCCCGTGCTTGGTACACCAGGATCGATAACTATCTCACCAGTTTGGGCTTCACCAAAACTAAAGCGGATGCAAACCTTTATCATATCTTGGTAGAAGGTAAAGTTCTTATTATTTCTTATATGTTGATGATTTGATTTTAACTGGTGATGAGCAACTAATCAGATCTTGCAAGGGAGTTTGAAATGAAAGACACAGGAATCATGCACTACTTCCTTAGTTTGGAAGCATGGCAAGGCAATGGGGAACTATTTGTCTCTCAAGGAAAGTCTGCCAATGAGATACTTCAGAGATTCTACATGGAGAGTTGAAAACCCATGGAGACAACTCTAGCAGCCAACTAAAGGAAAGAGGATGCCACTTCAGGTGAAGAAGTAGATGCTACCATTTATCGACAACTAGTGGGTTCATTGATATATCTTGTGAATACATGACCAAATATGCACTATGTAGTCAACCAACTAGGCCAACATATGGCTAAGCCAACCAAATTATTTTGGAAGGTAGCTAAGCATGTTTTATGGTACCTCAGAGGCACTACCCAATTTGGATTATGGTACAAATGGACAGAGGGAGTGAAGCTGTGTGTCTTCACAAATGCAGATTGGGTGAGGATTCCATCAGACCAAAAGAGTACATCAGGTGGGATTTTCAGTGTTAGGTCTGTGGCTATTTTCTGGTACATCAGGAAGCAAATATCCATGGCACTCAACTCGACAAAAGCATAATACATGGCTGCAATTCAAGCAACATGTAAGGTGATCATGATGAGAAAGATACTTGTTGGACTATTTGGTTAGATGATGGATCCAACTCTAATCTACTGTGATAATCAGAGTTGCATCAAACTCTTTTAGAATCTTGTTTTTCACAATCGATCCAAGCATATAGATATCCGACATCACCATTTACAGAACTATGTGCAGAGGCAGATAATGTTGCTTTAGTACATTCCAACAAAGGAACAAGACACTGACATTTTGACAAAGGCCTTCTTAGGAGGTATGTTTGAGTTGCACAGGTACACAATAGGGGTGGTTGATAATCCTTTTCTTCCTGAGAGTGAGTGTTGAAAAATGCAGCAAGAAATTCTCAATTTGATTTTGCCTTGATTAAATTGAGAAAATTCGAATTCTCAGTTAAGCATGTGTGATTACTAATTTGTAGCAATCAAAGTCAGTTATATCAAGTTGTTTTCAGTTAAACTATTTCCAGTTGTTGGAGGAACTAGTGGAAGGTTAGTTGTGTTGTGGGACTTCAATCAAACTCAGGGATCATCTAGTTAATTGATCAATAAGCCGAAAATATCTACTACATGCAGAGAATTCGAGTTCCCCAACTATGGTGGAGACTCCAATGTAGTGTAACATTGGTTGTAGAATAGTATTGAGTGTACAGGTGTTGCATGCAGTCAAATGATCAACCTTGGGAATTGCACTCTCCATTTCGGAGAAATTCCTAAATAATAGGGGCCTAATTTCTCAGGAATTATACAAGGAAATAGGGGCTCAAGCAGAGTTAGAAATTGACTAAGTCTGGGTCAGAGTTTCTTAGTGAGTAGAGAGAAAGGTTATTCACTTGCAGGTTGTGATCAGTTGAGTAAAGCAATTGTAATACATCTCTATTCATCAGATTAATGCAAGCAAGCAAGTGATTTTTAACATATTGCTTTCCCTTGGAAAAAATACGATGTGTATGTGTGTTATTTCTTATTGCATGTATGAAATTTTTGTTCTAAATTGTGAATTAGCTTCCACATAGTAGTAGAGTAAGTTTGTGTCTTGTGATTTTGATTAAAACTTCATGAGCAGTTGTAAATATACACCATAATTTCTACATTAAGCTTTAATTGAGTTTTTAATATATGGGAATTTGTGTTCCATAAAGTTGATATGTCCAGATGGGTAACGTATATGGAGGTGTAAAATAGAGGGAAAAAATATTCTTCCACACATATCATTATTCTGTACATCCTTCCAATTTGCTAGACAAATATTGGTTGAGAAACCATGTAAATGTGTGCATTTGTTGAATAAATGTCGAAAATACTATTTTATAATATCGAGCGATTTGTTAAAAAGTAATAATCGTTATACAATGTATTGGAGTAAATGTTATTAATAATTGAAATGATCTCCTGATTATACATCGATTCACCAAATAAATGCTTATGTCAACAGAAAAGGGAAATAGAAAAGTACACAACTAACTAAGGGAAATATTTTAAAATTAGGGAGTTTTTTTTTTGGTTTGCGGAAATATGGGGAAAATAAGTATTTATACCTAGAGCAGCACAATGACTAAATCAGTGGCGATCTACATTGACGTAGCTTATAACCAACAAATTAAAGAGAGGTATAGATACATGTTACCTATGGGAATTAAACGTTATTTATTCAAAAAAATTGATAATATGCTATTCTATTATTTTTTAACTCAATAACGATGTACGACACAATGCTTCTATGATCTGAATTCTGATTTTCTTTTCTTTAGGGGTCGTTTTAGTATTTTCTATTATTATTGGTTAATATTTTGTAACATTCCTTTTGCAGTCTGTGACTATTCATCTACAATTTCTTTTTGGGACTATGCCCTAGTTCATTGCAGTCCAAGTCTAGGTGGGTTGTTGTTGTTCTCAACTAAGTTGTTGTTTTATTTAACATAAAAGGTTTTTAGTTTATTGGGTCCATAGTATTATAGTATTCAAGTCTATTTTGTTTTTTGGTGAAATACAAGATACCACATGAAGAAGGAAAAGTAAGGCGTGGAGTTGTTGAACGAGGAGAGTCAAGTCAACATTACCTAGATATCATTGGTTTCCCTTTTCCCTATTCCTTCTTCATTATTTGCATTTCTTTTTATTTAAAATTTTATGAGATGATCAATTTATTTCTTTAGGACGAGATATCCAATCCCTGTGTGTTAGAATTCATTTTTAGTCTTTAATATCTTATGCTCTATTCTTTATTGATCTTCAACGATTACTTGGATGCATTAAAACGATTTTTATTTAGCATATTGCACGACATCATGATCAAATGTAAAGTGTTGTCTCCGGGTTCAACGAAAAATCGTCGCCTTTCGGAAAATTGAAAGGAATGTTAAAATGCACGAGTGAGTGGATAAATAGTTTTAAAAGAATGTTTATTTGGATATCTTAAATAAATTTATTTAATTAAATAAATAAATAGTTTGATAAATTGTATTATTAAATTTTGTGAAAAACCAAAACATCTAAATGATATATGCAGAGTGCAAAGGAAGCCTTTATTCCGTTTCCTACACATTCCCGCACATCCGCGTTCTACAGATTGCAATGTGAAGCATAACCATTTCATTATTAAAATAATGTGAGCACAATTACAAAAGCAATCTACAAAGATAAAATAATTTCTAGATTTGTTTTACCATTAAAAACATTTTTGTCGAACGAGAAAATATGTGTATCAAATAATGTAAAAATTGACAATTCGCAATCTACAGAAAGAAGTGTATAAAGGAGGAATATGTGTATAACATGGGAATTTGCTTGAGATTATGTGAAATTTCATAGAAATGTTACTGCGAAATGAGAAAATACGTGTCTGAAATATCGTGAAAGTTGATGTTTTATAGTATCAAGAAAAAATGCATAGAGGGAGAGCCTATGTAGAACTACAAATGTGGAAGAATAACGATTCTCCCATACATATCCCTTTTGTTAATATCATTCGATTCTATTATAACATATATTAGATATGGATCTCGATAAATTAATGAACATTGCAGAATGTTTCAGAGTAAATGATATTAAGCATTCAAATAATGCCATGTTTATGTCAAAAACCGTTGATTATTGATTCATTAATATGTAACTTGCAGGAATGTATCTAGAGACATAGAAGATTTCCAAAGAAACATTCTATTCCTTTCTTCGGATACCTTCTTTTCTGCACACCACTTCTTCATGTTATGCATTGAAAAGAGACTTTATTTAATATTACTATTCAATTGATAAATATGAAATCATGAATGCACTTAGTATTTACTTAACCAAAACTTTTTATGCACCAAAATTTAATAAGCAAAAACTGCTAAATAATTGAGTAATATGTAAAATGCATAATGTATGTGAAGACATGGGACATTATGGGGGAAATATTTTGTTCTTCATTCCACATACTTGTTTTTATGTGCAACAATTCTTCTTAACACATATTAAAAAGCCAAAACTGCCAATTAGTGTAATTTAAAAAATAAAGCAAAAGGAAACAATTTATCCATCAATACTAATAAAGGGAATGAGCATCACCAAATCTGCAAAAAAAAACCCGAAGATATACACATAACCTAAAATTTTGATGCCCAAAATTTGTGTAGTTTTTTTTCTATTGAAGGAGGTATGCAAAAATGTATACAAAGATATGAAACATTGCAAAACAGTGTCTTTGTTTCCTGCTCCGCACAACCATTCTAAGCAATAATTTTTTTTTTTCGAGGAGTATTTCATTCTTTGAAAGTTTTTCCACTCCAAAAATTGCTCCATCTCCTTTGATGTTTCTATATCCAGTTTCTCTGCACATATCAAACAATACAGGGAAGTGACTAAAGTTAAGAAATTACATGTTCTCACATATTCTCATACAATCCCTCTATAAGTGGAGAAGTGCTTCTCCGTACTCCCTTATCTCCACACATTCCCCTTCTCCTGCACATCCTTCATTCCATATAGATTCATGACTCCACACACCTGTTGTCTTCCATAGACAAATTTGTAAAAGTTTAAGATGATTTGTTTTTAAAGCAAAGTAAGAGAAAAATTCACTTACAATACCTATCATAGGGTCAATGTCAATGTAAGTTTCATATCAATCATCAATGAAAAATGTTCCAAACTCAAATACTTCATTTTAATGCTCAATGCATTTCACTTAAGGTACATTCAATGCATTCCTGTGTGCAAGAGACTTGTGTTGATGGCTCATTATTTTAATTATCCCTCTGTGCAAACTAATACAACAAGTCTCCTTTCCCAAACCAAGATTTTGGTTTCCCATAATAATATATATTGATTATGTGGTTGACCTCTTGTTGATCATTCCTGAATCTAGATGCAACTTATTTCCCTACACAATGGTTTGCCCTCTCCATGATCCAGGTGGATATTGGTGGCCACCCACCTATTCCACTTGGACCAAAACCATTGTTTCTTTCAGTTTCCTTAATTATAACATAATTTTAGTTTCCCTAATTGTAGCACAAATTACTATTTTTGGCATTTTTTTGGGGTCCTGAACTTCCGGAGCCGTTTGGAGGCCCTAAATGATGTTTTTTTGGAAAATGGGAAAATGCAGGACTTGAACTAAACTTTGTAGTCAGAATTTATAGTCCTCAAATAGATATTTGTAATGAGGTATGGTTCACATCAAACAAAGTTTGTATGCCAAAGTTATGGCCTCGAGAAGTTGATGTACCAATTTACCCAAACTGGGCCCATAGTTTTGGCGCTTAATCTCATAGGGTTAGGTTTTTGTATGTTTACGGTTTTCCATTGTTTCTCAATAATAAATAGGCCTTTGAGCCTCATTGTAACATAATTTAGAGGCATGTAGCCAGCACATCTCTTCTCAATATAAGCTACCATCATCCGAGCTAGTTTATTTCTATCATGTATGTAAGAACATTTAAGTTCTTTTATATTTATGAAATGAAGTTTTATTTCTACTGCATCTCTATGTTTATGTTTATATATGTATGTTGTTGTGTTCCTACATAAGTCTAGATCAATGGTATCAGAGCGGTCTGATATTTCTCTGTTTTTCTTTGCATGTCCCCAATAAGGTCAAGATATAAAGACTTAGGGCTCGAACAGGTTGAACCTTTGCAAGACCAGCCTCGCAAACCCCGACGACCTCCCATGGCGAAAGAAAAGAAAGACAAAGGGGCAGGAGACCCTTTCAAAATATTTCTTGAGGAGGCCCTCAAGTGACAGAGGAATGCGATGATGGATAATGTTTCCCAGATCCTTTGAAAACTACCCACAGGCGACACATCTTCATCTAGTAGAGACTTTTGAGGCGTCGCTCCTTTTAAGGTAGAATTTAATTTTGACATTTTGACATTTGAAGGCCAGATAGATGAAGACGCTATAGATAGATGGTTAAATCTATTAGAAGGATATTTTTTGGTTCATGACTTTTCCAACCGGGAAAATATTAATTTTCCACTCCTCAAAGCTACCCCCCATGTCAAGGACTAGTGGGATACATACTGTGAGAAAAAGGACGAGAGGGAATCCTCACTGTTCTCAGCCACACCCACTTGGAATTATTTCTGAGACACCATCAAGGAACAATATTACCCTATCGAGAGCTATGAAGATAAATACATAAAGTGGACCACGTTGGGATAGGGAAGGGGCCAAGATGTGCTAGAGTTCACAATTTTTTTTCATTCCCTTGGCACAAAGCTAGGTATCAAGGATTCTGAGCAACATTTGGTACTCAAGTACTGTGATTGTCTACATAAGCACATTTAGGATGAAATGGAGTTTCTATACATCTCCTCACTCAATGATGCATATCGATATGTTGTTAAGATCAAGTAGAAGTTGAAACAGAAGAAGAGAGAATTTGGATCTACGAATTCGAAGTAAGGGAAGGGCGCCCCCAAATCATAGAACAAAGGACAAAGCCAAGGCTCGGTAACCCAAACAACCCATCGAAGCCACAAGAAACTAACAACACCACGAATACAAATAAGGAAACGGGAAAGTGGTGTGAGTTCCATAAGAGCCCCACTCATAACACAAGAGTGTCGAGCCAAACAGTGATTGGTGGTCGACCTGAAGGCTTCTGAATCAGATGCATGTTCTGATTCTGAGTCAGAACCCGACAAGGGGAATGAAAAAGGGAAGAAAATTATTGATGTGGAGCCTAGTGCCACTGTTTCCACCACCAAGATACATAATATTGAGACTGAAAATCTAGAGGAGGGGGAGCACCTCTTCCACCCATAGATGTGGGTGAAGGGTTCCCTGCTACAGTTCATTGTCAACATCGAGAGACAAAAGAACCTCATTTCAGCAGAGGTCATGAAGCAGTTTCCCTACTGATCACACTACACCCACAAACATACACCATTAGGTGGCTTCACCAAGGACGAGATTTCCACGTCAGCCAATAGTGACACCTCCCCTACAACATCGAGCCCTTCACATATGAGGTACTATGTGATGTTTCTCCTCTTGAAGTTTGCGGTGTATTATTAGGCCAACCATACTTGTGGAAGCGTCATGCTATGTATGAGTCTATGACTCACATTGTTAGTATTACTTTGGGAAATAAGTTGTACAGGATATTGGAGGTAGCACCACCTACCGCCGTCTCTTTGATATCTACAAAGAAATGCAGTAAAATAATTTCTCAGATGAGGAAATTTATCTTCCTCAAGATTTTCCCTTAGGGAAACAAGAATATTGTTGCCACCTCCACAACCTCTAGACATGGCTCCACCGCACAACATCAAAAAAAGGACAAGGTCATGGAGGAATATAGTGACATCTTCACCTCACCCACATGGGTACCCCTACACTGTCAAGTCAAGCACTCCATTGAATTGACCCCTGGCATGCTGCTACCCAATGGACCAATCGACCAACACTCTATTCTAGAGAATGAAGAGCTTAGAAGGCAGATTCAGGAGCTATTGTAGAAAGGGAACATCAGGCCGAGTTCATTACCTTGTGGGAGCCCACTCATGTTAGTACAGAAGAAGGATGGAACCTAGAGGCTTTATATTGACTATCTGGTGCTGAATAATATCATTGTCCAGAATAGGTATCCAATCCCATGGATCAATGACCTTCTAGACCAGTTCAATGGTGTCAAATACTTCAACAATATTGACTTGAAGTTTGGTTATCACTAGGTACCTATTGAACACTTTGATGTATGGAAGACCACCTTCAAATCCAAGAAGGGCCTTTTTGAATGGTTGGTCATGCCTTTTGTGTTGACGAATGCCCTCGCAACCTTCATGAAAATGATGGACAACATATTGCAGCCCTTCACCAACTCATTCATCATAGTGTACATGGACGACATCCTGATCTTTAGCCGGAGCTGGGAAGAACTAATACACTATATCCAACAGGTCCTCCAAACCCTGTAATAACACAAATTGTGTGCCAATTTAGAGAAATGCACTTTTTGTATGACCTAGGTTCAATATCTAGCATACATAATTAGTGAGCGAGGTGTGCATGTGGACCCAGCCAAAATACAGGTTATTCAGGATTGGCCAGCCCCAACTACTCTAACATAGCTCCACAACATCCTGGGTCTTTCAAACTTCTATTGCAATTTCATGTTAGGATTCTCTCATATCACTTGGCCTTTGAGTCAAGTCACCAAGGGCAGAGCAAAAGAAAAGTTCTTTTGGTCTGAACCCCAACAAAAGGGATTTTTTCGAGTTGAAGCATCACCTCTGCTCCGCACTGGTGCTCATATTGCCAGACCTACAAAAACCATTTGAAATTGAGACAGGTGCTTCTGACTATGCTATTGGAGCAGTTCTTACCTAGCAGGGGCATCCGGTGGCATATCATTGTGAGACAATTTCAGATACAGTCTGAAAGTATCCCACTTATGAAAAAGAGATGTATTCCATTATGCAGGCCTATCGAAAATGGATGGATTACATTTTGGGGAAGGAAACGAACATCCACACAAACCACTGACCCCTGCAGCTCATATAGACACAAGGAATGTTGCAGAATGATCTCCATCAGAAATGGTCCACATATCTTTGATAATTCCATTTGAACATCAAGTACACGAAAGGAAAAACCAATAATGTTGTAGACTCTCTCAGCCAACCACCAATTATGGAACTGACCACTCTGATCGACTCTTGTGGGAACGAGACTTTGGGATAGCCACATATTTACAAGAGTGATCCAGAATTCAGAAACACATACCAAATGCTCCTGGAAGGTAAGAAAGTTCTAGATTTTCACCTCCAGGGCCCACTGTTATGCCACCTTGGACACCTATATGTTCCTTCAAGTAAGCGTGCCAAGATGATTTGGGAGGCACACTATAGTTGGGTCGTTGGACATTTTGGAATCGAGAAAACAATGGTAGCATTGCAGAAGTATTTTTATTGGTCGAACCTTCGACAAAATGTCAAGAAGTACATCATATCCTGCATTTCCTGCCCATTTCTAAACCAATGATCAAGAAGCAAGGCATATATACTCCTTTGCCTACTCCTAGTCGGCCTTGGGAATCCATATTCATGGATTACATGTTGGGCCTTCCTTCTACTAAACATGGCAATGACTACATTTTCATGGTTGTTGACAAATTCTTGAAGATGGGCATTCTGGTTGCCTGCAAAAAGAGTATCACCGTAGAAACCACTACTAAGGTCTTATTTGAATGAGTGTGGTTACACTTTGGGTCCCACATTCCATTATATTAGATTATGATAATAGGTTTCTGAGTACATTTTTCTCGAGCCTCTGATCAATGTTGGATACCAAGCTCACTAAGTCCATGGCCTTCCACCCCCAAATTAATGGCCAAAAAAAGGTCATCAATAGGATGATCATGCACATTCTGTGCATGTACAACTTGAAGAATCCTCGTACATGGGATGAAAGCCTCCCCTATGTCCAGAAAAACGACAACAAATCTCTCCATAAATCAATTAGCCACATCCCCTTTCAGGGAGGGTTGGGATTCTAGCCATTATGTCCCATTGATGTAGCCATACCATTTACAACTACTCAGGCAGAGTCAACTCATGTCCAATCCGAAGTTGATAAGGCTAACAACTTCATTGAGTGCATTTAGCACAACTGCCAGTAGGTCCATGACATATTGGACAGAGCCAATGCTAAGTACAAGTAGTGTCATGATCAACATCGGGTGCCACAAAACTTCTAGGTGGGTGACAAAGTTTGGTTACATTTGTAGAAGGAGCGCCTCACTAGGCCCAACCGTAAGATTTTCTTGCTTTGATATGGGCTATGAACCATCACCAAGGATGTAGGAGGAAATTATTTCGAGCTCAACATCCCACCATTCCTAAGCCTACACCCAATGTTCAATGTGAATTGCCTTTGGCCATACTTTCCACCATTACTGGACACATTAGACATCACAGAAAAAATCACACCAACTGAGCTAAACCCAGACTACATGGAATAGGACACAACTGATCGGATCATGGATATGCAGATTAATAAAACTCACTAGCAGAAGATCCAACTGTATCGGGTTGTCAAATTTGGCCAACTCTTGCACCAAGGCAAGTGGCTCACTAGGGACTAAGTTCAACAAAAGTTTCCCCAACTCATGGAGGAACTCAACGCAATGGGGACCATTTCTTCCTGATGGGGGAGGACTAATCCAGATGGATATTGGAGGCCACTTGCCTATTCCACTTGGAACACAACTATTTTTTCTTTCAGTTTTCTTAATTCTAGCACAATTTAATATTTTTGGCAGTTTTCAGGTCCTGAACTTCCGGAGCCGTTTTGATTCCCTAAATGATGTTTTTTTGGAAAATGAGAAAACAAAGGTATATGATTGATGTTTTTACATGAAATTTATAGTCCTTGGATAGCTATTTCTAACAAGGTATTGTGTGCGTCAAACTGAGATCGTATGCCAAAGTTACAACCTCGTGAAGTGGATGTACCAATTTACCCCTACAGGGCCCATAGTTTTGGTGTTTCTTCTCCTAGGGTTATGTTTTTGGATGTTTAGGATTTTCCATTGTTTCTTAGTAATAAATAGGCCTTCGAGCCTCATTGTAACACATTTGAGATGCAATGTAGCCAACACATCTCTTCTCAAATATAAGCTATCATTGCCCGAGCTAGTTTATTTCCATTCTGTATATAAGCATATTTCAATTCTTTGATATTAATTAAATGAAGTTTTATTTCTACTGCATCTATGTGTTTATGTTTATATTTGTATTTTCTTTTGTTCCTTCATAAGTCTGGATCACTCCATTAACAAGATCAAATGGTCTATATTGTTGTTGAGATGTATTCTTCAAAATATAAACTTCTAGTCAGGTACATGGAAAAGTTAAGCTATGAGGATAATAAGCTATGTGTAGAGAAAATCTATATAGTGAGTGCAGTACAAATCATGTAAGAGGAGTGCAACATAAAGTGTGTGTGGAGAATGCATGTGTAGAACAAGGAACAAAATCACCTCCACACACCCTTCCTTCGCACACCCTTTCTCCTTACATTGAAATATCCAGTATTTATGTGCGAAGAGGAAAATATTTTTATTAATTCCTTCACACACCCATCACACACTAAACATCTAAAAGCTTCAAACTTAGATGTTAGACAATATTTATATTTATATGTGTAAATAAAACTTTTAAGTTTTATATGTAAAAGCCTTTAGATTTGATAAATGCTTAAATATTGTAATTAATTGGTTTGAATGTGTAAATACATAAATCCTTAAATCAATAGAGTTTAAATGTGTAAATATTTAATTTTATATGGTTTATATTTGTAAATTGATATTTCTTACACATCCTTTGGGTAACTGGGCATGATTAAGTCCATTACTGTGCTCCAAGAAAACATGCATCAGTTACAATGTAAATTATAATTGCAATGTTCAATCTCAGAAATTGCTAATGTCAAATCCATTTAGAATAGTAAACTCTACAATTTGATTTTCAAATTTATGTTTTTTCATAGCTTATGTTATTTTAATAATTAATATTACCCTATATCTATTGTGTCCTTATCTTATGCAGAAGCTTTTCATTTTGCAGAATACAGAGGTGCACACAAAGATCTCCGCAAAATGAAATATCTTTGCACTCTCCATACATCAATGAAAATAAAAGATTCTTCCATTCTACCACTACTAACCTAAAACATCTAATATGGATTTTACATGAGAATTTCATCTTAAGTATATAACAAAAACAAAAAGAAGTGGGAAGTTTTCCATGCGTAATTGTCAAATTGGACATCAATGTTTACTATCAAAAGTGTTGCACAAATTAATATATAAAAAACATTTATATATAAATACCATCACTTGTACCTCCACATATCAGTGTTCTATTTCATTGAAATTAATGTTACAAATTTATCATTATAATTCTATTGTTAATAAGGTTATTAAAATTCGCATTCCGAAGGTGTGTCCATCAAATTTTAGAACATAATATGTATAGCTCACTGTGTCTAAAAATAACAAAAGTGTTTTGAGATGATTTGTAATTTGTGAGTGATATATTTGGAAAACAATTGTGAGTAATTACCATCTTGGAAGGGCTAAATTTATTTTTATCATTGAATATGTCCCACCACTCTTGTAAATTATCTCATTGTTTCATATATTAGAGATCAGTAAAACTCTTGTAGTAAAGATAATGGTTTTGAAATGCTAGTTTTCAACTTAATGTGAATTGGTAGAAACCCTATCTAATCAAGATACAAATTTGGCTCACAAATACAATTAATATTCTACACTTATTTCGCATCTGACATAAATGCAAAACAAACTTTTTATGCTAGAAAATTTAACAAGCAAAAACTGCTATGTAATTGATTTATGTGTAGTATCATGCAAAACGGAAATGTGCATAATAACTGTGTGAAAGGAGAATGTATGCGGAAATGTGGAACATTGCAAAACAAAGTTTATGTTGTTTTCTTCGCATATCCATTCTCTCGCACAACACTTCTTCCTCACACAAGTTAAAAACACACTTCATTTAATATTTCATAATAGGTATTCAATTCACAAATATGAAATCACTAATGCACTTAGGTTTTGGGAAACATCAATACCAAGGTTTGTTCACTCTATTTTGATAGTAAAAAATTGGCTGGCAGGAAAACAAATTAGCAAAGTAAATGTCATGAATATGCGTTGGTTCACTGAATAACTTTTGAAAAGACTTATATTTATTAGCAGGGGAGCTTTAGTTAATTATAGGGTTGCAATAAAATCAATGTTTTAGTGTCATTCTATTGTTACATAAATTGAAATAGAATGAGAATTAGGATATTAATAAAATTGTATGTTGATATCAATTTCTAAAGCATGCTAACCACAACATTAATGAAACACAATCCTATGAATTGGACTATCTCAAGTGGAAATTTAAGAAAAATGGATATGGTTTAAAGTAACCAATTTTGGAATAGTCTTTTATGATTGCAAATCAGGCAAATTAGTACATTCCAAATTGATGACAATCAGTGGTTAATGAATATCATTAAAATCAATAGTAGTTAAATGTCCTTTTAGAACTTTGATGTCAATTCATGATTTAGATGACTTATCGCTTCTGATGCATTATATGTAGGTATGTTGGCTCTGAATTGGTTTCTAAAAGCTCTAAGAAAGTGATTTACCAACGTTCATCTTGTTGTAGGTCCGTTCACACTAAACTCATTTCTTATGGCTCTAGGGAAGCGACTTTCTTTGTTTCTTCTGAAAATGATAAGTTTTATTATAAGGTATTTATTTATCATTTGTCTATTGTTTTTTGAATTTTCTAAGTCTCTTTCATATTATCATTGTCGAAAATATTTTTCCAGTGAAGTTCCTTTTGAAATTGCTTTTATTTTAAGCCAAAATTACTTTAAAAGGAAACTATGCCACAAATTTGAAAGAGGATTTCGATATTCTTGGTGTTATTAATTTGGATTTGCACTATACTCTATCATCCTAGTTTCAGAGAACTGGTAAGACAAATAAAGTAGGAGAGGGAAGTGGGGGGCAGGGAGGAGAACAAATTTATCATGTATAATACCATTGTTTTGTTGTTACTATTGCAATACCAAGAGTGAGACAAGTGATTGAAAGAAACAATGTCATAAGCATACAGGAAGAGTTATATGCAGTCAGTTGAGATATCTTAATGCTCAATTGTGGAGTAGGTATATCTCCTCTATGGATAGAGGTGATGCCTCTAGCCCAAGAGTGGGTCTAGCCGCAAACAAAACAATCTAATGTAAACTTCCTTAGACTAGAATCGAATAAGAGGGCCTACCTCTTAGAACACTAATCCGCTTGATGGTGATCTCGCTCCTTTGCTCCAGCTTCCTTTCATTCTTTCCATTCAAATACCTGAAACAAACACACAAGAGACAACAAAAAACGTGATAGCATACAATCGCATTCAATCTACTTAAAAAGTCAAGGAATCTTAAGCCATCAAATGTAATATGACACTCAATGTAGGAAATAAACCATTAGTTGTATTAATAAAACTCAAAGAGAAATACAACCTGAGCCTTGACGTTGCAGGTTCCCTTTGGCATGTCCGGGTTCCAGCACCACTAGAAGCATCTCATGATTCACCCTCAACACAATGGAAGTTCAAGGCCTCTTTCCTTATGCTTCAAACCAAACACAACAACCTAATTCTCCCTTCACACACAAACTAGAAGGCTAAGGATCTTAATATGGCTCTCAAGATTTGCAAATTATTTCAGCCCTTTCATTAGCTAGCTAAGGGTGTGAAATGGGGATTTTATATATCTTTGATGGAGGGGAGATGGGTCCTCTTATGGTGGGAGAGGTCTTATCCCTTATGGTTTGTTCCATCATAATAGGGTAAAGGAGCCCAAACAACCTCTCTTGGCTCTATCTTCCTCAACCATTTACCAGGCTTCCATTCACGAAGCTTCTAGAGTTGGAAGTTTCAACTCCATTTTTAAAAACTTGCCAAAACAGGGTTGGCATGAGTGATAAAAGTCTCACTTGTGCTGTTCGGCGCTAGTACTGGTTTTAAACTCTATAAATCGGTGCAGGGGAAGAACTAAGCACTAGCATCAGTCTTGAAAATTGAGCTTGAAGGAAGATTCTTGGGAAATGGTGAAAGATGGAAATGTTCTATAGATGAAGACGGATGTAGGGGCATATTCTTCATGGCAGGAAACATATGAGGGTCGCTGTAGAGGTCCTCCAGGATTGAGGAATAGGGAGTACAGGGACAGTTATAAAATTCTATGTAACAGATGTCCCCTAAAGCATGAAGGCTGAACAAGAGTGAGGGGTGAAATTCTTTACAAGTAGATGCATGGAACTAGAGGCCGTCGACAAAAAACCTGCAAGCATGCATAGATAGATATACATCACTGAAATATCTGATACATGAATCGTGGTATGGACATAGCCATCCAGGAGAAGATCATGTAAATGGATCCAAGGTATGGGTGCAACCATCCAGTATGAAGGATCATATCGTTCCCAAGGTATGGTTGCAGCCATCCAATAATGTGAAGGATCACATATAATAGACTCATGGTATGGTCGCAGCCATCCATTTGAAAGAGACATGTATGTAAGCATGACCACATCACATCGCCCTGCAACCTGGACTTGTGTAATCTGAGCCCAAGGTCTTGCGCTCCAACACGACCCGATCAAAGTACAATTTCTAGCACATGAATAGATGTGTTGATGCTGAATGTGCTAGAAAATTACTTGATTACCAGTCAATGATGTGAACTATTAACAGGCACGAGAGAAACCACTAATAATGATAATGGCTCTCAAGGTACTAGTGGAACAATTCACAGAGTGTGAATAAGGAATTGAAGTCCAACACCCATAAAATCACTCGATCGAAGGCCAGTGACATGAACATGTCATCGAGTGTGAAGAACTTGCCATTAAGGCATGCAAGCTCTAAGGTACTGGAAGGGAGTCTCTTGGTCAACTTCGAAAATAATGAGCTGAAGTCAATAGGAAGTGATCATGTCGAAGGAGGGTCATGATGTATCCCACATCATCAACATGAGACAAGGGATGCAATGATTATGAATGATACAGAGAAACAGGAATGAGTGTAAATTGCATAAGGATTAACTCTTGAACATATCGGCAACACGACTCCGGAGTTTGGCAGCTTTGGGGTCCATAGGATCAAAGGTCATGATGACGAGGCAAAGACCAAATGGAAAGGTAAAAATGGTGGCCCAAACCTAGGGAGGTCAATGATGAAGTGGGGACATCCCAACCTGACATGAAGCAAAAGAGTATCATGTTCAAGAGTGAATAGCTGCTGACTCAACTGGTAAAAAATTACCATTTCCCCCACCATTTCTCATAGGTACCCCAGTTATTTTTTATCTCAAACTTGAAGGGGATAGCATGTGCTTGCACTGTAATTCCATCCTTTAGATGAATCCAATCTAGTAAGATTAATGAGCCCTAGGAAGGAGAAGCTCATGTCCATGATGGCAACGAATACAATGTCGTTTAATCTTTTAACGAGTCCGAAAAAGTTGTAACTCGATATCTTTTTCATATTTAGATAGTTTGAAAAATACACGGAAAAGAAAACTCCAAAAGGTCCCTTTTCATACAGTTGTGTCTCTCGAGCCCGAAAAGGTAGAAAAAAATACTTTAGAAAACCGCTTGACCATGTCAGCCAAGGAGTACCTTTTTTGTAAATAGTTTATCCTAGCTTGAAAAAGGAGTAAATGAATATTGGGTAAATGATGTTTTGTAGCCTTTAATGAGTTCAAAATGACAAGAGATTAGCAATATTTTTGTGTTTTAAGGGTCAAAAAAGAGCTGAAAGTAAACCCCCCTTTTTTATTCTCTTTAACGAGTCAAAAAGGGAAAAATACTTAGTGATCTTTTCATTTGAGTTTTTTACGAGTCGAGAAGAGAGCTTAAACATGACTCCAATACCATCATCAACAATCCATCACTTGTCGCTTCATAAGAAGCTAATGCATTATCCAATTCCTAAGGTAAAAATAGGTGAAAAATGCGTTTAAAACCCTAAAACCCCATGAAAAAGTTATAAAAAGGGAAAAAGTAAACTAGATTTTACCATCTACCTCTTTTACCTCTTTGGAGCAATTTTTACCCATTTGTACCATAGATCTTCAGGAGTGGATTACGGCAGATCCAAGAGGTCGGTTGACAATTCATTAGTTGGAGGTAAGAGCTGAGACCCTAAGCTTTATTTCATACCTGTTTTTCTTGTTTTAACCATTTTTCAGATTTTTTGAGGAGATTTTGGAAAAAAACATTCGGCCTCAGTCGATGCGAGATCTAGGCTCAGGATTATGCCAATCGAGGGTTATTACAACAGGAACGTCCATCGATCGGCGCAACTATTTTTAAAACAGTCACACTGATGTAGAGTGTATAAAAATTTCGATTTATGCTCAATTTATTTTCTTTAAATCCGCAATTCCCTGGTCAAAAACTGATGTTGACTTGAATGCATGGTGTTTGTAGGAAAAATATAGTAGAAAAATGGTTGATTGGAAAGAATGCAAGCACAAGGCAATTGATTCATTGGCATTGGTAGATCAAAATTGTTTGGATGCTTTGAGGAACTGCGGGCTCCTCAAATTCTTCCTTACACCGGGCCTTCGGGCTCAACCTGAGCTGTTACAATACTTGATTAGTCTTTGGGACATTGGACAGGAAGTCTTTGTGATCCGGGACCAAGAGCTGGAGCTAGAGACTTCAGACATCTACTTCATCATTGGACTATCCCGAAGAGGGGAACCAGTCAATTTGTATGGGGCCAGGCCCATTGGGGCAAGTGTGAACATGCTGCTTGCAGAACATTGTCTAGAAGCATTGAAATCAAAAAGTGGCAAGGTTGATATCATGAGTGTTAACGACCTTGTATTGAAAGTGTTGCTCTTGACCATAAACAGAGTTACTAGGGCTCAGGCATTGCATGAGTCCAACAAGTCCAAATTCTAGTTTGCCATAGACTACATAGCTGCCACTGTCTTCAACTGGGCGAAAGCCATGAAAGTGAATATGAAATGCCAACTATCCAAATGCAAGGTGGGGAACCTGAAATAGTTTGGATATGGTTCTATTCTAGTGACTTTATTTTTGGAATGGATCCCCCTATTCACCATCAGTTGGCAGAGGTAAACCCCCCATTACCATGATATCCACGGATGGTCTGATGGATTGAACTGATACCCAGAACTGACGGGGGCCAGCATATGTCATACAAGCTCAACTTATTTACGTGGCTGAGGCGTCAACTAATTGTGGTAGAGGATTGGCCATATAGTGGTACCGACTTTTGTGGCGATCCTCACATGCTGCTCCTAGAAGGGGAGGATTTTGATGATGGAGGTAAGAAAACAATTTTGATTTTTTTTTTTTTATTGTTTTTGAAATATATGCATTCGTGACACTTTGGTTTTGTAATTGCAGATGTAGGACGAGAGTGACCAGTCGAGATGTCCCCAATCGCTAGACACGTTAATCGACAGTTTGAGATTGCTTCTTATCAGAAAGGAGTCGATAATGAGGAGGAGATTGTGCAGAATCTTGATAACCTAACCAGAGGCATCCTAGAGTATGCTCGAAAGGTGGACATCCCATGCCAATATCAACGACACATAGTGGGAGTGTTAGATTGGATCTGCCGATTACTGAATCGAGTAGTACGAGCAATGACGTGCTATCATGAACACCATGCCGAGTAGTCCATAGTTTTAGCATTTACAGATTTGAGGCCTGTGAGCCATGAATGTACTGAACACATATATTCTTTTTTTGTGGTTTTTATGTATGACACTCAAACATTATTGACATATATATATATATATATATATATATATATATATATATATATATATATATATATATATATATATATACATATATATATATATATAGATATATACATATATATATATATATATATATATGTATATACATATATATATGTATAGATATATATACATATATATATGTATAGATATATATATACATATATATATATATATATATATATATATATATGTATATAGATATATATGTATATATATATATGTATATAGATATATATGTATATATATATATATATCTATACATATATATATGTATATATACATATATATATATATATGTATATAGATATATATGTATATATATATATATCTATACATATATATATGTATATATATATATATATATATATATATATATATATATATATATATATATATATATATATATATATAGATATAGATATATATATATATATCTACTATGTTTCTTGTTTAATATGATACAATTTTCTGTTTTTTCACATGTTGCATAAATGTCTGTCTAACACATAATTAGCTAATGCATCTGTTAATGTATTCATATGTCTAGGAATGTGATGATATGTGATATAATCAAAATTTCTTTCTAATAGACGAATACGCAAATACATTCTCAATATTTGAGGGTTTCTAATGGAATATTGCCCATTGAGTTGAAGAACAACAAGCTATGAATCAAGATTAACAACCATTTCCCGAATGTCAAGAGCAATGGCTTCTAACAAGAGCTCGATAACTATGCTATATTCAACAATGTTATTAGTTGTCTGACCTAAAAAATACCTTGAAGATCAATCAACTCACCATTAGGGGCGTAGATAACCTATGCCATGGAGTATATATTACGAGTACTACGAAAAGCACCATCAGTGAAACTGACGTAAGGATTCAAAGACATCTACAAAGCAGGTAAATACATAATAAGTAGGAAAGCTACTTGAAAAGCACACCAAACCAAACTTGCACAAAAATGAATATCACACTTATGTATAAAAGTAACCATGCGAGATGACTTAGGCATAATAATTTTTGAGATATAGCCCATTATGGGGCTTGTCCAACGGGTTTCCCTCATAATCAATCAGCTCATAGGCCCCTTTTCGTAACATACGTTTGACAATATAAGGCCCATGCCACATGGGTTCGAATTTACCTGCCCCCAACTTATCATTAGATTGGTCATATAGGAAGACTAAATCACCCTTAGAAAAAGCATGAGGAGAAACTAACTGATCAAAATGGGACTTAACCTGCTTTTTTTGTGCTTCAATGACTAAAGCAATGAGACGACAGGTATCATCCAGTCATTCTAAATACAAAAGATGCTCTTATTGAGGTGAGGTTTTGGGGAGTAGTTCGACAGCCAATTTGAGTGAGGGAATTTCACACTCAATCGGTAAAGTTGCTTCCAGACCATAGATGAGCTGGAAAGGTGTGAATCTAGTTACGTCTTTAGTCAAGGTTCGGTAGGCCCACAGAGTTGAAAAAAGCATGAGATGCCAATTGGATTTGTGCATCCCAATGGTGCGCTGAAGCATAGTGACTAACACTTTGTTTACAACTTCAACTTGGCCGTTGGCCTAAGGGTAATATGGAGTTGAGTCGTCGTGATGCAAGCCCAACGTAGAAGTTAGCTCAGCCAACATGTAATAATGAAAATGGGAACCATGGTCAATGACAATGGCTTGAGGCACTCCAAACTTGGAAATAACATAATTGAATAGAAATTGCAACACCATTTTACCATTAGCTGAATATGTAGGCATCACTTCGACTCATTTGGTGAAGTAATCCATAGCAATGATAATATAACCATGCCCCCTGATCGAACGAGCATTACAGGTCATAAAATCAATGCCCCATTTGGAAAATGGACTAATGGTAATAACGGGGTGAAGGAGAGCGCCAGGGGGGGGTTGCACATTTTTCGCTGATAAATATGGCACTCGTGGCATTTGTGAACAACAAGGATGCAATCCTTGAAGATGGAAGGCCAAAAGTAACCAGCATGGAGGATCTTTTGAGCAGTGGCATAGCCAGATAGATGACCACCACATGCGCCAGAATTATAGTGATTTAAGACTCTTCAAGCCTCATTGAGAGTTAAACATCGGTGAAGAACTGAATCAACACCAACGCGGTATAAAGCTGTTGGAAATAATACTGTGAGGGGGGTGAATCATATTATCAAGTCACTTATTTTCTTTTTCAAACCCAAATCATATACGCTACTTCAGTTAGATAAAACCGCGTATATACGCAACTACAGAGAAGGAAACCCACGTATGCAATGCAGAATTATAATTTAATTTATCTTACTAATGTTGATCATTAATCTGTGTATTAGGATCAAATAAACAGTAACCAGAAACGGTAAAACAGATCTGAAGACAATCACACACAAGAACACAAGATATAAGGTGGAAACCCAATGTGGGTGAAAACCACCTGCTGCAATTCGTCTCTATCTTCTTTCAATTAGAAACTTCTTTTACAATGTACTAGTGCAGTCCTTTACCAGTACGTAGGCTGCAACCTGCAGAGAGCTACAACCCTCTCTCGTTCTCCAGCTTCTCCTGGAAGGGAGATACAACCCCCTTAGCTCTTGCACTAGCCAAGATACTAGTATGTAGGTGCTGGCCTACAGAAGGCTACAACCTTCTCTTTCTTCTAGGGACCACATTTCATAAATTTTCAGACTAGATCCATGAACATCAATCAATCATCAAATTTTTTTTGCATCAAACAATCTCCTTTTCACCAATTAGAACTAAATCAAGTAGATACTTCTCTGACGGCTGTACCCAAAACATAGTAACAGTAACCACACACCAAATTTTGAACCCAGAACACTGCAGCAATAAACAGAAGTAGCTAGATCACAACTCAAAAGATATACGCTACTTCATTAACCTGAAACCTGCGTGCATACGCTTATGTGTTTAGAGAAACCTGCATATATGTTGTTTTTATTCACTGAACCTGCGTGTATGCGCACCTTCGCTTCACTGAGCCTGCGTACAGATCTATAAAAGATAATTCACTCTTTCAAATATTCAGACACTAATTAACCCAAATTATCAGATTTATAGATCAAGCATGCGCCACATATAACAGATCAAAATCATGCAAAGATATTATCCTTCAAGCCTAAAGATTATGACCCATCAATAGAACTTATCCTTCTCTTTGCACTAAGGTTCCTACTTCATTCAGATCCAGCTCTGCACCATAACCCCAATCACCAATATTAGATATTCAATTAATTCAGATACACCTTTGCCAAATGATCCCCTTCCTCTTTTATAGTCTTAGGCCTTTCACAATACCACGGTCCAAAACCATAATAAAATAATAGCATAGACCCAATACTTGGGATCAACACTTCTGACGAGATACCATGGTCCAAAACCATAGGTTCAAATACCAAGGACTAACTACCACGGACCAAAAGTAAGTTCTCCAACATATACGCGCTTTTCCTTGCGTGAAAGTGCGTGTATACGCATACGCGCCTTTGTAACGTCTAACCCGCGTGTATACGCGTCTTCGTCTAGGTGAACCTGCATATATATCTTTTTCCTTCATTCTGAGCTTGTACTGAGATCTATCACCAAAGAGAGTTGCCATCAAGGACAACACCTGTGCCATAGCACCAAACCTATGCCATAATGCCAACAATCTCCCCCTTTGGACTTGATGGCAACCCTAAGATCCTCAAAGTCATTCTCCCCCTTTGTCATCAAGGGCAAAGGGCTGTGCTCCCCCTGAGTACATGCTGAAATCACTGCCCTGCTGTGCCGACCATGCTCCCCCTGATTGTAGGCAAGATCTGCAAAAAGATGTTCTTCAAGAAGAGCCATGACTTATACATCATAAAAGACCTTCCTACAAAAAGACTCAATACATACATCCATCACCCAACCAAATGGGGATACATCAGAAATTTACATATGACAACCAAGTACATTACATCTTCATCCCAGGCATAGTGGGGAAACCAAAATAGGCCGTTACATGACCTTGACACCATAAAAGAGATACATGACATAGAGATGAAATATCTAGAGCAAGACTTATGAAAGTCACCAATAACTGATATCAGCAACATCTGTCAATCACCATTCAGATCAGCAACCATGATTTCCTTCTGTTCTCCCTCTGCATTTGTTCCACCTGAAACCAGAAACTGTGAACTAGAACCAAAAGCTTCTAAGATAATGCCAACAATGTATCATTAGAAGTTTATCTGCTCCCCCTGAACCTGTGCCAGATGGTCTCTGTCAGACCCATATCAGACTATCTTCAACTAGAGCCTGTCCCTACTAATATCCATCAAGCCTCCATATACGTGACTGTCTCAGCACAAACCAGCGTATGTACGGGGATCCACCTTAGGCAACTCGCGTACACCCATTTTTCTCCGAGACAGACAAGTTTTAACAGCAATATGATGCATCAACTACTCCCAGCTTCTGTCTGAGGTATTCAAAAGTTTCCCTGGGTAGTGGTTTGGTGAGTATATCAACAACTTGTTCCTTAGAGGGAACATACTCCAATTTGACCTTTTGTTCGAACACTTGTTTCCGGCGAAAATGATACTTGATCAGTATGTGCTTAGTCTTTGAATGCATGACAGGATTCTTTGAGATACTGATAGCACTTGTATTATCACATAAGATGGAGATAGGTGGAGTACAAGTGATTTGAAAATCCTGCAAAGTTTGCATCATCCAAAGGAGTTGTGTGCAACAAGATGTGGAAACCACATATTCTTCTTCAGTTGTAGATAGAGCAATCGAACTCTGTTTCTTGCTGAACCAAGATACTAATCTAGAACCCATAAAGAATGCACCACCACTTGTGCTCTTTCTGTCATCCATGCTTCCAGCCCAATCTGCATCTGTATAAGCATGAAGAGTGAGATCTGTATCTCTAGGATACCATAAGCCATAGTTTTGAGTTCCTTGAAGATACTTGAAAATTCTCTTCACTACCTGAAGATGAGTTTCCTTTGGATTTTCCTAAAATCTTCCAACTATTCCCACTGCATGCATGATGTCTGGTCGGGTACCTATCAAATAAAGTAGACTTCCAATCATAGATCTATAGGTTGGTTGATGCACTACTGCTGATTCATCATTTGTATTGAGGCTGCATCCTGTAACCATAGGGGTACATACTAGTTTTTCATCTTCCATGCCATATTTCTTCAAGATCTGCTTGAGATACTTGGTTTGAGACAAAAAGATACCGCCTTCATTTTGTTGAATTTGCAATCCAAGAAAATATGTTAGTTCTCCAAGCAAAGACATTTCGAATTCTTTCTGCATCACCAAGGCAAAGCTTTGACTCATAGCTTCTTCATTACTGCCAAAGATAATATCATCTACATACACAACAAGTATTAGCAATTTGTCATTTTCAATTTTTATATAAAGATTGCTATCTGCTGATCCTTTTGAAAAACCTTGTTGATGAAGATATTTGTCCAAACAGTAGTACCAAGCCCTTAGAGCCTGTTTAAGACCATAGAGAGCCTTTTTTAGTTTGCATACAAGATTTCGATCATTCCCAAGAATGAAACCATCTGGTTGTTCAATGTACACTTCTTCTTCTAAGTCTCCATTCAGAAAGGCTGATTTCACGTCCATTTGAAATACTTTGAACTTCTGAAAGCTAGAGAGAGCAAGGAACGTTCTGATGGCCTCAAGTCTAGCGACTGGAGCAAAAGTTTCTTCAAAGTCTATTACTTCTTGTTGAGCATACCCTTTACATACAAGTTTGGCCTTGTTTCTAATCACTTCCCCATTTTCATTCAACTTGTTTTTGAAGATCCATCTTGTCCCTATGAAATTCTTATCTTTTGGTCTAGGAATCAACTCCCAAGTGTTATTCTTTTCGATTTGCTCAAGTTCTTCATCCATTACCTTGACCCAACATTCATCCTTGCATGCCTCTTTTACATTTTGTGGTTCAGTGGAGGAGAGCAAGGCCAAATAGCTTGAGGCTTCTGCAATTGTTCTTCTTGTTTGTATACCTGCCTCTTTCTGCCCCAAAATTTGAGATTCTGGATGATTCTTCTGAGCATACCTGGATGGAGTCTTCTCTTCTATTCTTATCTGTTCTTCTAGTGCCTCTTGAGCTTCTTCTTCATCACAGTTCTGATTTGATGTTGACGAATAGTCCTCATCATCTTCGAAATCTTCAGAAGTCACTTGCCTAGGAATGTTTCCTTCTTCATCAACCACTACATCAATGTTGTCAACAATTTTTCCAAGTCTTTTGTTGTAACACTTATATGCTTTGCTGTGAGGAGAATAACCAAGGAGAATGCCTTCATCTGCTCTAGGTTCAAACTTGCCAAGATTTTCATCATTATTTTTAATATAGCATTTGCTTCCAAAAATTTTGAAATGTTTTACCAAAGGAGTCTCACCATACCAGAGCTCATGAGGAGTTTGAGTGCTGTTCACCCGGACATTTGTCTTGTTGAGAATAAAAACTGCAGCAAATTCGGCTTCACCCTAGAAAGTTGCGGGAGTTCCAAACTCATCAAGCATTGCACGAGCCATTTGTTGAACCATTCTGTTCATCCTTTCCACTACTCCATTTTGCTGAGGAGTCCTAGCTGTAGAGAATTCCCTTCTTATTCCATGTTCTTCACAAAAATTGAAAAATTCATTTGAGGTAAATTCTCCTCCTCGATCAGACCTGAGGCATTTGATTCTGAGATCTGATTCATTCTCCACCAAGGCTTTGAATGATTTGAATTTTTCAAAGGCTTCGTCTTTGTGCTTCATAAGTCCTATCCAACACATCCTGGAATAGTCATCAATGAATAATATAAAGTATTCTTCTCCTCGAGGTGACCTTTTCCTAGTTGGTCCACATACATCAGTATGGACAAGTTCAAGCGGCCTGCTGGCTGATCCTTCCCTCTCAGGAAAGTTAGTTCTAGTTTGCTTACCAAACTGACATGATTTTCATATTGTATTGTCTGGGATTCTGATGTCTGGAAGACCACGAACTGCCTGGTATTTTCATGCTTTCCTTATCTGTGAGAAACTAAGATGCCCCAATCTTCTATGCCATAGCCAGTGTTCATCATTCTTGCTCAGATAGCATTGATGCTATCCTTCTTTGAATATGTATAAATTAATTTGAGTCCTTACACCTTTGATCACTGTTTTTCCTGTATCAAGATCATGAACACTACATCCATTTGATCGAAATATTACCTCAGTTCCTTGATCACACATCTGGCTGACACTTAATAGATTATGCTTCAAACCATCAACATACATGACATTTCCAGTTTTGACCCTTTCTTTCAACTGAATAGAACCTTTACCTTTTATGAGAGCAGGGGTGTCATTTCCAAAAGAAACCTTCTTCTCCTTCTCTAAGGCACTATATGACTGAAGTTTTTCTTTATCACCTGTCATATGTTTTGAACATCCACTGTCGATGTACCATTGATTTTCTTGCCCTTCCACATATAAGGCTATACCACATCTTTCTGGTTGGGGTTCTTTGATTCTCCATGATTTGGCACTTGAGGCTTGCTCCTTCTGAGTTGTCTGCCGAAACCTGCTCCTACATTCAGAATCTTCATGATTACAAATAGAACATTCTATTTCATTTTCAAGAGCAGAGAAGTTGTTGTAGGTCCTTTTCATGATCCCAGTCATATTCTTCTGTATATGAGCTTCTCTAGTCATGATTGTCTTATAGGCAACACATTGAGATGCTTTGTGACCAAAGCTATGACATGAAAAACATTGGCCATTGAAGAAACTCTTGTGATTATCAAATCTACCAGCCAAATGATTGTAGTTCCTATTGACATCCATTCTTGAGGAAAATTGAGAAGGTTTTACCTATGGCTGGTTGTAGCTTTTGTTTGTCCTTAAAGTAGATTGCCCTCGATTTACCTGGTAGTCTTTGTTCATTCTTGAGGTAAATTGTCCCTGATTTACCTGGTGATTTCCATTGGGTCTTTGTTCACTTCTCCTTGCAGCGTCAAGATAACTCTTGGAGGTAGATGGTTTCTGCGCTTGAGTTGTTTCTTCATTATATCCCAGACCTGTCTTGATTAGTGGAGAGTGCTGCACTTTGATAATCTCATTTAACGTGTCAGATCCTTTAACAAATATAAGATTAAGAGCTTTTGTTTTCTCAATCTCTTTTCTTAGTCGCACAATTTCACATTCTAACTTTTCATGATGTTTTTCCTTTTCAGCAAGTTGGAATTGTAGAGTATCTATGATCACATTCTTCTCTTCTAAACAAATTTTGAGTCTAGAAATCTATTCATAAAGACTTTCTTCATCTATAGCATTCAAGAAATCATCATCTTCAAAAGCCATTAAAATTTTATATTTGTTACCTTGTTCATCTTCGTCACTATTTGAAAGTCCATCACTATCTTCATGAGTGTAATAGCTTTTCTTATTTACATTCTGTTTCTTGTTCCATCTAACAAGTTCCTTCCCCTTGTCAATATTATCCTTATGAGGACATTTGGCAGCATAGTGACAAACTCTTCCACAAGCAAAGCATTTGAAAGGTAACTTACCTCGGAATCTTCCAGCACCCCGTCGGAGGTTCTTGACAAAATTTGATTCTTCTTCTTCTTCTGACACGTGTCCTGACTCATAGTGATCTCCTTTGCTTGAAGCCTTGAAGGCAGCTTCTCTCCTATCTGATGGTCCTCCTTTCCTCATTTCATAAGCACTTAGAATTCCGTGTAGCTGTGACATGGTAAGGTTTCGTAGATTCTCCTTTTCTTCTATTGCAGAAACTTTAGATTCAAACCTAGGGGACAAAGATCTTAGAACCTTTTCAATCACAACAACCTATTTTATTTCTTCACCCAAGTTTTTCATACAATTAACAATCTCATCTACACGAAGGAAATAGTTAGCCACACTTTCATCATTGTGCATTTTGAGATTTTCATACTGAATTCTGAGGGTTTGAAGTTTTGCTCGTTTTACCTGTTCATCTCCTTCATAGCTCAGAACAATCTTGTCCCATATTTCTTTTGCAGATTTATATTGCATAACCTTGACGAATTCTAATTGAGATAGACATCCTAATAGAGTATTGACCGCCTTTGCATTTGTTTCATATTGCTTCTTACCAGTCGGATCTGTAGGAGTTGCTGAAGGAAAAGTGTACCCTGTATCTATGATATCCTAGACTTCAGTACCAAGAGATTGAAGATAGTCTGTAACTCTTACCTTCCAATAGACAAAGTTGGTCCCATCAAAAATTGGTGGCTTGATTGATGCTTCTCTCTCGTAGTTGCTCATGATGATGGATCTTCCTTCAAGCGATCAAGCTTCTTCAGAAGGACCTGCTCTGATACCAATTGTTGGAAATAATACTGAGAGGGAGGTGAATCAGTATTATCAAGTCACTTATTTTATTTTTCAAACCTAGATCATATACGCTACTTCAGTTAGATAAAACCACGTATATACGCAACTACAGAGAAGGAAACCCGTGTATGCAATGCAGACTTATAATTTAATTTATCTTACTGATGTTGATCATTAATCTGTGTATTAGGATCAAATAAACAGTAACCAGAAACAGTAAAACAGATCTGAAGACAATCACACACACAAGAACACAAGATATAAGGTGGAAACCCAATGTGGGTGAAAACCACCTGCTGCAATTCGTCTCTATCTTCTTTCAATTAGAAACTTCTTTTTACAATGTACTGGTGCAGTCCTTTACCAGTACGCAGGCTGAAACTTGCAAAGAGCTACAACCCTCTCTCGTTCTCCAGCTTCTCCTGGAAGGGAGCTACAACCCCCTTAGCTTTTGCACTAGCCAAGATACTAGTATGTAGGTGCTGGCCTACAGAAGGCTACAACCTTCTCTTTCTTCCAGGGACCACGTTTCATAAATTTTCAGACTAGATCCATGAACATCAATCAATCATCAAAAAATTTCTGCATCAAACAATCTCCTTTTCACCAATTAGAACTGAATCAAGTAGATACTTCTCTGACGGCTGTACCCAAAACATAGTAACAGTAACCACACACCAAATTCTGAACCCAGAAAACTGCATCAATAAACAGAAGCAGCTAGATCAAAACTCAAAAGATATACGCTACTTCAATAACCTGAAACCTGCATGCATACGCTTCTGTGTTTGGAGAAACCTACGTATACGCTGTTTTTATTCACTGAACCTGCGTGTATGTGTGCCTTCGCTTCACTGAACCTGCATACAGATCTATAAAAGATAATTCACTCTTTCAAATATTCAGACACTATTTAACCCAGACTATCAGATTTATAGATCAAGCATGCGCCACATATAAAAGATCAAAATCATGCAAAGATATTATCATTCAAGCCTAAAGATTATGACCCATCAATAGAACTTATCCTTCTCTTTGCGCTAAGGTTCCTCCTTCATTCAGATCCAGATCTGCACCATAACCCCAATCACCAATATTTCAGATCTAGCACTTATTAGATATTCAATTAATTCAGATACACCTTTGCCAAATGATCTCCTTCCTCTTTTATAGTCTTAGGCCTTTCACAATACCACGGTCCAAAACCATAATAAAATAATACCATGGACCCAATACTTGGGATCAACACTTCTGACGAGATACCATGGTCCAAAACCATAGGTTCAAATACCAAGGACTAACTACCACAGACCAAAAGTAAGTTCTCCAACATATACGCGCTTTTCCTTGCGTGAAAGTGCGTGTATACGCATACGCGCCTTTGTAACGTCTAACCCGTGTGTATACGCGCCTTCGTCTAGGTGAACCTGTGTATATATCTTTTTCCTTCATTCTGAGCTTGTACTGAGATCTGTCACCAAAGAGAGTTGCCATCAAGGACAACACATGTGCCATAGCACCAAACCTGTGCCATAATGCCAACAAAAGCATCCCCAATTATGCGGTAAGGTTGGGATTGATGCCGAATGCATCGACGATCATCCTTGGTCAATGAAGACCAGAAGGTAGAAGTTTGGAGATACACGATGATATCACTATACCAAGGGTCGAGAGTGCTAATCAGAAAAGAAGTCTCATCATGGAGCTACTCATCAGCACCAGTAGGAAGAGAAGTAGAGGGAAGAGAGAAAATAAACTCAACAAATACAAGTGATTTCTTGGATTTGGCACTAGTGAACACCAAATTGAATTCTTGGAGGATGAAAATCCACTTAGAATACTTGTCCCCAAGTAATTGAAGAGTCAAGATGTAAGTCATGGGGTTATACTTGGAAATCATAATTGTAGTGCAGAGGAGAATATAATTTCGAAAGCGTTGAACAACCTGAACAACAGCTAGAGCCAACTTCTTGACATGAGCATAACGGGTCTCAGTATCGAGGAGATTGTGACTAAGGTAATAAATGACATGTTCATGACCTTCGTTGTCGTCTTGCACCAGCACCATGGCAATAGTGCTAAAAGCTGCAGCTAGATAGAGGAAATAATCGTGATGATAGTGCGGAGGATGCAACAAAGGAGCATTAATGAGGACAACCTTCAAGTCATGAAAGGAATTTTGGGTAGCCTCATCCCAAATGAATGGAGTTCCTTGCTTAAGCAATCAGGTGAACCCTGAAGCTAGCTCATCATAATTAGGCACAAAGCAACGAACGAAATTCGCTTTTCCTTGCAGACTTTGTAATTGATGCAATGAAGAGGGAGGGGGTAGATTACCAATAGCCTTGACTTTGAGAGGATCAAGATGAATCCCAGCTTTCGAAACAATAAAACTGAGGAGTCATCTGGATTCGACGCAGAAGAAACATTTATGTGGATTCAACCGAATGTTATAGTGTTTACAGTGAAGAAATATTTGTCGAAGATGATTGGGATGGTCATGGTGCTTACGTGAATGAGAAGGAAGATCATCCAAATAAAGATGAACGATGTTTTTAATGTCATGGAAAGCATAGGACATCGCTCTTTGAAAAGTTTCCCCACTGTTCTTAAGGCCAAAAGGGAGCTTTTTATATGCAAAAGTCCCCCACAGACAGATAAAGGGGGTCGTATCTTGATCGGCCGGTGTAATGTTTATCTGGTTATAGCCAAAAAAGCAGTCCATAAAGGAGAAATTCTCACTTCCAGCCATGGAAAATTTTAGGGGCTAATGTTCGCCCAGTGGGCTAATTTTCCATGATTAGTCCACAAAAAATATTCGCCAATTTCCAATTTTTATAAAAAACGATTTGCCCAAATCTTAGAAAATAAAATTATTTTACCTTAAAAATTGCCAACATTATATAGAGACTATATATAAAATCATTATAAATTTGTATAATTTTACAAATATATCAATAAACATTTCATAGTTTGCATATTAGGGATTAGTGAGATTCACCAATGTTTTTAAACATTAAGAAAATTTTCCATCCTTAGAATTTTCCTTGCTCCCAGCGCATTCATCAATGATCTGGTTGATAAAAGGAGTAGGGTAATTATCCTTTGGAGAGGCATGATTAAGGTCATGGTAATCAACACAGATCTGAATGGTGCACTGCTTCTTTGTTATCGATATGATAATTGACACCTAATCTGTTAGAGGGATAAGATAAATAAATCCATCTTTAAGAAGTTTTTCAACTTCCCCTTTAATGGTGGCCACTTTCTAGGGTGCATTGGACAAAGTCGTTGTCAAACGGGCTTCACATTAGGATAAGTTGGAATCTCATGCACGACTATACTTGGGTCAATGTCAGTTATCTCTTCATATGACCATGCAAAAACGCCTTGAAACTATTGAAAAAGACGAGTATAGAGATTTATTTCATGAGGAGAACAAGTCACCCCAATATGAACATTTTCAATGATACCAGGTTTAACAGAAATGTCAATGGGCATCGTTTGGATAATATTACCCATGTTTCCTTCCAACCAAATTTCATGGGTCATAATAGGCATTTGAAGTGGTTGGGTTGGGAAATGAGAAGAGAACTTCTCAAGACAGGTAAACATGACCGCCGAGCCAAGCAAGAATGAGGAATGATGATGAGCATCATTCCACGGTGCTTCCTCTAGAGACATAATTTCCATGATAATTTCATCAAAAGGAAAAGTTTTGGTTAAGGGATCGGGAGAATCTGAAGAACCAAACCACGAGGATTGAGAATACATGTTAAGAGAGGTACACAAAATAGTATGATCAATAGGTACCGAAGCTGAAGCTGAAACAATCTCCACATAATTGATCTCGACAAGGCTTAACGACATAATATCACCCCACGTATCAACAAGATCAGGAGAGGGAATGACCCAAGGATCAGACTTAACTGAAATCATGTTGACTGAGGCAACATGCGGAGGTGGGAGAGGAAAAACACCCATCAAGGCAGGATCTTTAAAATGTCCAGCCCCCACACTCTCATAAGGAGCATTGATATGCTTCACATAAGGAACATTTCCATCCAAGGAAGAAGAGACAAAGAAAGACAACTGGTTGACCATGACGATCTTCCCTTGATGGGGAAAATAGAGTACGCAGAATAGAGAAGAGGCCACAGGATGAATAGCATGGGTCCAACTCCATCTGAGTAGAAGATTATAGTTAAGATTTGCATCCACAATTTCTACTTCGACATGTACTATCTTGCCTTCCAAGGTAATGGCAATATTAGGAAGGACACCGAATGGTCGAGAATCGTGTCGATCAAAGGCTTCCAAAGTGTTAGGTGATTGGTTCAAGGTAGGAGAACTAATTGCCTTCCAACAAGAGACAAACATGATGCAGGTGGAAGCACCTTCATCAATGATGGTCCTGTAAATTGTCTTCTCATTAACAATCACCTGAATGAGAAAGGAAATTTGATGAGGTAAGTGTGGAACATGGTTTTCCAGATCGAAATAAATGAGATTAGGATTAGATGGATCAATACCTCCAATAGTCGATAGCAATTCTTTTCACTGAGAAGGACAGCTTTGAAGGACCTCGAGGGCAGACATAGCTGATGGCACTTGAGCCAAATCCTCAACAATGTGATAATGTTGAGTGGATCGAGCGTTTGGATTATACGAGGACTTTCGTAGCACACTCTGAGAGTGTGGTCAAACAGCAGAATCATGATTAGGTCGCTCTATATGGAGAGGACTAGAGGTAGACGAGATAGAGGAGAAAGGGGCACCTTCTTTCTATTTCCCTGCTGTTGGAGTAGGTGTTTGATAATCTTTCGATCTGGTAGCCACATTTATAGGCGTACTCATCATAAACACTTGGGAACCTGAGGAAGCAAAAGATTGAGGTTGATATACCATTTGGGTCTGTTGGGATGGAAAGGGCTCTTTCAAGACAACTGGGGTCCCTTTGAGCAAGCGACTAACTTCAGATCGTCGGGGACAATATTTAGTATAGTGATCCTCCTCATAGATGAGGCATGGATACTTGGGCTTCCTTTGAGAAGCATCACTAGCAGACAACTTAGGAGGGCCCTGTTTCAGGGCATCAGCTTTGGCCTTGCCTTTGCCCTTATTTTTACCTTTAGAGGATTTATCCGTTGCGGTAGACTGGACAACATGAACCTTAGAGCTTTTACTAGGACCAAGAGAATTTTTAGAGGGATCATTGGAACCAGTGTTTGAGACCGCCTTCGGTTTGGAAGAAGATTTTGCATGGGTCTAAGACATGGAATCGATCACTCCATCAACAGGTGGGTAGCCTGAGAATTCAATGTTGTTAGATTAGATGATGGTCTTGGAGCATCGGGTAACATATCATATAACGTACCAGATTGCGAGTAGATGAGGTCTAAATACTGGGCACGAGCGATGGCTTGCTCCTCAGTGACACAACCACCCATAGCAATGTCCTTAGCATTTTTGCTGACGAATAACTTGGTAAACCATTATGTCAACAACTGATCAGCAATTTGAAAGTTGATCACCCGACGTCGATGCCTCCATTCATGGATGTGATTGGAAATATGCGTCACAGTGTCTTGCTTAAGGGACGTAAGAAGATGGGTGCTAGTTTCATAGCGAATCGACAGCTGAAAATGTGTGAGAAAAGCCATAGAAAGAGTGTTGAATTCATTGTAGGTACCTCGAGGAAATTTGATGTACCACTTGGTTGCAACACCTGTGAGAGTTCATTGAAAAAGTCAGAGACGAATGGAATCATCAATGTACGAATTAGAGGAGCACCAAAGGTGATATGTCATCACGTGGGCTTGTGGATCCTCCTTCGCTTTTCCCTCAAACTTTGGACAATCACTTGGAATCTTGGATGGAACTGGAGGCCAGTATGGCAAATGAAGAATGGGATCATTCATGAGTCTAGAAACATCTGGTAGCTCCAATGTGGCCAAGAATGGAAATTGTGTATTAAAAGGCATTTGGGGCCTCTGAGCAGGCCCAGACTGCAGAACCCATCCTTGTTGGTAAGGATTTTGTCCCCATAGTGGAGGATTTTGTCCATATCACATCTGATTTTCTCCCCACTATAGGTTACCTTACCTGTAGTGAGGATTTTGACTTGGGTAGCCTTGATACTGTCCAACCATAAGCTGCTCATAAGCAACATACAGGTTGAAAGGTTATTGATCTTGTTGACCTTGGACATATAGATTTTGCACCTGCTACCCCTAGACACAAGGGTTTGAACCTGTTGCCCTTGGACATAAGAATTTTTTACTTGCTACCCTAGGACATAAGGATTTTGAACTTGTTGCCCTTGGAAATAAGGATTTTGAGCCTACTACTGTAGACTTGATGTTGACCTTGAAAAGGTTGACCCTATTGATATGAATGCAAGGGTTGCTACTGCCCGAGGTGACCTTGTTGCTGCAAGGGCTGGCCTTGATACTGTAAAGGTTGTCCCTGTGGCTACAAAGGTTGACCTTGCGAGGACATAGGTTTAGAGGACTGGTGAACAAACTGTGTCTGTGGCTGTAAAGTTTGTTATGACTGTTGCAAGGGTTGCCCCTACAGTTGTTGCAGTTGTCCTTGCTGCTGCACTACTTGACTTTGTTGCTGTCAAGGTTTCCCTTGTTGCGGCAAGGGTTGCCCTTACTACTGCAAGGGTACCTAGATAGTGCTTGGGGTGACACCTTGAGGGTACTGAAAGTTTCCGAATTGGATATGGCCATATCCATCAGGCATAGCAGATGGACCAGGTTGAACATAGAGTCCAACTTGAGGGACATAAGGCAGATTTACCATCACTTGTGAACCATATGGAACATAAGGAGGTTGAAACAAAACCTGAGCCACATATGGCTGCTGGTACTAGACATTACTTGACCCAGATGGACGAGCAAGGTTCGACTGCTGGTGTTGGACATTACTCAATCCAGAAGGACCAATAGGGTTCAAAATAGCACCGTAAGAGGGATGATTCATTCCAACCATGTGAGTTTGTGAGTCACTCAGATTGGTTACGCCAGACATCATGGATATATTCAAATCTTTCCCCCTAGGCAATGGTAAATCCTGTCCACTTACTAGAGGGGTCGAAGAACTCACAGAGACTTGACTCGAGATTGTCAATTGAACGAGAAGATTCGGTTGAAATGACGAAACGAGTGGATTCAGAATGGTGGGTTGCACCAGAATGGAAGTGACTGCAGTATGCGTAATTGGTATAGAGGTTGAGTTCTTAATGAATGAACCTGAGGTAGGCATAGCACCAGAAAACTAGATAAGGTTGTGATATAACGACAAGGCACTAGGAGTGCCCGACACCAACTGATCTATAGATGAATAACCATGTGGCAATGAAGACTTGCTATACTCAGGTTAAACACTGGTTGGAATGCTTCCCATGTAAGGGAAATCTTCAGGAGGGAATGGATATCCCTGCTCATCAACTACGCGAGGAGTGTGTGTAGTAGAAACCTTCGAGTGCTCGGAGATGAGACTGGAATCTTGCCTTTTGATTCCATGTGTGGAAACAAATGACAACAGACAACCAAAGATGTTCGAGAGGATAAATCAAAAGGAATACCCGATTGATCGTATGGAATGTACAGATGTTGCGGTGATATCACAATAGGATCGAACAAAGGATTCATAGGGTAAACAACCAGTCCTTGCTAGCCTTTAGGATTCAGATAACTCTCAGGAGTCTGGATAGGATTATCTCGAGATTTCAAGCTAGATTCATAAGGTGACCCAGTATCTGATGGAGGAGGACGAGATGACAAAGGTTGAATACTCAGAACAATTCCAAGTTCAACACCTTGATCCTCGAGTGACTGTCGAAGTTCAGGAAGAGGCTCCTCATATGATCTTTCAGATGGAGGGGTGGAAGAGGAACTAGGTGAACCTAATGGTTCTATTGCAATGACTTTGTCTCAAACAACAAGAGAAAAGAGATTAATTTCAGGGCTTCTTCAAAATATATTAAAGGTATACTCACGATGTGGTCTAGAATAAGACTATTAGGAATGTGATGTGATCGTGGGCAAAAAAAATTTAAGATGCTAAAACAGACTGATGCCTTTTCATGTTTTAAGAGTCAAGAAAAAGGAAAATATGACTCTAGTTGCTTTCGATTTGAACGAGCTTGAAAGGACAAGTGCTTGATGATCTTTTAAATTTAAAGAGTCGAAAAGACCAAAACGACTACTTAGGATAATCTAGGCAAAAGGATTACCAGGTAACCGTGCATTGCAGAATACCTCCCGACGAATAGAGAAGTACAGGCATGCAATCTCCCTGAATGTTGTGTTCAGTGTATCACGTTTATAAGGCAGAAGACTCGATTTCCTACGGATAAATTTCAAACCTAGTGGGGTCTCCCTTTATATACGTGATGGTACAGGGAGTAAAAGTCCATAATAGCAGTGTCTAGTGCCAAAGTGAATGATAACTTCTAGGTTTAAATATGCCAGAACACATCTCCAGCCTAGACCTCTAAATGTAAGCATTAAGTTTCAAATGCACCTTAGGTTAATTGAATACATTTTAAAGTTTATCTTTAAATTATGTCTCAGTTTTGAGGCCCTATCGATGTGCCTGGAGAAAAAATCCTATATGTAGTGATATGAGACAAAACCCTTTCAATTTGATGAATGTTTACACTAACTGAGAGTACAACAAACAACCAATGCATCAAACAAGCAACTGAAAAAAAAATGAATCTTCACTACGCTTTTCAAAACAAAATAATGAAAATTCTTTCCTTTTCCTATTCTTCCTATCAAATGAACTTCAACTATTCCTTTCAATAGTAAAAGAAGTTCCTTCCCTTTCAAATGCTTATGACAATGCAATTCTAGTTTCCAATGATGCTTTCTAATGCAACATATCGATTCAGCAAACTAGAATGATGTATTTTTCAATGGAATAATAAAATGAATTTTTCAAATAAACACTTCAATGAAAAATTTTCCAACAACCAACATCAATAATATACCAAGTAAGATAAGAAGAACTCCTCTCAAAACAAGCATGCAAAGACTCAATCGAAACAAAACAAGCAATTTGATCTATGCTTGAGAAGAGACGTTCAATCAAGAGAAGAGCAAACAAAACTTTTACTTTTTCAATTGAAACAAAGAAAAACAAGGACTAAAACACGAAATGCATAGGGCATCTAACCAACAACTTGACTTGATGAGCAGAAAAATAATTGAATGGATGATGACCTAAATGCCCTAGGGACACAAACCATCCAAAATCTCAAAAATCAAGGCAAACTCAAACCAATCAAGCAAATAGATCAAGCTAACGGAGCTTTCTAGCCAGGTAGAATATAAGTAAACAATCCAAGAGATAGAGCTTATGAGGGCAGGACACACTGGCAATGATTCAGGAGAAACCCTGATTTTAACCTACAGGAATCAGCATGAGTGATTAACTTACAACAAGTGCCACAAGGGGGTACGATGTAACTGTTTAAGAGAAAATCGCACTGATCAATGCAACTATCAAAAAATAAACAGCACTGATAGAGGATTCCAAGGAAAATATAGATATTTTCATAAATCAAAACTAGAACTGTCACTCTAAATTCAAGACTCTAAGCAATAGATAGTGAAAAGCACAGAAAACCAAAAAGAAAGATGATATGATGAAAGTCAACAAAAATCATGAAATGAAAACAATCTAAAGAGAGGGATGGCTCCCCAGTGGAGTTGCCAATTTTTGTAGGTAAATCTCCTCTGTAGATAGAGGTGATTCCTCTAGCCCAAGAGTGGGTCTAACTACAAACAAAACAATCTAATGTAAACTTCCTTAGACTATAATTGAATAAGAGGGCCTACCTCTTAGAATGCTAATCTGCTTGATGGTGATCTCACTCCTTTGCTCCAGCTTCCTTTCATTCTTTCCGTTCAAATACCTGAAACAAACACACAAGAGACAACAAAAAATGTGATAGCATACAATCACATTCAATCTACTTAAAAAGTCAAGGAATCTTAAGCCATCAAATGTAATATGACACTCAATGTAGGAAATAAACCATTAGTTGTATTAATAAAACTCAAAGAGAAATAAAACTTGAGCCTTGACGTTGTACATTCCCTTTGGCATGTCCGGGTTCCAGCACCACTAGAAGCATCTCATGATTCACCCTCAACACAATGGAAGTTCAAGGCCTCTTTCCTTATGCTTCAAACCAAACACAACAAGCTAATTCTCCCTTCACACACAAACTAGAAGGCTAAGGATCTCAATATGGCTCTCAAGATTTGCAGATTATTTCAGCCCTTTCATTAGCTAGTTGAGGGTGTGAAATGGGGAGTTTATATAGCTTTGATGGAGGGGATATGAATCCTATTATGGTGGGAGAGGCCTTATCCCTTATGGTTTGTTCCATCTTAATAGGGGAAAGGAGCCCAAACAGACTCTCTCGGCTCTATCTTGCTCAACCATTTACCAGACTTCCATTCATGAAGCTTCTAGAGTTGGAAGCTTCAACTCCATTTTTAAAAACTTGCCAAAACAAGGTTAGCATGAGTGATAAAAGGCTCACTTGTGCCATTCAGCATGAGTCTTGGTTTTAAATTTTGCAAATCGACGTAGGGGAAGAACTGAGCACTAGCATTAGTCTTGAAAACTGAGCTTGAAGGAAGATTCTTGGGAAATGGTGAAAGAGGGAAATGTTCTATAGATGAAGAGGGATGTAGGGACATGTTCTTCATGTCAGGGAAACATATGAGGGTCACTATAGAGGTCCTACAAGATCAAGGAATGGGGGAGTATAGGGACATTGACAAAATGTTGTGTAACATCACCCAAGATATCAAAATGCTTAGCCTGTAGGAATTTACAGGGTAAGTTCCTCAGACAGAACACCAAAAGACACCGCTCACAAAACAGATCACAGATCAATACACTAGTATTCTTGACGTGGTTAAAACCCTCAAAGAGGGAAACAATCCATGGCTTGAGCCAACGTGGCCACTTTAGGCAATTTATTAATAAAAGAATGAAAATTTACATAAGCTTCTCTCATGAACGATTACCATACAAATGACCCTCCATGATCTTTAAATAGAGATCATGGACCAATCGGGTGTCAAGCCACGGATCAAGTGTCGGTAATACCGAGGAGAGAATGAACTGTCGGATCACTACATATCGTGACCGTCGGATTGCAAGTTACAAAAGTACATAGTAAAGAAACACACTTTACCTAACTCTAAACTAGACCAAGTTATATTTAACTATTTCCTATGTGCCGGAATATCCTAACATTCCCCCTTAAGAACAACTTGGGATAGGATTGAAGGATGTACAAATATGACACAATAGGAGAAGGAAGGAGGCATTAGAGCCTATCCCCCCTTAGTGATAACTCCCTGAACTCCAACCATAAATCGAAGTTTAGTAAACTTCGCCTTTGTGAGAGCCTTTGTAAAGATGTTTGCAACTTGATCATCTATTGAACAATATTGCACTTCAACAACATCGTCATGAATGAGCTTTCTGATGAAGTTCATGTGCAGTTCAATGTGGTTGCTACGCTGATGCTGGACTAGATTTTTGCATAGTTGAATGGCACTTTGATTATCACACCAAAGTGTAGTCAGATGTTGTTGCTGAAAGCCAAACTCTGACAAGATCTGACGAAGCCATAGGGCTTCCTTACTAGGTTCTATGACACCACGATACTCTGCTTCTGCTGAAGAAAGAGAAATGGCACTTTATTTCTTGCAAGCCCATGTAATAGGTTCTGAACCAAGAGTGAACACATAACCTGCAATAGACTTCCGATTATTAGGATCACCAGCCCAATCAGAATTAGTGAAACCAACCAATAGAGGAGATTCTTCAGCATTGTAATGAATCCCAAACTGAACTATACCTCGAACATATCGAAGTATTCTTTTAGCTGCTTTCCAATGAATTTCATGTGGGTTTTTCATAAATTAAGCAATAAAGCCAACAACAAAAGAGAGGTCAGGACGAGTATGGGTCAGATACACAATTTATCCTACAAGTTGACGGTATAAGGTAGCATCAACTTCAGGTTAAGTACAAGTGACTGAAAGTTTAGCTCCAGACTGAAAGGGAGAAGGGGCTCGTTTATAGTCTTCCATGTGAAAATGGCGTAGAAGATCACAGGCATACTTGGACTGGGAAAGGGAAATACCTTCCTTGGATTGAAAGACTTGAAGACTAGGAAAATAATGCAAGTGTCCTAAGTCTATAATTTCAAACTTCTTTTTAAGGCTGTACTTCACATGGTTTATAAGGTTGGGATCACTACTAGTAAGTATAAGATCATCAACATAAAGAACAAGAATGATAAGAGACTTGCCCACTTTATTGGTGTAGATAGTATTATCAGAATGACACCTAGAAAAGCCAGTTTCTAAAAGAAATCTATCCATTTTGGCATACCAAGCTCGAGGGGCTTGCTTGAGACCATAAAGGGATTTCTTAAGCCGACATGCAAGGCTGGAGTCTGTTTGTATAAATCTAGTAGGTTGTTCCATATAGATTTCTTCATGCAAGTCCCCATGCAAGAAGGCCAATTTAACATCCATCTTATGGACTTCCCATTTGAAAGAGGTAGTAAGGGAAAGAACAAGGCGGTTGGAGTTCATTTTGGCAATAAAGGAAAAGGTTTTAGTATAGTCAATGCCTTCAACTTGTGAAAAATCCTTGGCAACAAGACGAGCTTTATGTTTATCAACTTTTCCATCTCGTCCATACTTGGTTCTGTAAACCCATTTGCATCTAACAAGTTTTCGTCCCTTTGGGAGAGGAACAAGATCCCATGTATCATTTGCCAATAATGAACGATATTCTTCATTCATAGCTGCATCCCAATATGGATGGTCTGAAGCTTCTGCAAAGGTGTCAGGATCATAATTCGCTGAAGCATGAGCCAGTAAAGAAGAGGCTCTATCAAACTGAGAACATGTACATCGCTGATCTATAGGATCACCAGCAAGAGCACCTGCTACATCCCGAGTAGCACAGACCCTTTTGGGAAGCTGAGGAGAAGGAGGAGGATCCTAAGAAGGTGGGGGAGGATTTTCATCCTCACTGTCATCATCTAAAGAAGAAATATTTTCAAAAGTAGAAGGGATAGGGAGAGGTGGCACATCTGTTGAACTAGGCTCGTAGGATGATATATTTTCAGCAAACTTTACATCTCTTCTAATGATAACATTTTTGGAATTAAGTGGAATAAGTCTATATCCTTTGACATCTTTAGAATATCCAACAAAAATACATTTTTCACTCTTAGGTTCTAAAGCTTTATGTTTCTCATCTGGAATACGGGCCCATGCTTCACTTCCAAAAACACGAAAGTGACTTACATCTAGTTTAATTGAGCTCCATGCTTCTTTTGGAGTGATATTCTTTAAAACCTTAGTAGGAGTGTGATTTACTATGTAATTTTCACATTTAATTACTTTTGCCGAAAAATTAAGACTAAGTCCTTTAGATTGAAGCATACAATTAGCGATTTCCTTTAAGGTGCAATTGATCCAAAATGGATTTTGGATAGACTCCTAAGTCTAAGTGTTCCTCATAGAGGAAAATGAAAGGCCAAGGAATTTTCTGGAAATAGCCCCATTACAGAGATCTTTTCCTTCTGAATCTACTACAACTTGAATGGGCTAAAATGGACTTACGATGTAGAAGTTATCGCACGCAGAAGATGCCCTATTTCTTTGGAAAAAGAGGCAAAAACCCCTAAAAATGGAAAAAAAACCATTATAAAGGGAAATCACATCAGAAAAAGGCAAAGGCTGGATTTAAGTGGAGGCAGAGGAAGCCCTGATCAACCAATCTGATCAATCGGGTCAGAGACAGGCCCATATGCGATATCGAGACCCTGGAATCAGTGATTGCAATCATGCGATACGCCGATCGCCGATGATCGGTTCGACGAATCAGCATCCGCAATGCACAGAACCCTTGGGCTGTATGCGACACGATATGTGATAGTGATCGTGACGGGCAATATCAGCTGTCAGATCGCGAGAGGAATGGATGTCCAAGATTATATCGGCGAGGGGCAATTGTCGAACCCGACGGATTTCATAAGTGAAATTCATAAATTTTGAAATACGTAAATTTGGATTTTTTGTATATTAGCATTTTTCGGTGTAAAAACCAAAATACAAAGGAACAATGCTCGAAGCGATAAAACGGACCCGAAGGGGAGTTATAAGCCCGATTGCATAGATTTTGAATTCCGTAAAGGCGGATTTCGGGCAGGCCTCAAGCGGTAAAGGGTTTTGGGCCGGCTCCGCCCGATCCCACAGACTGGTCGACACATGGCTGGCAAAGGAGAGAGGAAAATTGCCTTTTCAGGTGGGTAACCTCCGTACCCTTAAGCCGCCCGAGATCGCATATTGACTGTTGGATCGGGGATCACCCATATCAACAGTGGGGCTTTTGAAAGTGACCTAAGGCAGACCTGATGTGATTATAGGGAGGATTCGATAAAATTTGAAGTTCGATAAAAAGCATTTTTTCGGGTTTTTGATGGTTTTCCCGTGTATTTGGGATTTTTCCCAATACACTAATGCGATGCAATATGATGCTTAATGGCAGACCTGATAGTGATTTAGAGGCAATTGAATGGGATTTCAAGTCCACAAATCATGCCCGATAGTGTTTTTGCAGACATTCTCTGTGTAATGAGATTCTCTCCCTTTTTTGGATTTTCGCCTATTAAATGGCCCCGATTCCTTCTGTAACTGCTCCTGGTCATTATTCCACACTGCACCAGGAATTTTTACAGGAAATGATGAATTTTGGAATCAACAGAGCTGCAAAGGGACAATGAATCGCAGAGAAATGGCCAGGGAAACCAAAAAGCTGGGAAGATGCCTCAAAAGAGCTAGAGAGCACGATTGAGAGCCCGATCCAAGAGCCAGAGTGCGAGCTGAGACCCAGCAGCTGAGAGCTTCAAGAGCCAGGGATAAAATGGTGTCTAAACCCATTGTTTCTGTGTAAAACAGTGGAGTTGAGCCAAGAGCTTGTAAAAAGGAGTTTGCCATAATCACAGAGAGCCTAGTTATATTGACTAGAGCTCAAGGAGATGTAGCCCAAGAGTTTTGGGTGAACTCCATATTAAATTGTTGTCTTATGTATGTTTGTTGTTGGCTGCACTATTTCACTATTATACGTTTTATATCAGTTTAAGTAAATCAATTTACAGCACATAAGCAATTTAAAACCAAACACAAGCCTACACCATATTTTAAGCACTATTAATTCCGCATTGGTTAATCATAGTTGTCTTGGGAATATTTAAGCTTAGGAAGTGGGAGAGGTTCTTGTAAGTTAGACAAGAAGCCTAAGTGCCCCATTTTTAGATTACGTGGTATCAGAGCTTGAGATTGATTAACCACCACTTCAAAGAAGGTTATATCAGCATGCTTGATTGACATAGCAAAGATTGCTTGTCTAAAAGGTGTTTAAATAATCAGAGGTTGATTGTATGCTTGTTTTGCAGACTGACTATTGTTTGAGTTGCAGAGGTGAAGGGAAACTTATAGATAGCTCAGTCCACGAAGGAAAAGAAGGAAGAAGGGCTGAAGACATTCTTCTATCCCAAAGGACCTTAAGGCAATCCTTGAAGCACAAGAGGTTTTTTTCAAAAGGTTTCTTAGATAAGCTCTTCATTAATCTTGTTTGAAGTTCTTTTGTTCATTGGTATAATGACAACTTCTACAAGTGAGTCCTCAAATTCTTCTTTCTTCATCACAAGACTCTTTGATGAAGACATGAAGCAAGGCTTGTCCACCATGATGGATATGGTGAGAGAAATGTATGAGGATGGAAAGAAGAGCAACATACTTAGAGAGTAGTTGAATTCCATGAAGGAAGAGAAGCAGTTACTTTCTGCTAAATTGCAGGAAATGGAGAGGCAACTTCATATTGCAAATATGAACCTGAGAAGGATGCATGAGTTGGAGACACAGCTCTTTGTTGCCCAAGAATCCTTAGTCAAGTATCAGCTTGAAGAAGAGGTAAACCATTCTATTTTGTCTTCAAATTCTTCTAAGAATGCTTGTATTGGTTCTTTTGAAAAACATACTAAAGGCATAGGTTCCAAGCTAATGTCCAAGATGGGTTATGAAGGAAAGGGCTTGGGAAAGCATGCATAAGGTATTGTTGAACCAATAATGGTTGAGCATTCCAAAGTGTTCCATAAGCTGCCATGAAGGCCATTGAAACAACTCCAAGAAGGGGTTGCATTACAGAGTGTGAAGATTGTATTCAGGAAGAATGCAATAGCTTGAAACATCATTTCTAGGATGCAGGTGTTCAGAGGCACACACTTGAACCAGAGAGTTGGGGAGACTCTAACAGCCTTGAAGAGATTGATGGTGTTTCAAAGGGAGCCACTTCTTCACTCAATTCAGCTCCTCATGAAGGCAATAAAGGTGGAAGAGAAAGGTATAAATCTGGTTCTAATCATCTTCCTTTTGATTTTTCAAAGCATGATAAATGTCCACATAAATATGGGAAAAGAATTGCATGTTCCTTTTGTGGTTTGGATAAACATAATGTCTCTAGATGTTGGAAGAGAATGGCCACACACAGGAAAGTTTTGAAGGAAAAGAAGCAAGAAGCCAAAGGTCCATTGGACAAGGCAAATCATGTTTTAAAGAGGATGCACATGCAATGCACTTACTTCCATAAGCAAGGACATCTTGCTGCAAAATGTTGGACTTTGAATCCAGCAATGCTTCAACAAAAGTTGAAGAGAGTGGAAAGAGAAGATGGCAGAAATGGAAAGGAATATTCCATGGATGATGTGTCTCAAGATGATTCACATGATGATGCTAATGTGTAGACAAAGGTAGTACCTTTGAAAGGGATTGGTAAGAAACGGTTAGAGTTCTTATCCGATTAAGATTTCATGTCTATTGATGCATTGCATTTCTTGCTACAACATTATATTTCATTTCAACTTTGAAAGTACAGTGTGCTTAAGTGAAAGTTGAGGGATGAAATGCATGCATGAGCATGAGATGCATGAACACAGGGATCTTGATCATTTCCTTGTTTTGGAACATGTATGTGTAATTAGCTTGCAGGGTTGATTGCTTTGACATGCATGTGATGCCATGTTGACTTGGGAGAAGTTAACTTGGTCTCCAAATGGAGATAATGATGAAGTGTTTCATCTTTTGAAAAAGAGTCCTAGTGGTCTTTTTCTACATGCTTGACTTGAAGGGTCATTTGTTTTAAAGGCATGTTTTGTGGGCTTGTTATGTAGTCCATCATTTGTATGCATATGTAAGACATGGAGGTGTTCACAAGCTATGAAATTTGTTTCTTTTGTTGAAGCAGGAGTTTAGGCCATCCAGTTGTTGTTTGTATTTTTGTTGTTGTTAACAGTTGTTGTTGACAGCTTGTCAGACATGTACAAATGAAAGTTCTGTGGAGCAGATGACTTCACATTGGTTTGAGCTACCTTGGATCAATGATCAAGGCAGGAGAGTTCAAACTACCTTCTATGACCATTTCAGCAAAAGTTCTGCATGAAGGCAAGAAGGAAGACAGTTCTTCCTAGGAGAACCAACACATCCAAAAAGGAAAGTGGTCAGAGACTTTGGTTCAGAGGCACTATGCGAGGCAAGTGTGTGGAGGCTGAAAGAAGAGGGTGCTGTTACTCTTAGTTATTGTTCAGATCAGTATATCAGTCTTTTGGAGACAAAATGTTCTTTTAGTGGGAAGGTGTGATCCAAAATGGATTTTGGATAGACTCCTAAGTCTAAGTGTTCCTCACAGAGGAAACTGAAAGTCCAAAGAAGTTCCTGGAAATAGCCCCATTACAGAGATCTTTTCATTTTGAATCTACTGCAACTTGAATGGGCTAAAATGGACTTAGGATGCAGAAGTTATCACATGTAGAAGATGCCCTGTTTCTTTGGAAAAAGAGGAAAAAACCCCTAAAAATGGCAAAAAACCCTTATAAAGGGAAATTTCATCAGACAAAAGGCAAAGGCCAGATTTAAGCGGAGGTGGAGGAAACCTTGATCAGCCAATCCGATCAATCGGGTCGGAGACAGGCCCGTATGCAATATCGGGACCCTAGAATTGGCAATTGCGATCATGCGATACACCGATCGTCGATGATTGGATCGGCGAATCGGCATCGGCGATGCACAGAACCCCTGGGCTGTATGTGATGCGATATGAGATAGAGATCGCGACGGGAAATCTCAACTGTTGGATTGCGAGAGGAACGGATGGCCAGGATTAAATCGGCGAGCGACAATTTCCGGACCTGACGGATTTCATAAGCGAAATTCATAAATTTTGAAATCTGAAAATTCAGATTTTCTGTGTATTAACGTTTTTCAGTGTAAAAACCAAAATACAAAGGAATGACACCTGAAGCGATAAAACAGACCCGAAGGGGAGTTATAAGCCTGATTACATAGATTTTGACTTCCGTAAAGGCAGATTTTGGGTGGGCCTCAAGCGGTAAATGGTTTTGGGTCGACTCCGCTCAATCCCACAAATTGGTCGACATGTGGCTGGTGGGGGAGAGAGGAAAACTGCCTTTTCGGGTGGGTAACCTCCATACCCTTAAGCCACCCAAGATCGCATATTGAACATTGGATCGGGGATCACCTAGATCGAAGGTGAAGCTTGTGAAAGTGACCCAAGGCGGACCCGATGTGATTAGGGCGGATTTGATAGAATTTGAAGTCCGATAAAAAGGATTTTGTCGGGTTTTTGAAGGTTTTCCCGTGTATTTGGGATTTTGCCCAATACACTAATGCGATGTGATATGATGCTTAATGGCAGACTCGATAAGGATTTAGGGGTGATTGAATGGGATTTCAAGTCCGCAAATCACACCCGACAGTGTTTTTGCAGACATTCTCTGTCTAATGAGATTCTCTCCCTTTTTCATATTTTCGCCTATTAAATGGCCCCGATTCCTTCTGTAACCACTCCTAATCATCATGCCATGCTGCAGCAGGCATTTTTACAGGCAATGATGCATTTTGGAAGCAACAGAGCTACAAAGGGACAATGAGTCGCAAAGAAACGGCTAGGGAAGCCAAAAAGCTAAGAAGATGCCTCAAAAGAGCCAGAGAGCACGATTGAGAGCCCAAGGAAGAAGAAGCCAAGAGCCAGAGCTAGAGTTGAGAGCCAGAGCGTGAGCTGAGAGCTTCAAGAGCCAGGGATAAAATGGTGTCTAAACCCATTGTTTCTGTGTAAAACAGTGGAGTTGAGACAAGAGCTTGTAAAAAAGACTTTTCCATAATCCCAGAGAGCCTAGTTGAATTGTCTAGAGCTCAAGGAGATGTAGCCCAAGAGTTTTGGGTGAACTCCATATTAAATTGTTGTCTTATGTGTGTTTGTTGTTGGCTACATTGTTTCACTGTTATATGTCTTATATCAGTTTAAGCAAATCAATTTACAGCACATAAACAATTTAAAACCAAACACAAGCATACACCATATTTCAAGCACTATTAATTCTGCATTGGTTAATCATAGTTGTCTTGGGAATATTTAAGCTTTGGAAGTGGGAGAGGTTCTTGTAAGTTAGACAAGAAGCCTAAGTGCCCCATTTTCATATCAGCGATTCCTCCTTTCAGCTACACCATTTTGTTGTGGAGTATATGGAACAGTATGTTGCATTTCAATTCCATTCTTAGTGCAAAAGTTGATGAATTTTTTGTTAACATATTCTCCGCCATTATCAGATCTTAGCTTAAGAATTTGATTTCCAGATTGTTTTTCAACAAAGGCCTTAAAGGCCAAGAACATGTTAAATACTTCACTCTTGAGTATTAAGAAATACTTGTAGTCGGGGAATGAAACAACTAGAAGTGGACCACATAAATCACTATGCACAAGCTGTAAAGGGGTTGAGACGTGCCAAGAGGCATGTTTTTCAAAACTATCCTGATGATGTTTTTCAAGTACACATCCAGAACAAACACCATCTCTGCAAGATACCATTGGAAGACCTGTCACCATATTTTCTTTACATAGATTCTGAAGGGAGCGGTAGTTTAAGTAACCAAATTCGCTCATGCCAAAGTTTTCTCACTTCATCATTATGAGCAGCAAATACCGAGGGGATATTTGATGACCCAAAGTTGTTAAACTTATACAACCTTGTAGAATCATCAGCAATGCCAGTAGAAAAAATCTATCTAAGCTCTCTTAGATCCTTAATTACAACATCGTGAGGAGAAAATTCAACGATTTTAGCTTCACTTGAATGAGTTATCTGATATACAAATAGAAATTTGCAGGATAAGGTTGGAACAAATAATACATCATTAAATTGGCCATTGTCTAAATGAATAGTTCCAGTCCCTACAACACTAAGAGATCTATCATCACCAACATATATATTTTCGGTGCTACAATCATTTAAAGAAGAAAACATAGCTTTGTTTTTGGTCATGTGATAAGAAGCTCCAGAATCAATGAGCCACTCATGAGAATGAGAAGAAGAAGATACATTTAGTGCATATCCAAACCGAGATGCTTGACAACCACATGCAAAAAGTGTTATTCCTGAAGATGAAGTTGAAGTTGAAGAGTGCTCCAAATGGATGTTGTGCTTCTTCATTGTTGCTTCCAAGGCTTCCATCTTCTTAAAGCATTTGGATTCTAAGTGGCCATCTCGATTACAAAAGTGGCAATGTCTATCAGTCTTCTTCCCTTTGTTTTTATTTTCCTTATCATTTTGTTGAAATTATTTTTCATTCTGGGACTGAAATTGCTTAGGACCCTTGTTTGGTTAAGGACCATTCTTTTTAGGATATGGCTTCTTAGGATTCTTTGAATTTGGTTACTGCAGGGTGGCTAAGGCTTGCTTAGAAGAGTTTCCAAGATTAAGAAGACCAAAATGCAAGAGTTTTTCTTGTTCTCTTATTAAAGAATCACAAAAGGCATCAAAGGAAGGGGACTTGTAGTCTTGTCCTTGAGAAATGAATGCTTCTCTTGTAGAATGGAAGGTGGAAACAAACACAGAGTAGGTTGGTCCCAACTTAGTAAGAGTGGAATAGATAAGGCTACCATCTTCTTTCTTAACCTTAACACCTTCCAAGAGAAGTGTAGGGGTCTTGAACTTGGACAAAAAATCTTCAATGGAAGAAAAATTATTGGGGTACAACATAAGTAACTCATTTTCAAGTTGATGGGCTCTAATTTCATTTTTAATTCCAAAAAATTTAGTGAGTTGTTTCATTTCTTCATTGGGGGTATCAAGTTATGCGATATGGAATCTAAGGTCTGGAGAAATAAACATCCATATCAACCCACGTTCTTGATCTTCCCTATTTTCCCATTTGGCTACCTTATCTTCATCTTTAGGTTTGGTTTCTTGGCTTGAGGCTATTCTGTAAAGACCTTTACTTCTAAGTAAATCCACAATGTAGGACCACCAATGGAAGTAGTTGGTGTTGTCAAGAATAATTGGCAAGGATTTTCCATTTTAACAGAAATTGAAGCTATAGATGTTTAAAATAAGTGTTCCAATGGAAAGATCTCGAAAAAATAGGATGATTAAAAAAAAACGGCTCTGAAAACAGCTTCGGGATGAAGAAGTTATGGCTTTTTGAATAAAAGTTGTTGAAGATGCCGATGAAGTGCGTGAATGTGCGAAATGAATGATAATGTTATATTTAAAAAAAAAACTCTCCCCTTTCCAAACATAAATCTAATTAGCTCACTTTTAAAAAAATACATGTGACTCATTTTTATAAATAAGTGAAAATCACTTTTACAATGGTACTTTATGAGCTACGCACTAAATTGTAACTTAAGTAAAAGATAAAGAGACTTTAGAAATATAAGTGACTCACTTTTTATAATGGGTGAGAACACTTTTACATAAAGTAACTTTAAAACATAAGCTACATGTGCTTTTTGAAAAAGTAACTCAACAAAAAGAAAGACTTGAACCCAAGACCTCTATTCTCATAAAGTAACTTTGGACCAAGTGAGCTAGTTTAAAATGTTAGTAAGTTTTGGAAAAGAGGAAGGGGGGGGGGGGGGGGGGGGTTTGTTTTTTTTTTTGTTTTTTTTTGTTTTAGTCACTGAACCTTTGGGGTGCGTGCTTACTTGAGAAAACTATTTTTTGCCTACAAAACAAAAAACACAAAACCAAACATGCACATACAAAAAAAAAACAAACCTTACGGCTTGAAGTTAACTTTACCCAGAAACTAAATATTTTCCTCAATGTTTCTAATTTTCCGAGATTACACTAAGGCGTGGCGGAAAAGAGCATACACGTGAGAAAAATTCTTCCTTTCTATTTTTGATTTGCCCAGATTGCATAGAGTCGCGGGGCAAAGAGCATACACAGAAATGAAAGGTATAGATCGAGTGATAGAAAAAACATATAACTAAATAAACCAAAATAAACAGAGAGAAAATAACTTAAAACTGCAAATAAACACTATATACCTCCAGATCTTAAAATGACGTAGCTAGGGCTATCGTAAACCTTTTCGCGTCAAACGAAATGGGTTCCTCACTGGAACAGATGCTCCTAACACAATAGAGCAGTCCTCTAACTCGGAAAGTAGTCACAAACAGTAGATCTAGGAAACGACGGTCGAATGCAGTTCTACTGGCTTCAGATTTGGATCACTAATGGATGTGGCCCTCAAATAGCTCTGATACCATGTAGGAATTGACAGGGTAAGTTCCTCAGACAGAACACCAAAGGACACCTCTCACAAAACAGATCACAGATCAATACACCACTATTATTGACGTGGTTAAAACCCTCAAAGAGGGAAACAGTCCACAGCCTGAGCCAATGCTGCCACTTCAGGCAATTTATTAATAAAAGAATGAAAATTTACATAAGATTCTCTCATGAACGGTTACCCTACAAATGACCCTCCATTCTCTTTAAATAGAGATCATGGACCAATCGGGTGTTAAGCCACAGATCAAATGTCGGTAATACGGAGGAGAGAATGAATTGTCGGATCACTACATATCATGACTGTCAGATTGTAAGTTACAAAAGTACATAGTAAAGAAACACACTTTACCTAACTCTACACTAGACCAAGTTATACTTAACTATTTCCTATGTGTTGAAATATCCTAATAGCCAATATATTTTAACGCTAATGAATAACATATTGGAACTTTAGTAAATGCTTGGGAAGCAGAAAGATGAACTGGACACCATAAGAACATTGTAGAAGAGTTATTATAAAACATGAATGTAGCAATTAGATCTCCTTTCTCACAGTACAATTAATAGAAGCATTAACCTCCAGGAACTATGGTTGATTAATAAATAAACCATTACCAGATTTTTCTACTTGCTGAACTAATTTTGAAATTTAGTATACTCTAAAGGCTATATATTGTAATTTTCTCAACACAATAAAATAAATATTTTTTTGAAACATATAGTAGAATAGTCTAATAACATTACAACACCTATACTCTAGTCATGTTTATTGAAACATAAAATTTGTAAATTATGTTAAATTTGATTATGAGAGTAATGTAAATGTTATGTGTGAATGTAGAAATTGATGTTTAGATTCAATATTTCTCATGAAATTTCCTAAATCACAAGACTTGAAGCTACTCTACTGATCTGCGAAAGTTAATTCACAATCTAAAACAAGAATCGTAGACATGAAAAAGGAACATCACACATCCACAAATATTTATGTAGGGGAAAGCGACTGCTCAAAACCCCTTACTATCTATATTGCAATAATCAGAGAATAGAGATGAAATAAATATGCTTGCTCAACCCTGAGCACACCCTGCAAGTATATAGTTTATCCTTTTGCCTGACTAACTAAACTTAGCCAAAACTTAGCCAATTTCAATGCTTCCCAAGATCTTGTTTTCTTGTGCTATTCCCTTGGGAAATTTTCCCTATTTTTTGGGAATTTCACACTCTGAAATTGCACAATAGCCTTAGGTCATTCTCTAACTACATGCACCACCTGTACACATTGGAGTATGCTACAACTGATAGTAAACTACCTTATAATATCCATCTCTTCTAGGTAACTTGAATTATCTACATGAAACAATTATTTTGGGCTGAATAATCAGTTAATTGGCTGATCACTGAGTGTGGTTGAAATTCCACTTCCACAACTTGACCTCCACTAGTTCTTATGACAGTTAGAACTAGTTAAACTAACAATAACTCAAATTAACTAAAATATATTTCTAAAAATTAGTAATCAATCATGTAGAACTGAACTCAAGCTTCCCCAACTCGAATTTACTGAGTTAATTGAGTGACAAGAGCCATGTCACCTTAATTAACTATCTTCAAGTATTCTGTTGAAATAGAAATTCAAATTTTAATGTAGTTTGACCAAGGAAAAGTTAAAACTAGATTTTCTTGCTTCATTTTTAGCACTTCTTCTCAGCAGGAAAGGGATTATCAACCACCCCTATCCTACACTTGTGGAACTCAAAATTCCCTCTTGATAAGGCCTTTGTCAAAATATTTCCATCTTGTTCCTCTATTGGAATTAACCACAACAACATAATCAACCTCTGCACATAATCTCATAGATGGTGATACTGGATATCAATATGCTTGGATCGATAGTGAAAACCAAGATTTTCAGATAGTTTGATACAACTATGATTATCATAGTAAATCATAGTAGGATCCATCATCTAACCAAACAAGGAAACAAGTATCTTTCTCACCCAAATCGCCTCACATGTTTCTTGACTTGTAACCATGTATTATGCGTCTACTGAGTTGAGTGCCACTAACCTCTACTTCCTTTTATACAAAGAAACTGTTGTGGACCCATCGCTAAAAATTCCACTTAATGTACTCTTCTTTTCTAATGGACTTCCCACCCAATCTGCATCGATGAAGCCATACGGGTTCATTCCCTCTATCTATGTGCACCGAAGTCCAAATTGGGTAGTTCCTCTGAGGTACCGTAGAACATGTTTAGTTTCCCTGTAAAACAGTTTGGTTGGCCCAACCATGACTTGACTAAGTTGGTTCACTACATAACACATTTTTGGTCATGTGTTCACAAGATACATAAGTGAACCCACCAACTAACAATAAATAATCACATCCACTTCCTCACCTAAAGTGGCATCCTCTTTCCTCTAGTTGGTTGCTAGAGGGGTCTCCATGGGTTTGCACCTATCCATGTGGAACCTATAAAGTATCTCATTGGCATACTTTCCCTGAGAGACAAATAGTTCCCCATCACCTCACTATACTTCCAAACCAAGGAAGTAGTGCATGAGACCCATGTACTTCATCTCAAAACCTCTTGTTCTTGCAAGACCTAATCAACTGCTAATCACTAGTAAGGATCAAGTCATCAACATATAAAATAATAAGCAATAATTTACCTTCTACCAAAATATGATAGATGTTTGCATCTGCTTCACTTTTGGTGAAGCCCAAACCAATGAGATAACTATCAATCTTGGTGTACCAAGCACTAGCCGCTTGGTTGATACCATACAACGCTCACTTGAGTCTGAATACATGAGACTCTTAGTCATAAGTCTTAAAGCCTTATAGTTGCTTGATATACACCCCCTCGTCAATAAATCCATTGAAGAATGTTGATTTCACATCTATCTAGTGGATATTCCACCCCATTTGTGTAACCAAAGCAAGGATCGATATGATGGATGAGTACCTTGATACTGGAGAAAAGGTCTCCTAACATTCAATCCCCTCCACCTGAGAGTACCCCGTGGCCACAAATCTAGCCTTGTACTTTTCGATGCTTTAATATACCGCCTGCTTCACCTTGAAAATCCATCTCAAACCCACAATTGATTTATCTGTTGGTCTTGGTACCACCTCCCAAACACTGTTCTTCACAATGGATTCATACTCGTCCACTATTGCATCAACCCATATTGGTTTCTCTACTACATCCTCTAAAGAGTATGGCTTAGTCTCTACTAGCTCATTCATAAGAGCCATGCAGCTAGTGTACTGATATGGTGACCTTCTCTTCCTATGTTGATTTAAAGGAGTATCCACATTCTCCCTCACATCCTGCACAAGTCTCTCAGCTTCTCTGGTTCTCTTCCTGCCTTCTCTAGATGATTTTTCTTGAGTGGATGTCTCCACTCTCTATTCCTCAACTTGTGGCTACTCCACAGCATCTTGAAGCTCCTCATTTGGAGCTAAAATCTACTCCTATGGTGAGATCAAAAGCTCCCTCCCAAGAGAGCACCACATGACTTTGTCTTCATTAGATTTGACATCCTATGGAAAACTTGTTATTATGAAGGATGGAAAATACAAACAATAGGTGTGGGGAGTTTTTGTGTATCCCACAAATATCCCCAACTACATTGTTGACTCCAACTTCTTCCTTGATGCTTTGGAGACATGAAAATAGATAGAGGCTCCAAAGATCCTTAAGTGAGACACATTCGACTTTCCCCTAGAGAAAGCCTCCTCTAGTGTGACCATGCTAACAATCTGATGGGGACTCTTATTCTTCAAATAGACCATTTCAACCCACAAGTTTAGAGGTAGGTTTTTGTCATGCAACATTGCCCATGCTACTCCCACAATGTTTATGTTCTTCTCAGCCACCCCTTTCTATTGTGGGTTGTGGGGTGCTGTAAGCTCTCATCAAATGCCTTCCTTTGTACATAAATTTTTAAACACATTCAGCATTTACTCACCTCCATTATCGTTAGATCCTTCACCTTCTTTCTTGTTTCTTTCTCCAGCAGTGCCTTGAACTCTAAGAACTTGGAGAAAGTCTCTTCCTTCCTCCTCATGAATATGATATAGCACTTCTATGAATAGTAATCAATAAACATAACAAAATACTTGTGCCTAGTAGTGGAGGCTATCGAGAAAGGTCTATAAACATCAGAGTGGATCCTTTCTAGGACTACATGTGCTCTATTATCCCAATCATGTAAAGTGGATTTTGGGTACTTCGCCAAGGTACACCCTTTGCATGTGTCCTACTACTCTAGTGCTCTTTTGGGGAGGTCTATGGTAATATGTTGCATGAAATTCAAAGTGCCATGATGAAAATGGCCAAGTCTTCTATGCCAAAGTTTGTCAACATCGCGGCTTTACACCTTCTCTGCTTTTGTGCTCAATGAAACACAATCCTCCACATCTAGTTTGTAGAGGTTCTTCACCTGAGCCTCGATCTATTTCACTTGTACCATGGCTATGTGTCTCAAGAATTCATTTCCTTTGCTGAAGATAACATCGTATCCACGATCTTTCAAAACTGCAACGAAGACAAGATTCTTCTTTAGACGTGGTACAAACATCACATCCTTAAGACTAACTCCCTCTAGAAGGTGATGGTACCAATATTGGTCACATTGTATCTTCCATCATCTCCCATCTCAATGTGCATATGGTTATCCCTCTCCTCCAAATCACTGAAAAAATATCTATTCCCTGTCACATGGAACAAGGCACCACTGTCGAGATACCATACACTTCCCATCACCATGTTGTCCATGCATGCAATGAGAGTAAAATCAAGCTCAAAATGTAAAGCCAGGGCATCACCTTCTTCTCCTCCGGTGGTCTTCTTTCTTTCCTTCTTGTGTAGACACTTTGTTGCATAGTTCCCAAATTCATGACAGTGAAAGCATTTGATTCTAGACAAGTATTTCTTCTTTTCCCCTTTGGATTGGGAAGTATTCCATTTCCATTTATTTTACTTTGTAGCCAAGGCACATTTATAATCATCCTCGCCCTTGGATGAATTCTTGTCTCTAGTATTCCGCCTTATCTCCTCCTATACCAAATCGAACCACAAGCATTCCCAGTTTGGTAGTTTCGCCCTCCCATTCACCAAATCATGGTAGTTGTACTAGCTCTTGGGAAGGCCTAGAAGGCCAAGGCTCACCAAATCATCATTTACTACAGTTACAAAAACTTTACCAAGTTCATCATGACATCGTGTGAAACTGCTCAAATACTATGGAATGGTCTTGTTCCTCTGCATCTTGATATTTCAAGGCTTTTCCTTGAGTGCCAATTTCCTGCAGTCACTACTATTCTGGAACAAATATGCCATTGCTTTCCACATTACATACAAAGTCACTTTCACATGTATATTAGAGACAATATAGTCTCATAATCCTTCCAATATGGTCCTCCTCACCTTAACAACCACTATAATAAAATGATGAAATTAGTGACTAGGTGACTAAAAAAGTTAGTCACCATAGCCTTTCCAAGTGAAATACTACCAAAATTGAGCAATCTCAACTAAACCAACAAAAAACAACTAACATAAATGACTAATTTAGTCCCAGGTTGAAATATACAACTATCTAATAAGTAATACAACTAAAAATGACTAACATGAATGACTAATTTAGTCTCCGAACAAAAATATGGCTACCTAGAAAGCACTACAATAATAGAATTAGTCATTTATCTTAGTCATTTTAATTGTGTCACTTCTCCAATCTAAATTTACAAGTGATAGGGGATTTAAAGGTTGTTATAGATTGGCTGAAAGGTCATACTTCCTTAAAGACTTCTTTACTGGATTAGTGGATGATTATAATTAGGGAGTTGATTAGAATCTTCAAGGTTATATCCTTTGATAACATTCACATGGAAATAAATTCAAATCATTTTTCATGTGTGCATTCACATAACATCCTTGTGAACCATCAAATTTAACAACAACCTCACACTTCCACACATCATCTAGCAATTCTGATGGATAAATACAACAATGCCAACATCCAACAAAAACGAACGTAATGAAGAGGAAAGACTAATAAACACATGTATAACCCTCAATCCTTAGTTCTAAATATTACACAAACCATGATGCTCAAATAAACCAAGAAAAATATAGGCCAAGGATTATTAATGTGTTAATATTAAAGAGAAGGGAAAAAATATTAGCAAATCATCAACTCCAACTTCACTCTCACGCTCCACATAGCACCAAGCACAACAATTGTTCCAAAGCATATACAACAATAACTAGGATAAAATTTGAGCAATGCAAACAATCATAATTACAAAGACTGAGTGAGATCCATCATATTGTAAACCACAATGGTGATGATTGCAACAATAACAACAAAATAAGTCACCAAACTCTCTCCCCACCCCTCTCTCTCTCTCTCTCTCTCTCTCTCTCTCTCTCTATATATATATATATATATATATATTCCCATTCAAACTCTCAATTTGAAATATACCTTGGTTTTTAACTTTAAAAATATTAATAGTTTCACTTTATACTATCATTCTCAGATGTCTATCAAAATTATATTTAGCCTCTCTAACATGCTCTTGGTTTTAATGTATTGTATATATGATTTCAATCTATATCTAACTTAATAATATAAAAAAAAAACTAATATAACAATTTTAATTTGCAAAAACTAATAGGATATTCATACTCAACAAAAGAAAGAATTGGATTATAAGTTACACTTAAGAACACATTTTATATCATAGTAATTAGTATTTTGAAATTATTTTCCATGATAAATCCATTCAATTTAATAATTTGGGTTGTCAATGCACTAAATCATTTTTCATTTAAATAATATTGAAATCAATGCATCTTATTGATTTGCATTATATGAATTTTTTTTTAAGGTAAAAGTGTTTTTGCATTGTATCATTAGTGAAATAAATGCACCTTATTGATTTGCATTATATGATTGTATTTTTTTCTTAAGTGAAAGTGTTTTCATTGCATCAAATCATTATTTTACATCAAAATAAGTTGAAATATTTCATGGTCTGCCACTATAGAAACCAGACCAAGCACAAAATTTCATTTTCCTTGAGAGCCACACAAAACGTTTACTAATAGTGTACCAAAAAGCAAACAAGTTTGTAAAAAATACATGGGCTATAGGGATATACTAAAGCAAACAAACAAATTAAGTGGTACTTGATAGTGGATAAACAGAGAACATAATTAACATTTAATATTTTCTATATTCTAAGGCTTCCACAAGGATAGGATCCCTTTTACTTCCTAGAGAACAACCTAGGGTAGGGGGCAGATCAAAGTGGGCTTTAATTTTCTCTAGTTTTTTGTCCATGGAGCACACTAACACCTACAATTCATCCAATTAAAAAAAAACTCTTCTTAGGTAGTGTTCTTGCCCACCACCATGCATGTTATGCAACCATCTCACAAAATAGAAGAAAATGATAGATCAACGACTTCAGAATAAGCTTGTTCGAGGGGGAAACCTCCTTTACATTACACAAATGAAAAATTATTGGATGGTTCAAATGACAAAAAATCCTTTCTATATATAGGAGTCTAAGGTGTCACAATATAATCAATGTCGACATAACAATAATAATACAAGGGCACAACAATAACAATAGTGGGCTTCTATGGAGCACAATAATAACAATGTGGGGACAACTGGGGCACAACAATAACAATAAGGGGATACAGTGACAATAGTAATGGCAGAATCACTAGTATTATAGGGAACTAACATGCCCCTATCCTTCAAAAAAGTGTTGTCCTCAACGCTTGAGTAGTTCTGGATGCTTCTGTATAAAATTCTCATCCTCCCATGTGGAATCTTCAACGAGTAAGTTCTTCCACTTGATGAGATACTCTAAAATTGATCGATTTCATAGCCACCAAGTTCTTGTTTATGTGATTGCTTCAGGTTCCAATATGATTTTTCCTTCCTCTTCAAGTTCTAGAAATATTATTTGAACTGGGAACTTGTCACCTATAACCTTCTTTTAGCATGAAACATGGAAAACTAGGTGCACTCAGGAAGATGCATGAAGCTCCAATTTGTAAGCCATAGTACCAATGTTTTGCAAGACCTTATATGGACCATAATACTTTGGTGATAATTTATTATCCTTCTTAGCTTGCTTGGTGATAATTTATTATCCCTGTACATTTCAACCATTTCCTCAAATCCTACAACACCCACTTTGAATTCTTGCACAATAAAACTTACCGTGCTCAATGCATCTACTACTTTATTTGACTTACCACTCTTGTGCCTTATTACAAAAGTAAAGCTTTGCAGAAATTCTACCCACTTGGCATGTTTTTGATTAAGCTTCGGCTGGTTATTGATGAACTATAAGGCATGATTGTCTGAATATAATATGAATTCTTTTGGCAACAAATAATGTCTCCATTTCTTTAAGGCCTGCACAATAGCATAAAACTCTTTATCATAAGAAGAAAATTTCTTCTTTGCATCATTCAATTTCTCACTGAAGTATGCTATTGGTCTTTGCTCTTGACTCAGAACTTGTCCAATTGCAACTCCACTAGCATTTGTTTCAACTTGAAAGACTTTCCCAAAATCAAGTAAAGCCAAAATTGGATCCTCTGTGATTTTCTTCTTCAGCCAATTAAAATTTTTGTCTACTGCTTCTGTCCACTTGAATGGCTGATTGATCTCCTTGATTGTTTCAAGAATAGGTGCACAAATATGACTAAAGCTTTTGATAAACTTTCTGTAAAAACTTGCAATACCATGGAAGATTCTTACCTCAAATATATTTCTGGGAGTAGGCCAGTTCCAAATTGCTTGGACTTTCTCTGGATCCATCTTCAAGCCTTCTTTAGAAACTACAAATCCCAAGTAAACTAGTTCTTCCTTCATGAAACTACATTTCTTCATATTTATCAGTAGTTTCTCTTTCTGCAAAGTTCTTAGGACCAACTTAAGATGTTCTAAATGTTATTCTTTACTTTTACTAGAGACTAGAATATCATCAAGATAAACAATAACAAACTTGCCTGCATACTCCTTTAAGACTTTATTCATTAATCTCATGAATGTGCTAGGTGCATTAGTGAGTCCCAAATTCATCACTAACCACTCATAAAACCCACTATTTGTTTTAAATGCAATATTTCACTCATCGCCTTCTCGGATTATTATTTGATGATATCCACTCTTCAAATCTATTTTAGTAAAGTATTTTGATCCACTCAAACAGTCCATTAAATCATCCATGCATGGAAAAGGAAATCTATACCTGATTGTGATCTTGTTGATGGCTTTGGAATCTATGCACATGCGCCATTCTCCTCCTTTCTTTGGACTGAGTACTGTTGGTACAACACATGGACTAAGACTTTCTCTGATTAGCCCCTTATCCATCAGCTCCTACACTTGTCTTCCAACTTCTGCGTTCTCTTTAGGAGTTAATCTGTATGTTGCTTTGTTTAGCAAACTTGCTCCTGGTATTAGGTCAATATGATGACTAATACTCCTGATCGGTGGCAATGCATTTGGCAACTCATCCACAATAATATCAGCAAAATCATCTAACAACATTTTAACTTCTTTAGGAAAATCATCCAAGTTTGTGGAAGTCAAAATTACCTTTGGTCTTCCCATAATAGCAAAATGTAACTCCTCATTCTTCACTACTTCCTGCAGTAGCTCTTTTCCACTTATCAACATAATACTACTTCCAGATGTTCCTTTGTTAGCATTGTCCTTCAATGGCAGCAATGTGTGTTTAGTTCCATCCTTCTCCAGAGTATAAGTGTTTCTCCTTCCATCATGAATATATTTTCGATCAAATTGCCATGGTCTTCTCAGCAAAACATGGCATACATCACATAATATCACATCTTTATACGTACCAATTTGTATCTCCACCTTGCATTGTTCAGTCACAATAATCCGATGTCCCTTCTGTAACCATGATACCTTGTAAGGAGTAGGGTGCATGGTCTTTGCTAATCCAAGCTTGTCCACCATCTCTGTAGAGACAAGATTGTGAGTGATTCCACTGTCAATTATTACTTTGCAACACTTACCTTTGGATTTACAAGTAGTTCTAAACAAATTCTTCCTCTGTGTTGGTTCTCCAATCTCTGGCTCTGCCTTAAGCAAAGTCCTTCTCAATAACAGTGATTCACCTTCTTCAGGGGGTTCTTCCTTTTCTATAAGTCAAGGTGGTTCTGGCTTTGCCTTAGCCACATTCACATTCCTCTGACTTTCTGGTTTATTATGAGGACAATCCCATGACATATGTCCCCATTCTCCACATGTGTAACATCAAACATCTCTTCCTCGCCCTCTTCCTCTAGGCACAAATCTTCCTCTGTTAGATTCTCCCCTCTGTGGTGGTATGATACTTGAGCTTCCTGCTTCATGTTAATGCTATTGTCCCGTTGGTCTAGTAGTTCCCCTACCTCTTGCTGAGCTTTTTCCTCTATTCCTTTGACTCTGTTTCCTCAATATCTTCTCTTCTACCTTCAAACTTGCTTGATAGGCATCCTCAATAGCTTTCAGACTTAACAAGCTAATCTCATCTTGTATATCATGCCTTAAGCCATTGATATATCTAGCTACCTTTTCCACATCATCCTCTACATGCCCTGCTCTAATATTCTATCTATAAAACCCTTCTTTATATTCTTTAACAGACATTCCTTTTTGCCTTAAATTTTTCAATTGCTTAAAAAGATTCAAATGATAGTCTTTAGGCAAAAACTTGGCTTTCATTTTACTTACCATTTTGTCCCATAGCTTGATCTTAGACTTCCCTTTCCTCGTTCTTGATGACCCTTCAATCTGGTAACTACAAACTTCACCATCTTCCTCTCATCAACCTCTTCATAGTCAAAGTACTGGTCTAAGGATCTGATCCAATCCATTAGCTCTTCTGCATTCAGACTCCCTTCATACATAGGAATTTCCGCCTTAGGTTTTCCTCCTACTTTTGCCAACATCTTAATGACTTTGGTAGTTTCATTGTCTTCGTCTACTACCTCCTCTACAGGAGATTCTTCTGAAGAACTTTCAGCTCCTTCATCAGGTGCTCTTCTCTGGGCAGTCTCAATTGTCTCCATTCTCGTATGCAGACTCCATACCTCTTCTAGTAAAATTGCATTTGCTTCAGGTCTTCCTCAACCAATCCCTCTCCTTGGTGGCATTTTTGCTGCAAATAAAATTTTCTTCTACTCTGATACCACAAATGATGCAGCGCAGAAGAGAACTCACAAAAACCCCCAAATCACCCCACAAATCCCCTTTTAAGCTAAACCCGACTGTTTTCCTTTTTAATCGAAATACACTGAAAACAAGCCAAAACAATGGGATTTACCTTTTTATATTGGTGTGCTTATTGTACACCGAAAGTCAATACGTCGATGCTTCAGAACCGTCGATCTGGATCAGTGAGATCTGACAGTTGTCAAAGATTTCAAGTGGAATAATAGATTGCGGTTTAACCACCCAATATATAGTTTTATTCCCCTTCACCTTTGCTACATGGCAATGTTTCAATGGAATCAGGTGCCAGACCTTCGAAACTGCTTATAGCTTTCAACGTGCCTGAAATACCATCTACTGTAGTGAGATCACCTCTGCAATCCAATGGTTGCAGTTAATCGCGATCCAATGGTTGCGATTGAATCACACAATCGCAATGCCACTGTCTAAATTCCTCCACTTCAGAGCGCCAATGTGATAGCACTTGCGAACCTGATAGACTATCACCCCCTCTCTATAGCATTGTAGATCCGGTTATTATCACGATGTTAAAAATCAGTGATTCAACAAGCTGGTCCCTCTCCACTAAAGCGATGCAATTTGGGTTCCACGGACCCAATAGCATTAAAAACCTCCGTCTATAAAATTTGAAGTCTGGATTCTAAATCCGGATGTGTTTTGCATCGATTTTTAGTTTAAACTAAGATTTATGCTTGCGTAACCAAAATAATATAATAAATGCACCAATTACTCTTTTAACTCAGTGTTATCTATTATAAAGAGGAAAAGCATAGCAAGCATCAATCTAATCTGAATACGAAGAAAACAAACACACAAGGATCTCCATGGGCTGCATATATATAATTATGCACACAACACCAATTTATTCATAATAAAAGAGTTACAGAGTCTTGGCCTTGGGCCTAATTACACAAATAAATACCTCTGTCTCAAAATACAATCCACACACTATCTTGCTCTCGCTCTACTAAATCCACTCCTCAATCCTCTCTCTTTTTCATTACATTTTTCCTCCCTTTTATAAATCGAATATCACTCTAACTGTGTCTAACAAATCAATCCCTATTTTTAATAAATCTAACAACAAATCTTCTAATTCCTAGCTCTATCTCACACCTATGCTAACAACTCATCTTTGAGCCTAAAATAAGACAATTTCTAACTTATTACAATAATGAAATACAACTCATTTCTTGAGAGATCAAACCCTCTCAGTAAAACTAATTTTTGACCCATCAGGTCAATGAATTTCAACTTGTTTAGCCACAACACGTGAACAAACTTTCACATTGCTAGCTAAGTCTGGATGCTCCTACATCATATATGGTTTTACCATAGTCGATGTTGATACAATAATCAACCCATGTCATTTCGTTATAACAAAAGGCTTAAACATAGTATATTATTAAACTAGCGGATATACATGGAACCTCCCTACGCCATTTATAACATATAGTTGATAACCAAATTTTAAACATAGGAATATATATATTGACTCTGCACCATATTCGAGGCAACGTTTGGTATGTAGTTTAATGTTATATAGTTTAACAGTTGTGCTAACTTTGGAGCTTAGTTATGCCTTGTGCTAAGTTTGGAGTCTCTGGTATCTTGTTTGGTAGCGCTGATAATTTACTCTGAGAGTTTGGTAGGTCGTTGGATATGGTGAACTCCGCCAACCCTTCCCCCCATTATGCTAAAGAATGAAACTTAAATATAATATTGTGCCCATTTTTTAATAAAACAATGTCGTGAGCTATTAGTAAAGTTTTGTATTGTTGGTTCGAAGGTCGCAGGTTCGACCCACACCTTGGTAATTTGACCTCTCCGCTATGAGATTTCCACGTGCCCTGTTTTGAGACTGCCACTTGGTCTACTCTGAGCCATTTTTTGCCTGTTTAAGAAAAACTTCAGAACGTGTTTTCTCCCTCATATGGAAGCCATTTCAAAAATTGAATATACCAATGGAATCAACACTACGAGCTCTTCGACTTGGCGTTGGTTTCATGAGCATCTGAGACTGTAAAAAATGAGCATTTTAATGATCCTCCTAAATCATTCCTCTCCACTGGAAGCTTTTGGACCACCAAAAGTTTGGTTTTAAGCAAATATGAGGTGAGGGTATAGCTCCCTCACCCTTTGAATCTCCATCCACCTTGCTTTGCTTGGATTCATGCCTTTGAGTCCCACTTGAAGATACTCTACATCTCCTCTCTTGGAAGTGGAGACCTTCTTATCCAAGATGGTATCTTCTTGTAACTCAGTCATACATTTAGGTGAAAAATCATCTATTGTAGGAATTTGAGAATTTTCCTCTTGATCCATGATCATTGGAGTTTCATGCAACTTCAATTTATTAACATTTACAACTAAATATATATGCATGTATGGAGGAAAATTCAACTGGAATGCATTGTTCCCAATATTTTCAACAATTCTAAAAGTATCATACCTTATGGGTTTCAACTTTTTACCTTCACCTTTCATCCTTTATTTCTTGATGTATAGCCATACTTGATCACCAACCTAGAAGTGTTGATCCATCCGATGCTTGTCATGACACATTTTTTACTTGGCCTAACTTTTCTCCAATTAATCCTACACTGCTTCATGAATCTTTTGGATTCTTTTAATGAACTTGATTGCTTTGTCGACATCTCCATGTCCATCAAATCCACTGGTGAATTTGGTAGGTATGCATAACATGTTTCAAAATGAGATCTTCTAGTAGAAGAACCTACACCAAAATGCCCTGAAACATGAGGAGAATGTGCTTCCCTGATCACATGCACTCTTTCTCCCTATGGTATGCACAACTTGCCAAGATGGTACAATAACTTGTCATGAACATGATAATTCACTTCTTCCACCTGAGAACCATGAGTTAGTGATTCATAAACATCCTTAAAATCAATATCTATATCATATTATTCTATATAGCTTTCATGTGCTAAAGAATTGTTTTGCAGAATAACTGAAGCATTCAAAGAAGGTCTTGATAACATATCGGCTACTTTATTGGTGGTACCTTCCTTATATCTGATTACTAAATATAATTTCTACAAAAACCCCATCCATCTATAATTTCGAGACCTCTGCAGCTTAGTTTGTGATTGAAGGTACTAAAGTGGCTGATGATCTATATGAATCAATGTTTCTTTTCCCATTAAATAATGTTTCCATTTTATAACACTTTCCACCAATGCATACAATTATTTATCATAAGTTGGATAGTTAGAAACTTCTTTAGAAAATGTTTATGAATGAAAACAAATATGCTTTCCTTTTTATAATAACACTTCACCCATTGCATACCCACTAGCATCAGTTTCTATTTCAAATGGTTGTTAAAGGTTTGGTAAAGCCAAGATTGGAGTTGTAACAATTTTATACTTTAAAGTATCAAATGTTTTTTTTTTTTGTTTTCCTCCCCATTGGAAGGAGACTTTAGAACTTGTTAAATAATGAAGTGGTGATGCAATAAAAGAGAAATGGGAAATAGACTTCCTCCATACCGAACTTCACCCAAGAAACTTCTAACTTCTGTCACATTTTGAGGTCTTGGCCACTTAACAATTACTTCAAATTTAGTTGGATCTATTTTTAGTTGACCTCCTCCAACTATGTAACCAAGATATACTAAGGAAGTTTTTCCAAATTCACATTTTGAGAGTTTGAGATACAATTTTTCTTTTTGCAACACATCAAAAACTTGTTTAACATGCTTTACGTGTTCTTCCCAAATTGAACTGAAAAATAAGAACATCATCTAGATAGACCATGACAAACTTATCAATAAAAGGATGAAAAAAATCATTCATCACTCTCATAAAAGTTGTTGGAGCATTGCATAACCCAAACGGTATAACAAACCATTCAAAAAGCCCCCCGTCTAGTCTTAAATGCAATTTTCCATATATCATTCTTTGCAATACGAATCTAATGATAACCACTTCTTAAATCCAATTTCATAAAGTAAACAACATTCTTTAACTGATCAAGAAAATCATCGATTCTAGGAAGTGGATACCTGTTCTTAATGGTGATTTTATTTAAATATTTAAAATCAACACACATTCTCCAAGTTCCATCTTTCTTTGGTACTAATATTATCGGTGATACATATGGAGAAGAACTAGATCGAATGAATCCTTTGTCAACCAATTCCTGAATTTTTTTATTAATCTCTTCATTTTCAATGACTGAAATATGATACATGTCAATGTTCGGAAGAGGGGCATCAGATTGAAGTTGAATCTCATGTTGTATTTCTTGTTTTGGAGGTAAACTTTTTGGTTCTTTAAACAATTCTTTATAAGAATCTACCATTTCAACCAATTTGTCCTTAAATTGTCAATCACACCCTTGAAAATCATCATACTTATCTTTAGGTTGTTCTTTAACAATCACGAGAATATACTTTTTACTTGAATTTATTAGCCTTTTCATTTGACTAACATTGATAAAATCCAAGTTTTTCTTAATTTTTTGTGCCCTGACAATGTATTCAATTCCATCTTTAGAGAGATGATACTTATTATCCTTTCTATGAAATATGGCATCTCGATCATAAAGATACGAACTACCCAACACAACTCCACATATATCCAAAGGCATCACATCTAGCTCAACTTCATCAACAAAATTATTTGTAATTGCAAACCTTAATCGACATTGTTTTGTGACTTGCATCTAAGTATTTTCTTTCAACCATCCTAAAGGGTATGGTTTTGGATGATTTTTAGTTTCCAATCCCAATTTCCTTACTAATTCCTCAGATATTAGATTTCATTGTGATCCACTATCAAATAATCTATCTATCTTAGTGTGCTTGGATATGATTCTTATGTGAAACAATTCAACCCTCTTCTTTTCTTCAATCACATTATTAGATTTTGAAGAAGATGCAGAACAAGTAGAACTAGAGCTAGTTTCAGAAGGAATACATGTTAGACCCATAGCGGTAATCTTATTTTCATCACCGGAGTTAGATCCCAAATCTTGTTGGACTGCAACATTAGATTTCATTTCACCCTTCTTCTTAAGGAACTTCTTTGGTTTAAGTTTAGGATGAAGCTTCCAACATTTGGAGTCTTCATGTCCAACCCTCTGACAATGAGTACAAGTAGGCCTTTCTCCTTCCTTCTTAGCTGTTGCCAATTTCTTCCCTTTCAACTTACTCTTTCCCTTGCCTTCTTTGGAATCTTTGTTCTTTGAATGCTTGAATGGTTTATTTAAAAAGTTTGACTGAAAAGGTTTGCCACTTCATTCAATATGAATGGCTTGTACACACACTTCATCAAATTCAGTTGGATTAAACATAAAAAAACTATGTCGCAAATAAGAGTGCAAACCTCCAATATACTTTAACAAAGTTTCCCATGTGTTTAATGGAACATCAAGTGATAATTCCCTTTTCCTAAATTCCCGTGTAAAATCTTGCACACTTTGTCCTTTACCTTGCCTTAAATGATGCCAATCCATTACAACATGTTGCATATATCCTAAAGGATAGATTTTCTTTCGAAGAGCTTTCACAAACTTAGACCATGAAGAGATAATTTTACCTATTTGCTTCAAATATGATTGAGTTTTAGTTTCCCACCAAATCAAAGTTGTTCCCCCATTCTAAGTGTATCTAACTATATTTCTATAGATTTATCCACAACATTTTGAATTCTACAATACAACTCAAGTTGCTTTATCCAATTATCTAACTTTTCAAGATTCATTTCACCATCATATATTGGCAATTAAAACCTAACATCAAGATTCAATAAAGGATACTTCTTTGGTTTCTTTTGTGAGTCTGAATCTGAACTTGAATGATAAGAGAATAAAGAAGAAGAATATGAAGATGGAGGAGAAGGAGGTTCATTACCATCAGCTTTTTCCTTGCCCTTTTTCTCTTTCGTGCCTTTAGAAGATGAAGTTTCATCTCTAGTCTTCTTGTCTTCATAAATCTCTGCAATCATCCTTTGCATATTAAGGAACATTTTCTGATATTTCTCCTCTCCAACGACCTTTGTTTCAGGAGCTTCTCCTTCATTTGGCTCTCCCATCTTCAACTTTTGAGAGACTTTCCTCTTTCCAATATCTGGATTTATCTTCTCAAGATTCCCTTTTCCACGTTGTAACATGGATCTATTCAACATTCATATTGGCAAATATCTTGCTTATACATGATCAACCTTTCTCTGTAACCAAAATATGATCCAAAAACAACATAATTGACTATTTGCTCAATTTATTCAAATATTAACTAAGGTTGATTTTTAAGTGAATTAATAAGGAAAATGGATTTTTATGTTCCTTAAACTTAAAAACTTGAAATCTGAAATCAACCATGAACAACAAAAATAATAAGAAAACACAACAAATTTGATGACGGAGTTCATCCCTCTTGGACTACCTCTCTGGGTCTGCTTCCAATGGGTGTCTGATGTATTGAAAATTATCAAAAAGTCTCTTTACATCAAAATTCTCCATTCTCTAATCTTCTCATAAGCATCAATGGCTACTTTCAACTGATAGACATCGGCCTCAGCTTCCCAATGCAACTTTCAAATTACAAAAAGGCCCAATATTGGCCTAGATATGCCTCAAAAGGCATTTATAGGAAATGTACAAAAGAATTACAGAGTCAACTCCTTATATCCCCCTTCACTTTGGCATAGTAGAAATTTTTTTTATAATGCCCACAGGAGGTCCCGAGTCTAACCCGCAGGCCTCCCGAGAATGGTTTGGAAAAACATAGTGTTATGTTACATCAACATTGCAATACATAGTATATGACTACACCACATATGTAATATGTGGTTTTATGATAGTCAGTATTGATACAATAATCAACCCATGGAATTTTGTTATAACCAAAGGCTTAAACATAGTATACAATTAAAATAGAGGATATACATGGAACCTCCCCACACCATTTATAACATACAATTGATAACCAAAGTTTATATATATATATATATATATATATATATATATATATATAGATATTGACTCCACACCATATTCGAGGCAACGTTTGGTATGTGGTTTAATGTTAAATAGTTTAACACTCACACTAACTTTGGAGCTTGGTTATGCCTTGCACTAAGTTTGGAGTCTCCCATATCTTGTTTGGTAGTGCCGATAACTTACTCTGAGGGTTTGGTGGGCTACCGGATATGGCGGGCTCTGCCAAATCTTCCCCACATTATGCCAAATAATGAAACTTAAATATAATATTGTGCCCATTATTTAATAAAACAATGTTGTGGGCTATTGGTAAAGTTTTGTATTGTTGGTTAGGAGGTCACGGGTTCAACCCACACCATGGTAATTTGACCTCTCCTCTATGAGACTACTATGTGCCCTACTGTGAGACTGCCACGTGCCCTATTCTAAGAGTGCCACTTGGTCTGCTCTAAGCCATTTTTTGCCTGTTTGGGAAAAAATTCAAAACATGTTCTCTCTTTCACACGGAGGCCATTTTAAAAATCGAATATACCAATGGAATCAACATGATGAGATCTTCAACTTGGAATTGGTTTCATGAGCATCTGAGACTGTAAAATTTTAAGTATTTTGAGGATCCTCCTGGATCATTTATTTAGAGATTCAGATCAACAATTTTTTTTGAGAATCCCAATATTTGTAGGTATGCATCCATCCTTGAATACCATGCCCTTGGTGCCTACTTGAGGCCATATAATTCCTTTTTCAGTGTGCACACATATTCTTCTATATCTTTGACTTCAAATCACAAGGGTTGATCTATATAGACTTCCTCATCAATTGTACCATTCAGGAATGCAGTCTTGACATCCATTTGATGTATATATCATTCCATTGATGTTTCCAAAAAGACCAATGATCTTATCGTTGTATACCTTTCCGTTGGAGAAAATGTCTCCATAATCGATGCCTTCTTGTTGAGAGAAGCTCCTAGCCACAAACCTTGCCTTATTCTTGTCAATAATTCCATCTGTCGCATGTTTGATTTTATAAATCCATTTGGAAGGCACCACAGACTTGTTTTCAGGCCTAGGTACGATCTTCCATACCCCATTCATCATTATCGATTGATATTCTTTATTCATGGAATCTTTCCTTTCTTGATGATTGAAAACTTATTCAAAAGTAGATGGTTATGCTCTTATTAATTTTATCATATATGATGCATACCCTGAATAAATTTTTGGTTTATTTCTTTCCCTAAATGTGCCCTTAGTGGATCCATGTCCCTTTGCATCTAATACAGTATATTTGAACTAGTTAGGCCTATTTCTAGTCTAGGGGATTACCACACATGGTATAGGTTCACTAGGGCCTTCATCTTCATGGTTTGATTCTTCTTCATCCCTAGAGACTTCCTCTTCCAATATCGGAATTTATTCATCATCAAAGTCCATGGGGAGATCCTTTGATTTGAGCAACACTTTCATCAAATATTACATCTCAACTCACTTCTATTCGGTGTCCTTCTTTGATGTAGATCCTATAGGCCTTAGAAGAGTTGTTATAGCCAACAAATATTCCTTTCATGCCTGATGGATCCAAATTATCTCTCTTACCCTTTGGAATATGAATATAGACAAGATAACCAAAAATTCATAGATGATCGACACTTGGCTTCTTCCTAGTGAATACTTATTTAGGAGTCGAGTTGTCTAGTGACCTGTCGGTCCTTTGATTTTGTATGTATACAACTATCTTTGTTGCTTCACCCCACAAAAAGTTTGGTAGATCTTGATCATGTAGAATAACTTTTTCACTTTCTTCTATGGACTGATTCTTTCATTCTGCAACACCAATTTTCTCGGGATTATATGGGACTATCAACTCCATCTTAATCCGTGACTCATTACATAAAGATATAATTTCTTGGATGTGTATTCTCCTCCATTATCATATCTTAATATCTTGATTCTCCTTTATGTAAGGTTCTCTACTTCAGCTTTGAATTCTTTAAATTTGGTAAATACTTCATCCTTGGATTTCATCAAGTAAACCCAAGTTTTCCTTGAATGGTCATCTGTGAATGTGACATAATATAGATGACCTCCAAGTGATTTTAGAGTCATAGGACCACAAACACTGGAATGAATAAGATCCAAAATTTCTTTTGACCTTCAAGCACTACTTCCAAATGGTCTCTCAGTGTTCTTACCCAATGCACATCCCTTTCATACTCCTTCATTGTATTTGTTTAATTCAGGGATGCCATTCACTATGGTATTTAGGGTTGGAAGGAATTTGTAGTGGAGATGAAAAAATATTCTATACCAAAGTTCACATGGGCTAACTTCAATGTGAACCAAATCTTAAGTGAGTGGAGTTAACAATCTATAAAGTCTTCCTTCACAGATCCCAATCATTCTTACTTCTTCTATGCTTGAGCTTTTATCCCATACTACAAACTTTCCATAAATGAAAAAAAAATTATCACCCTTGTCTTATAAAAATGAAATGGAAAGTAAATTCTTGTGCAAACCTGGAACAAATAAGATATTTCTGATATGAATGTTTCCTCCATTTCCCAGCTCAAGTGAAGTTGATCCAATTCTTCTCACAAGGTAGTTTTTTTTGTCACCAAGTTCTACGGAGTAAGAGGACTTTCCTTTTGATAATGTTTTCAATTGCTTGTGTTGACCTATCATACGTCTTGATGCCCCACTGTCGATCACCCAAATATTCTCATCTTGAAATATGTCGATGGGTGTTGAGAATAGTCCTTTATCGTTTGTAGATGTCTTGGTCACTTCCTTCCTAGAAAATAAGAGATCTCATACTTCTTTAACACCATTTTTGAGATGACATACCACCTTTGTACACTTCTTTAGGAACTCTTTCAATATCTTCATCATGCCCTTAGCCAACCTTAGCTCTGATACCATGTTGATAAATATAAAGGGCAATGGTTAGGATGATTTATCTTTTGATGTTAACTACTTTTGATGTATTTTTACTTTTCTTACTTATTAGCTTCTTCACTTATTATTATGTCCATATATCATAAAACAACTATCAAAACAATAAGAACAATAATACACAAGACCACAAAATGTAGGCTACAAGCCAGGGCCAAAACCTGTCCACTTGAGAGGGAAACTCATAAAGATCTCTTCTCTTCTTATCGATTGTTCCATTGAAAAATTTCAAGACCTCTAGACCAAGACCAATACCCTCCAAGAACAAGTCCAACCTTTCTGGATGATGGGCTTGTCTTATTGAAGTAAAACCCAGTTAAATCTCTTCCAACAACACAATTTTGACCCCCATCTTTAGAATTTCAGCTTGTACTATAAGTTTGAAAGTTTTGGCCCTCCCAGCAGCAACAGTTGTCACACGTGTGAGATAATTTTGACCTCCCAAGGCTTGTTTAGTCCTTATCTTGGCTTTCTCCTTCTTATGATGCTTGAGGATGACCTAATGTGACCTTCGCTGACCTTCTTTCTCTTATGTCTTCAAGTTCAATCTTGCAGCAGAAAAACCCTTATTTAGCAATAGAAAACGTAGCCTTCCTTCACATGTGTGAGAGAGAATTAGCCTAAAAAGACTTCTTCTTCATCCTTCCCCTTCTTTGCTAGGATTCTTGTCCTTCTTCTTTGAGTAGATGATGAGAAGTGAGTGAATGAAAAAATGAGGTCAAGTTCCCTCCTTTATATAAGCTTCTAAGGTGGACATGGCTCCTCAAAAGAGGTTGACTTCCCAGTTGCCAAGACGATTTGGCCTTGAAGGGTATTTTCACACTTTTAATGACAAAAATAATTTTCCGTACAAATTACAATGTGCCCGATGGGGTCTTCAACTTATGATAATGACTCTTTTGACTTCTTGACTTAGGACAAACCCTAGAAGCACTCAACGGGTGCTTAACTTCTAAAATAAAATACCTTGAGCATGAAACCCATGCTCCAAAAATAATAATAATAATTTTTTTTTCACTTTACAAAACACAAGAATCAAAAGTACATTTCATATTTATGAAGACCGAACCTAGTTACACATTTTTCAATAGGTTATAGAGTACACCTCATGAAACCATATGGATTGCATTGTAAGCTTCGAGAACCTCTCTATTACAAATGTGTATGCAGGTTGTTAGTATGTGATACGCCCTCTATGTATTTAACATATTCATCACTGTATGACTTACAACATCAACAGTTATGGGGAAGGGAGTAATATCTAGAATTTACACATCCAGTCCTTCAAGGAATGGTGTTACAAAATGAGTACCCCAAGTGTAAAAGGAAACCTACTCTAATTAGAACTATGCCATGACCATGATATAACCTCACCAATGTTAAACTTATAGCAACAATAATAATAATAATAATAATAATAATAATTTAAAAGGGGGTGTTAAAGGTATGGTACAAGATATTCAATAATTATTTCTGTTGTATCTTCTAATATCTCTGTGATGTAGCTATGATAATATTCACAAACCATTTTTAAATAGTTGTGTACTCTGCAATTATGATTTACCCTTTCATATGTGGCATGGTATAAGATTTAGCATGTTGACCCCTTTAATCTAGGGTTTTCCTATTGCATTGTTCATGACTCACATTTCCATGGGCATATTTTCTTAATATCCTACAACTTCTCTAGGTTGACATTGTTGTATCATGTAATCTAGATTCTCTAGGCTAAGACTTTCGTATCATGTAATTTTTGTATCCTGTAAGCTAGTTGAGACTGATGATAACTTGAATTAGTTATCAATTTATTGCATAAGTTTAGGTCGATTGCTTGCCTTTAAAATTACGAATGGGATGATTTTTTTCATCTTGATTCTTAACCCAATAATGATAAATTGAAGCATGGTGGTGAATTCTTGTTGTGAGTCCATTGTGCAGAATGCTCACAATTTCTGATTAAGAAGATTATTCACTTCTAAATTACAATTGTAATTTGAACTAAATCTTCTAGTAACTTTTAATTTACTAATGGTGCATGGACATCATAAAAAACAGTCACAATAGAACATGAAGAACGATTGGGTACCTACTTCATATGCATTAAAAATTGCTTCTACTACTTAATGTGAATTACAAGCATAATCTTAGTTGGATCTCCAATATATCTTAAACCAATTTTTCATTTTATTTTTTAGTATTATTATATGTTATTGTATCCTACCTCATTTTATGGTTAGAATTGTAACCAAAATATGCATTGTGGTATGAAATTAATACTAACATGTAATATTGATTTTTATTTTCAAGAATGCTATAGGTAATGATCTCAGAGATGATGATTCAAGCTATGTTGAACATACATCAGATATAGAAGACAATGATGATGAGGATGGTGATAGCATTGGTGATCATGAGGATGGTGATAGCATTGTTGATGATGATTTGGATGAAATTGATCAGGATGGTTAGGATCATTATCACGTTAATGATCATGAGGATGATCTTGACTATGATATTGGTGGTTCTAGCTAGTGATATTTGATGATTTTGGAAATTCCTATTTTTAGATGGATGTTGTGAATTTACCTTAGAATAATGATATCTATGAAACATTTTGATTTGTTTATCATACATTGAATTTTAGTTTATTTGAGTAAAGATGATGATGATAATATTATTATTATCTTGTTACTTTATCTAGATATTGAAAATTATCAACATTATTTTGATGAATTATTATGTATGATGATATTATTATCTTTTAATGGATGTTATGAATTTACCTTAGAATAATTATATTCATGAATGATTTTGATTTGGCAATCACACATTTTAATTTTAGTTGATTTGATTGAAGATGATAATAATATTATTAATATTATCTTGTTACTTTATATATGTGTTGAAAATTGTCAATGTTTTCTGATGGAAAATCATTATGTACAATGATATTACTATTTTTAGGTGAATGTTGTAAATCTACCTTGGAATAATGATATTTGTGATAGGTATTGATTTGGTATTCATATATGTATATTCAAAATTGTTAATTATTTTTTGATGGATAATTATTATATATGATGATATAGTTATTTTTTGGATGGATGTTGTTAGTTTCCCTTAAATTTCTGTATAAACACTACGTTATCAATTTGAATTGTCATATTTTATTTAATGATATTTAGAAACTATAATATATTTCACTATGTAAATGAAATTAGTACAATGAACTCATAAGTGGGGTCATAAATGGTAAGAATAATACACTCTAAAAAAGAAGCCAAACGTGGACGTAAATGAGGTTAACCATGGATGCAAAATTGGGAGTAGAATTAGCTATTAAACTAGGCATCAAAACAAGATGCAAACAAGGACACAAAAATGGTTTTAAACTAGAAGTTAAAAAGGGTGTAACACTAGACACAAATAAGGGAGTCAAACATGGCATACAATAGGATACCAAACTGGGCACAAATAAGGACGCAAAAATGGACAACAAACTAGATATAGGAAAGGGTAAACAACTAGATGTAAAATTGGATGAAAAAATGATGCCAAGTTGGGTGCTAAAAATAAGAAAAAAGGATGCAAATTTAGATGCCAAATGAGGATGAAAATAATTGTGTAAAATTGGGATGAAAATTTGGAAGAAAAAATGATGTAAATAAAGACAAAAAATATGCAAAATGGGGATAAGAAAAGGGTGAAACCAAGGATACCATATTGGATGCCAAAAATAATGCATAACTAGATGCAAATTTATACCCAAACCTAGGCGCAAAATGAGATGATAATGTGGACACAAATTGAGGTAAAAAAAGGATGGAAATTTGGATACCGAAAAGGATGCAAAATTGGAAACCAAAAATGATGCAAAAATGGATGTAAAAAATGATACAAAATTGGACACATAAGTAAACACAAAAAATGGTGTAAAAGTGGCTCAAAATTGGATGCAAATTGAGATGCAATGTTGGATGCAATATGAGGTGCAAAAAGCGATGCAAAACTTGGTGCAAAAACAAATGTAAAAGTAGATGTAAAAAATAGCTCAAAATTGAATGTAACATTAGACACAAAATGGGATGCAAAGGTGGATGTAACACATGGCTCAACATAGGATGCAAATATAGATGAAAATTTGGATGCTCAAAAGTATGAAAAATTGGGGCAACAAATGATGCAAAATATGGTGCAAAAAATGGAGAAAAATCAAATGCAAAAGTGGATGAAAAAATGGACAAAAAAATGGATGCAAAATTTGGTGCTAAATCATATTCAATATATGGTGCAAAATTGGATGCAAAAAATGGTGCAAAAATAGGTACAAAATTAGAATAAAAAATTGATGTAAGACTAGATGCAAAACCCAACACAAACTAGATGCAAAAAAAGGCCCTAAATCGAATGCAAAAAATGGTGTAAAACCTTATGCAAATGATGGTGCCAAACTAGAAGCAAAGAATGACACAAAACTCGAAGCAAAAAATGATGCAAAAATATATGCAAAAATTGGTGCAAAACTAGAAGCAAAACTTGTCGTAAAACTAGATGCAAATCTTGGTGAAAAATTGGAAGGAAAATATGTTGTAAAACAAGGTGAAAAACTAGATGCAGAAAGTGGTTCAAAATTAGATGCAAAACATGGCACAAAACTAGATGCAAAATTTGGCACAAAAAAAGGACGCTTTAAAAATTGTACAATAGAGCCATATTTAGTGTCAGACTGCTCATCCCAATTGGAAAAAAATGCACTAAAATCTGGCGCTAAATCTAGCGCAAATTATCTATTTTGTTGTAGTGTAGTGCGGATATACGGAGGTGAAAAAATGCAGATGCCCACCCCCCAACCGTCACCAATAGTCAATGGGGATTTAGTCTTACTAGTTACCAGTAACAGGGATATTTACACTTTCCATAGAGCACTTCTTGATTTTGAAGACAATGTAGCCAAAGAGAATCATATCATCATTAGATTCCTCGACAATGTAAAGAAAGACAACCATCATTGTATACACATAATCACATTTTGATGGTTTATTGTAAAATGTGCCATGGAACTCAAAATTGGAAAAGAAATCAATAACAACTTATTTGTCCGCACAATGTTTCTAATAGGAAACTTTTCACAAATTAGGTAATACTTTCTCTAGTTTCACGCCTCTTAGAACATAGTATGTTGTAGTTGTGTCATTTGCATGTATGATACAATTTAATCGATGGAAAAATAAAAGTTACAAGTTTCCTTGAAAATCATACAATAAATCATAGTTTCATCCATAGTTCTAGTAGTTTTAATTGGATTACCACATTTCACACATACGGTCTCAAAGGGATTCGTATATGCACTAGTTTTCGTTAACAGTTCTTGCAAGTGCTCCAAAATTTATATAGAAAAAATATACTTATAAATTAAAACCGATACTTAGGAAATTGAAATAAAATTACTCTGTCTCTCATTCATATATATATATATATATATATATATATATATATATATATATATAGATATCTCTCTCTCTCTCTCTCTCTCTCTATATATATATATATATATATATATATATATAGAGAGAGAGAGAGAGAGAGAGAGAGAGAGAGAGAGTATCGTGCATACTCTAGTCACTGAAGAAAATGGTTTTCTTAGACATTCCACTTTCTTTTATGTCTTCAATTAACATATGAACATGGATTGTGAAGTTCGGGAAAATTTGTCTTGTTTTTTAACTATATTTTTTAGTAATATTAATGGAAAAACATTCTCATGCTATTGTCTTTGGATTGAAATATATGTTGGAAGAAGTTTGTCGTGTACTTGAACCTGTCACATATACAACATTTGTAAAGAGATACATGTTAATTGTATAAGATACAAACAATAACTTGCAATCGCTGGAACATTGAAATGAATCTAAGCTTACTATTGCCATGTCCTAATCTCTATTCCCGTCTTTGATTTCTAGTGCACATTGCATCTTTTTATGTGTTTTTGAAATTGCAATGGCACTAATTGTTCCAAATAGAAACACGCCTTGACTACATGACAAATTTGTATTCGTGATATTTGGGAAAAATTGGTACTCTCTGGAAATAGGACAAATGTTTTCTACAATGCTAAAGTTATTTAGTACAATAGTTTTCTCATAGTCACCACTATTATATTTGTTCTTTGGAATTATTTTGAAATTTCTAATAGAAACACCAACATTTGCAATAACTTTTGTCTCATGTTGTTCAATAACTTGTGTTGCCACAAGCAATGTTATTGTCATTTCAACCTTCTTATTCATAAAATCTACACGAAGTATTCATTTTGTTTTATTTTCTTTGTCCAATAAATTTTGATATGTAACTAACACAATGCCATGGAAAATTCTTCATGTTATGTTGTTACTAATATCTTTGATCAATAATGGCATAGACTCAATCTTGTTTTTCCTATTCATGAGCACTAAATTGAAATTAATTCAAGAAAAAAAAATTGCTTTACAATTAGTTAAACCTCGACAAAACTACCTTTTTTTCTCTGTTTCTTATCTATTTTATATACCTTTCATTGTGTCTCCTCTAATATCTACTTCTATAATTGTGCTCATTTCCATCTCTATTTCTTCGTCCATGTCGATCTCACACCATTGACCAGTTCAAAATATTATATATTTTTCTTATTCACAAATAATGCACTCAAATCACTACTTAAAATAATGTTATAGTTGATACAAAATAATAATTTGGTTATGAAGATAAAACCAGCAATCACATATATGTAGAATACTATATAGATTTTGGTTTCAAAGTTCCTTGTTACAAATATTAAACCAGAAAATTAACAAATGTACAAATGCACAAATGTTTTATAGAAATATTCAAAGTACATTTTTTTCTTGTAGTTGTTGTGTTTGATCTAAATCTCTAAGTGTTAATGTTTCCTAAAAATTGAAAAAGTGTTGCTTTTAGCTACAGTACATAAAAATATAGGAAACAATTAGAGAGATATATAATGTAATAATCTAATGATAATAACTAGACTATAAACACGCATCTCAGAACAAAGTTATCACTGTATTTAATAGTATATGCTATACTTTTGTTCATCTTCCTTGTTCTGAAGAGACGAATTAGATCAAATATATAGAAATAAGAAAAAAATGAGATTATATTTTCATAGCACAAAAACAATTCAATTCTAATAGCTACATGATGCTAATGTATATTGTATAAATGTTTCTAGCACTTCCATATTATCCACTATTTGAAATGTGCACCCAATTACTACAATGTTGTAGCGTATATTGTATAAATTCTCTAAGTACTCACGCATAGAATGCACTGAGCACAACTTAATTGAAAAAAATGCTATAAGTTTTGCACCTGCATTTGAAATGAGCTTGTAGAGAAAATACCTCATGTCATGCAAATACCACAACGACCATTGTACAACACGAGGAACGAATACTTTTGTAACCAACTCACTCAAAAAGAAATCGAACATGTGTTGGCAATGTGTATGCTAAAAACTTCATGATAAACACTTGGCTAATTCTCCTATAGACAACATAACTAGAACTAGTGGTTACAATTGTCACATTACTCTTTAAGTTTTTAACATTTGTATTAAATACTCACTAAAGATGATACATTAATCATAATATCTTATGTTGAACATCTTACCAATGCGCTTGCAAAGATATTAAATGCATTTGTGATTTGAAATTTGTTAATCAAATAGTTATCATCCAATATTAAATGAAATGTATTTGTAATGCATGTCAGCAACAAGGAGTGTTGTGTGGGAGAACGGGTGTGTGGAGAAATTAACATAAACTTTATCTCCCCTGCACACTTCTAGAAAAGGTTCCTCACACTTAATATAATTCTCAATCTATAAATCATTAGGTAATATATAAAATTCTTTTTAGAATTGGTAACATACTCATAATTTTAGCACAGAGTAATTAGAATTGAAATGAGAATTGAATACAGAGTCATGGTCCAGAGAATAATCTTTGTTACATAAAGCACTTATTAAAATCTTGATACTTAAATTGTAAAAGTAAATGCATTCGCCCCAATGGGGACTAGAATTAAGCTCCTGTAGATCATAATGTCAAAAAGGCGCCTATAACAAAAAGAAAGAAATTTTATCCAGGAATTAGATTAGTTTATGATAACATATCCAACACACTAGTCTCTAAAATAAGAGTGGGCGATCTATGTCAACATGGGTGTGTTTTATTTGATATCAAAATGAAAATGAGCTTTGCTGAAATTTATTTCTAGGTAGTCTAACGTTTGGTTCTAAAAAATATGTTTAGTGGCTTTGAGTGCAAAGGTATGGTGATTCAGAGGTACAAAAGGAGCACAATGAAAAATTCTTCCACACCTCCGCATTAATTATTTTTTAAAACATTGTTGTTAGACTGAATTTGATAGCTATGCCTAGAACACAATATTTCAACTTCGTGTAACAACTTACTTCCCAACTCCAATAGACCAGTCAAATTCACCACCCAACCATATCCAGGGGAATAATTTTCTGTGGAATGTCGAGCCATATGAGTACACAACTAGTACCAGCTTCCACAAAAGTCAGGAATGTCAGTAAAACTAAGGAATGGCTCTTATCTTCCTCTCACACCACTCAGACTCCATCAACCAGGTTAATCTCCATGGATGTTGTTTTTTTGTCTGCTAAGTGTGGAGGGAAAAAAAATTAACTTGATATAGTCCTTGCTCTTTAACAAGCTCACCTTCACACAATTTCTCAGCACAACCTTCCTCCCACACTCTACAAATTAGAATATTTTATGATAACATATCCAACACAATAGCCTTTGAAATAAAAGTGGGAGATCTATGTCAAAATGGGTGCATTTTATTCGATATTTAAATTCAAACAAGCTCTGTTGAAATTATTTTGTGGGTAGTTTGATATTTGGTTCTCAAAACTATGTTCTGTGGCTTTGAGTTCAGAGGTGCGGTGATGTGGAGTTACGAAATGAGAGCAATTAAAGCTTCTTGCACACCTCTACATTAATTATTTTAAAAAATAATGTTGTTCACTTGAATTTGATAGTAATTTATTAAAATTTCAAAATATACAATGTGTCAAGTGTGGAGGAAAAACACTTGAATCGATATAGTCCCTTCTCTCTAACAAACTCTCCCATACACAATTTATCCACATAACCTTTCTCCCACAATTCCCACACACCTTATTAGTTCCCACGATGAGCATGACGTCCTCCATCCTGATGAGAGAAAATATTCTCAAGAAATTCACTTCTTCATTGATAGCTAGATGAGTTACTTATCCACGCAGACAATTTCTCTGCACACCCTTTTCTCCTGCACTTCTCACACACCCTTTCTCTTTCCTCCACATAAGATCTCTAACAAAATTTCTTTGCGCAATGTACACTTATATTGCTAATTTTTTATTATTTTTAATTTTACCATCACTTGCACTTCCACACTCTACAAAAAAAAAGAAAAAAAGAATGTGTAAATGAAACTAACTATCAATTGTTATGAAAAACTCTTTAAAAAACTCCCTCACACATAATTTATCTGCACACCATTTCTCTTGCACTTCCTTCACACCCTTTCTCTACACAAAAAAGTAGTATAAGTTTCATATTAAATGAATATATAAAAGCTTTGTCCACATATTTGTTCAGAACACAGCCCCCCTCTTATGTAAGGGACCTACAACCTCTTTAATTCTAGCATCATTGGATTGAGCACTCACCAATGAAATTAGCCTTTTTTCTCCATGCCTTGACTATGCATATTAAATTAGCCTTGAGTGGAGGAAGAAAACTTCACGCAATATTGTCCTCACTCTTTAACAAACTCCCCCACACACAATTTCTCCCTCGCACAAACTTTCTCCTTCCTCCACATATTTGTTCACCACACCCCACCATAAGCAACCACAAAGACCGTAAGTTGTGGCATCTTTCAACAGAGAAATAATAGTGTGAGGCATAAACGTGTTAGAGAACTCACTAACAAAATAGCCACTCACAAAGTTAACCTTTTATTAATTTTAAAATGGTTTTTCAAGCATTGGAAAATACTAAAAATAAATAATCCTCCACCAAGGATATTATGTCCCATCACAACTTGCTCAACCCATCGAAGATTATAAATAAGATTTCCATAAATTAGAAAAACCTTTTTGAATTTATGGGAAAATAGAAATAGTCAACATTTTCATGAAAAAATAAATAAATTGTAAAAACACAGCAAAATAATCGAGAGTTAACACACTTTGACTACAAGGCGAGTGCTATAGTCCCTGGCGAGGCAGGGACTAATAAATGGAATTATAGTAATCATTTTTTCATTTCGCATTAATGTGACATATAAATTTAAAAATTAAAGTTTTATAATTATAATGTATAAACCAATTTTTTTACCAAGTAAATATTTACATATTTTTTTCAACTAATTATAAATTTTTTAATGCTATCACAATTGCATTTTTTTCTCAAAAATCAAAATAGGAAAAAATTTCACGACCACTAATACATGGCCCAAGAGTTGATTCACTACTATTAATATCTCTTAACTAATTCCAAGTCGAGCAGACAACAATCCATCCAAAAGATAATGCAACACATTCCACATTTGGTCACCAATTAACAAAACAAATCTCTTCCCTTTGAAATCACCTATAAAGAGGTGGAATCAATAGTTAAAGCAATACCACATAAAAACGCCTAGATGGTTTTACAAATAACTTCTTCCAATATGTTGGTCCACATTTAGTCAAGATTTATGGTAAGCTATAAAGGAGTCAAGAAAGTTGAATTCAATTTTGAAATCTCTGGATGTCAACTTCATCACCCTTGTTCCCAAAAAGGATAAGGTGGAAGACCCAAGTAGCTTTGGGCCCATTTCCTTGTGCAACGTTGCATACAAGGTCATCACCAAAATCATGGATAATCACCTCAAATCACTTCTTCCCTAGCTCATCTCTCTGGAGAAAATTGGCTATGTTGAAGGCCACCAAATCTTGGATAGCATCATGATTTCTCACAAAACTATCCATTCCTTGAAATCCACTAATGTTGGATTGTGGGGGCCTGAGCCAAGTTCAGCATTAGTTAGCCAAACAAATCCCTACACTACTGGCCCTTTCATCATCAGCCCACGGAGTGCGGACTGAAGTCTCAGCCGAAGCAGTATGGGGGGATGTTTGAACCAAGTTTCTACACCCTTGAGATGGTTGTGATGTCGGTTTATTCCAACTATACCTGCCATCACGTAGGTTGCTTATCCCTCTACTCTACCCTTCAATACCTTCGCGAAATGTTACAATTGGCTTCCACGCAGCCCTAACTAGGGGCTGAAGTCCTTTCACGCTGCTAGGGCGGTGAACTATGATATCTCTTAAACTACGCTAAGTATCTTACTTGATTTATTAACAAATCTTAGTTAGCTTCACGTAAACAGATGTTCTTACTTGCGTTCACTTAACCAACAAATTTACATATATTCATGCATCATATAAGCATTAGAAGTGAAATTCATACCCAATATAACAGATGCATAAACCAGAATTAAAGACCTAGAAATTGTAGAATACTTCTCTTGATTGATAATTCTAGACTATTACAGACTCAACCCGCCTTGTGCACTCAGCTGTAGGGGTCTGCACACTCAACTGCGGACTTCTAGGCCTCTGCACACTTAGCTACAGAGCCTCTACCTATGATACGACCCAAAACTTAGACTTCTACTTCAAAGCTATCTCTCAATTCTTCATCACTAATTTCTTGGTGTCTCTATTTCTTAGAGCTTAGCTTTATTTATACAATCCCATGGTCCACAGACCATGGGTAGATCTTTTACAACTAACATTAAATTATCAAAATAAGGGCAGACAACCCTATGACTCTTTAACAACTACATGCTTCGCGACCACAAAATGCGGATTCTTTACATTTGGATTACAAAAATTGGACCAAAATATGGGCTTTAAGCCCCAAAACTGCCCTTGGGGGATTCCATGCCCAACAAGCCCCCAACACAAATATCATGACTCATCCTCAAGTCACTCTGCAGGTGTGGAAATTTTAGCATGAAGACCTCCCAACTCTGTTTGGATCACCACAACTTCGGCAGCGCACTGAGCGGACGCCTGCTGGACTTCTTCCACGCACTGTTCGGTGACTACTACTGAACTACTACTCTGGATATTCTGTTGAGCTACCTACAGTTTCATTAGCTTTCCTTCAATAGAGGTTGTGATCACGTAAGCCTTGTCTATCCATGGCTATAGGCACGCTTTTAAGACCGCTTCTTTATGCTGAGTGGCATCCACCTGTTCCTTAAGTGCCTTTGGCTCCTACATCTGTGCAAGCCTCTGTGTAAGGGAAACCATCTGCGTAGTCCCTTTTACCTCGTCATACCTATGCTGTATCTTGCACACCTCTATCTCCAAGCACTCTACATTTGGCTCCTCTTACAAGGTGGTGAGGACCTCGAATGACTGTTTGAAAAGTTGCATGCAGTATGCCACTGCATTGTCAACCGCTGCTATTGTTGTTGTAACAGCAGTGGTACATTGTTCCCTGATCTCTAGCGGAGTTGAAGGCTGAGCCTTCAACTACAGTTTTACGATCTCCAGGTTCAACTCCAGCTGAACTTTTGCCATCTCTGCTCAAGCTTCACGCACCCCTATGGCCAACTTACAGATGCGCACTTCCACCGGTTCTTCTGCTTGAATGTCCAACTCTGGGACCATCCGGTAGGATTCCTTCACTACCTGCATTATCTTCTTATTATGCTCTACTGCTTCATTGTGCTGCAGGCCCAACTTCTCAATGTTGATGCACTGCTCGCTCATTACCTGTAGAGCGCAATTCTCACTAGCCCGAAGTTCCGCAATGACTCGATCCTACAAGAGATAGGGTGTCTCTCGAGGGAACGCAACCATGTTTAATCCTACCTCTTTCAAACTACTAATTGTGGGCCTGTCAGCTTCCTTCTCTGTAGTAATTGCCCCACCTGGTAGCACTATCGTGTTGGTCACCCTTGTGCACAATATCTCATCGGCAGTTGAAGTGCCAATTGCAAGGTTGGTGGACACTGTGCCAGCCTGTGGAGTGCATACCTACAACTTCTATAATTCTGTCCGAAGAGCCCCCAATATTAGCTATTGTTGTTCTTCAAATTGTTGGAGGGCCTTCACAGTGACATCCCTAACCATTTCGTCGACGTCATGCAAATCCCCCTTAGTGAGGGTGATTGGGTCGAAGGATGTCTTGGATGCCTTTGTTTTATTTCGGGGTACTGCCTTATCTCGCAGTTGTCAATGCTTGAGTTGGGTGGACATCGTCTGTGGGTCCACGCCACCTTGTTCTGTCTCTATCTCTAGTTTAGTCCTGGGTGAAGGTGACTTCTATCCCTCACGCTCTTCTTCTCCTGTTTTCTGTTATTGTTCGGCCAATTTTACAGCATCACGTGCTACTTGGGCCTTAGCCTCTACTTCCTCTTTCCTGCACTTTTCTGCCAGTTGTGCCATCCAAAGCTTTGTCTCTTCCTTCTTACACTATGCGGCGGACTTATCTGTTTCCACCCTGGAGACAGCTGGAGCACGCCACTATGGCAACCAAGACTCAAGGACTGCAAATATCATGTTGTCAGTCGCCAAATATGGTAAGTTATTCCATGTCTTTATAGGGTCCTTCCGCGCCCTGATAAAAACATGGTGGAAATTTGCTTTGAACTCTGCAAAGCTCTACAAACTAACATAGACTGTGGGTGACAATCACGGCTTGCATTTGATCCCCATCCAGATATTCATCTTCTTTAGGACCCAGAAGATCTTATTTTCTCTGATATGCTGCACGTCCTTGGTCACCCACAACGAAGCGTACTTCGCTACCTCTGGAAGGTCTGACATGACCGAAGGGAATTGGCTATCTTCGGGCAGCTCCCATGCCACTAGTACTATTGACAATAGGAGCCATGCATAGTGAAATGTTTTGCCCTGCTCCTGTGCCTTGTAACAGTTTTCAAGGAACTCACTGCATAGATAGTTCGCCCAGTTGAACTGGACTCCTTCCGCACATTGGGCCGCTAGTGCAACCACTGGCATGGGCACCTCATCTGTGCGACACTTCCGCATCACCTTCCCTGCTAGTATTTGTGTCGTGACCTTGACTGTAGGGTTGTTAATGCTAGAGATGGCATACCCTCGCTTCTTCTTCTCTAGCTTGAACTTCTTCTTCATTGCTTCCACGAGGGCCAACTCGCCACCTTTTCCTTCTGAAATGTTGGCTGGATCCTCCCCTAAGTAAGGTAGCCATGTAATCTGATGAATCAGATGGTCTGTGATGGGGATGGGCTCCTCCAGCCACAAACACCCATCATGCACCAAGAAAAGTAGTTGCCTGATGATGAAGATGGTCACTAGGGCGTGGTGGTAATGTGGCACCTAGAGAAGGTTAAGCAACCCGGCTTTCTCTACACCTCTGAGCCATGTTCACAGCTACAATTGAATTGTTCCAGTAGTCGCGTCAATCCTCTGGCACATTAGCTTCTCAGTCACTAAATGCAAGAACTTCTCATGGTCTACGAGGTCCCAATCTTCAAACTTCAACACAGGAACCTGCCCCAAGTGCGGTCCCTAATGGGGAGCAGTGGAGTTTGCAGAGATCTCTTGCTCTAATCTATGTCCTTCGGCACCTTGGCTTTACCCTTGCATGGAGGAACATATTCAGGTAACCACGTAATAGGGTCCGCACCCTGGGTTTCAACTTCCATCTCTACGTCGTCCTCATCCATCAGGATTTCTTCAGACTCCTCCTCATCTACCTCCAGATAAATGGCCTTCCCCTTTTCCTACAAGGTGAGCTTGGTCCTCTGTGGATTTCGTGGTGAAATGCACACCGGGATCATAGCCTACTTATCCTTCTTAAGTCTCGGTGTTATGGGTGATTTAGGGACCTCAACTATTATTTCGGTGCTCTCTGGGGCTTCCACTATCGTAATTTCCTGCCCAACTTCCTCGGTTGTCGCTACTTCTGTGTCCATGGCTTCTACGGGTGCTGACATAGTGCTATTCCACAATTCTTGCAGTGTCTCTGGTAGTTGCTCAAACAATGAATTCTCTTTCAGGGTCTCGAATAGGTCTCGGTTCATGTATACTTGAGTGCGCAACAACTCAGTTCTCAAAATGCCAAGTGTTTTTCGCTGGACAGCCACTTGTAATTTATAGGGCCTTTTGAATTCAAATTCGACCGTTCCCCCCACATTCGGTCCATTAATGCTAGATTGGCGACAAATTTTCAAGAATCTAACCCATAAATATCACCTTAAATGCCTGCTGCCCACTCCATTTGACCTCAACCTAACCATCAAATCATGAATAGTGACTTTAACGATCACTTTTTGGCATACCTATGTGCTAGCACAACTGTCTTCGGGTTGTCGCGGACCCTGTGACACTTCGTTTCTTCGCGTAGTTCTGACATCGCGCAGTTCTCAGGCAGTGTAGTTTATAGTCTCGTGTCTCCTTTCAGCTACCTGGAGTGCTAAGAATGTGCTTTTGTTGGATAGTCAGATGGCCGGACCACCTATGTATGGCTTCAAATGACTGCCATTCACGTTTTTTGGGAAGGGATCTCGATTGAACTTAACCAACTGGACTGTGCCACTATCAGTAATCTCCTTAATAACATACAACCCCATCCAATGCATTCTGAGTTTCCCTGGAAATTTATCAAACTTACTGTCATACAACAACACCAAGTCATTCACCTTAAAGGTTCACAGCTTAATATGTCGATCGTGCCATGCCTTTTCACGCTGCTTTTGGACCTGTTGGTGAAATCCAACCAAAAATATCTCTTCTTCTAGCTCATCCAACTGCGCAAGCCTCTCTTCTAGTGCTCTGCGATCCGTCATACCTGTGAGCACTGCTATGCATAGACTAGGCACAATGTATTCCATAGGCATTATGGCTTCCACTCCATAGACAAGCCTAAAAGCTGTCTATCCCATCAGCTTATTGCATGTCGTCCGATAGGCCCATAACACTGCAGGTATGCGTAGGTCTCAATCACTTTTCTAAGCATTGCATACCTTGGTCAGCGCATTTTCAAGAACTTTTTTGAATGCTTCCACTGTTCTGTTAGCCTGTGGGTGATGAGGTGTGCTTTTCTGGTGATACAACTAAAATTCCTCCATTAGTGTGATGATCGTCTCATTCAGGAAGTGCGTACCACGATCGCTCATCAAGATCTTTGGATAGCCAAATCGCATCAGCACATGTTTAAATAGAAACTTTGTGGCAGTTGTGCCTGTGCAATCCTTCACCGGTTGCGCTTCTACCCAACAAGTCAAGTACTCTATTACAGTGATAATGTACCTCGCGCCTGTCTTTCCTTGAGGATGAATAGGTCCTACAAAATCTATTTCCCACTTTTCAAAGGGTTGCAATGTTACTTATGGATTCAAAGGCATTTAATCCCTCCATGATGGCCTTCCTGTCTGCTGACATACATCACACACCTTGCAATATGCTTTTGAATCCTAATGAAGGGTTGGCCACCAAACCCGGCACATAGAATCTTCTGCGCAGTTGCTCTCCTTGCATAATGTCCTCCCGCGTTGCCCCCATGAGCATCTGCGAGGATGCTACTTCGTTCAAACTCAAGTACATACCTTTGTAATATTTCATCATTCCCCATCTTGTATAGATGCCCAGCAATGACAGAGAGGTCTATAGCATGCATCACTAATTCCTTCTTTTGCTGGATAGAGTATCCTTCCAACGCAATTCCAATTGTTAGAAAGTATATTATATTTTCAAAATGTCCATTTGAGATGCACACAGAAAAGAGCTACACGTCATGTAATCCTTCCTCCAAACTAGTAGGTTCCTCCCCTGTCTCGATGCACAACATGTGGTCATGTCCCAGGTTCAATCGTCCAGGCTTTACAACAACTTCAAAAACGTATCCTTGGAACAGTAAAAGCCATCTGCAGATTCGCCCCCCCAACACAGGCTTATTGACCAGGTACTTTAGTACAGAATGGTCCATATACATCTTGAAGTGGCCTCCTAGCAAGTAGTGTTGGTACTTCTGGAGCGCATACGCCATAGCTAGCCCCTCGCATTCAGTGGTAGAATGGTTCTTCTCTGCTTTGGCCAACTGCTCGCGCGAATCATCCTCTCCATCATACTTGTCTGTCAGTTGCATCTTAGGCTTCCCAAATCATGCTCACGTCATCCTCCTACATTCACGCCAATCATCAAAGCTTCCTTTATGTGTACCCCACCATCTTGCGGGCGTAGTGCCCAGTACCCAGTCTAAGGCTTGGAAGCATTGCTTTTCTGGCACCTCCCTTTCAAATGTATCCAAGAAGGCATCTACCTCATTTAGACCATCATAAGTAGGCAGATTTCTTTCTTCTAATGACACGCAGTGCAGCGACCGTGTCATCATATTGCAATTCAACGTAGTTACTTTGTGTATCTGATTCTGCCAGCATTCTATTTCTTCATCGGAATCCAAAGTACAAGATCTCTTGCACTCCCATGTAATCCACCCATCTGTGGTGGGATTCACCCAGTCTTGGTCTCGCACTATTATCTTGTAGATGTAGTCTAGATCATCATCACTTTCATAGTCGCGGACTGGTTCCATGTAGGGCGATCCCTCAGTAGGATCCAGGGGTATTATTATGCACAGTGATTTCTTCTCAAATATCATCTTTTGCTTCTTGAGATTGATTACCCCATTCATATTAGTAGCCTAGTCAATTCCCAGGAGCACAGGGTAGGGATTGATGTCATCAACAATCCCTATTACTTCAAAATCTTCCAGCGCGCTCGCTCCCTCAATATCCATAGTTTCCCCTTGCAATCGCCCCATGGGTATGATTTTATGTTGATTCACCATCCTCAGCTGGATTAGAGACCATTACACCGTAGGTCACCCCATTTGCTCCCATGTTTGTTTTGGTAAAACATTCGCATCTCATCCCAAATCCAGAATGACTTGATCCATCTCGTATTCTCTGATCTACACGGTGAGTCTCATTTCACATCCCGTCCTTGTCTTATGCTTTCCGATCTTGTGGACTATGCGTGGTTCACCTGGCGCGGTCCCAACACATCTATTAATAAGTTCCTGTAACCCTTTCACAGCCTTATTGTCATGCAGTAACCTCATATAGGTTTCCAGGAAAGTAGTGACCATAGAGGGGTCCATCTCTGTCTGAGGATTATCTTTGCTTCCTGAAGTGGAGGCCTCAACAAAGCTCTTCTTAGCTTCCATGAACGTTTCCCGAGCATGCTCCAAATCAAACTCAACCCCTTTCGTCAGGGCTTTGCGAACTTAGGTACTGTCTTTTGGCTATTCCCCTTGTCATCTCCTATTGCAATTCCACTTCAGAGCACTATATTTACATTTGGATCTTCCTCTCGTGGCTTAGACCTCATCATCTATAGGTTCTGAGTCAGGGGAGGCGGTAGTGCTCCTTTGTCGTGTATCCTAGCTATCAGCATAGGACAATATTCTGTTTCATGATCAAACAACGTGCAATACTTGCACAACGAGCGCATTGGATTAGTGCAATCGCGGGCATAGTGTCCTGGTCCTTTGCAATTGTAGTAAATCAATTGTCCTTGACTTCTACTAGATCCTCCTCTACCTCGCCCTCGTCCGCGCCCCTGAAATCCTATCCACACCATTCCTGCATTCTAGTCAAGGGGATGTGTTTTGGCCTAAACTCTATAGGCAGGCATTCTATCCATCATCAATTCATAGGTCCTGCAAGTATGCTCATCATGTCCCACCAATATACAAAATTTGCAGAACAACTGTTGCGGAGTTTATGTATACTTCTATAACAAGTGGCAATTATCCATGGCATGTTTTCCAACTATTTGAAAGAGAGCACACCACAAAGCAAGCACCGCGCTAGGTCCTGCTTGAGCTTCCGACATTAAAGGAATCGGTCCTCATCCTACAAGGTAATTTGTAAAGACCTGGAAGTGGTCTTTGTCATGACCCTGGCTCTTGCATTTCATGCACCATACTTCTTCGCATACCTCTAGCTAAACTGTCCTATCCTACTTCAAGATTTTCATCTCAAGGCATAGATTCTTCAGCTGCGTGTGGATCTGTTGAAATCCTAGATTAGGATCTTACATCGGGGTCTCATGTAGTCTCATGGCAATCTCCAAGCCCTCTACTTGAGTTGTTATCTTCTGCTGCAACAACGAACTTCTTAAGTGTTGTAGTAGCGAAGCCACAAACCGCTCGTGATGTTTTCCATCTTTCAAGTTCATGTTGGCTTCACGGATCATATATTTCAACCTCTAATCTAGTTCCCAAGGCGTCTCACCTAGTATCATTGTGATCTATTTGAATCCAATAATCAACTGTGCTTCAGATTTAGGCCTGCTAAATTCCCTATTCACTACTGCTTGGATTTCCGCTACTCTAGCATTTGGGTTATTGCTGGAGTACTTAATATACCAAGTTAGTGCACGATCTTGCAGAGCACTAACTAGTATCGCTTTTTCTATATGGTCATCTGTAACATCTTGAGCTTCCCATACAGCCCTCACAATGAACTAGAATTGGTCTGGGTCCTCATTTCCCAAGCCTTTGAACAAAGGCAACTTCATTGTGTTCACCATACTGAATCACGGTGGTGGTGGAGGTGGTACGGGTGAAGTTGGAGGTGATGGCAGTGAAGCAACAGTGGTGTGGGTGGAAGTGGTATTCGCGGGAATCCTTGTCTTATCAACTGAATAACACTTTGCAAAGAGACCTTCGCTATCCCTTCTTCATCCCCTCGTGGAGGTGAAATCAAGGGGCTATGATCTGGACCAGTATTTCCTTCGTTTATGTAAATTCTTCCGCTTCGCATAGTCCCAAACATCAAGGTAACTTCCTGACCCGTTTTTTCCACGACAACATTTTAATCCAAGTATTCAAAGATTTTATGTACTTACCTCGTGGTCCTTTGAAAAAGCATCGCTCTGCCTCACTATAGCTGACTGAGGTGTCAACCACGAACTCAGAAACAAATCCTCCTATGATGCGATCAAGCCAATGATCGACGGCGTGCGTGATCTTATCCTCCGATGCTTCTAACCTTCACACTAGCTCTGGGGTCCACACAATAGGACCGTCAAGTTTCCACCTTCCTTGGCTATCTGCTAGCTTCGTGATCCACTCGTATAGCTCAGTAGGGAAAGGAGGCAAAAAATATTTCATGGATCTCCGTATATAGGTATTGGTCCAACCACTATTCTTTTGACAGTCATGAGTTTCTATTCTCTTGCACCGTGAACTCGTGAATCCTTCTGTCCAACCAGCCTTCGATTTCTTTCTTAGTTGGATTCCAGTGATACAAAATCACACATCTCTATGCAAATTCTAGTCCCTGCAACATAACCATTTGTTGGCTTGTGAGGGCCTGACCCAGGTTCAGTGTTAGTTAACCAAAAAAATCCCTACACTACTGGCCCTTTCGGCATTAGCCCACGGAGCACGGACTGAAATATCACCCAAGGCAATATGGGGGGGATGTTGGAACCAAGTTTCCACACAATTGAGATGGTTGTGATGTCGGTTTATTCCAACTATACCTGCCTTCATGCAAGTTTCTTATCCCTCTGCTCTACCCTTCAGTACCTTCGCAAAATGTTACAATCAGCTTTCACAAAGCCCTAACAAGTGGCTGAAGTCCTTTCGTGCTGCTAGGGCAGTGAACTATGATATCTCCTAAACTACGCTAAGTATATTACTTGATTTATTAACAGATATTAGTTAGTTTCACGTAAATAGATTTCTTACTTGTGTTCACTTAACCAACACATTTACATAGATTTGCGCATCATATAAGCATTAGAAGTGAAATTCATACCCAATATAACAGATGCATAAACCGGAAATAAAGACACAAAAATTGTAGAATACTTCTCTTTGTTGATAATTTTGGACTATTACAGACTCAACCTGCCCTACGCACTCAGCTACAGGGGTCCGCCCACTCAGCTGCAGACTTCTAGGCCTCTGCGCACTCAACTGCAGAGCCTCTACCTACACTACGACCCAAAACTTAGACTTGTACTTCAAAGCTATCTCTCAATTCTTCATCATTGATTTCTTCGTGTCTGTGCTTCTTAGAGCTTAGCTCTATTTATACAATTCCATGGTCCGCGGACCATGGGTAGATCTTTTACAACTGACATTACATTATCAAACTAAGGGCGGACAACCCTATGACTCTTTAACAACTATGCGCTCTGTGACCATAAAATGCAGAGTCTTTACATTTGGATTACAAAAATTGGACCAAAATATGGGCTTTAAGCCCCAAAACTACCCTTGGGAGATCCAATGCCTAACAACTAGAAAACTTGACATGTTTCTCAAATTTGATTTTTCAAAGGCCTTTGATAAACTTAATTGGAACTATCTCTTCAACACCCTACCCGTCTTTGTCTTTAATCAAGAATGAGGCTTCTTTGTTAAAAAATTCCCATCCTCTCACTTCTTTTCCATCTTATTAAATGACTTTCCTATGACTCCCTTCAATTCCTCTAGGGCTATCCATCAAGGTGATCCTTTTTCCTTGTTCCTTTTCATTCTTGCAACGAAAAGTCTTGGGGAGAGCTTTTAAAGTAGTTTTAGTAGAAAATTGAATAAAAGTACTACACCTTTTTAGTGGGGATTTCCCACTAATCCACCCATAGTTCTTCGTTGACACCATGGACATGGGATTCCCAACCATTCAAGAGGCAAAATACTTCCTGAAAAGTTTGGAGGAATTTTCTCTAATTTCTAGTATGGAAATCAATAAATCAAAATCTCAAGTATTTTTCTTTAACACTCCTCTCATAATGTAGATCCATGCTTTAGTAATTCTAAGTTTCCAAATTAAGAAATTTCCCTTAAAGTATTTTGGAGATATGTTAGTTGATAGCTTGCTCAGACTTAGCTTATAGAAGGATCTCTCATCAACAAAGTTAGCAACAAGATCATTAGTTGGTCCTTATGCTCTCTAGACTTAGTGGGGTGCCTTGTCCTTCTCAAGTCAGTTCTTCAAGATCTCCCTATCTACTTCTATTCTACTCTTATGGTGAAAATCTCAATTCTTAATGACATTTATTGTTTTCAATGCTCCTTTTTTATGGGGGGAGCTAAATTAGATAAAAAATGGTCCCTGGTTTTTTGGGACAAACGTTTCCTTTTGAAATTTAATGGGAGGATAGGTTTGCAGGATTGATAAACTCTAGCCAAAGTTTTGGGACCTAATATTTGGAGTTAATAGCTTCAAGGAGGTCTAGACCTATGGAAACACCTTTGGCTCATAATTATGCTAAGAACATCCTTTCTTATAAGCTCATCAGAACAACCTTCTCTCAAGATGGATCCTCCATTTGGATTTTAGATAATAAAGGGATGCATCTAATCCAACAACACTACTGTTAAAAATTAAATACCGAAAAACGACAATGTTTTGGGAAAATTCATGGAATCAACTCCAAAAAAGCCAATATCAAATGGATATAACTGACCTTTGACAACGTATGACCTCCCAAGGATTGAAAAAATTAAGGATTTTTGGAGCACAATTAACCCAGATCTCCAAATGAAGCAATGGCTCTCAATGGAGGAATAGCCCCTCAAGCCTAGTGAGCAAAAATGGTTTGTATTTTGGCAAAACCTTCAGCAAAGACTCATTCCATTCTCCCACCATGATAATAAGCTCCATTAGGGATATGTTCCAAGAGGTTCCTTCTCTATTTGAGAGAATTATAATTTGGTAGTTAGAGTCAAAGAAATGCTAAGGACCTTAATCTAAAAAAGTATTTGGTGCATAAATATTTAGCCGAAGGTTTTAATCTTTTAGTGGCTCTTAGTCCAAGATAAAACTATGACTTGGGACAACATTAAAAAATATAATCACATGGGTGCTTCAAGTTGTTCCTTATGTCTCTTTGACTATGAAAATATCGAACATATCTTTAACGGCTTCCCTTACTCTGTAAGCCTTTTTGTCACCCTAAAGGAATGCCTAAATTGCTCTAATAGAAATCCACTCAACATACCTAGTACTATTGACAAATGGAGAAACTAACCTTTTTCTAATCTCGTCTTAAAGAAAATATGGATCCTTATACAAATATTTCATTTCTGGGCCATTTGGAAAGAGAATATTAGGTGTATCTTCAAACACTGCTCAATATCGCATAATTCCCTTTCAATAATCATCCAAAAAAATGTCAAGGAATCCATTGTTGTGCACTCATGAACCACCCAATATTGGCATGTTATAGGGTAGGAGTCCCAACTTCTTAGTATCTAGCATATCATGCCCACTATCTCGCCATCTTCCTCCCTTCAAACTTGCTATCCTTCTATCCCTTCTTCCTATTCATTGCCCACCCCTTATTTCCTCAAGTTCAACTTTGATGGCACCTCCAAAGGAAATATCAAGATTATAGGCCATGGCAGTGTATTCATAGATCATCATGGCTTTGATTTATACATTTACTGTGGTCCATTGGGCCTCAACAAAAATAATGTCAATAACGTGAAAGACCAAGAGGAATGCCCATTATTGGACCAAAGGCAATTCCCAATTGGTTATTCACATGATCCATAAACTCTTAAGTGTGTTAGGTAAACTTGACTCGGGATAGAGTCAAAGTTGACCAGGTTAAACAGTGATGGTTTTGGGGCACATGGTATTGTGCACCCATAATATTCTGCCCATGGTATTATATGTAGTCGAGCTTATAAAAGGCTAGAAGGACTTCGTTGTAATGCAAGACCAAGAGGTGAGTGGTGAAGGCTCACTTGGTCGAATTGGCCAGGGTTTTGGCCAATGCTAATAAGATCTTATTAGGTTGGGTTTTTCCCCGGATTTGGGGTTTTTCGGGATAAATATTTGTGTTTATGTGTTTATGGTTGTTGCTGGTTATTTTTATATTTATTCCTCTCAGTAATTATTTATGTTATGCAGTAAATTTCTTAACAACTGTTATCAGAGCCAGATATTGGTTTCAAAGGGATTCTTTGATGCCAGGGGTTTATAGTGCATGATGAGATCAATGCAGCCTTTTCTAACAGATATGGGTCTGGAAAATAATGGTGGAACAATCGTATGTGGAAGAACCTCGAGGAGAATGTGCGGAAGATAGTGCCATAGCTTCCAGGGATTACAGTGCATTTGCGATATTTACTGGTTTGGAACATGCTGACGACTTGTTCAGGATTCATGCGGCTATTTAAAGAAGCTCAGCAGAAGAAAATTGTAGTGCATTTGCAATATTTACCGATTTGGAACATGCTGATGAATTTTTCGGGATTCATGCGATGCCGCTTCGAAAATTGTTCATTTTCTGCTATGTGAGGCCACCAGTGCTGGAATCTACTAGGTTCTCGGGTTCGCAGTTGGAGCGGTTTGATAGAAGCTTTTGATCAAATCAAATTGAGAGAGGATGGATCAGAATCGCAGCAGCAATAAACAAAAAAAATAAATAAAATAAAATAATGAAGTCAAAATTATTGCATGTAAATGGGCATACTACTGTAAGACCTGGTAAGGCATCTGTACCCCTTGGTGATCACTGGTAAAGTCTGGGTTAGACCTAGGTGATAGGGGGATGTCGAGTTAACAATACCCTGGGTAAAAACTCTGAGGGGGGTAAGAGCTATAGTGAGCGGGATTGTCTCACTTAGCAAGTTTGGCTGGAGTTAGTCAAGGAACCTCAAGTCAAGTTTAAGGGGGGAATTGTTAGGTAAACTTGACTCGGGATAGAGTCAAAGTTGACCAGGTTAAACAGTGATGGTTTTGGGGCACATGGTATTGTGCACCCATAATATTTTTCCCATGGTATTATATGTAGTGGAGCTTATAAAAGGTTGGAAGGACTTCGTTGTAATGCAAGACCAAGAGGTGAGCGGTGAAGGCTCACTTGGTCGAATTGGCCAGGGTTTTGGCCAATGCTAATGAGATCTTATTAGGTCGGGTTTTTCCCCGGATTTGGGGTTTTTCGGGATAAACATTTGTGTTTATGTGTTTATGGTTGTTGTTGGTTATTTTTATATTTGTTTCTCTCAGTAATTTTCCGTAATTAATTTGTGTTCTTGGGTAAATTTCTTAACAAAGTGACTCTCTATACAACAAATAATTCCAAATATGGTGGGTTGAAGAGGATCATATCTTCTCTCCTTCATTCATATTTCCATCCCTGATCACATCATAAGCTATGGAAACCATTTGATGGAAAAAATAACTAATTAAGGATGTATTGATATGGACTTCATGATTTCAACCCCATGGAATCTCTTGGTATACTTACCCTTAAAGAAATAGTGTTGTAGTATGATTCAACATTACCTAAGCTCCCCGGGTGGGGTGTCAATGATTAGAAACAGTGGGGGGTGGGTTGGTATTATCCCAGAAGTCCACATGGCTATGGGGCATGGAAACACACCCCCATAATGGCTTAGTGCATGTCTTCAATAAACATGGGGTAAATCCCCACCCTAATGGCTAGTTCCCATTACATGTTGCAATTCGCTTACGTTAGTTATTTCGTAATGATTTCTAATGCCTTCCAATAGATTCTTGTAGCCTCAATGTAATCCTATCCTCCCTTCATAAATATTGCAATGAGGTAGCTAATTATGAAGGTTTTAATCGATGGTCTAGTGGAGGTCCCTCACATCAAATCGGTAGTTAATCCTCCACATGATTATCTCTTGCTTGGTTGTGTTAAATACAATGTAGTTTTCTAGAAGTCTCAAGGAATGGGGAAACATCTTCAACATTGTTCATTGCATGGAACCTATATTTATATCCTTCAAGACTTCTCATTTATTTGGAAACAAGAAAATCCTGATTTAATTTTCCCTTCAATTAAATTAGGAGAAAATTGTAATTCCACGTCATAAGACAACAAGAATGTGTTAAGTTAATTCCACTTAGTTGGCTTAGTTAATTCTAGTTGAGGACCTAACTTGGGTCATGTAGAGTGGTTCCTAAATTTTAGGAGCCTAGGTTGGTTTTACTTTGAGTTGTAATATTTTAATTTAGTTAAACTGAGTTAATGTCTATTAAACTAGTTCTAACTATTGGAGGAACTAGTCAGAGGTCTAGCAGTGGGGTTCAACCTCAGTGTTCAACCAATTAACTGATATATCAGCCATAATTAACTCATCCATGCATGAAATTCGAGTTACCTAGTTGAGGTTGGAGTTCAAGGGTAGTGTACTATCAGTTGTGTATTTTTTCGAGTTGTACAGGTGCTACATGCTGTTAGAAAAGGGCCTATAGGGATTGTGCAATTCAGGATGGGAATTTTCCTAATTAATAGGGGTCTAATTCCTTGAGAAATGATGAAATGAAATATGATCTTGGGAGGTAAAATAATTGGCTAAGTATTGGCCAAAGTCAGCGTGTGAGGCAGTGAGATAGATTATACTTGTGCAGAGATTGTTCAAGCCTAAACAAGCATTGTATTTCTTCTCTATTTTTTGACTAACGCAATACAAATAGGAAGGGGTTTTGAGCAGTTGCTTTCCCATTAGGTAAATATCTGATAATATGTGATTTAATCTTGTCTCATATTTATGTTGTGATTTCTCGATCGATTAATTGTTTTCGCTGATGAGTAGAGTAGATTCAAGTATTTTATTTTAACATATCACATAAGCAGTTTGAATCTACAAGGAATTTCTACATGGTATCAGATCTAGAATCACAAAAGAGAAGTGAATTCAAAGTTTGTGTAGGAGGTTCGAATTTCAAGATCAATGTTGTAGGCTTTCTCCAAGACTGAGAAGATGAATTCCACTGGACTAAAGCTCGAGTATGCTCTGGAAGTAACCACAAATTTTGTGGCATGGAAGATCCACATCGAGGAAGTATTGAATGATAAGGGGTTTCCAGATTACATCAAGATATATATAGTAAAATCCGAAGAATTTGATGCCCAGGATCTCGCTCATTGGAAAAATGATGTGGCTAAAGTGAGGAGGATCATATTAGAGGGAATTCGAGATCATATTGTCTCAAATATCCACAGGAAAGAAATTCCATCCGCGATGTGGAAAACACTGACAAATTTGTTTGAGAACAATAGTGACCATAGGAAGTTGGCACTCAAGGACAAGCTTTGGAGTATCAAGATGCAAAATAATGACACAATTCCATAACACCTGAAAAATTTTACACAATGTCATGATGAACTTATCGGGGTCAGTGTAACTATCCCTGAATAATATTTAGTAGCTCTAGCTAAGTTGGATCTTCCCAAGATTTGGAAAAGTTATCAACATTCCATTAATGGTAGAGATAGATTACTAGGTTGGGAGTGGTTATGGACCAATCTAGTGCAGGAAGAAATAAGGTGGGACAACAAATATGGGACCTCATCCAAAGAAGAGGAAGAGGACGTTTCATTCATTAGTAAAGGAAAGAAATCCAAGGGAAAGAAGTCCCAAGGCGAGGAGGGCAAGAAGAAAGAAATTTCTAATATCAAGTGCTTTCATTGTCATGAATTCAGGTATTATGCCACGAATTTTCCACATAAGAAGGCAAGCAAGAAGGATTATGCAGTAGCAACAATAGTTGAAGCTATATCTTCACAATTTGATCTTGATTTTACTCTCATTGTATGTATGGAAAGCACAATGATGGGAAGCATGTGGTATCTCGACAATGGTGCCTCATTCCATGTGACATGGAATAGATATTTCTTCAGTGACTTGGAGGAGAAAGACTCAAGAAAAACATAAATTTTGGAGATGATGGGAAGTATTGCATAACCGATATTAGTACAATTACTTTTCAGAGGGAGTCTGGCTCCCCTCCCAGACTCAAATATGTGATGTTTGTTCTGGGACTAAAGAAGAATCTTATTTCCATTGTGGTGTTGGAAGACCATGGCTATGATGTGATATTTAGTAAAGGGAATATTTTCCTTAGACACATCGGCATGGGAAAAGTGAAGCATATCGGTGTGCGAGTCAAGAACTTGTATGCACTTGAGGTCAAAGATGCATGCAAATCCTTGAGGATCAAAGAAAAGGTTAGAGACTTGGTGGTCAAGAGGGAGCATGATTTGCCTCTCAAAATGGAGCCTCAGAAGTAGCCTCAACAAGTTGTGGAGAAACGATAATTGGAGAAGCAGAAAGGAGACAGATGTTAGGATATTTCGACACATAGGAAATAGTTAAGTATAACTTGGTCTAGTGTAGATTTAGGTAAAGTGTGTTTCTTTACTATGTACTTTTGTAACTTACAATCCGATAGTCATGATATGTTCTAGACATGAAATGATTTGACGGTTCATTCTCTCCTCAGTATTACTGACACTTGATCCGTGGCTTAACACCCAATTGGTCCATGATCTCTATTTAAAAAGCATGGAGGGTCATTTGTAGGGTGACCGTTCATGAGAGAAGCTTATGTAAATTTCTTTCTTTTATTAATAAATTGCCTGAAGTGGTCGCGTTGGCTTAGGCCATGGACTGTTTCCCTCTTTGAGGGTTTTAACCACGTCAAGAATGCTGGTGTACCGATCTGTGATCTATTTGTGAGTGGTGTCCTTTAGTGTTCTATCTGAGGAAATTACCCTGTAAATTCCTACATGGTATCGGAGCTATTTGAGGGCCGCATCCATTGGTGATCCAAATCCGAAGTTGGTACAACTGCATCCGACTATCATTTCCTAGATATATTGTTTCTGACTGCTTTTGAGCAGAGAAGACTGCTCTATTGTGTTAGGAATATTTGTTCCAGTGAGGAACTCCTTTCGTTTCACGCAAAAATGTTTCTGGTAGCCCTAGCTATGTCATTTTTGAGATCTGGAGGTATACAATCTTTTTTGCAATTTTATTATTCATCTCTCGGTTTGTTTCAGTTTATTTAGCTCTCTGTTTTTTTATTACCGGATCTATACCTTTCATTTCTACGTATGATCTTTGCCCTGCGACTCTCTGTGATCTGGGCAAATCAGAAATAGAAAGGAATAATTTTTCTCATGCGTATGCTCTTTTCCATCACGACTTATTGTGATCTCGGAAAATCAGAAACATTGAGGAAAATATTTAGTTTCCAACGAAAGCTAACTTCAAGCCATAAGGTTTTTTTTTTATCTGTGTTGGGTTGTGTGTTCTTTTTGTTTTGCAGGGAAAAAAGATATTTTTCAAGTAAGCACGCACCCCAGAGCCTCAATGACTAAAAAAAAAACCTTCATCTTTTCCAAAAGTTACTACCCTTTTAAACTAGCTCACTTGGTCCAAAGTTACTTAATGAGAATAGAGGTCTTGGGTTCAAGTCTTTCTTTTTGTTGAGTTACTTTTTCAAAAATCACATGTAACTTATGTTGTAAATTTACTTTATGTAAAAGTGTTCTCAGCCATTATAAAAAGTGAGTCACTTATAATTCTAAAGTCTCTTTATCTTTTATTTAAGTTACAATTTAGTGAGTAGCTCATAAAGCACAATTGTAAAAGTGACTTTCACTTATTTATAAAAGTGGGTCACATAAAATATTTTTTGACGTGAGCTAATTAGATTAAGTTTGGAAAGGCAGGGATTTTTTTAAATATAACATTATCATTCATTTCTGCACATTCACGAACTTCGTCGGCATCTGTTACAGGGAAAAGTGTCTACTCAGAACTGCTTAACCCACTAAGGTGTGACAGCTGCCTTAGAAACAAACAGAGTAAAGCTACTTTCGTTTTTCCTTTATGAAGTATAGATAGAGAGGAACAGAAAGACCAACCTTTGTCTTGCGCTAATCTCCTGATTTGATTCCTCTCTTCCTTGATTGTCTTTCGCTACTTGTTCCCTTGCACGCCCAGCTTCACCAAGTACCTGTAAGATCACAATAGCATAGAAATATACAAAGACATGGATCTATAATCATAAACAATCTAGGATCAAATGTAAATTGACCATACAAATGCAACAAACATAAATGACACAAGAGTATGGAGGAAAACTTGAACAGCTTTTATTGATAAACAAGAAAGAGCCAAGAGGAGTTACAACCAGTTGTTCTGACCCAGCATCAACCTCTCAGCAAGGAAGCCCCTCTTCACCTCATACAAAGCTTAGATCACCCAACAATCTGATGTTTGTCTCAAGAAACCAACAGCAATTCCTTACAATATGCAAAATTCCAGCCTCTGGATCTCTGGGATGAGGGATCCATATATAGATATCTGTAATGGAGATGAGTCAGCTTATGATTTGATTAGTGTCTTCCCTCTGATAGTTCTTGCTTCCACTTGGAGATTGATGATCTCTTACTCATCCTTGGTCGAATTCAGAGAGGCAAGTGTCACAGGAGAAGTTTCTAGAAGCTTCCATTGCCTCTCCACCTCGCGAAATGACACTGCCATTTGTCATTTCCCGCCCATCGCACCCCATAGAAAGGCTTTTTGAAATGCAACGCACCCACACAATGTACTTAGGTGAGATGCAACGCACTTGGCCAGTGGAGCAGCTGAAATGATCCTGTTTTGACTAATTCTGAGCAGCTTTTCATGGAGAACTTCTGGGAGAAGCTATAATCTGTTGACCTTGTTCCTTTAGGGGTTAGAACAACACTTTTAGGAACTTAGGAGCCCTTGGTTTATGGACATTTCATGCTTGGGGTTGTAGTGCCCAAAAATGTCTATAGCAGTTGCCCCCTAAAGCATGAGGTCGTTAATCTTTTGATGTCGGGTGAAATGCTTTATTATGAGGATCCGAAGTTCTTTCAAGCTGGGAGGAAACATGTAATAAGATACAATACAATACATTATCTTCATAATATTTTCATGATATAGCTGAGGCGAGCATTCCCATGCTCAGCTTTATAAATTCATTTTCATGTACATAGGACAGACAATCATCTGAGTGTAGACTGATGATTCTGGTAGAGCCATCATCCCTTTGATTGGATGATTTTCTGTGCAGCAATGATGTACATTTTATGTCTTTATTTTCCTGAATGTATATCGCAGCCCAGATGGATGAAACTAGATCCGGGGTCTTCAATCTTGTTCGATCTTCACTCGAAGTACAAGTCGATCCATGTGAGAAATGTTCTGAAGTCGAACATGGAAAGACATCGCTTGATTACCAGCCAATGATGTAAGCTGTTAACAAGCGTGAGAGGAATCACCGATAATGATAATGACCCTCAAGGTACTGCAATACAATTCACGTGGTGTGAATAAAGGACTTGGTGTCGAACACCACGCAAAATCTTTCGGTCGAAAGTCATTGATGTAAACCTGTTGCCGGAAGTGAGAAACTTGCCATTGAGGCATGCAAGCTTCGAAGTACTGAATGGGGTGTTCCTAGATCAACTTCTTGGATAATGAGCTGATGTCGACAAGAAGTGATCTGTCACAGGAGGGTCTTAATGAATCCCACATCAATGACATGGAACGGAGCAAATTATTTTAATGGAGGTGAAAACGATCTGGTGATATAAGGTTCAGGGTGGCGGTCATGAAAGAATGGAGTATAAATGTATTGTAGTGGGTGAGACACAGGTGAACTCTCTAAATGACTTCTCTTGAACATATCGGCGACACTGACGTGATGGATTGGTAGCATTAACCCCAAATGTGGATGGTATGATGGGACCATGGTGATGTGACCGGTGAATGAAACAACCCAACCCGACTTGGATGCGGAGTGAAAGTGTCATGTTCAAGAGCGACTTGCTACCAACAAAGTCTCTTCAAGTTTTCTTCCCAATTTTCCCCAGTCATTGCTGACCAGTACCTCTTTATTTTTGTCAAGTTTGAGGAGGATAACATATGCTTGTTCTATAATTTTCCCTTCGGGCAAACCCATCGCTATGTTTTAACGAGCTTAGCGATAGTGAAACTCGTTCTCGTCTATAGACAAGTTTGTCGCTATTAAAAAATTTAACGAGTTTAATGACAAAGATAACTCGGTCCTTTTTAATTTTACAGAGTCTGAAAAGGAACGTAAAGGTAACTCCAAAATTCCTTTTTCATCATCTAATCCCTTAAGTCCGAAAAAGTATAAAACAATACAGAAGGGATGAATTTTTGATACTTTTAATGAGCCGAACAAAACAAGCACTCGATCTTTTTGTGTAATAATCCCTCAGGTCCAAAAAGATTAAAATTTAGAGGAGGGATAGCACTTCCGGTCCCTTTAACGAGCTGGAGAGGCCAATGGCTCGGCAATCTTTTCATATTTTACGAGTCAATTGAAAAGAGCTTAAAGGGGACTCGTCTTTTGAGGAACGAGTGATAAAATGGGTAGCAACTAATTCCAGGTAAGGTTTGGAATTTTCCAATCACGGCAGTGTTACAAGGATGGCTAGTGAGATCACTCTTCGCAGCTGTTCCTCAAAATGGGTAAACAATCAAATGGAGGTGAATGATCGGCCAATGCAAAAGTGGAGGTGACGGTGCAAACAGGACCAAGGCTTTAATGGCTAAGGTACTACATTCACGATGATTATTTACTGGGGAAAAGGTTCATTTTTTAATGAGCTTAAACTCTGGGGGGAACATGTGCTCATTGCTTATGTTTATTTTTTAACGAGCATGAAGTCCACTCTAAAACTGCTCGATTAATCCAGTCGTGTGATAAGAATGTCTCATATATAAAAACGGAAACTTTTAGAGTTTTTCCCCACATCCTTTCTTTATGCAAGTTAGGAAACGGCTAATCCTACAAGTTTAAAGGGTTAGAGGACCTACAAATTTAAAAAATAAATAGTCGCTCTTCTCTTGCATGCCAAAAGGTTTGCATGCCCCCAAGTATAAAACAGAGTTTCAAGGTTACCTCTTCTTCTTTCCGTTAAAACATTTGTTTTACCGGGAGAGGTCTACCTCTTACAGGTTACCAAAGATTGCTCTATTTACGGCGTAAAAAAAACACTTCTTTGGCGATGTTTACTGAAATAAACAAAGGTGAGTGGCAATGCCTGCCAACCCACATAACTTTGACAAGAAAATCTTATTCCAGAATAACCCCCTCTTCCAATCACGGACGGGAGTACAGACTAGTCATATTTTCTTGCGGAAACCTACCCTATACCCGAAGTTTTCCTGCCGAAGCAGACCAGGGTGCATGCCCCCTGGGTTTCAGTCATGTCCCCGGATTACTCGCGCTCATCGGGCGGACGGACTGGGGATTGAGACATTTCTTGCATGAAAAGACCATTCAGGGATGGTATATGACTATTTTCTCTGTGTGATCCGGGAAATGAAAGCTGGTCTACGAGCTTGACCACTCTTCCTTCGTGCGGAAAACACATTACTCTAAAGAGTGAGGAGACAATCGCTCCCATGCAATAAATATAGTCTCGTCCAAGGAGTAGATTATAATCCAGGGGTCCTTGAACTACCATTACGTTCATTTGAACAGTTTTTCCTCTCAATGTTATTGGCACATTGGGAAGGATCCCTAACGGTCGACTGGTTCCTTTATCAAAGCCTGTTAGATTTCTCATCTCAGGCAAAAGCGATGGCAAACCAAGCGCTTTCCAAGCAGTCGAGGAAAGGATACTCATAGAAGCCCCTTCATCTATGATGGTACCAGCCATAACCATTCTATATATTTGAACAATAATTCGGAATGGTACACTAGCTGGTAAACGGGGTCTGCCTAGCTGATTCCAATCAAAGGAGACAACTAGGTTGCTTGGAGGTGGGACCGAATAGACGGCCGGGTATGACTCTAATGAACTTCCTTCCTACGGTAAAGGAACGGGTAAATTTCCCCCATGTTCATTGGAGCCTGTGCTTACGAAAAAAATTTGGACGGTGTCATCCTTGTTCCCTTCGGTGACTGTATCATCTGAAGATGGAACCTCTGAAGGCAAGACCAGGTCAACTGTCGCCTCGACCTTTTGAATTTCGTCTGGTATGGTTTCAGATGGTTTATCTTCAATGATAGATGCTTCAGCTGACCATCTGAGCGAGCCAGCCAGATTTTCAACTAGTGACGGACTCGGCAAGAGTTTTTTATATCCAGGAGGAAGTCGTAACTGTGAAACCGGACGATCGTCCAAAACTCTTTTAGCCTCGTCTAAGAAGGGACAACGGTGGATGGCATGATCGCCTTCGCACAGTTTACAAGGAAATCTATATTTTCCTTTTTGTCCTGGGGCTTCACTTTCACTAGTCAACGGTGTGTTTTCAACATGATCATCAGAGGTTGACGACACCGGATTGTGCAAACGAGGAGACCAGTCCCTTAAGATCCGAGGGATGCAAGGACAATCTCTATGATAGTGGTCTCCTTTGCAAATGACACATGGTGATTTAGGCCTGGTCGGTGCAGTGTGTGGATTTTCGCTAGACGACGCTCGTTTGCCCCCATTCGCTTTGGGCTCCTTCTTCTTCTTCTTTTCCTTCTTCTTCTCAGGTACTTGACTTTTGGCTTTACCAGCCCCATCAAGTGAAGAGGAAGGAGGAGAGGAAGAATTAGCAGAAGTAGAAGGTTGGTGGGTAACTCTAGACTCGTCTAGTTGCTGATTCGATTGTTCAGGAATTGCAGTGTTCTGAACGACAGAGGTTGAGAAGAGCCATACAGGCAAGCCGATTGTCAGTCCTGGAAGCGACAATGTGGCCATATGTGGTGCACCAACATCTCCCCAAGAGGAGAAAGGACTAGGATTTCCTCCAAGGGGAATTCCTTGGTTGGTGGATTCCATTTCCTCAACCCAAGATCAATGTAGGAAAGGGTAATGAATATTCCATTTAAAATAAATTTTAGACACTTTGACACAACTTAGAGCAAAGAGCACACGCTAAATGCACTTTCCTAAATCAAACCAATCAGACTGTCTATATGCAAATGCACATGCATGTATTTGTTTTCGACTTTCTTAGTATATGAATGATAAGAAGAAAGTTGATCCACAAATCTGAATTTCTTTTCAAGCGACAAATATCAACAAGTTTCTTTTCGAAATAAAAAATGGAGACGATCACAACACCTTACGATTTTGAAATGAATACTTGTTTTGACACTAGAAAAATTACAAAATCAGACCAAAAACAATAGTAATAGGATAATCGACTATCAACAGCAATCAAACTCTTTCCTACAATTGAAATCGACACTTGCGACAGTTTCAAATCAAAGGACGACAGTACGATTATGCTACTTTTGCAAAGGAGAACTGAAAATGACTCAACAAACACACAAAAACATTTACAGTTCTTTTGTACAAAGGAGGCGAAATAACAGCAAGGAAAAGGGGTTTCAAACAGACATATACTGATCACAGGCAGCAAAATTCAGGAATAGAACTGGAAATAATGAATCACGGAAACCAACATTGCACAAAGCCTAGTCTGATCAGCGCACCTGTAATACAGGGAATTTGAAATGCAGCGCACCTTCTCCACTCGGGAAGTGCGCTGAAGTTCAGATTCTCTGAACAGTACTTGCGTTGGGCCAGAAACGAGACTCTGTTTGGGTTCCGGGTCACAGTTTGCAGTTCAGTTCATGGGTTTTGGCCGAGCAAAAGGTAATCAGTAACTCAACAATCAGGGGTAGATCTAAGGAGGATCTAAGAGCTATCACAAGGGCAATCAGAGAGTTTGTGAATCAATTGTTTAAATCATAAACAGATCCAGTAGATGGACTGAAGTAGCATTTATCTACTTTGCATTTGCATTGGCAAATGCAGTTCGAATGCTACCTGTAAGTTTATGAAATAGACAACAAGGAAGATAAACAAACAAACTAATTCGTCCCCAGTGGAGTCGCCATTTTGTTACAAGGAAAAGTGTCTACTCAGAACTGCTTAACCCACTAAGGTGTGATAGCTGCCTTAGAAACAAACAGAGTAAAGCTACTTTTGTTTTTCCTTTATGAAGTATAGATAGAGAGGAACAGAAAGACCAACCTATGTCTTGCGCTAATCTCCTGATTTGATTCCTCTCTTCCTTGATAGTCTTTCGCTACTTGTTCCCTTGCACGCCCAGCTTCACCAAGTACCTGTAAGATCATAGTAGCATAGCACTATACAAAGACATGGATCTATAATCATAAACAATCTAGGATCAGATGTAAATTGACCATACGAATGCAGCAAACATAAATGACACAAGAGTATGGAGGAAAACTTGAATAGCTTTTATTGATAAATAAGAAAGAGCCAAGAGGAGTTACAACCAGTTGTTCTGACCCAGCATCAACCTCTCAGCAAGGAAGCCCCTCTTCACCTCATACAAAGCTTAGATCACCCAACAATCTGATGTTTGTCTCAAGAAACCAACAGCAATTCCTTACAATATGCAAAATTCCAGCCTCTGGATCTCTGGGATGAGGGATCCATATATAGATATCTGTAATGGAGATGAGTCAGCTTATGATTTGATTAGTGTCTTCCCTCTGATAGTTCTTGCTTCCACTTGGAGATTGATGATCTCTTACTCATCCTTGGTCGAATTCAGAGAGGCAAGTGTCACAGGAGAAGTTTCTGGAAGCTTCCATTGCCTCTCCACCTCGCGGAATGACACTACCATTTGCCATTTCTTGCCCATCACACCCCATAGAAGGGCTTTTTGAAATGCAATGCACCCACACAGTGTACTTAGGTGAGATGCAACGCACTTGGCCAGTGGAGCAGCTGAAATGATCCTGTTTTGACCAATTCTGGGCAGCTTTTCATGGAGAACTTCTGGGAGAAGCTGTAATCTGTTGACCTTGTTCCTTTAGGGGTTAGAACAAAACTTTTAGGCACTTAGGATCCCTTGGTTTATGGACATTTCATGCTTGGGGTTGTAGTGACCAAAAATGTCTATAACAGCATCTTCAACAACTTTTCTTCAAAAAGCCATAACTTCTTCATCCAGAAGCCGTTTTTTTTGAATCAGACTAATTTTTCGAGATCTTTCTATTGAAACACTTAGTTTTAGCATCTATAGCTTTAGTTTCTATTAAAATGGAAAGTTCATGCGAAGTTATTCTTGATAGCACCAACTACTTCCAATGGTGGTCCTACATTGTGGATTTACTTAGAAGTAAAAGTCTTTACAAAATAGTTTCAGACCAAGAAACTAAACCTAAATATGAAGGTAAGGTAGCCAAATGGGAAAATAGACAAGATCAAGCACGTGGGTTGATAGGGATGTCTATTTCTCCAAACTTTAGATTCCATATCACAGAACTTGATATCCCTAATGAAGCAATGAAACAACTCACTAAAGTTTTTGGAATTAAAAATGAAATTAGAGCCCATCAACTCAAAAATGAGTTGCTTACATTGGACCCGAATAATTTTTCTTCCATTGAAACTTTTTTTTTCCAAGTTCAAGACCCTTAGACTTCTCTTGGAAGGTGTTAAGGTTAAGAAAGAAGATGGCAACCTTATCTATTCCATTCTTACTAAGTTGGGACCAGCCTACTCTGTGTTTGTTTCCACCTTATTCTACTAGAGAAGCATTTATTTCTCAAGGACAAGACTAAAAGTCCCCCTCTTTTGATGCCTTTTGTGATTCTTTAATAAGAGAACAAGAAAAACTCTTACATCTTGGTCTTCTTAATCTTGGAAACTCTTCTAACAAAGCCTTACCTGCCCAACAACAACCAAATTCAAACAATCCTAAGAAGCGGTATGCTAAAAATAATGGTCCTAAACCAAACAGGGGTCCTAAGAAATTTCAGTCTCAAAATGAAAAATCAATTCAACAAAATGATAAGGAAAATAAAAACAAAGGGAAGAAGACTGATAGACATTGGAACTTTTGTAATCGAGATGGCCGCTTAGAATCCAAATGCTTTAAGAAGATGGAAGCCTTGGAAGTAGCAATGAAGAAGCATAACATCCATTTGGAGCACTCTTAAACTTCAACTTCATCTGTAGGAATTACACTTTCTGCATGTGGTTGTCAAGCATCTCGGTTTGGTTATGCACTAAATGTATCTTCTTCTTCTCATTCTCATGAGTGTCTCATTGATTCTGGAGCTTCTTATCACATGGCCAAAAACAAAGCCATGTTTTCTTATTTAAGTGATTGTAACACCAAAAATATATATGTTGGTGATGATAGATCTCTTAGTGTTGTAGGGACTGGAGTTGTTCACCTAGAAAATGGTCAATTTAATGATGTATTACGTGTTCCAACCTTATCCTGCAACCTTTTATCTGTATATCAGATAACTCATTCAAGTGAAGGTAAAATCGTTGAATTTTCACCTCACGATGTTGTAATTAAGGACCTAATAGATCTTAAACAGATTTTAGCTACTGGCATTGCTGATGGTTCTACAAGGTTGTATAAGTTTAACAACATTGGGTCATCAACTCTTCCCTCTATATTTGTTGCTCATAATGATGAAGTAAGAAAACTTTTACGTGAGCTATTTGGTCACTTAAGCTATCACTCCCTTCAAAATCTATGTAAAGAAAATATGGTGACAGGTCTTCCTATGGTATCTTACAGAGATGGTGTTTGTTCCAGATGTGTACTCGGAAAACATCATTAGGAGAATTTTGAAGAATGTTCCCCTTGGCATGCCTCAACCCCTTTACAGCTTGTTCATAGTGATTTATGTGGTCCATTTCTAGTTGTTTCATTCTCTGGCTACAAGTATTTCTTAACTTTCATTGATGATTTGTCCAGACGCACTGGGTATACTTCTTAAAACTCAAGAGTCAAGTATTTAACATGTTCTTGGCCTTTAAGGCCTTTGTTGAAAAACAATCTGGACATCAAATTGTTAAGCTAAGATCTGATAATGGCGGAAAATATTTTAACAACAAATTCATCAACTTTTGCACTAAGAATGGAATTCAAATGCAACGTACTGTTCCATATACTCCACAACAAAATGGTGTCGCTGAAAGGATAGGCTCTAATGCCTCCTTCCTTCTCCTATTGTGTCATATTTGTACATCCTTCAATCCTATCCCAAATTGTCCTTAAGGGAGGATATTAGGATATTCTGACACATAGGAAATAGTAAAGTATAGCTTGGTCTAGTGTAGAGTTAGGTAAAGTGTGTTTCTTTACTATGTACTTTTGTAACTTACAATCTGATGGTCATGATATGTTCTAGACATGAAGTGATCCGATGGTTCATTCTCTCTTTGGTATTACTGACACTTGATCCATGGCTTAACACCTGATTGGTCCGTGATCTCTATTTAAAGAGCATGGAGGGTCATTTGTAGGGTGACCGTTCATGAGAGAAGCTTATGTAAATTTTCTTTCTTTTATTAATAAATTTCCTGAAGTGGCTGCGTTGGAAGAGGCTATGGAATATTTCCCTCTTTGAGGGTTTTAACCACGTCAAGAATACTGGTGTATTGATCTGTGATCTGTTTGTGAGCAGCGTCCTTTAGTGTTCTATCTGAGGAACTTACCTTGTAAATTCCTACAACATAGTGGAAACATCCACTTAAGAAGAGACCTCCAGTAGGGGGAATTTTGAGCTAATTGTGTAGATGAAGCACATGAAGCCATACCTCCAGGTGTGAGGTGGGGCGATATCAAGCAATGCTCCAGGAGTGCATAAATTTGGGTAGGGCTCATTTAGGTGTTTTTGTCTCATGGATCATTACCTTATTACGGTGGCCCATAGTATTTAGTAGTAGGAGGATCAATGTTAGCTAGATACTAAGGAGTATAGAGCATAGTTGGAATTAGAGAAGGAGGCTCAGTAGCAGAGTCATCAATAACACAATCTTCCCAATAGAAAACTACAGACTCATTCAGTGATTATTTTTATTTATTTTTTATTCTCAATCGCAGATGTTGTAGTAGAAGTAGTAATAGTGAGATTTGTTGCATGCAGTACATTCCAAATATGCTGGATTGAGGTATATGTGAATCCATTTCTTTTTGATAGGGAGCGTTGAAAATGGCAACAAGGAAATCCTGATTTAATTTTCCCTTGAATTAAATTAGGAGAAAATTGTAATTCCACATCACAAGACAACAATACTTTCTTAACTAAGTTAATTTCACTTATTTGGATTAGTTAATTTGATTTTAGGGCCTAACTTGATTCATGTAGAGTGGTTCCTAATTTTAGAAGCCTAGGTTGAGTTTAATTTGATTTGTAATAGTTTAATTCAGTTAAACTGAGTTAACATTAGTTAAACTAGTTCCAACTATTGGAGGAACTAGTAGGAGGTCTAACAGTGGGGTGCAACTATAGTTTTCAACCAGTTAACTGATAAATTATCCATAATTAACTCATGCATGCATGAAATTCAAGTTACCCACTTGAGATTGGAGTTCAAGGGAAGTGTAATATTGGTTGTATAATTTTTCGAGTTGTACAGGTCACTGGTGCATGCAGTCAAAAAAGGGCCTATAGGGATTGTAAAATTCATGATGGGGATTTCCTTAATTAATAGGGGGCTAATTCCTTGAGAAAAAATGCAAGGAAATAGGAACTTGGAAGGCATTAGAATTGTCTACGTATTGGCCAAAGTCAGCTTGTGAGATAGTGAGATAGATTATACTTGTGCAAAGATTTTTCAGGCTTGAACAAGCATTGTATTTCTTCTATATTTTCAAAGTAATGAAATATAGATAGGAAGGGTTTTTTAGCAGCTATTTTTCCATTATATAAATCTCTAAGCATACGTGATTGAATCTTATCTCATGTTTATGTTGTGATTTCTTGATCGATTCATTGTTTCCGTTGATGAGTAGAGTAGATTCAAGTCTTTTGTTTTAACATATTACATAAGCAATTTGAATCTACAAGGAATTTCTACATTTTTGAATAGGTCTTTAAATTCTTGGTCTCTTTATGTTCAATCCCAAGGATCCAGTTTTTAGGATGGAAAAGTCAGCTTGATGAAGCATTTTCTGCAGCCGTTCTAGCCTTTTCCATTCTTAGCTTCTGGCAGGGGTCAATTTTTACAATTAGGGAAAGCCTTGGAGAAGGGTTTTAGATCAATTTATTTTGTGAGCCAACTATGTTCCACATAACTACCTCTCTTGTTATACATTGATATAGCTCCTCTCAGTATAGGTTTAACTCTACGATCTCTTCTCTCGATTTCAATTTGATTCTCGTCCTCTATATTATGTAGTTAGCTACTTAGGCACTGACACAGCTCCAGGTGGTTCTCCCTCCCAATCCCTTTTGGTTTCATGAGGTTTAACTTTTTTGATCAATTCTTTGATCTCTCCATTATGGTTAGGATCCCTTATAATGCCATTGTCACTTGCTCTTTTCTCTTCTCTTCTCATCGCTTTCTCATCCCTAGGGGATCTTTCATTCATACCTAAAATGGTTCCACTAATCGAGACATAGACATGCCCCATCAATGTGCTCTTGCTCACCATGGGGTTGCTTATTATCTAGAACATGGGAAACATAGGTGTACTAAGGCATACGTCTGGGTAGAGAATTTGACTGTACAGTTTTGGGGGCTTCCTCCCCATCAATCTAGGAAGAGATTTCTGATGAATAACGAGAGATTTCCAATCAGAGATGCATTCTATTTGACACTGAGTGTTGTGAAGGAAAATCCCCTCTATGGGTAGAGGTGGGCCCTCTATCCCAATGAGTGGGTCTAGCGATAAACCAAACAATCTAATACTCACTTTCCTTGTTTATGCTTGATAAATGCAATAAGAAAGAGGAACCTACCTTGTTCTGAGGTTAATCGCTCGTTCCTCAGAGATATCTTTGAATATTTCGATCCAAGCCTCTCTGCTAAGTCATTCTTTATGTCCAAAAACTTGCAAGGAAGATCAAAGTACTATACAAGACATGAGAGCATATACAACATACATCAAGCATTAACGAATTAATAAATCAAGGAACATTAAGCTAAGCGCATGAATATTTACACAATTATGGAAAGTGAACATCAAATGTATATATTAAGAAACTAAAAAGGGAAGAATACAACCTATGCCTTGATGTTGAGGCCTTCCTTTGGGTAGATTTCCATGTCCAAGAAAAGTCTCTTCAAGCACTCCTTCTCCAAGCAATAATGGGAAGCATGTAAGTATAATATCAGCATATGGATGCAGTAATCAATGACCAAACATTTGGGAATGGAAGGGGGTGAATTTATAGGAAGGGAGAGGGAGTTAGGGATACAAAAAAGAGGGAGGAAGGTCAACATATCAAGGGGAAAGCCAATGATGATAAGATCAAGAGGCCCAAATGAGAGAGCTTGAACATATCAACAACAACCAATATCCATCTTGTAGAAATTCCATCTATAGATCAACTGATATATGAAATGTACTAAAGCATAAAACTAGATCTACTTCTACCATAAACTTTGCGGAAGCTTAATCACATATGAGTAGTATCAAACAAGAATAGATATAACTTAGAATGAGAAGAAATCACACATAACACAGAAATATAATCCGGGGAAAGCCTCAACCTAAAACCCCACTCTCTATATTATCATACAAGTGGAAAATAGTCACAGAATTACACAAAGCCTTAGCTTGGAACCTATCCAGCTCTCAGTATAATCCCTCTGCTGCTCATAGATAGTCAAAGGCCTCTCACAAACCTTCTCCTCTATCCTCCAAGCCTCCTATTTCCTTGCGCAGTTTTTCCTGGGGTCCAGTGCTTCCACATATGTGAATTCCCACCTCACACTGCTCACTTGGCCTAGTAGTAACTGTGTAATCCTGCAGGAGATAAATCCTTCTGCATGGATGAGTTTCCTTTATAGGAAAAATGCATCTAGCTAATAGTACATTTTCCCTCCTCTGATCTCAACTGGGTCTCTGACTGAACTGACATGCATGAGTTATTTATGAGAGAATATTCAGTTATCTGAAGTGCAGCAGTTACATGCATGCAAACATTAACTAATTGAACTCACAATTAATTCAACAAACTGTTTGAATTAATCTAACTAGACTTGACTTAGTTAACTGAGCCAACTAATTACAACTTAATATTACAACTCATCCTTATCTCTTTAACTAATGGATAAATTCCTCGATTAATAGAGAAATTGTTGCATTTCCCCACATAGACTTCATGTTTGATTTTCCTTAACTAATTAACTCAAGATGAATTAATTAATTATTTTAGAAATAGCTGCTAAGATCAAATTCGAATTTTACTTCTCTATTTTAGTTCAGGGACTAACTAAAATAGGAATCTATCTCGAACTGCTATTTTTAGCAATTTTATTTATAGCACTTCCATTTTTCATTCCTTGCTGCTATGTCCAACACTAGTACCCGAACTACTATTTATAACAGTGCTGTTTTTAGCACTTCTATTTTTAGCATTTCTTGTTGCCATTTTCAACACTCCCTCTCAACAAGAAAGGCATTCAACTCAAACCCGATCTGGAACCTTTGGAATGTTCTGCATGCAACACATCTCCCAAGTGTTGTTGCTCCAGCAACTCTAGAAACAAAAAAGCTCCCAACTGACCTCTCTGTTGGGCTAGAAACATCCTCTGATGCTGAAGCTCCCTCTGCCGCTAACAAGTGCTCCCTCTCTAACATTTGAGCTATTGCAACACTCCATGCATCTTGCACCATTTCACACCTCTTTGTTCCATCCTGCACTGGTGCAACACTCCTATGCCTCTCGCATTGTTACAACCTGTTAGCTCTACACTATCTTGAGATTCCTGCACTATAGTTGTCTCTGCCGCTCCATCCGCATCTATCTCTACCCACTCAGCTAGTCCTGCTACTCCTCATCGGGGCTCCCGTAGCAAGGTCTAATCAAAGAGGTTGGGTACCTCAATGATTCTACCCCTATTCCAGCCTTCATGGGACAATCACTCCACAACGCCACACCTCCCACCTAGAGGTATGACTGCATATGATCCCTCTGCCCACTTGGCTCGAAATTTCCCCCTACTAGAGGTCTTTGGATGAATGGATGCCTCCACTCGATCTCCTCTCAGCTTCTCTAGTTGTGGTTTCTCCACAACCTCCTAAAGTTGTTTCACCAACTGTGGCTTCTCCACAATTGTCTAAGACTTCTTCTGGCACTGCATTTTGAGAGGTAGTGTACTCTCCCTCTCAACCACCAAGTCTCCATCAGTTTCCTTGCTCCTCAAGGCTTTGCATGCATCTTGAACCTCAAGATCATACAGGTTCTTGACTCGTGAACCAATCTGCTTCACCTGTCTCGTGGTGATGTGTCGAAGGAAACCCTTTCCCTTACTGAAGACTACATCATAGCCCTTATCTTCTAGCATGGTGATCGACACCAAATTTTTCTTCAGTCCTGGTACATACTTGACATCGGACATGGTAATGCGAGCTCCATGCTCCCTTTGAAAAATAATTGTTCCTACACCTAAGACACTATACTTTTCATCATTACCCATCGCTATGAGTATCTCGAGATCTTTCTCCTCCAAGGTACTGAACAAAATCTTGTCGTCGGTCATGTGGAAAGAAGCTCCACTGTCAATAAACCAACCACTTCCCACCATGGATGAAACGATGCATGCGAAAAGTGTGAAATCCAACTCGAACTGTGAGGCTAGTGCCTCACCTTCTGATCCTTCCACAGATCCCTTCTTTGATTTCCTCAGTGGAGAATTTGTAGAAAAATGGCCCACTTCATGACAACGAAAACATCACACTTTTGATTTGTCAAACTTCTTCCCTCCATGGAAAGAACTGGATTTGGGATGAGAATCCTTGTCCTTCCATTTCTTTGCCTTACTCACTAAGGTGCAATTTTCTTCATCCTCCTTGGATGAATAACCATCTCTAATGCTTCTTCTTATCTCCTCCTGCATCAGATCCGACCAAAGTCGTTCCTATTCTGGCAGTTTCTCTCTTCCATTTACCAAGTCTTGGTAGCTATGCTAGCTCTTAGGGAGACCAAGGAGAGCAAGACTCACTATGTCATCATCGGCAGTCATGATCCCTATACTTCCAAGCTCATCCCTGCAGGAGGTGAGCTTGTTCAGATACATAGAGATCGTGTCGCCCTTTTCACACTTGATCTTATGAAGTTTGTCTTTCAGCGCCAACTTCCTCTGATCGTTGCTATTCTGATATAGATCTTTCAATGTTTTCATATCGAAAATGGTGTCTTCTTCCCATTGAAGCTCAAGACAATGTGGTCTCAAACTCCCTGCAGGAGGATTCTCCTTGCTCTAGCCACACATTGCTTCCATTCCACCAGTTGAGTAGCATCAGTCAGCTTAGGGACTTCTTGATCAATGAATTCCTTTAGACCATTATCCTCTAATACTGCCTCAATGCGATCCTTCTAGACTATATAATTCGAGCTGCCATCAAGGGCATACTCGAGTCTTAAACCACTGAATTCCATCAGTGAAACTGAGATGTGATAAGAACTCGATTTCTATATTTAGGAACCACGAACTTTGAACTTCTCCTTCTTGTATACTGTTCTTCACCTTGATCACCTTTGCTCTGGTACCATGTAGAATTTTTCTACAAATTAGCTAGCTCTTATACCATGTAGAAATTCAACCTATAGATCAACTAATATATGCAATGTACTAAAGCATAAAACTAGATCTACTTCTACCATAAACTTTGCGGAAGCTTAATCACATATGAGCAGTATCAAACAAGAACAAATATAACTAAGAATGAGAAGCAATCACACTTAACACAGAAATATAATCTGGGGAAAGCCTTAGCCTAAAACCCCACTCTTTTTATTATCATACAAGTGGAAAATAGTCATAGAATTACACAAATCTTTAGCTCGAATGCTATCCAGCTCTCAGTATAATCCCTCTGCTACTTATAGATAGTCAAAGGCCTCTCACAAACCTTCTCCTCTGTCCTCCAAGCCTCCTATTTCCTTGCGCAGTTTTTCTTGGGGTCTAGTGCTTCCACACATGTGAATTCCCACCTCGCACTGCTCACTTGGCCCAATAGTAATTGCGCAATCCTAAAGGAGATAAATCCTTTTGCATGGATGAGTTTCTTTTATAGGAAAAATTCATCCAACTGATAGTACACTATCCCTCCTCTGATCTCAACTGGGTCTCTGACTGAACTGACATGCATGAGTTATTTATGAGAGAATGTTTAGTTATCTGAAGTGCAGTAGTTACATGCATGCAAGCATTAACTAACTGAACTCACAATTAATTCAACAAACTATTTGAATTAATCTAACTCAACTTGACTCAGTTAACTGAGCCAACTAATTACAACTCAATATTATAACTCATCCTTATCTCTTTAACTGATGGATAAATTCCTCAATTAATGGAGAAATTGTTGCATGTCCCCACATAAACTTCATGTTTGATTTTCCTTAACTAATTAACTCAAGGTGAATTAATTAATTATTTTCAAACCACTGCTAAGATCAAATTCGAATTTTACTTCTCTATTTTAGTTCAAAGACTAGCTAAAATAGGAATCTATCCCGAACTACTATTTTTAGCAATGCTATTTATAGCACTTCCATTTTTCATTCCTTGCTGCTATGTCCAACACTGGTCCCTGAACTGCTATTTATAGCAGTGCTATTTTTAGCACTTCTATTTTTAGTATTTCTTGTTGCCATTTTCAACACAGCTCCCCGTTCCTAAAGGTTCTAGTGAGTGAAGATTCTCCTCCAGTTTGGGAAATCTTGCTAGAAGGAGTTTAGCGCTATTTTTCCTATGAAAACCCACACTGACAGCATGAGTGTCTAACTGAGCAACTTGCCATCAACACGGGCAGGCAATGGATCAAAACGCACTCATGCCAAAAGGTAAGTTTTTAGGCAATTTTCTCCAAAATGATTTCAGGGCATCTTTCCTTTGATTCTTCAGGGAGATTTTGGTCTGTATATCATGATGGATATTCAGAACAATAGTCAATGTTTTGGCACTTCGGGATACGACACGGGAAGTGAATAGGAGATATGAAAAAATATTGTGTAACATTGAGGTTCTTGCAGATGTTGCAAATTGTGCTCCTAACATTAGGTACATGCATGGTCAGTATAACCAATACATGTACATGGGGAACATCTATTAAAACATGAAGGTTATACTTGGTAAATAATTTAAGACATATATCAAAGCTGAGAGGATATTTTCCTCTCCTTGGATCATATGTAATGTCAAATGACAACATTGTATAGTCCATTCGGGTGCATTGAGAATCACATAGGCATTCCTCTAGAATATTGCTTCTCTAAGAAGCAACCAGTAAGTTATTGTTGTATAAGTGATGGATTTAAGAAATTCCTCTTAGTTGGTCTATTAATGTTATGATTTCATTTCTTATGTTTCAGTTCTTTTTCTAGTTTCCTCAAGGCCTTGAAGGCCTAGTTTTTAGCTTATGTATTTTGGAACTTTCCTCACTTGGTCATGTTTTGTCCTCTATATGTTTGAAAAGATGGAGTTTTTTTATTTGGTCAAGTTTTACAGGTGATTTACCACTCTAGATTTCTTTGATTTAGCATGTATTATTAGATTTGAAGGAAATACAAAACATTACATTACACACTGATCCAAGAGGATCCTCAAAATGCTCAAAAGTTTATAGTCTTAGAGGCTCATGAAACTAGTGCCAAGTTGAAGAGCTCGTTGTGCTAATTCTAGTGGTATATTCGTTTTTCAAAATGGTCTCTATATGAGGGAGAAAACACGTTCTGAAGTTTTTCCCAAACACATAAAAAATGTGCCAGAGTAGGCCAAGTGGCAGTCTCACAATAGGGCACGTGGTAGTCTCATGGTAGGACACATGGTAGTCAAACCAGGAAGAGGGGTTGTGGGTCGAACCGGCGACCTCCAGGTTGACACCACAAAATTTTACCAACGAGCCACACATTAACTTTATTAAGTATGGGTGCAATGCAATATTTAAAGGTTGGGTAAGTTGATATAGTGGGAAGGGTTGGTAGATCCCACCATATCCAGTGGCCCGCCAAACCTAAATTTTGTTTATCAACGCTCCAAAGTTAATGCTCATCACACAACAACCATGGTATATGGCACCACGGTTATGGCAGAGCCTCCTCATATCACATATGGATTAATATATATATTCCAAAGTTAAAACGTTGGTTAAAAAAAATCTCAGATGGAGCAGGATTGATATGTTACAAAGCTAATGTTTAAACTTTGGTTATAAACTATCTGCCATGGGGATTCATCATTGGTACAATGTTAAAACTATTGTTTAATAATATGCAATATTTAATAGTCCATAGGGAGATTTACGAAGCCATCGGACTATTGTTATATGTTGGTTAAAGCCATATGTTATATATGGTATGGGCGGTATTTTAATCAACTATGTCAATACATATTGTTGCAACCTATTGCTATGTTAATACATACAATTGTAAACAAATCCTGGGAGGCATGTGGGTTTGACCACGGGATATTCCCGTGTATTTATAAAATGTTTTACCACTGCGCTAGTGTCAATGGAGTTGTAAAGAGTCGAATATGTATTAGTTTTATCAATGCCTGTATATGCCTTTTGAGGCATAATTTGGCCAATATTGGGCCTTTTTGTAATCTGAAAGTTGCGTTGGGACGTTGAGGCCTATCTTTTGACAGTAGCCATTGATGCCTATGAGCAGATTCTAGAATGGTGAATCTTGATGTAAAGAGACATTATGAGCATTTTCAATACATCATACGTCCACTGGAAGAAGGCCTGAAGATGTAGTCCAGGAGGGAAGAACTCCTTCATAAAATTTGTTGTGTTTGCTTCTTATTTATGTTGTTGATGGTTGATTTAAGATTTCAAGTTTTTTAGTTTAAGGCACATAAAAAATCAATTTTCCTTATTTTTTCACTTAAAAGCAACATTAGTTAATATTTGGTGAAATTGTGCAAATAGTCAATTCTGTTGTTTTTGGATCATATTTTGGTATCAGAGTGAGGTTAATCATGTATAAGTAGGATATTTTCCAATGTGAATGATGACTAGATCTAGGTTGCGACATGGAGAAGGGAAACTTGAGAAGATAAATCCAAAGATTAGAAAGAGGAAAGTCTCTCAAAAGTTGAAGATGGGAGAGCCAAATGAAGGAGAAGCTCCTAAAACAAAGATCGAGCAATATCAACAAATGTTCCTTAATATGTAAAGGATGATTGAAAATCTTTATGAAGATAAGAAGACTAGAGATGGATCTTCATCTTCTAAAGGAAAGAAAAAGAAAAAGGGCCAAGAAAAATCCGATGGTAATGAACCTCCTCCTCCATATTTCTCTTCTTCTTCTTTATTCTCTTATCATTCAAGTTCAGATTCAAACTCACAAAAGAAGCGAAATAAATATCATTTTTTGAAGCTTGATGTTAAGTTTGAATTACCAATATATGATGGTGAAATGAATACTGGAAATTTAGATAACTAGATAAAGCAACTTGAGGTGTATTGTCGAATTCAAAATGTTTTGATGAATCTGCAAAAAATTATTTAGCTACACTTAGTATGGGAGGAACAACTTTGTTTTGGTGGGAAAGTAAAACTCAATCAGATTTGAAGCTAAAAGGTAAAATTTTCTCTTCATGGTCTAAGGTTGTTAAGGCTCTAAGAAAATAATTCTATCCTTTATGATATATGCAATAGGTTGTAATGGATTGGGAGCATTTAAGGCAAGGTAAAGGATAGAGTGTGCAAGAGTTTACTCAAGAATTCAAGAAAAAGGCATTAGCAGTTAATGTTCCATTAAATGCATGGGAAACTTTGTTAAAGTATATTGGAATTTTTCATTCTTATTTGTGACATACTTTGCTTATGTTTAATCCAACTAAATTTGATGAAGTGTGTGTACAAGCCATTCATATTGAACCACATGGCAGACCTTTTCAGTCAAACTTTTCAAAGAAACCATTCAAGCATTCAGAGAAAAAAGATTCCAAAGAATGCAAGGGAAAGAGTAAGTTGAAAGGGAAGAAAGTGGAAACAACTAAGAAGGAAGGAGAAAGGCCTACTTGTACTCATTGTCAGAGGGTTGGACATGATGACTCCAAATGTTGGAAGATTCAATCTAAACTTAAACCAAAGAAGTTACTTAAGAAGAAGGGTGAATGAAAGCTAATTCTGTAGTCCAACAAGATTTGGGATCTGACTCTGGTGATGAAAAGAATATTATCGCTATGGGTCTGACAGGTAATCCTTCTAAAACTAGCTCTAGTTCTACTTGTTCTACATCTTCTTCAAAATCTAATAATATGATTGAAGAAAAGAAGAGATTTGAATTGTTTCACATAAGGGTCATATCCAAGCACACTAATATAGACACATTATTCGATAATGGATCACAAGAAAATCTAATTTCTAAGGTACTAGTAAGGAATTTTGGATTGGAAACTAAAAATCATCCAAAACCATACCCTTTAGGATAGTTGAAAGAAAATACTCATATGCAAGTCACAAAATAATGTCAATTAAGGTTTGCAATTACAACTACTTTTGTTGATGAAGTTGGGCTAGAGTTGATTCCTTTGGATATATGTGGAGTTGTGTTGGGTAGTCCTTATATTTATGATTGAGATGCCATATTTCATAGAAAGGGGAATAAGTATCATCTCTTTAAAGATGGAATTGAATACGTTGTCAGGGCATACAGAATTAAGATAAACTTGGATTTAATCAATGTCAGTTAGATGAAAAGGTTAATAAATTCAAGTAAATGGTTTATTCTCGTGATTGTTAAAGAACAACCTAAATATAAGTATGATGCTTTTCAAGGGTTCAATTCTCACTTTAAGGACAAATTGGTTGAAATAGTAGATTCTTACAAAGAATTGTTTAAAATACCAAAAAATTTACCTCCAAAATGAGAAATCCAACATGAGATTCAATTACAATTTGATTTCCCTCTCCCAAACTTTGGCATGTATCATATGTCAGTCATAGAAAATGAAGAGATTAAGAAACAAATTCAGGAATTGGTTGATAAAGGCTTTATTCAACCTAGTTCTTCTCCATGTGGATCATCGATCATATTAGTCCCAAAGAAAGGCAGAAGTTGGAGAATGTCTTTTGATTTTAGAGCCTTAAATAAAATCACCATTAAGAAAAGGTATCCTCTTCCTAGAATCAATGATTTGCTTGATCAGTTAAAGAATGTTGTTTACTTTACAAAACTATATTTAAGAAGTGGTTATCATCATATTCGTATTGCAGAGAATGATATATGGAAAACTACATTTAAGACTAGACAGGGGCTTTTTGAATGGTTGGTTATGTCGTTTGGGTTATGAAATGCTCCAACAACTTTTATGAGAGTGATGAATGATGTTTTTCATCCTTTTATTGATAAGTTTGTCATAGTCTATCTGGATGATATTCTTATTTTTAGTTCAAGTTTGGAAGAACATGTAAAGCATGTTAAACAATTTTTTGATGTGTTGCAAAGAGAGAAATTGTATCTCAAACTCTCTAAATGTGAATTTGTAAAAACTTCCTTGGTATATCTTGGTTACATAGTTGGAGGTGGTCAGCTAAAAATAGATCCAACTAAAATTGAAGTAATTCTTAAGTGGCCAAGACCTCAAAATGTGATGGAAGTTAGAAGTTTCTTGGGTGCAGTTCAGTATTGGAGGAATTTTATTTCTCATTTCTCTTTTATTACATCACCACTTCATGCTTTAACAAGTTATAAATTCTCTTTCCAGTGCGAAGGAAAACAAACAAAAAAACTCATTTGATACTTTAAAGTAGAAATTTTTTACAGCTCCAATATTGGGTTTAATAGACCTTCAACAACCATTTGAAGTAGAAACTGATGCTAGTGGGTATGTAATGGGTGCAGTATTATTACAAAAAGGAAATCCTATTTTTTCATTCAGAAACATTTTCTAAAGAAGTTGCTAACTATCTAGCTTATGATAAATAATTAAATCCATTGGTGGAAAGTGTTAAAAAATATAAACTTTATTTAATGGGCAAATAAATAGTGATTCATATAGATCATCAGCCACTTCAGTACCTTCAATCACAAACTAAGTTGCAACAGTCTCGACATTATAGATGGATGGGGTTCTTGCAGTAATTCAATTTAGTAATCAAATATAAGAAATGTACCACCAATAAAGTAGTTGGTATGTTATCAAGACCTTCTTTGAATGTTTTAATTATTCTGCAAAACAGTTCTTTAGCACATGAAAGTGATATAGAAAAATATGCTACATATACTAATTTTAATGTTGTTTATGAATCACTAACTCATGGTGCTCAGGTGGAAGAAGTGAATTCTCATGTTCATGATAGGTTATTGCACCATCTTGGCAAGTTTTGCATACCACAAGGAGAAAGAGTGCATGTGACCAGGGAACCACATCTTTCTCGTTTTTCAGGGAATTTTGGCGTAGGTTCTTCTACTAGCAGATCTCCTTTTAAAACATGTTTTGGGTACCTTCCAAAATCACCAATGGACTTCATGTTTGGTGAAGAAGCTAAGGAGGATGGACATGGAGATGCTGACAATGAAATAAAGTTCATTCAAGGCATCCAAAAGTTTCATGAAGCGCTGCAGGATCAATTGGAGAAAAAGCAAGTCAAGTACAAATTGCATCATGACAAGCATCAGATGGATCATCACTTCCAAGTTGGTGATCAAGTATGGCTATAAATCAATAAATAAAGGATGAAAGGTGAAGGTAAAAATTTGAAACCTATAAAGTATGGTCCTTGTAAAATTATTGAAAAGATTGGAACAATGCATTCCAGATGAATTTTCCTCCATACATCCACATATATTCAGTTGTAAATGTTGAAAAATTGAAGTTGTATGAACCTCCTATGATCATGGATCCAGAGGAAAATGCTCAAATTCCAACCGTAGATGATTTTTCACATGAATGTATGACTAAGTTAGAGGAAGATACCATCTTGGATATGAAGGTCCGCACTTCTAGTTGAGGAGATGTCGAGTATCTTCAAGTGGGACTCAAAGGCATGAATCCAAGCAAAGCAAGGTGGATGGAGATCAAAAGGGTGAGGGAGTTGTATCCTAACCTCATGTATTTGTATATCCAAAATTTTGGTGGTCCAAAACCTTCCAGTGGAGAGGAATGATCCAGGAGGATCCTTGAAATGTTCAAAATTTTACATATCAGAAGCTCATGAAACCAATGCCAAGTCTAAGAGCTCGTCGCGCTAATTCTGGTGGTATATTCGGTTTTCAAAATAGCCTCTGTGTGAGGGATAAAATGCATTCTGAAGTTTTTTCCCAAACAGGCAAAAAATGGGAGTAGGCCAAGTGGTAGTCTCACATTGGGGCACGTGGAAGTCTCACAGAAAGACACATGGCAATCAAACTAGGTGGAGGAGATGTGGCTCAAACCCGCGACCTCCGAGTCGAAACCACAAACTTTACTAGTGAGCCACGCATTAACTTTATTAAGTATGGTTGCAATGCAATATTTCAAATTTGGTTAAGTTGATATGGTGGGAAGAGTTGGCAGAGCCCGGCATATCTGTCAGCCTGCCAAACCCAAAGTTTGTTTATCGGTGCTCCAAATTTAGCGTTCATCACACAACAACCATAGTATATGGCACCACAGTTATGGTGGAGCCTCCTCTTATCACATAGGGATTAATATATATTCCAAAGTTAAAACATTGGTTAAAACAAATCTTAGATGGTGCAGGATTGATATGTTACAAAGCCTATGTTTAAAATTTGGTTATAAACTATGTGCCACAAGGATTCATCATCGGTACAATGTTAAAACTATTGTTTAACCATATGCCATACTTAATATTCCACGGGGAGATTTACAAAGCCGCGAGACTATTGTTATACATTGGTTAAAACCATATGTTATATATAGTATGGGCGATATTTTAATAAACTATGTCAATACATATTGTTGCAACGTATTGCTATGTTAATCCATACTATTGTAAAATAATCCCTAGAGGCCCGCAAGTTTGACCCCAGGACCTTCCCGTGGATTTATAAAAGGTTTCCACACTGTGCTAGTGCGAATGGAGTTGTAAAGAGTTGAATATGTATTAGTTTTATCAATGGCTGTAATATGCCTTTTGAGGCATAACTTGGCCAATATTGGGCCTTTTTGTAATCTGAAAGTTGCAATTGGAAGTTGAGGCCTATCTTCTAAGAGTAGCCATTGATGCCTGTGAGAAAATTCTAGAATGATTAATTTTGATGTAAAGAGACTTTAGGAGCATTTTCAATACATCGGACTCCTATTGTAAGCGAATCCAAAGATGTAGTCCAGGAGGGACGAACTCACTCATCAAATTTACTGTGTTTTCTTCTTATTTCTGTTGTTCATGGTTGATTTCAGATTTCAAGTTTTTGAGTTTAAGGCACACAAAAAATCAATTTTCCTTATTTTTTCACTTCAAAGCAACCTTAGTTAATATTTGGTGAAATTGTGCAAATAGTCAATTATGTTGTTTTTGGATCACACACACACAAAATAAAAATAAAAAACAAACTAATTACAAACTTTAAATTCTTATTTGGCCTCTTCCCAAGAGGCAATCCCATATATCATATGTTAAAATCGTAAACTATAACATACACTCAATTAGTAATTTTTGCAGAGTGAACTAATGCTAAAATTAGGCATAGCAATAGTTCATAACATTAAATGTTTAGGAGATATATGTATACTCCATAACCCAATCCACAGTTGATAACCCTCCATCATCACCTTATAAATGTTAACATGATTCATCACATTATGAATTCTATCATGATCTTACTCACCTCAACTTTCACAAAGTCACTGCTTGAGAAAATTTGGAAAACTAAAACCCACAAACCAAGCAAAAGAACCTTTGTAGTAAATTAAGCTAGTAATTTATTCTTGCATTCTTCTTTATGAGGGAAGAATCCTAAACCTACGACAAGTGAACAGGTAAGTGATAAGAACCATTAAATGATGTTTTCTCTAATATTATTTGTGTTCCTACAATCCATTGTTTTTTATCAACACATGAGGTTTGTTATTTGTTTTGCAGGTTTGTATGGCACTGCCACACAAATCTTGTTATTTATTTTGTAGGTTTGTAAAAATTATAGTTAGGTAGATTCCATAGCTATATCCAAATTGAAATTAAATTAAAAATTATATACTTTACAAATGGCTAATAACAATTTCATTTATGCAAACAAACTTGGTAAAGGAGATTTTCGTTTGGTTAACAAGGTTATCTCCAAATTCATATATATTTACTATTTTTTTTTGAAAGGGTATTATCATATTTAATTAACTTTCATCATTGAGAAATATAGATTGGACATTTGTTTTGACAAGGAGTTTTGACAGAAGGTAGGAAAATTTGTATGCAGAGATTATTTGCAAAGAAAAGAGTTTTTGAGAGTTTTGACAAAGGATAGGGAAAAGAACTTGCACAAATATTATATATGTAATTATAGATAAAAAGAAGCACTTTTTTTATATTCATACCAAGCTACAAAAATGCTATTGAATATGTTTAATTGTACAATACCATCACTAACGAAGGGTTCTTGGAAGGTAAAATCCCAACCTAACAACAAGACCCATAGTGGGTAATGATTAGGGGCACCCAAGTGCTAACCAAACAAACTGATTAATGGCAATGCTCTTTTCCATTAAATGGTATGAAGTTAAATTCTTCCTAATTCTTTCGGGTGCTTTTGTTGTTTCCCATTTTCATCCCACTTCATCGAGATTAGAATTAGGCCTTTGGGAATTTATTCTTAACATGTCATTTAGACTCTTTTCTAATTATTTTTTAGGGTACTTTCTCTCTCCAAGGAATGAGCTAGATAATGACAAAAGAAAGGAAGTTTTGATATTTTGGTGGAGCACTTTGTACCTTGATTCCTTCCCTCAAAAGACATGATTTAGCTCTATAATTGAGGAGCAACTTTGGTGGAATTAATAAAGGAATCACAAGTGCCAAAAATTCCCATAGAAAATAGGCCCCATTGTATCTGAGGCACAATTATCTGGGAGCGAAAAGAAAGTAAGATTGCAATCTTTCTTTCTAGGTCTCCATTATAAGTAGGGAGAGTATTTCCTTCTCAAGGGAATAATTCTTTTTGGGCCTTGATTAGAGGGTTATAGAACCTGAGTGTAACAAACCTAGTGAAAATTTCATGTAATAAAAGTTAAAAAAAATAACCATGGATGAATGGGACAATTATTCCAAGTTGAATGTTGGTCAAGACATCCTAGGGGGTGTTCATTTTGGTTGTTTATGGCTAAGGAAAATGGCAAAAGAAATGGCTAAGGATTTGGAAAGGTAAAATGGCATTTTTGGCACAATTATTTATGAAAATAATGGAAATTAGGAGAAAAAGGAGGTGAAAGGTCATAGGTTGCATGTGAGGAAGAAAATGAAGGAAAATAATGGAAAATGAAGAAAATAGAGGCCTCATTAATAAAAAGTCTTCTGAGGAACAGTTGGTAACCTTTTGTCAGCTTAGCTTCATTATTCTATATCTCTCTCTCATACTCTTGGACACTTAGAGTTTTCTTGGAGCACTTCATCATTGGAGCAAGAAAGGAAAAAAAGGCAAGAGAAAGAAAATATAAAGTAAGGAAAGTGAGGATCAAGCAGCTACATCAGGCTTCATTGCAGGTATCAACTTGCATTTTTATTTTCCTTGCTAGATTTGGCATGAATGGGATTGCATGTGCTTATTTTCTACCATGGCATGGGTTTTCTAGTTGTGACAACATTTTCAGCCTAGCCTTTCCATTTCCTAATAGCTTTGATGAGATGGGTTCTCTCATTCAGTTTATGTGGGATAAACAAATTGGATTCGAAGCTGAGTGGGGTGGATATATGAATTGGAAAACACATGGTGTAGTGGTCCCTGAACCAAACTGAGGATGCACAAAGCCACTGACCCAGTAACCCTTAAACCAGACTGTGGGTTGTGGTAAAGCCATATTGTTTGCCTTGGTGGACCTAGAAATCCTTGTCGATGAATGGCGGGATATACGATAAAGCCAAGAGGTGGATTTTCTCTCCATTGGGCCTAGTGATTATGGGATGGAATGCATGGTAAATCATGGAGAGTATGTCTCGGTGTAGGGCCTAATGATCCCTGGATCATACTCCAGATGCACGGTAAAGCCTGAGAGACTAGGAGGCACTCAAATTACTCACGGTGTAGGCAGAGAACTCCAATGACATCCACATTGATTGGTGTTTTGATATGTTCTATAAGTCCCACATTCATTCTTGGAATATGGCATGGGGGTGATTGGCTGAAGAGAGACTTGCCTCAACCAATATATGGTCAGGTGGAACGTGGTAATCCCATCTTCGGTTGGTTCTTTGCACTGATTAATGAGAAATTCATTCCATTGATTTTCATGTGTAAATGTACTGATATAGATATTTGGATTTTGATGGCTAATATGTTTATTGTATTTTTCTCCCTATCACGTTGGTTATATGCACATTTTATGATAGGAGCTATGTATGGACCTCAGCATGTTTTTACTTGTATGTGAATGGATAATGTGTCTATGACCTAATAGATGAATATCACTACGAGAAAAAAGGACATTGGTGAGGGGCGAAAAATGTCACCATAAGCTCATTAGTGACGGTTAAAAAAGCCTTTGTCACCAAAAATTGAACATCACCAAAGGTGGCATCGCAAAATGTATAGGTGTTGTAGTGGTGACATTCAAGTTCCATCACCAATAATGATTTATAATGACGGATAGTGACCGTCACCATTTTTGTATGAGCAATGGTGACGAACCATAGCCTCCGTCACCAAAGGTGGTGTCGCCAAAAGTATAGGTGTTGTAGTGACATTCAAAGTCCGTCACCAATAATGATTTATAATGACAGATAGTGACCGTCACCATTTCATATGAGCAATGGTGACAGACCATAGCCTCCGTCACCAAAAACTGAACGTGACCAAAGGTTTCGTCACCAAAATTATAGGTGTTATGTTGACATTCAAGGTCTGTCACGAATATTGATTATAATGATGGATAGTGACTGTCACTATTTCACATAAACAATAATGATTTATTGTGATGGATATTTCATGGCCGTCACTATTGGTGCATATATATGGTGACGTTCGTTGACCGTCACCAAAAGTCGCATTGCCAAAAGTATAGGTGTTGTGGTGACATTCAAGGTCCGTCATGAATAATGACTATAATGACGGACAACAACCATCACCATTTCATATCAAAAACAACAATTTATGGTTACGGACCTTTGAGGGTCATCACTATTAATGTGTATATATGGTGGCATTCATTGACCGTCACCATTTCATATTTTGGTGAGGGTCAAATAATGTCACCAAAGCTCATTGGTGATGGTCAAAAGAACCTCCATCACCAAAAATTGATTGTCTCCATTCCATATGGATGTTAGGGAACGATGGAATCAAACCACCAACCTCCTTCTTGTAAAGCAGGTGCTCTTCCATTGAGCTAGCTTTAAAGAATTAGACTTTTAAAAATTAGACCTTGAAACTTCATAAATTATAAATTCTACAACTTTCAATAAATTGAAGTCTCAACAATATTTTACTAAACAAGCAAAGCAACATCGAAGTTGTAGGTCCCTACCTAATGGTTATGGAAGTTATGAAAAGTGGGTGGAGGGAAAAATAATTATGTATAATTAGAAAATCAATATGTTCAACTGAATACTCAATTAGAAGTGAAACTCTGAAGACATTTATAATCTATAAATGACCTATAACTAGAAAATGCACCAAATATTGCAAAGGAAATGTCATAAGTGGATAGCATATGGAAGAAGAACATTGATGAAGATAGATGCAATATGTTATAGGTTGAGTGAATGAAAAATATCAATGTTGTTGTTGTTTGGTGTTTAGATATCTGAATGATATCTAAACTTCTGTGAAAATGTAACACAAATCTTCGGAAACCATGAATGACATATGCTAAAACAAATAAAAATTATATATATATATATATATATATAAACCAACATGCAATTTGGAATTTCACAAGTACGCACTCAAAACATGACAACAACCAACAAATAGAAGAAATTGACTTGGACAGAAAGCAATAGCTTCACCTTCATTCTTGAGTTGCTTCTGTTTATTTGAATTTGACTTATGACATTCTTTATCTGACAACGAGTCAAAATCATCACTAGTATTAAATTCATCCGACACAAACTTTGGAGATCCCACTGACGTATGCGTTTTTGTTTCCATGCCTGAAAATCATGGAGATCCATGTGGATAGTAGAATAAGACGTGTGTATGCTTCTCAAGAACACATTCCTTATTAACCATTGTTACCTAACAGAAACCAAAGAGACAACACAATATCAGCGTACACAAAATCCCCTACCGAAATATATTCATAACTTAGATAAGAAGTCTAAAATATGTTCTTAATTAATAAACTTTGTATTTGAAAATTTTGTTTCTTTAGTTCTAAAAAAGACTATGTTGTACAACAATTCTGTTTATTTATCTAGGCAATTATATCATAGCATATGTCACATGGTAGCAATCTACAGTACCTAAAGTAAAAAGATAAATTTTCTCAAGAAAAAAGATTTGAAAATTTTATGTGTGTCATCAAAGCTTTAATTAGTTTAACAACAAACTAGTTGGAGTTTGAAAATCAAAACCATTCATAGGAAACGATCAAGACAATGGCCAAAGTCACTTTCATACAAATAAAGCTAGAATCACTATTGTCATTGCAGATAACTAAAATTTGGGCAGTGGTCTAACAGTTAGAGATTATTTGTGGGGAAGACTCATTAATATCATCACATCAGATAGCTTGTTATTCTCAAGTTCTACCTTTCAAGTGTTGATTTCTGCCTTGCCCTTTAAAGCACAATTTTGCCACTCCATTTGACTTTTTTTTTATCAAGAGAATTGGTAGGACCTTCCCATCCTCTGTTTTACATCAATCAATAGCCATTCATCATTTATATAAAGAATAACAGATACACAACAAAGGCCAAAGATGCACTTGTTGTATACCTATTTTCTAGGAATCATCTGACCTTACTGGTGCAAAGAGCTCACCCTGAAAAAATAGCATCCACATGGAATTTACAAAACTTTTTTAAATCAAGCTCCAAGTAAACCAATCAAAATATGAACATCCTTTTAATCAATAAAATCTCTGACTTAAAATAAAAGTGGCCTAGAATTGAATGTTATATCAACCATGTCAAGTAACTAACATCGGGTGAGAAATACAAGCCATGCATATTGGATTAGCGAAATAATTGATGTGATAAAGCTCAAAATCAAACAAATGACTTACAACTAAGAAACGCAAATAAATGACTTACAACTAAGACATGAGGTTTCCCTTTCAACCCTGTCATTAAATAACTCTTCTTTATGTCACAGACCATTAAAATTTTTCTGATACCAGGTGGAAGTGGTATTGTAACATTAACCTCTGATAGAGTCTGTGTCCATGACTACTTCTCAAGATCCACTCCATTACCAACATTTGGGGCTAGATAAGATACATGCAAAAACCATCAACATGAAAATGAAATCTACATCCTTGTAAAAAAATGGGAGGAAAAAAAAATCCACAAATTGAAACAGACTGTAGGATAACTCATTCCTACAACATGATTATCCTGTCATGAACAATAAAAAAATAAATCAGGAGAAATGTAATTTTTGCCACATTTTGACAATCATTTCCTTTTGCATATTCTATGAGAAATTGATGAAAAAAGTCAGCTAATCTTATCAACATCAAGATTATAGTAAAACATAAAGGAAGCCTTGCAACACATATAATCCTAAACATAAGTATCTATACATATAAGTATTTATTAAGGACAATGTATTTTGTGAAAATATGGAAGTCAAACCTTTGAAATAACAAAATTTATGTTACCACTGCCTTACAAAGTCCATTCATTCGAGTATTTATGAAGTCCATTCAGGAATTTCTTCAAAGTTCAAGGTTCAAACAATTAACATGTAGCCTAAAAAAATCATATTTGAAAAGGAGATAACCCAAAGATGTAGAGTATATATCTCACATTTATATATCCTAATTTCCAGACATTGAAATGCCACTTTTTAGCATACTATTGTGAATTCAACACAAAATGATAGAAAACAATATTGATGGTTATTTTTGTTTAAAATGGAAACTAGGGCCAAATTCCACGTTGAACAGCTCCTTTGGGGAATATAATTGTGGCATTTAATTCCTCTTTTCGAGAGGACCAAAATCGATCTAAAGATCGTCAAATTTGGATAAGTAGAAGTGGAATTTTGAATTTATGTTTCTCTCATGTAAATTATTTAGGTCAACCTCAACTATATGTCAGCTTAAGAAGATCAAAAGTCATGTCCCCTAAACTCCATTGAATTGTATATATAGAGGATAATTCTCTCTCATTTGGAGCACATCAATCAAAACAAAAAGATATCTCCGTGGCAGCGAAGATTAAGGAGGATAAATTCTGGTTATTATTGGGACTGTTTTGGCTAGGGGTTTGTCATAACAGGTCTGAGTTTGGAAGCAATGCTTCGCTTTGGTTAAGGACAATCTTATATATGGGTTGTGAATTGTTTCGTATGGGACTTCTTCCTGTATTTTGGCCACAACTAGAAGATATTATCACAGCTTGACCGCAGGCCTTGAATCACTTACCCAGGAAGCTGAAATACAATAAAAAGTCATTGAACTTATATGATAGTATTCAGGTGCTTGTTGAGGATGACATGGAAACTTAAAAATAGGCTAGGACTACTACAAATAATAGAGCCCTTGTAAGAAGAAAAAGGTTGCACTGTTTACAGAATTCAAGGGTTGGAGCATCATGCTTCAGAAGCCCTAATCCAAAACCATAGAGATAATATCAACGGTGACCTTAATGTGGTCATAAACCAGCTCCTTAAGCCAACAAAAGGGAGCATCATGTGAAATAAGGAAGGTCACAGTAGAAAGGAGGATTTTTGGATCAATCAACTTAGAAAGCAGTGGACTGTTGTTGCCCTAACCAGATCGATCTTGTACAACAATATGATTTGTCCTCTATGAACAAAATGCCTAGATTACAGGATTGAATGGATCTCGGAGAAGTGATGCTTGATCTTCATATTGACAAGTTATTTTATATCATTTTACTCACTCTCATTCTCTACTAAACATTTGATGATAATAATAAGAAGATTTGATGAAGGGTTTTCCCCATCTTGGGGTTTTCCCTTGCTTGAGCCATATTCTCGTGTCTTTCTATCTTGACTTGTCTTCTGCATCTATCATTTATGTTATTTCATCAGTTACTATTATATAATGTCTAATGTGATTGGTAAATGTATTAATGGGAATATGGTTGAATGAAGTATCTAACTTAAGCAAAGAACATGTTAACTGGAAATTAACATGGTATCGGAGCTTAGGTGAGAACAAGCCCAAGCTTAAAGAGATTGCAATCACTAAAGAATTTCATTGATACCTCCATCTCTTTGTGGTAAATCAAGTTAGAGTTTAAATCTGGGTTATTTCTAAAGGCCTTCTTCAAGCCCTAATCAGTAAACATGGGCACTGATCCTAAAGATATTCAACTATCACGGGCAAAAGTTAGAAGACAACAAGGTATGTTCTTGTACTTTATAACAATCTTACTCATCAATCTTAAGACTATATCATCATCGTAATATTATGGAAATATATTTTGTATGATCCCTGGAGGTAAGTTCAATCCTCTATAGATCTCTGTTTGAAATACTATTCTCATCTCTAGAGGACTGATCAAGTGCAGGATATATCTATCTAAGATATATCGAATACTTTAGATAACAAGTATAGGCTTGCATTCAGTCTATCATTAATTTTGAAGTTGAGATTCTTTCCTAAGAAGTTAGAGTTCTAGACATTGATCAAGAGTATCAAATCCTAGACCAAAACATATTTCAGAAGGGTCTCGGAATCTAAAATTCCTCCATCAAATTCTGAGCATGATCACCATGATCATTGATTAGTATCAACTATGCAACACCTATTCTCTCTATTAGTTCCTCTGGTTTTGGAAGGATATTTCGATTTGAAGATAGATTTTTTTTGCGATCGGGTCAAGTCACTATGATACATTTCTTGAAGGATTGAATCATCTAACTTTCTACAGGAATAAGGCCAAGGGAATGCGTAGGAGAAAATTTAAAGAAGGATCATATTGATCTCAAGAGACATATTATGGTTATGTTGGAGGTATCCCTAAAACAAGGTTATCGATAATCTGAGCACATGAAGGTTTGATTAGTCAACACTTGGCACTCGATGGTCATTTTACACAATCTCTCGGCCTCCTTGAAGGTCATTGTTGCAGTGAAATTATAGTATATTCCTATTGGTGAAAGTTGCAATAACTATGCAGACTTGGTTATTATTATTTGGAAGGCTCATATCTGAACCCTGTGGCATATTGAACTTGCTCGCTGACTAAAGCATGATAACCTTGTCATTAACATAACTCTGTGGCCTCCTTGAGAGAGAACTAATTCATTATACCATCCTACAACTCGCAAGTTGATTGGCTATTAAATTTAGATATATGTGAGCATGAAAGTTTAAATAAGTCATCTTTGTCAAGATTCTGACAGAGGTAAACTGTAGCAACAAGACCAAGATGACTCTATCTGATGGAAAACAATAACACAAATGAGACTAAATGAACACAGTCCACATAAAAATGGTTTTAAAATTTTATTGTTGAATATCTTGCAATTGTGATAATTATCATCAGCACATGTATCTATTGTCCTTTGATAACACTACAGTTTGATAACTTGAAAGAAATATAGCTGAAACACAAAAAAAAAAATTTACTACATGTAGAATTGCTTGCCAAGACTCTCATCAGATTTGTAGTCATGTGTTTATGCTTTATTATTGTGACACTCACTATTTCCAAACTAAGGAAAACATGGACAAAGATAAAAATAACTTGGCGAAGTTGAAGGCTCTATTTTCCTTATTAACATCTTCCTTTGATAAGGATATTAGTCATCTATAGATCTTTGGGCACTTAGTACTGGATGTTAATTGGATGAATGTACAAGGTCAGATTCAGGCTACTTCCTTATCTCCCTTAGCTACTCAGATGAAATGGCTCTCTAGGAAGTTCCAGATGATCAAAACATCTCATGTGTTCAGAGAACTTAATAGTACAACATATACTCTCTCAAAGGAATGACTACAGTTGTAGGAGAACTAAGTTTTGGAGAAGGAATTCAATGGTGGTCATTTATCTTATTTAAGAGAAAAGCATAATAGGTTCCACAACATGGAGACCTTCCTTCAGAGAATTCATATCAAACTATAGTTTTTTAACATTTTTAATTTGCAGTAAGCAAAGAAAGGTAATTTTATTGATGTCCAACAAATGACAAAAAAATATTCCAATGAGACTAGAATGTACAATCAGTAATTACCAATCTGTAGGGGTGTCCTGGGCTACCTTGAAAGAATAAAGAGAAACTTGTTTAGTTTTTTTAGAGTGCACTTGTGCCAAAGTTTTAATTCTAAATTTGGTTGCTCTTTACAAACAACTTCCACACAAGTCTCCCTGAGATCCCACTTTTATCAATAAATGATACCCACATTTAGTGCAAAAACCACTAGTGGAGTTTTAAGGCCTCCTAGTCATTAGGGAAGTTGATTATTAGGATTACTTGTGACATCCTATGTATTTTTCAAATGCCAATACACCATATATAATTCTTATGTATTTTAGAAACTCCAATACAAAATCAATATTACTAGGAGTCATCAAGGCCAACAAATATATCTTCAACCATATAGTTGGCCTTGATGACTCCTAGTAATATTGTTGCCTTCACTAAATGTATATGTAAGATGAATTCTACTCACATCCAAATATATGCTTCTAAGAAATAGCTTGCAGGTTATTAAGGATCATTTAAGAGGTAATGTCCAAATCATGCAAGTTAATTGTGTGTGCAAGTGTTGTAAAATTTAAATATACCTGGCTTTGGTGTGTAGTGCTCTATTTACATTTTCCTAAAGGTAGATAGCATCATGTACCTCATGTGGAGTGCTCTGTTTACTTTGTCCTAAAGGCAAATAACATTGACTAGAAGTGGTGAGGTATACTCATCTAGACAATTGAAAAAGCTATTTTGTTTACTGTCATGTCTTGAGGCTCCACTTCTCAACATACCACAAACACTTGAAATAGTCTTGGTGGAAAGGCATGACAACATGACAAAGGTTTTACCACACCTGTCAATGAACTTGTATGAACTTGAAGCTTCTGGAATTCCTGGAAACTATTTTTATTGATGTTGTTGCTTACCTTTCCCTTTCTTCTTAGAACATTAAGAATCATAGTGGTCATCCATACTCGAAGCTTCTACAATTCTTGCAAAATATTTTACTGTTACTGTTGCTTACCCTTACCATACTTCTCAAGATACCGAGAAGCATATTGGCCATGCTTCTTTCACTTGATATGGATCAAATTATTCTTTTGCTGGTTAGAAGAGATTGAATCTTCCTTCTTCTTCTAACCCTTCACAAATCATATTTTATTTCCTCCTTTCCTCACCCTCCCAATGAGGACTAGCTCTGGTACATCCTCATCATTGGCTGAAACCATCTCCAATCTCATTTCCTTCTCAATAAATGCATCCCAGAAACTTTCGATTGAGGGTAGCTTCTCACAAGAACATAAAAACTGTACAAAATGGTGCCAAGATGGACCAAATCCATTCAAACTGATCCAAATTAATCCATTCTCTTCTACCTTGTCATCAAGTGTAGCTCGTTGATCTCTCAACTCTTGATATTTATCAAATAGATAACTACTATAGTAGTGTTTCACATGCAAATAATGGATGATTTCTTCATTAAGAGCACTATCCTAGACATGTTCTCGCTCCAATACAATGTAATCAAGGTAATATGCATTTACCTATCAATATTTTTCTCTACGATGAAAGGGGTTAGATGATTCTTCACCAAATCCAAAACTATTCGTTCTAGTTTGACCAATTTCTAATCATGCTCAGCCAACTCCTTGGTATCTGTTGAAAGTAGAATCTCCTTCTCCACAATGTACTACAATTCAACCTATTCCAAGGGATGTTGCATCCTAAACTATAATAGAGTTGGAAGTGCCCTCCAACATGTGATAATCCTAAAGACCCTAACTACTTGTGATTACAACTCTTTAAACAAACATGAAAACATATCGAGAACTAAGAATCAAACCTACAACCTCTTATAGGTGGATTCCACATTTCATAAACATGCAAAATAACACTCCAATCCCTAGAGCAACTGGGACATCACACCCCATGGGCCACAACCTTTAACCAGTCAAAATCTGCTTCACTTGTTGAAACTCGAGCATCCCACCCTTGAAACCCTTCAACAACTCCCTCTAACAAGTTGCAATCCTATCCATGCACAAATTCCTATTAGTTTCAGTGAAAGTGCTCTGATACCATGTAATTCTTGGCATTATGATACAAGTATTTTCCTTGATGGCAACTCTACAGGTCAACTTAGTTTTGATAAGAGGCTAACAGGAATATTCAGAGGCAATAGGGTAGTGGTACAGAGGATCAGGAAGATTGAACTAAGGTATATTGATCAAAATAAAGAAGTTGAAGGAAGAAGACAATGTAAGAGCAGTTTAAGAGATACACATAGGTTCACTTAGTCTAAGCAGCGTATACATGCAGATACTCAGAATAGAAATAGTGCATAATGTACACATGCACTCCCACAGAAGGCAAAGTGCGTACATGTTGAAAACCATGGTTTTGGTCTGAGGTATTTAGTCCAAGGTATCTTTGGACCATGATGTTGACCCTAGGTATTTAGTCTGAGGTATTCGGTCCATGGTATTTGATCCAAGGTATTGAGTGGATTCGGTCCATGGTATTGAGAAAGGCCAAAAACTATATAAAGAAGAAAGGATCATAAGGCCAAATGTGCAAGTGAATAAGATTCTAAGGAATACTTCTATCTGAAGTATATTTTATGTTGCAAGGTTATGTTTGGGACTATATCTGAAATTTATGTGCACCTTGAGTTCAATAGTGGATCAGGATCATGATACCTAAAATGACTTATTCTTGAATTATCTGATATTGGTTGAGGCTAGATCTAATGTTTTGCATTTGTTTTATTCGTTATCTAACATGATCTGGGTTTGTTTGAAGTCTGGGATTGCAGCAAAGTTCTGAGTCAATATTTGCAGATATGTATGCAGGTTCGTCTTGGAAAAAGAGCGTATACACGTAGGTTCTATTCTTTCAAGTAGCGTATACAAAAGAAAGGCTTGATGTTCAGATATGGCTGATCTATCAAATCAATGTTTCTGATTTATTACTGCTTCTATTTTGCTATTGTTTGTCAATGAAGTCCTCTTAGATCTAAATGTAAATCTGAATGCATAAGGAGGTTGATATTTGATTGATTGTATAAGTGAGAAGAAGTGTTTTCTGTTGCCTGCCTATGTAAAATTCTGTAAGTTGACTGTAGATTCTCAGTACACTGCTGCTTGGTATAGTTTGTGATTCAAATATTTTGTGATTCAGAATCTTTATAGGCATATGCAGGTTGGGTTGAAGGAAGTAGCGTAGACACACAGGTTTTCTTCATTGAAGTAGCGTATATAGTCTGACACATGAATTTTTGAGGTTTCAGTTGGTTCTAAATGTTGATACAGGCTTCTGGGTTCAGCACAATGTTCTGATGACAGAGATCTGATTGTTTCAGATTAACTGCAAGTTGGTTAATGAAGTTTGAGTTTCTAAATTTCTAATGGGTTATTGATGAGTCAAGGTCTTCATATGTCTTGATATGTGTCAGGAGCATCCAGTCTGAAAATTCATGAAACGTGGTCCCTGGTGGAAGAGTGGAGTTTTCTGTAGGCTGGCACCTATGTACTAGTAAACATATTGGCTAGTATAAGAGCTAGGGGGTTGTAGCTCCCTTCCAGTAGAAGCTGGAGAACAAGAGAAGGTTGTAACCTTCTGCAAGTAGAAGCTTGCATACTGGTATGAGTCTGCACCAGTACAAGATTGTAAACATATTTTCTTATTATTAAAAGAAGATAGAGATGATAGCAGTAGGTGGTTTTCACCCACATTGGGTTTCCACCTTAAATCTTGGTGTTCATGTGTGTTGCTTATGTGTAATGGTTTATTATGTTTATACTTCACATGGTTACTGTTTAATGATTGATGAAGTATTGATGCACTGATTAAACATCAACATATGATGAATTAACTGAATCATAAGTTTACTGCATAAATGTTGGTTGCCTTAAAGACATTTGTGTGTACATGCTAGTTCCCCTCTTTGAAGTAGTGTATATAAATTTGATTATGAAAAAGAAAAATTCTTGATCTGATACTACTAATTCACCCCCCCCCCCCTTTTCAATAATTTTTCTAATAATTGGTTTCAAAGCAGGTCCTTCAGAAGAATATTGATCACTTTAAGGAAGATCCATCAAGATGAATAATCATGAAAGCATGGGATCCATCAGACTGCTAATCTTCGATGGGAGAAGCTTTGTTTATTGGAAAATAAGAACCACAGCCTATCAGCTTTGTTTATTGGAAAATAAGAACCACAGCCTATCTACAATCTCTTGGAACAGATGTCTAGGAAATTATGGAAGGAGGATATAAATTTCCAACAACATTTCCTACAGACACGGCAGGTAAAAAGCAATATGAAACCAATTCCAAAGCTATCAAAACTTTATTGGGAAGTTTGTCACAATCAGAGTTTTTCAAATTCATGCAGCTCAAATCAGCCAAAGAGATATGGGGCAAAATCATTCAGAGCTATGAACGAGACTCTCAGGTAAAATGTGCTAAGCTTGAAACTCTGAGAATTCAGTATGAAACTATTAAGATGCATAGTGATGAGAGTATAGCTAGTTACTTCTTATGTATAGATGAGGTTGTTAATTCTATGAAGAATCTGGGTGAAGAAATAAAGGAAGTTGCCTTAGTTGAGAAAGTTTTGAGATCCTTTTCTACTAAATTTCAATCATAAGTGTCTACCATAGAAGAAAAAATAAGATCTGCAGAATATCACTATGACACAGCTTCACGGAATCCTAACTGCTTTTGAGATGAGAAAAGGAGGTCCATCAGATATGAGAGAAGCTACATTTAAAGCTTCAACAAAAGGAAAATAAAAGGAAGAACACGATGAAAGGACACGTTTCAAAAGAAGAAGATGACGTAAATTTTGTCAAGAAGCTTCAACGGGGTTCTAGAAGGTTCAGAGGTAAGCTACCTTTCAAATGCTTCGCTTATGGTAAAGTCGGTCATTATGCTGCTAGATGTCCTCATAAAGATAAATATGAAAAAAGGAAAGGAATATGAAAAAGGGAATAGGAAGCAAGTTGTGAATAGGAGTTACTATACTCATGAAGATAGTGATGGTTTATCTAATAGTGATGAAGATGAAACTGGTCAAGATTACAGACTTCTCATTGCTTATGAGAGCGATGGTTTTTGGGATAGTTTAGAAGAGGATAGTGATGGTTTATCTAATAGTGATGATTATAGACTTCTCATGGCTTATGACAATGATGATTTTTGGGATGCTTTAGAAGAGGAAAACTTTCATGAATAAATCTCTAAACTCAAAATCTGTTTAGAAGAAAAGAATATGATCATAGATACCTTGACATACCAACTTGCTGAAAAAGAAAAACACAATGAAAAACTAGAATGTGAAATTGTGGGTCTAAGAAAAGATCTTGAGAAAACAAAATCTCTCAATCTTAGATTTGCTAAAGGATCAAAAAATTTAAATGAAATTATCAAAGTTCAGTGTTATCCTCTAATAAAGACAGGTCTTAGATATACTGAAGAAGCATCTCAATCACAGAAGCCGTCAACCTCCACCAAAAGCTATCTTGATGTAGCAAAGACCAGTGAATAGTATGACAATCATTAGCAAAGGCATAAAGTTGATCACCAGGTAAATCATACTCAATTTTCTCCAAGGATGAATATCAATAGAAGCCACAACCAACCTCAGGAAAATCATACTCAATTTTCTCCAAAGATGAATATCAATAGAAACTACAATCAACAGGTAAATAGATTCGATAGTCGCAGAAAATTCTTTAATGGGCAATGTTTTTCATGTCATAATTTTGGGCACAAAGATGCTTAATGCATTGCTTACAAAACCATCATGACTAGAGAAGCATGAAATCAAAAGAATGTAATAGGGATCAAGAGAAGTTCCTATAATAACTTTTCTCCTCTTGAAAATAAAACAAAATGCTCAATTTGTAACAAGTTTGGTCATGAAATTTCGGCAAACACTTCAAAAGGAGAAAATGCCACTAAATCCCAAGATATGGAGAAGGAAAGAATCTCAAACAAAAAGATGTGGTAAAGCCTTGTATGCAAAATGACAAGAAAATCAGTGGTACATCGACAGTGGATGCTCCAAACATATGACAAGTGACAAAGAGAGATTTCACTCATATAATGCCTTAGAAAAGGAAAAGAATGTCTCATTTGGAAATGACACTCCATCTGTCATAAAAGGTAAAGGTTTTGTTTTCTTGAAAGAAAAAGTTAAAGTTGTAAATGTTATGTACGTAGATGGTTTAAAGCATAACCTGTTGAGTGTTAGTCAAATGTGTGATCAAGGAAATGAAGTGGTGTTTCGATAAAACGGATGTGTGGTTCGTGAGCTTGATATAGGAGAGACCATGATCAAAGGTACAAGAACTCCAAACAACTTATACACACTCAAAGGAGGACAACAACAGTGCTATATAAGCAAAAATGATGAAAACTGGCTGTGGCATAGAAGATTGGGACATCTAAGCTTTTCTCAAAAAAGAAAAGCATGCAGACTCAAGGCTATTCGTGATCTTCCAGATATCAGCATCCTAGAAGATACATTATGCAAACCATGTCAAATTGGTAAGCAAACCAGAGTTCACTTCATGTAAAAGAAGGGTCAACTAGTAAGCCTCTTGAACTTATCCATACTGATTTATGTGGACCAACGAGGAAAAAGTCACCTCGTGGAGAAGAATACTTTATTTTGTTCATTGATGATTTTTCCAGAATGTGTTGGATAGGTCTTCTAAATCATAAAGATGAAGCATTTGAAAAGTTCCAAGCCTTCAAAGCTTTGGTTGAAAATGAATCAGATCGAAAAATCAAATGCCTCAGATCTAATCGAGGAGGGGAATTTATATTGGATGAATTCTTTGACTTTTGTGAACAACATGGAATAAAAAGGGAATTCTCCACTGCAAGAACACCTCAGCAAAATGGTGTAGTAGAAAGGATGAACATAATAGTTCAACAAATGGCTCGAGCCATGCTAGATGAATCTGGAACTCCTGCAACCTTTTGGGGTGAAGCTGCATTCACTGCCATGACTATTCTCAACAAAGCAAATGTTTGGGTAAATAGCACTCAAACTCCACATGAACTTTGGTATGGTAAGACTCCTACTGTAAAATACTTTAAAGTTTTTGGAAGCAAATGTTTTATCAAAAGGACTGATGAAAAACTTGGTAAGTTTGAACCTAGAGCAGATGAAGGGATTCTTCTTGGTTATTCTTCCAGAAGTAAAGGACATAAATGTTATAATAAAAGACTTGGGAAAATTGTTGAAAGCATTGATGTTATAGTTGATGAAGCATGCAGAAATCCAAAACAGATAAAATCAACAGAATATTATCATAATGAGGAAGATGGGGATTACTTTCCTACGTCAAATCAAAATTATATTGAAGAAGAAACCAATGAAGCACTAGAAGAAGATATAATGGTAAGAGAAAGACTTCATCCAGGTATGTTCAGAAAAATCATCCAGAAACTCAAATTTTAGGAGAAATGGAGGCTGGTGTACAAACAAGAAGAACTATTACAGGGACCTCAAGTTATCTAGCATTACTATCCTCCACCGAACCTCAAAATGTAAATGAAGCATGAAAATATGAATGTTGGGTCAAGGCCATAGATGAAGAACTTGAGCAAATTGAAAAAAAAGACACTTGGGAATTAGTTCCTAGACCTCATGATAAAAATATTATAGGAACTAAATGGATATTCAAGAACAAGCCAAATGAAAATGGAGAAATCATTAGAAATAAGGCCATACTTGTTTGTAAAGGGTATTCTCAACAAGAAAGTATAGATTTTGAAGAAACTTTTGCACCTGTTGCCAGACTTGAAGCCATAAGAATGTTTCTTGCTCTTTCCAGTTTTCAGAAATTCAAAGTATACTAAATGGATGTAAAATCAACCTTCCTTAATGGAGATTTAGAAGAAGAAGTTTATATTGAACATCCAGAAGGATTCATTATTGGAAATGATGCAAACATTGTATGCAAACTCAAAAAGGCTCTCTATGGTCTGAAACAGGCTCCAAGGGCTTGGTATTACCACCTTAACAAATATCTACACCAACAAGGTTTTACAAAAGGTTCTACAGATAGCAATTTATATACAAAGATTGAAAATGATAAATTGCTAATTATTATTGTTTATGTTGATGATATCATTTTTGGTAGCAATGAAGAATCCATGAGTCAGAATTTTTCTTCAGTAATGTAGCAAGAATTTGAAATGTCCTTGCTTGGTGAACTTACCTATTTTCTTGGTCTACAAGTTCAACAAACTAAAGATGGTATTTTTCTTTCACAAACCAAATATCTCAAGCAGATCTTGAAAAAGTACAGAATGGAAGATTCTAAACCTGTATGTACTCCAATGGTAACAGGATGCAGTCTCAGCTCAAATGATGAATCAGCAGCAGTACATCAACCAACTTATAGATCCATGATTGGCAGTCTGCTTTATCTAATAGGTACCCGACCTGACATCATGCATGCAGTAGGAATAGTTGGAAGATTCCAAGCAAATCCAAAGGAATCACACCTTCAGGCAGTGAAAAGAATTTTCAAATATCTTCAAGGAACTCAGGACTTTGGACTATGGTATCCTAGAGATGCAGATCTTACTCTTCATGCATATACAGATGCAGATTGGGCAGGAAGTGTTGATGATAGAAAAATCACTAGTGGTGGTGCATTCTATATGGGTTCCAGGTTATTGTCTTGGTTCAACAAGAAAAAAAGTTAAATTTCTTTATCTACAGTTGAAGCAAAATATGTGGTTGTTGCATCTTGTTGCACACAACTACTTTGGATGATGAAAAATTTGCAAGACATTCAAATCACATGTACTCCAACCATCTCTATTCTATGTGATAATACAAGTTCCATCAGTATTTCAAAGAATCCAGTCATGCACTCCAAGACCAAGCACATTCCCATCAAGTACCATTTTCTACAAGAACAAGTTCTTGAACAAAAGGTCAAATTGGAGTATGTCCCCTCCGTCATTAGAAAAAAGGCCAAACTTGTTTGTAAAGGGTATGATCAACAAGAAGGTATAGATTTTGAAGAAACTTTTGCACCTGTTTCCAGACTTGAAGCCATAAGAATGTTTCTTGCTCTTTCCAGTTTTTGGAAATTCAAAGTATACCAAATGGATGTAAAATCAGCCTTCCTTAATGGAGATTTAGAAGAAGAAGTTTATATTGAACAGCCAGAAGGATTCATTCTTGGAAATGATGCAAAACTTGTATGCAGACTCAAAAAGGCTCTCTATGGTCTGAAACAGGCTCCAAGGGCTTGGTATTACCGCCTTGACAAATATCTACACCAACAAGGTTTTACAAAATGTTCTGCAGATAGCAATTTATATACAAAGATTGAAAATGATAAATCGCTAATTATTATTGTTTATGTTGATGATATCATTTTTGGTAGAAATGAAGAATCCATGAGTTATAATTTTGCTTCAGTAATGCAGCAAGAATTTGAAATGTCCTTGCTTGGCAAACTTACCTATTTTCTTGGTCTACAAGTTTAGTAAACTAAAGATGGTATTTTTCTTTCACAAACCAAACATCTCAAGCAGATCTTGAAAAAGTACAGAATGGAAGATTCTAAACCTGTATGTACTCCAATGGTAACTGGATGCAGTCTCAGCTCAAATGATGAATCAGCAACAGTACATCAACCAACTTACAGATCCATGATTGGCAGTCTACTTTATCTAACAAGTACCCGACCTACCATCATGCATGCAGTAGGAATAGTTGGAAGATTCCAAGAAAATCCAAAGGAATCATACCTTCAGGCAGTCAAAATAATTTTCAAATATCTTGAAGGAACTCAGGACTTTGAACTATGGTATCCTAGAGATGCAGATCTTACTCTTCATGCATATACAGATGCAGATTGGGCAGGAAGTGTTGATGATATACAAAGCACTAGTGGTGGTGCATTCTATATGGGTTTCAGGTTAGTGTCTTGGTTCAACAAGAAACAAAGTTCAATTTCTTTATCTATAGCTGACGCATAATATGTCACTGTTGCATCTTGTTGCACACAAATACTTTAGATGATGCAAAATTTGCAAGACATTCATATCACATGTACTCCACCCATCTCCATTTTATGTGATAATACAAGTGCCATCAATATTTCAAATAATCCAGTAATGCACTCCAAGACCAAGCACATATCCATCAAGTACCATTTTCTACAAGAACAAGTGCCTGAACAAAAGGTCAAATTTGAGTATGTCCTCTCCAAAGAACAGGTTGCTAATATATTCACTAAACCACTGCCCAGAGAAACATTTGAATATCTCAGACACAAGTTGGTAGTTGTTGCTGCATGATCCTGCTGTTAAATCCAGTTTTTAGAGGAAGTTTAATACACGTAGTTTTCATGAATTATATCCGCAGGTACACATAGGTTTCCTTGGCTGAAAGAGCATATATGTTTTTATAACAAAAAAAAATAGTGGTAGCATAGGTTCAGGGGGAGCGTTCACATTCCACATTGTTGGCATTATGGTTGCTAAACTCAGCTATTTCTTAGTTGCATCAATCTTTAGTGTGATATAACTTCTTCTGTCATGGTCTATATTTCAATGAGTTCTATTGGTCATATGATGTAATTTATTTCCCCAACATCCTTGGGATGGATGATGTAATAATCATTGTATTTATGTCATGTATAAACTTTGGTATATCCCCACTTGGTTGGGTGATTGATGTATGTATGAGTTCGTCGTCATAGGTAGGTCATACTCACTTTGTTGAGTTATAGTGTCATGTTATTATATTGAATCATCTCTCTGCAGACTCGGAATGTACTGAGGAGGAGTATGGATAGCATCATGCAAAGGAGGAGAGTAGAGTGGTCTACCCTTTGCCCTTGATGTCAAAGGGGGAGAGTATTTTGGTATTTTGGTGTTGTATGGTATCTCTAATAGTATTTACAGCTTGTAGTAGTCAACACCATCATGGTTTCCATCAAGTCCAAAGGGGGAGATTATTGGCATTATGATACAAGTATTGTCCTTGATGGCAACTCTACAGGTCAACTCAGTTTTGATAAGAGGCTAACAAGAATATTCGGAGGCAATAGGGCAGTGGCATAGAGGATCAGGAAGATGGAACTAAGGTCTATTGATCATAATAAAGAAGTTGAAGGAAGAAGATGATGTAAGAGCAGTTTAAGAGATACACACAGGTTCACTTAGTCCAAGCAACGTATACACACAGATACTCAGAACAGAAATAGCGTATAATGTACACATGCACTCCTACAGAAGGCAAAGTGCGTACATGTTGAAAACCATGGTTTTGGTCCAAGGTATTTTGTCCAAGGTATCTTTGGACCATGATATTGACCCTAGGTATTTACTCCGAGGTATTCAGTCCATGGTATTTGATCCAAGGTATTGAGTGGATTCGGTCCATGGTATTGAGAAAGGCCAAAAACTATATAAAGAAGAGAGGATCATAAGGCCAAATGTGCAAGTGAATAAGATTCTAAGGAATACTTCTATTTGAAGTATATTTTATGTTACAGGGTTATGTTTGGGACTAGATCTGAAACATTTATGTGCACCTTGAGTTCAATATTGGATCAGGATCATGAGACCTAAAATGACTTATTCTTGAATGATCTGATATTGGTTGAGGCTAGATATAATGTTTTGCGTCTGTTTTATTCGTTATCTGTCATGATCAGGGTTTGTCTGAACTCTGGAATTGCAGCAAAGTTCTGAGTCAATATTTGCAGATCTGTATGCAAGTTTGTCTTAGCAAAAGAGTGTATACACACAGGTTCTGTTATTTCAACTAGTGTATACAAAAGAAAGGCTTGATGTCCAGAGATGACTGATCCATCAGATAAGTATTGCTGATTTATTACTGTTGCTTTTTTTTACTATTGTCCGTCAATGAAGTCTTCTTAGGTCTGAATGTAAATCTGAATGCATAAGGAGGTTGATATTTGATTGATTGTATAAGTGAGAAGAAAAGTTTTTTGTTGCCTGCCTGTGTAAAGTTTTGTAAGTTGACAGTAGATGTTCAGTACACTACTGGTTAGTACAGTTTGCGATTCAGAGATTTTATGATTCAGAATATTTAGAGGTATACATAGGTTGGGCTGAAGGAAGTAGTGTATACACACAGATTTTCTTCATTGAAGTAGTGTATATACTCTAACACATGAATTTTTGAGGTTTCAGTTGGTTCTAAATGTTGATACAGGTTTCTGGGTTCAACACAGTGTTCTAATGACAGTGATCTGATTGTTTCAGATTAACTGCAATTTGGTTGATGAAGTTTGAGTTTTTAAACTTCTAATGGGTTATTGATGAGTCAAGGTCTTCATATGTCTTGATATGTGCCAGGAGAATCCATTATAAAAATTCATAAAACATGGTCCCTAGTGGAAGAGTGGAGTTTTCTGTAGGTTGGCACCTACGTACTAGTAAACATATTGGCTAGTACAAGAGCTAGGGGGTTATAGCTCCCTTCCAGTAGAAGCTGGAGAATGAGAGAAGGTTGTAACCTTCTGCAGGTAGAAGCTTGCGTACTGGTATGAGTTTTCGCTAGTACAAGATTGTAAACAAATTTTCTTATTATTAAAAGAAGACAGAGGCGACGGTAGTAGATGGTTTTCACCCACATTGGGTTTCCACCTTAAATCTTGGTGTTCATGTGTGTTGCTTATGTATAATGGTTCATTATGTTTATACTACACATGGTTACTATTTAATGATTGATGAAATATGGATGCACTGATTAAAGATCGACATATGATTAATTAAATGAATCATAAGTTTACTGCATAAATGTTGGTTTCCTTAAAGACAATTGCGTGTACAAGCTAGTTCCCCTCTCTGAAGTAGCGTATATAAATATGATTATGAAAAAGAAAAATTCTTGGTCTGATAATACTGATTCACCCCCCCCCCCCCCCCCCCTCTCAGTATTATTTCCAACAATAACCCAGACAATAGTAAGTAATTTTTTCGCTAAAAGAATATTCCCAAGATCCTAGGTAATTTAAAGCCCTTGATGGGTATACTTGAATCTACAAAAACAGACTACAGAAAAATAATAAGAGCATGTACAAAGATTTGAACTCTCAATCATAGCTATCTTCTATTGAATGCATAGCAAATAAAATACAATGCAATACCTCAAAATCAAAATCTTGCTAACCAACATGGAAGTGTTCACTACATCTCCTTTATAGAATCGGAATATGAGAAAAGATACAATGTATCTTCTCACATGCATGAAGCACTCAAGGTGACTCAGTCAAATGCTAGCCCAAGGTTAATCATCTAGTGTACCCTTTCTGCATGGATAAGTGTTCTAGGTAAGTTCATCTCAACTAGAATACAAACAGAAGCATGCATCCCCTTCCTTGAGAATTGTGCTCCCTACCTAGAATAGAACCTTATCATGCAAAGGTGCTCTAATTATCTAGGGTATTGTGCCCTCCAAATATTAGATCATGCATGTAGAACTAAACTGAACTGAATCTGAATTACAAACTGAACTGAACTAAAGAAAAAATGGAATTTCTTAATCTTAAACAACATGCAAACTGATATTTAAGAGGGTAGCAAAACGGGAAATATATCGTCTACTTTATTACATAGCAACACCTCCCTCATACCATAATGTGCACGGGAACCATGAAAAACTGTTGCCATTATTTCTGCTATATGGACCTGCAAAAGGTACTGTTGAAAATAACAACAAGAAATGATAAAAATAGAATCCAAAATATTCCAATTTTAATTTGTCCTTGAATTAAAATCATGAATTAAAATCGAATTTAGTCTCACCAGCTGCTTGAAAATAATTAATTAATTCATTATGGATTAATTAGTTGGAGAAATTCAAGTTAGAAGTCTTTCAGCAGTCATGCAACAGTTATCCCTTAAATTAAGGATATTATCCCTTAATTAAGGAGATAAGATTGAGTTATATTTGAGTTGTAATTAGTTAGCTCAGTTTACTGAGTTAAGTCCAGTTAAATTAGTTCCAAACTGTTTGAGGAACTAATTGTGAGTTATCAGTCAGTTGATGCATGCATGCACTCAACTAGTGTAATCCAAATAACTGAAGATTCCCTCATCAGAAACTCATGCATGTCTATTCTGAGAAAGACCCAGTTGAGATTAAAGTCAAGGACAGTGTACTATCAGTTGCATGTGTTTTCCTATAAAGGAAACTCATCCATGCAGTTAAGGGAAGGTTCCTTGAGGATTGCGTAGTTCTAACAGTGTGTAAGAGCAGTGTTACACTGGGTGAAGGAGATTGGAGGGTAGAGGAAAAGGCTTGTGAGAATCTTTGTTTGCCTATGAGCATCCAAGAGGATTGTACTGAGAGCTAGCTAGCTGTGAGAGATAAGGCTTTGTATAATTCTGATGTATTTCCACCTTGCATGATAATACAGATAGTGGGGTTTTTAGTTGAGGCTTTCCCCTGATTATTTTATGTGTTTCATGTGCATTGATTCTTCTTCTTATGGTTATATGTGTTCAACTATGATTTAGCTCAATCTTTAAGCTTCCGCAAGTTTGATAGTAGAAGTATATTATAGTATTTTTCCTTGGTATATTGCATTATCAAGTTAATCTACAGTCAGATTTTCTACATAGATCTGAGAGGTAGATTTGTAGAGAATTTGCTGGAAATTCTACATGGTATGGGAGCCTAGTTTATCAGAGCTATGAACAGTATACAGAGAAGAGAATTCAAAGTTTGAAGTTCGGGGTCGCTGGTGCAAAACGAATTCTTATCATACTTCAAGGTTGGCCAATGGCGTTCTATGGCTTGAGACTCAAGTATGCCTTGGAAGGCGGCACGAATTACATAGCATGGAAAGGTTGCATGGAGTCTGAATTAGTAGACAATGGCTTGAAGGATTTCAATGATCAAGAAATCCCAAAGCCAGGTTCAACTAATGCACAAGAGTTGGCTGAGTGGAAGAAGTGTGTGGCGAGGGCGAGACGGATCATCCTTGAAGGAGTTCGAGACCATATTGTCTCGAGTCTCCATGGGAAGGATACTCCATATTCAATGTGGAAGACATTGAAGGACCTCTACCAGAACAGTAGAAACCGGAGGAAATTGGCACTCAAGGATAAGCTTCGAAAAATCAAGATGGAGAACAACAATACTATTTCCACATATCTAAACAAGCTCACCACTTATAGAGATGAGCTTGGTAGTGTGGGAATAACTACTGCTAATGATGATATGGTGAGCCTCGCTCTCCTTGGCCTTCCAAAGAGCTAGAATAGCTACTAGGACTCTGTGAATGGAAGGGAGAAACTGCCGGATTGGGAATGACTGTGGTTAGATCTCATGCAGGAGGAGATCAGGAGGAGCACTCAAGATGGTTCTTCATCCAAGGATGATGATGAAGAAAATTTGGTCTTAGCAATTAAGGCAAGGAAAGGGAAGGGGAAGGCATCCCAATCTGAATCAAATTCTTCTCATGGAGGGTAGAAGGTTGACAAGTCTAAAGTGAGATGCTTTAATTGTCACGATATGGTTCATTATGCGACTAATTTCCCATCAAAGAAGTCCAATAAGGGATCCTCAGATGGATCGGAAGGTGAGGCATTAGCCTCTCAGTTCGAAATGGACTTTACCCTCATCGCATGCATGGTGTCATCGATGATGGGTTGTCGTTGGTATCTTGACGGTGGAGCCTCATTCCACATGACCAGTGATAAAATTTTATTCAGTACCTTGGAGGAGAAAGACCTCAAGATGCGCATAGAGATGGGTGACGATGAAAGGTTTAGTGTTTCAGGAGTGGGCATGATTTCTTTTTAGAGGGAGCATGTAGCTTCTATCACCCTGACCGATGTGAAGTATGTGGTTGGACTAAAGAAGAACTTGGTATCGGTCGCAATGTTGGAGGACAAAGGCTACAATGTTGTCTTCAGTAAGGGAAAGGTTTTCCTTAGACACATCACCATACTACAGGTGAAACAGATCGGTTCACGAGTCAAGAACCTGTATGCTCTAGAGGTTCAAGATTCATGCAAATCCTTGAGGAGCAAGGAAAATGTTAGAGAATTGGTGGTTGAGAGGGAGATTAAAGTACCTCTAAACATGTAGTCCCAGAACAAGTCTCAGACAATTGTGGAGGAGCCACAATTGGAGAAGTGGGCATGGGATCACATCCAGTCATACCCCCAGGTGTGAGGTGGGGCGATGTGAAGTGATAGTCCCAGAAGTCTGAAATTGCGCAGGGTCCATTGAGAGGTTTTATCTCATGGATCGTACCTTGCTACGGGAGCCCAAAGTACATAGTAGCGGGAGGAATCAGTGGGATTGATGCAGTCAGAGATCAAAGTGATAGAGGCTAGAGTAGTCAGATACTGAAGAGTGCAGAGAAGGATTGACAACAGTGCAGAAAGGCTGAGTCAGCAGAAGCGCAGAGTTTTCAGTCGACAGAGGCAATAGTAGTCAGAGACTTTGATGATAGAGGCATCATTCTGATTCAAGTTGGATGTTTTTTTTTTGTTTCTGAAGTTGTTGGAGCAAAAACACTCGAGAGAAGTGTCGCATGCAAAACATTCCAAAGGCTCAAGATTGGGATCGAGTTGAATTCCCTTCTTGTTGAGAGGGAGTGTTGAAAATAACAACAAGAAATGATAAAAATAGAATCCAGAGTATTCCGATTTTAATTTTTCCTTGAATTAAAATTGTGAATTAAAATCGAATTTAGGCAAAATAATTAATTAATTCATTATGGATTAATTCGTTGGAGAAATTCAAGTTAGAAGTCTTTCTGCAGTCATGCAACAGTTATCCATTAAACTAAGGAGATAAGATTGAGTTATATTTGAGTTGTAATTAGTTAGCTCAGTTTACTCAGTTAAGTCCAGTTAAATTAGTTCCAAACTGTTTGAGGAATTAATTGTGAGTTATCAGTCAGTTGATGCATGCATGCACTCAACCAGTGTACTCTAGATAACTAAAGATTCCCTCATCAGAAACTCATGCATGTTTATTCTGAGAAAGACTAAGTTGAAATTAAATTCAAGGACAGTGTACTATCAGTTGCATGTGTTTTCCTATAAAGGAAACTCATCCATGCAGTCAAGGGAAGGTTCCTTGAGGATTGCGCAGTTCGGATAGTGTGTTAGAGTAGTGTGTGAGAGAAGTGTTACACTAGGTGAAGGATATCATCCCAGAGGTAATTGAGCAAGGAAATAGGAGCTTGGAGGGTAGAGGAGAAGGCTTGTGAGAAGGCTTGTTTGCCTAAGAGATGGTTAGCTGTGAGAGCTAAGGCTTTGTATAATTCTGATGTATTTCCACCTTATATGATAATACAAATAGTGGGGTTTTTAGCTGAGGCTTTCCCCTAAGTATTTTTTGTGTTTCATGTGAATTGATTCTTCTTCTTATGGTTATATGTGTTCAGCTCTGATTCAAATCGATCTTTAAGCTTCCACAAGTTTGATAGTAGAAGTAGATTATAGTATTTTGCTTTGCTATATTGCATTATTGAGTTAATCTACAGTCAGATTTTCTACATAGATCTCAGAGGTAATTTGTAGAGAATTTGTAGGAAATTCTACAGGTACACCCTTACTACTATTGTACCTGCCAATTAAGTGCACCTTGGTACCCTGGAGAAGACTGTCAGAGTTAAACAAGGTAGAAAATATAACAAAGGATATGAACCAACTAATCAAAAAAATATTACCACAATGATAAATTGAATCCTCAAAAGAGTGACTAGCGTGGTAAGAGACAGAGTTAAGTCAAACAAAGTATAAATCTTTGCCATAGATAAGATGAAATTTACTGCATGGTTTTAAGAAAATTCATCTCATTGGGAAAATAAATTGTTTCAAACCCCAAGATTGAAAGGAAATTGACTTAATGTACATCAAAATTTAGTATTTTGTTAAGCTACATCTACATTTACTCAGAGGTGTTGATTTGATGCTATATAATTCTTAAAGCCATGTTCAACCTATAATGAGTCTCTAGCTTTTCTGTTGTTAAAGTTGCAGGCCTATTTTAGCAAATCCATAGGCTTTGATCATGATGAAATGTAGTTAAAGGGTTTTTTCTGGATTTATATATTTTTCATAGTTTAGTTTCAATTATGCATTTTTCCATACCAAGTAAGAAATATAACATACCATTAATAGACAAAGAACATATCAATCATAGTTAAACATGTAAAATAGAATAGATAAGGATATACAAATGTAGAATGGAAAGTTTTAACTCAGAAGTTGAATAGATAGTGTGGTGTTACTAGTACCTATATAGTAGGATTTGATATCAGGAGTAAAGACACACCAAGTCCATCGAATGCCTCTTTCCAAGAACCCTCAGTAATAGTTTTCCAAAGTCCCTTTGATTTCCCAAATGCGCTAGTTTACATCTGAGCAGAAGCTGTGTCCAGTGGCTTTCCAAAACAAAATAAACCACCACATAACATAGTGTTTATGTATAAATTTGAGCAAGAAATGTACAAGTCAAAATACCAAAATTTGGCTAGAAAATCCAAATCACTAAGACAAAGAAGGAAGAAAAGGAGTTGTACATGTGTTATCACAGTTGTGCAAGCTCTAGTTGCAACAACTATAGCCAAATTTTCCTTTGTTCCCATATACTTGTTCCTATGTTTCAAGTAAAATCTCTTAGACTATAGCTATAATAGTATTGGTTAAATTTCTGATGTATAATTACTTGATGAAAATTGAATAAGCTAAACTAATGGTAAATAATATCACAAGTAATTATCTATAGACCAGAAAAGTTTTTTCAACATGGTATCAGAGAAGTGAGATCAGGCAGTGGAGTGTGTTTTGGTGGAATGATCTTGCATCAAACAAATCTGTGTATTTTCCCTGGAACTAGTTTATCTATAGATCTGACAATTCAAGTGTGCATTACGTAAAGATCCATTGGCTCTAGCACCATTATTATACACAACTACTTTTGAATTTTTGTTTTATCTTATTCTGGAACAGGTGTAAGGAGGTGAGAATGATCATTCTCCATAGTCAATTTGAAGGGAGTCATAGCATCAGCTGTGTGGAACAATAAATATTAATTCACAACAATTTTCAATCCCAAGGGCATGGTTTTATGCAGTCTCCTCTACTCTGATTTGCTTTGAGCACCACAGATATCAAAAACTAAAGGCAAAGGCAAGGGGGCATTGCAATAATATTACTCTATATTCGAAGAGTTGTCACATAATTTCCAGACATGCATTGGAAGATGTACATATATATATGGGAACAAAATAGAATACATACACGTCTAGTGCGGTCAAATTCTCCACAATATAAATATCACACTATGAGATAGAACGTCTGAATTGACTTGAGGATAAGCTAGTGACAAAAATGGCTCAATATAGTAGTGGAAGCATTTACTGGTGGAGCAAAAATGTCCATACCCATTTTGCAAACCCTAGTTTCTCTAGTATGGCACTGCAACCTTTTCTATACCAATCCACTTGGGATGAGATTAACCATGGATTGAGTCCTAATGTTGATATTGCAAGGCTAGGGTTAGGCCTTGGGAAATTATTAGCACATTCATCTTGTATTGTTTTCTTTTGGGATGAAAATTTCCCCTTTCTAGGCGGTCCTTTAGAAAGAGAAGTAGGAAGTTAAAGTTTGAAACCAAGCTCTGTATAGTCCCTGGGCCAAGAGTATGTTGAATGGCCTTGCGGAAAGGATTAGAGAGAGCACAAGCGGGCCAACAAAAGGTGGTAAGGGTAGTGATGGTGATGACGATGGAAATGGTAGAGGTGGTGTAGGAGATGATGAAGTTGATGGTGAACAAGAGCACCAATTTCTACTACCTCTATTGACTATGGCATTTGTAGCTTTTAATTTAGGGTATTGTATTATTGTCTAGGTTATGGATGGCAATACAAACAACAACTTCTTGCAAATAGGTTGTGGACTCTTTTGTCTCCTCATGCAACTGATTATCAGAATCCTGAATGACGATCTAAAACTAGAGGGAATGCACACCACACCTAAAGTTTTGTTGAGGAAATGGTGTACATGTAGGAAACCTTCCTCAAATATATCCAATTTTTGCTCCACCAAATCGAGATCATTGAGTATATCCAAAGTGTTGTTCCTTGATGCTCATGTATGTCTCCCATGTTGTCCCCTTCTTCTGAATATGTTTTGGTAGGGAAACGATACCCTCCCCTTCTTCTCTATCTCCTGTAGGTGATATATGTAGTGTACTTTGGAAAATTTCAATCCTCTTAATCAAAAAGTGATCTAGGTGGCTCCAGACACATGTAGAAGCCCAAGAGGGCTCAGGAAGGGTCAAAAATAAAAGTTCTTGGATTATGCTCGAACCAAGTTCATGTTGGAGATCTCATCGTTGTGATCATGGTGATGTGAACGGTTCATCTAATCGAGTTCGTATCTGAAATTTAGGAGCAGTCAAAGTTCAGGGTTGACTTGGGTGACTAAGCAGGCTTAAGGAGGCAAAAATTTGGACAAAATCCGGCCACCAGATTCCGACCAACCTGGGCTAGATTCTGAGTGAATTTGTGGCCTATTTAATTTGCCTCCTTTGGCCTATTTTTCAATTTTTCAAAATTAACCATTTCGTTATTAAAAATATATATATATATATATATATATATATATATATATATATATATATATATATATATATATATATATATATATATATATATATGTATGTATGTATGTATGTATGTATGTATGTATGTATGTATGTATAAATTAATTATGGGATGATGGGCCATGACCCCCACCAACCCTCCCTCAACTACCAAAGTATTAATTAGCGATGGGCAGCCATGACCCCGCCACCCCTCCACCTCACCATATGAAATAGAACCAAGTAGGAAATAGGGGGAGAGGGCCACCAAAATCGGTGGACCCACCCCCAAATAAACTATGCATTAATATTACATGTTAAAATGGGGAGGGGTGGGATTTGATCCCCCGACCCCTCCTCAAAAACTTTCCAACATTGCCACTACGCCAAAACTAACTTGTTGTTTAATCCACCAATGAAACTTATAATTAAACATTTTTGCACAGTGCGCCATAGAGGAGCAGCGTGCATGCAATTTGAGGCAAGAGCAGGCACAAATTTCTATGTAGGAGGAACCCTGCGCAGTGCAGAGAGGGGGCCAGAACCATGATCTGAGCAACTTCTCCACGGGGCCAGATTTTCATTTTGTCAGCTTTCAACAAATTTTATATGGTTTCAGCACTTCTCGACGCCACGAACTCAACAGTGCTGTCTGTTTCTCCATCAGTGGTCTGCAATTTACAAGCCTCTTCAATTTTGGAGGTATAAAGGTGTCATTTTGATTTTGATATATTTTCATTATTCTGCCATCGAATGAAAACTGGTCCTCCCCACTAATTCAAGTAGGGCCCAGAGACGTAGTCCCTCCTAGACAAACTCCAATATCAATCTTGTGTCTTCTATGCATGACTTTCTATTCTTATCTTCCTCTTCTTTTATGCATTCGTAATTTCATGGTTAAATGCAAGCTTAATACGTAATTTTGTAATGCATCACAAGGAAAAGATCCTTGGGATCAAGTGGTATCAGAGCTGGTCCTTGTAGATGTGAATTGCATGTTTGTATGCTAACAAGAAACAAGCTCCGAAAAGGCAAAGGGAAACTAAAGTCTTTCGATCCCGAAGCAGGGTGTGCACATAGAAGGAGGAGCATGACAGATGAAGAGACTCGTTATGAAGAGGAGCTCAATTTAAAAAAAACCTTTTATACAATGGAAGAAAGTGTCGGTCAGTTGCTTTCAAGGCTAGAGAAAGCAGAAGGAAAAAGAGTAGAAGAACAAGGTTTAGTGCATGGAAATGGTGGAGAAGAACCCCCTCCTTCTCCTTCCATGAGTGAAAGCTCCTCTTCCTCTCATCACCATCATCATAGAAATTCAAGGGGTGCATCTAAGAAACCTTTCTTTATATCAGATGTCAAAATTGATCTACCCATGTATAACGCTAAAAGTAATGCAGAAAATATTAATAACTGGATTAGACAGATTGAGAGCTACTGCAGGATTCAGTAGATCAAAGAGGACAAGGAAAAGATTCAGTTAGCCTCTCTTTGGCTGAATGGCACCACTCACGTCTGGTGGGAGAGAAAATTGAAAAGCAGTAAGAGTGTGGGTAATATTCTTTCCTCATGGCCTAGTTTCATTTCTGCATTAAAAGAACAATTTTATCCCTTGGATTATAAGCAACAAGCCTTAATGGATTGGCAATACTTAAGGTAGAGGTTAAGATGTTCAAAGCTTTACCGCGAAGTTTAGAAAACAAGCACTTAATTTGGGCATTTCACTTGACTCACCTAAAGTAGTAACTAAGTATATTGGATCATTGCATAGTTACATTAGACACTCATTATTATTGTTTGAACCTACTACCATTGACTTGGCCAGTGTAAAGGCCATCCATCTAGAAAATAGGGGAACACATGGACGAGATGACCACCCAAAGAGAACTGCGACAACCAAGAGAAGGGGAGAAAAGCCCTCTTGTACCCATTGTGAGAAAGAGGGGTACGATGAAGAAAATTTCTGGAAGCTGCACCATGAGCTGAGACCTGAAAGGAATGACAAAAAGGGGAAGCAGAAGGCAACCACCACCATGCAGCAAAACCAAGATTCCAAGTTAGAGGAAGATGAGAAGGTCACAGCTGTAGGGTTTGCACGAGGTAGGCCCATTGACTTGGGGTCCGATTCTAGCAAGGAAATGATGTTTGTAGCCCTTGGGATTGTGGCAGAAGAACCCATAGATTTGGGGTTTGATTCTGACAGTGAGTCAAGGGTTTCAATGGACATAACGAAAAGGGCACTTCCCGCAGCAAGACTCCAAGAACTTGAGGAGATCAACCACCACATCCAAGTAGAGAATGCTGAGCTAAGGGGGCTTCTACATGAGGCAAGGGAAGAAAAACAAAGATTACTATGCCAGTTTCCAGCCAAGGATGAGGCCTTGGAAAAGCTGCAGCATCGCTACCCGAAGGTAAAAAATGATTCTCCAATTGCATATGATTTTCATGATGATGAATTCGTTGCTTTTGAAAAACATACTATAGGGATTGGATCCAAACTATTGAAGAAAATGGGGTATCAAGGAAAGGGCCTCGGCATCGAAGGCCAAGGCATCATAAACCCCATTGAAGTCAAGGAAATGTTGTGTCGTGCAGGAATCAGATATGCCAGAAAGGAAATGGGAGAAAGCTCCAATACAGCTAGTAACCAGCCAATGACAGACAATGAAACTCCTTCCTCACATTCCAACGATAGTGAGGGATCCATGAACACTTATCAAAGGAACACTTGGGGAAAGTGCCCCAAGGCAGCCCCGAAAGTTTGGAGGAAAAAGAATTGTTGTAATCCGTGCAACAAAGAGGGACACCAACAAAACATGAGTCTGATGCTCCATGCTCCAGAAACATTGTCAGAGGAGCCGAAAGGTGAACATATTCAACAAATGAATCCACCCCATTCACGGTGGTCTGCTTTATTGAGTTGGTTTTTTTAGAGTTAGTAGCTTGTTAAGGCCACCATTGTAAATCTTACGCTGCAAGTAAATATAAAAGTGATGGTGTGTTAACTATCACTTCAAAATGCAATGATGATGTTTTGGCCTCTTTATTAGTAGTTGAGGTATTGATTATTTTTTTTATGTAATCCTTGGCCAAGGAGTGTGTGCTATAAACTCTTGGTAAGGAAGGATTGTTAAGTCATGTGTGGGGTGCATGATTGCAAAGAATGTACTAGTTTCGCGTGCAGGTGATTGAAAATGTGGATTGAAAAGGACACAAACAGTGTGCTAAGTGTAAATGCTTTTGGGGTCCAAAATCTCCTCAGTGGGGAGGATTGATCCAAGTGGGGAGGAGACACATGCAGAAGTCCAAGAGGGCTTAGGAAGGGTCAAAAATAAAAGTGCTTGGATTATAATCGAACCAAGTTCATGTTGAAGATCTCTTCGTTTTGATCGCGGTGGTGCGCACGGTTCGTCAAACCGAGTCCTTATGCGAAAGTTAGGAGCACTCAAATTTCAGGGTTGACTTGGGTGACTGGGCAGGCTTAAGGAGGCAGCAATTTGGACAAAATCTATCCGCCGGATTCCGGCCAACCTGGGCCAGATTTTGGGTGAATTTGTGGCCTATTTAATTTGTCTCCTTCGGCATATTTTTCAATTTTTCAAAATTAGCCATGTCGTTATTAAAAACAAAAAAAAATATAATTTTTGGGGTGGTGGGCCACCAACCCTGCCACCCCCCTAAAAAAAATTCAACATATAAATTAATTATGGGCTGATGGGCCATGACCCCCACTGGCCCTCCCTCAACTACCAAAGTATTAATTAGGGGTGGGCAGCCATGACCCCGCCACCCCTAGAGCCCTCACACTAAACAACGACATTTAAAAATGGTGGTGGGCATGGGTTTTCAACCCCGCCGCCCCTCCACCTCACCATATGAAACAAAACCAAGCAGGAAATGGGGGGGGGAGCAGGCCACCCAAATCGGTGGACCCGCCCCCAAATAAACTGTGCATTAATATTACATGTTAAAATGGGGAGGGGCGGGATTTGATCCCACAACCCCTCCTCAACAACTTTCCAACATTGCCACTATGCCAAAACTAACTTGTTGTTTAATCTGCCAATGAAACTTATAATTAAACCTTTTTGCACAGTGCGCCATAGAGGAGGGGCGTGCACACATTTTGAGGCAGGAGAGGGCACGGATTTCTATGTAGGTGGAACCCTGCGCAGTGCAGAGAGGGGGCTGGAAGCATGATTTGAACAATTTCTCCAGGGGGCCAAATTTTCATTTTGTCAGTTTTCAACAAATTTTATATGGTTTTAACATTTCTCGATGCCACGAACTCAATAGTGTTGTCCGTTTCTCCATCAAAGGTCTACAATTTTCGGGCCTCTTCAATTTTGGAGGTATAAGGGTGTCATTTTGATTTTGATGTATTTTCATTATTCTGCCATCTAATGAAAACAGGGCCTCCCCACTAATTTAAGCAGGGCCCAGAGACGTATCCCCTCCTGGATGAACTCCAATATCAATCCTATGTCTTCTATGCGTGACTTATATTCTTCTCTTCCTCTTCTTTTATGCATTTGTAATTTCTTGGTTAAATGCAAGCTTAATATGTAATTTTGTAATGCATCACTAGGAAAATATTTTTGGGATCAACAAGCTTGCATAATCACTAGCTTTGATACCACTATAATGTAACCATCCACTATGAAATGCAAGTTGTAGTACGTGGTCACTATGAGGTGCAAGATGACAACACTAGTTCTCTCTTTTCGTTTTCCTTTTTAAGATTTGTTGACTGAGATTGTGTGGTTTTTATCCGGTTGACTACTAAGTGTATGGATCGTTTTATAGGAATAGATTGTTTTAGGGGTTTCTTTTATAAATTTGTTTGCAAGCATGGGATACCATTCATCACAAGGTAACAATTACAAATAATAGAACAAATAGAATTGTAAATTATCATTGCCATTAACATAATCAGAAACATGCCTGAATAATTGTTGAGATAATAGATTGTTGATCTAAAGCTACCATAATGGTCTGGTGTGATTATGATTACATAGGTGTTGCATGCTCTTAATGGATCTAGCCAATCAATTGCACATCTGGTATGATATCTCGTATCGAGAGCTCCTGGAATGACTAACTTATATGTAGCGTAGATCTGGTTTACTCCTTTTGGATGTGATAAATTCAATGATGGCCTTTGATGAGGACCCAAAATTTCATGTCTGGTGCCTAGTTCTTATTCCCCCATGCAGGCCCTTCAACCTTCTCGAGCATATATATATAAACAAACTAATATGTAGCGTAGATCTAGTTTACTCCTTGTGGATGTGATAAATTCAATGATGGCCTTCGATGAGGACCCGAAATTTCATGTCTGGTGCCTAGTTCTTATTCCCCATGCCAACCCTTCAACCTTCTCGAGCATATATATATATATATATATATATATATATATATATATATATATATATATATATATAAACAAACTTATTTGTAGCATAGGCTAAGTACCTGCTCCTACTGCTATAGATGCCTGAATTTACATTATGTATAGATGAATCTATAAGACCTTGGGATAGGTTGCAGGAGAGAGACAAGAGGCCACGTCTCGTCCGGATAGCTTCGTTTGTGGAGAAAAGGATAAATGCATAACTCACTTCTACTTTGGATCTAGTTTACTCCTTCTGGATGTGATAAATTCAATGATGGCCTTCGATGAGGACCCGAAATTTCATATCTGGTGCCTAGTTCTTATTCCCCCATGCAGGCCCTTCAACCTTCTCAAGCATATATATAAACAATGGTCCAACCCCCGCGCTTCACAATGCACCAGCATGTGTTTCCAACTCCGAATGGTGGTGTTTGGTCACTGTTGTGGGCCCTGATCTGACCCTAATAACCCAGGCCCTCTAATATCCATAGTTGCAACCCTTTTGATGATTATAGATGCTATGAGCCATCGCATAATCTTTTGTTGACTACCCACAGTCACACAATGGCCACAATCATCCCATCACACAGGAGACATTGGACCAGCGATAATGAAAGTATAAATTTGATCTTCAACCGCATCAGAGAAACTCTTACCTTTATGGGATCATATTAGTAAATAGGCTAGAGCTAAAGAAGGAACGAGAATAAATTTTGAAGGCTGATGAACGATTGAATTTGTATTGCTGCAGGAAGAGAACTAGTTTATGCTGTGAGCAGCTACAGACTTTTTTTAAGTAATTTTGACTTATAAATCATATGGTTTTTAAAGTAATTTCTACTTATTTTCATAATTTAAGGGTTTTCACCAAAAGAGTGAGCAGATCACAGAGTATTTGGTTATTTCACTCCTTGCAGAATATCTACAGATTTTTTTTAACTAATTTCGACTTATAAATCATACTATTTTTAAGTAATTTCTACTTATTTTCATAATTTAAGGTTTTTCACCGATCTAAAAATAGAGAATGAATAAATGGAACAGGAACATACTAGTGGTGACATCACCATCGAGGCTCTGGACTGACATCATTCGGGTTTTCTGCTCTTGCTCCTTTATTATGATAAATGGTTTCTCAAACTCATCAAATGCCAATGCCCTCCCTACAAACAATAACAAAATGCAGCATAGGGATTAAAGCCTAAACATACAAGTGTGAAGAAAAATTTTGAACCAGAGACCTGAGGTGTGTGTACTCCTCTCCTCTCTGTGTGGAAAACTAAAAATGCAGTGAATCTCCTCTTTGTGTGGAACACTGAAAATGCAATGAAATTGAAAATGAAACATACCTTGGTGTAGTCAATGGAGTGAAGATCAGTTGGTGGGGTTCGATAACCCTAATTCGCAACTCTCTTAAATCTCGTTTTCACTCTGGCCTTGTGAAAAGTGAACATATACTACCTATTCTAGAACTTAAACAAAGATTGGGGCTAGGAGGGATTTTCAAATATGCTAAAATTTTCCCTCCTGAAAAAACAATAATTACATTATTTTATTTTATAAATATATTATTTTATTTTATAAATACATTATATTATTTTCACTTAAATACATTATACATTATTTTATTTTCTCTTGGATAGTATGTTTTTAGTTGTATTTCAGAAACTAACGCCCTTGGGAAGTTTTTTTGTTGTGTTTGAAAACATTTTTTTTGCATATTTGGCATATTTATCATAATAATAATAATAATAATTTAATTTTAAGATCTTTTTATGCAAGTTTATGGAGGTAGACATACTCTATTTTTGGAATTTGAATGTGAGACCTCTCAAAAGGAAACAAGTACTCTTAACTTGCTTCTGTTGAAAATATTTAAGTGTTCTTGCATATTAAGTGGGTGCAAACAAAAGAGAGTATATAGTAAGCCGATTTAATAATTAAAAACAAATGTTAGTTTCTTAAAAGTCATATGAAAAATTTGGAAGGCGTAGGGTATGTACCCTAGGTTAAATATATTCAAATCATTGTGTGAATGGGTTTGGAAGACCCTATGTTTTTATCTTGATAAAATGAAGTCCTCTCCGAGTCACTCACATAGTTTAGTTTTTCATAAGAAAAGTAGGTGCTTTCTCTTAAGATGTAAACATTTCATTTTAAATAGTGTGATGATGTGGTTTCCACGAGGAATTAAAAGATGGAACAAGCATGCACATTTGGGATGCTAGTGTTATGTTCTACTCGAGGCATGGGCACATGTCCAAGAAGACTCTAACAAGGGTCGAAGAGATGGAATAGTTAGAGGGGTTGGGGGGTTGTGGTATCACTTAGAGATGTAGAAAACAAAGTTATGTACCATGAGAAGTTGTGAAGCTAACTTAAGACATTTGACAAGTTGCAGAAAGGAAACTTGGCAGTGATACTAAGTGAACATTCTTTGATCGAAGTTGATAGCCTCTCCTTGCGCTACCACTTTGCAAGATGAAGAAGAAATGTGAAATATATGTGCAACCCACTAAAGAGGTTGGAAAGGTTGTTGCAACATATATAGGTGGTTTTTTCATGTTGTAGAAGGAGGTATTGGAACTTGGAAGGTGACCATTGGAGTATATTTCTCATGGGGTGTTAAGGAGGTGCAAGGATTTGATAAAGATTGAATTACACAAATATAACAAATAGGCCATATTGGATTAGAATAGTATTTTTTTGGACATCCAAAGTTGAAGGTGCATTTTATGGAGGTGTAGTATAAGTGCTTGGGTTTGGGCCACATTTTATTATTATCTTGAACTTTTGGTGTGCGTTAGTGGTGTTAGTGCATTGTGTTTGATTAACACTAGCTATAATATGTTCCATGAAGGCAAAAAGGGCACGATTTTCAGATGGCTTAACCATTTCACATTGTAAGGTGTGTTATGCCCTAGTTTTTAACAGAGAATTAGAACAATCTTAGAGTGTGATGGGTTATACCATGGAATTAGGTCCACTTGCATGGGTTGAGGTGTAAAGGTTGTAGAAATTTTCACTGTAGATTAAACTGATTATGCAATGTGCTAAAGCAAAATACTTAATCTACTTCTATAATCAAACTTGCAAAAGCTTAATCGATTTTGAGCAAGATCAAACAAAACACATATAGCAGAGAAGAAGATTCAATCACACATGAAACACAGAAGAATACTCTGGGGCAAACCTCAGCTAAAAACCCCGCTATCTGTATTATCATAAAAGTGGAGATATCTCAGGATTACACAAAGATTTAGCTCTCAAGCTATCTAGCTCTCACTACAATCCCTCACTGCTACTCATAGACCGAATAGACAACACATATGCCTTCCTTCAGTCCTCCAAGCCTCCTATTTCCTTGCACAGTTTCTACTCGGTCCTCCAGCTTCCACCTGTGTGATTCTCACCTCACACACTGTTGTGACCTCCGTAGTAACTGTGCAATCCTCAAGGAATGAATTCCTTCTGCATGCAAGAGATATTCACATGAAAATATTCTAGCAACTGATAGTACACTCTCCCTGCCTTTAATCTCAACTGGGTCTTTGTCTGAACTGACACGCATGAGTTATTTATGACAGAATATTTAGTTATCTGAAGAACACTAGTTGCATGCATGCATGCATTAACGGACTGAACTCACAATTTGTTCCACAAACTATTTAGAACTAATTTAACTGGACTTAACTCAGTTAACTGAGCTAACTAATTACAACTCAAATACAACTCATCCTTATCTCCTTAATTAAGGGATAACTTCCTCAATCAAAGGGATAACTGTTGCATGTCTTTACAAAGACTTCATGTTTGATTTTCACCAACTAGTTAACTCAAGATGAATTAATTAATTATTTTTCAAATAGCTGGTGATTCTAAATTTGAATTTAATTCTCAATTTTAATTCAAGGACAAATTAAAATTGGAATATGTCCTGAAATGCTATCTATAGCAATGCTATTTTTAGCATTTCTTGTTTCTATTTTCAACACTCCCTCTCAACAAGAAACACATTCAACTCGAACCCAATCCTGAACCTTTGGAATGTTCTGCATGCAACACTTCTCTCAAGTGTTTTTGCTCCAGCAACTTCAGAAACATAAAAAATATCCAACCTGAATCAGAACGATGCCTCTGTCATCAAAGTCTCTCACTGCTATTGCCTCTGTCGACTGAAAACTCTGCACTTCTGTGCTCTTCAATATCTGACTGCTCTAGTCTTTGTCACTTTGATCTCTGACTGCATCAATCACACGGATTCCTCCTACTACATTCGTGCTGCTACTGGTCCTATCTCCCAGCATGTATTCGCACTGCACCTCTTCTCATCATGTTGCATTGCGTTTCCCACTACGGCATTGCAACTCAGTTACTAAGAAGTAAATAACCGATATCCCAGCTGACCTCCTTGTTGGGCTAGAAACACCCTCTCATGTTGAAGCTCCCTCTACCACTCCATCCTCATCTGTCTCTACCCACTCAGCCAGTCCTGCTACTCCTCGTCGGGGCTCCCGTAGCAAGGTCTAATCAAAGAGGTTGGGTACCTCAAGGATCCTTGTTGGGTCCCTATAATACTAGTGATTACCCCATTACTATTGTAGTTATATGCCTTATTTATATTTTTGTGCCCCATAGAATCCCTCTATTGTTATTTTTGTGGCTTTATATTATTATTGTTAGGTCGGCTGGATTATATTGTGACTCCTTAGACTCCTATATATAGAAAGGAGGTTTTGTCATTTGTATCATCCAAGAATTGTTCATTTATGTAATGTAAAGGAGGTTGCCCCCTCGAAGAGGCTGAATTCTAAGGCGTTGATCTATCTTTTCTATCTTTTCTTGAGCTGGTTTCATAACATTTGGTATCAGAGCTTTGGATTCTAGGGTTTCGCTGCTCCAAATAGGTCATCGTGGCATTTTCACTATAACTTTTTTTCTGTGACGTTTCAGAAGTTGAAAACAAAATCCATTTGAGAAGAAATCGCATTGAACCTTGGGTCCAAATTTCAGAGCTTTTTGCGCGATATTTGCGGAGATATGATCTGAGGAACTTGCTCTTTTTGCAGACTCCTGAATTACATTCAAAACAGGTGACCTGGGGAAAATCGTCATAACTTTCTCTCTGGGACTCAGATTTAAATTTCGTAAGAAGGTACAAAAAGAGAACAGACTGTAGTCTCTTGTATATCTTTTTCAGAACCAAAGATCGAAAATTGTACACGTGGCACTTCATACAAGTTCGCTCTTCTGGAAAGGTCTATAATCAGGTCATCTTGGGAGATTGTGCATAACTCGTTCTTGGAGAATCCAATTTGGATCAAACTGGTGGCATTGGAAAGAGGACACAGAGAGCTACTACAGATCACAAATTCAGAACTAGATGATTGGAAATTACAGAGATAAATCAGAGGCAATATCAAGCTCCTACAAAGTGAAAAAAGGTGTGTAGATTTTTTTAAATTTTTTCTCAAGCTTGGTTTGAAAATTTATTTTGAAGGAATTCAAAGGGCATAGTAGAGAATTATTATCGGTAACTGATGCCCTGAGGAAAGAAAATGCAAACACCTAGTAAGGAACCTGAAAGCTCTAGCATGACTCATGAAGAAGAGGAAGAAATGCTACATGATATATCAAAATTACAAGAACAAGTGCAACAAATGTCACACTCACAAAGTTAACAGAAGCTAAGATAAATGGCGTGGAAGCTAAGATGAATGGAATGGAAGCTAAGATGGACAATTTGAAGATAGATTTGAACACAAATTTGAAGACAGGCATGGCAGATTTGAAGACAGATTTGACAAATTTTCTACAAGAAATACTTACTAATGGTGAAAAGGTAGTAAAGGAAACTCATGATGAGAACAAAAGAAATGTTAATCATGATTCCATAGACGCTAATGTTGGATCGAAGAATCACCATATTCCAAAAATCGATATGAGGAAGTTTGATGGCAAGGATCCCGCCACATGGATATTACAGATGGAGCAATTCTTCGATCTCAATAATGTGCAAAACACACAAAAGGTACGTATGGAAACTGTATATTTGGAACCAAATCAGTTTGTATGGTATCAATGGCTTTGTTCTCGTAAACAATTTATCACTTGGGAAATTTTTACGGAAGAATTGATAGCACATTATGAGGATACAAAAAGCAACACTTTTTTTAGCCAATTGATAAGTCTCAAACAAAAGGGTTCAATAATGGAGCACATTGAGGAGTTCCAAAAATTGAACATAAGGGTAAAAGATATTCCAGAGGAGCATAGGATTGATGTGTTCATAGGGTCTTTAAAGGATAATATCCAACATGATGTTCGCCTTTGGGAACCTGATTCATTAGAGAAGGCATTCAGGTTAGCAAGAAAAATGGAAAGCAAAATTATGGCAACTAGGAAGCATACCACTCACAACTATAAAGACGGAAGTGTTGTTGCCCCTAGTCTTCCACAACCTACAAGGTTGACACCACAACAATTGGAAGAAAAAAGAGCAAAAGGGCTTTGTTACAATTGTGATAGCAAATACACAAAAGGTCATAAGTGTGCTGAGAAGAAATTATTCTACATAGATTGTGAAGAGGAAGAAGAAAAGGAGCAAGAAAGGTCAAAAGAAGAGGATATACTCCAGGAACAAAGCCTAGATGAAGAACAAATAAATCCGACCATATCTTGTAATGCATTGGTAGGAATTACCACTCCTCAAACCATCAAGATAGAAGGACAAATCAAGAAGAAAAAGGTAATAGTGTTGATTGATTCAGGAAGCACCCACAATTTTATTCATTGTAAGGTAGCAAAAGAATTGAATTGCTTCCTATATCCAGCACCAGAGTGTCAAGTGATGATTGCAAATGGAGGAACAATAAATTGCTCTGGAAAGTGCCATAATATCAAGCTATCCATGGGAGAATATGTATTGACTAGCCCAATGCTTTCCATTCCAATGGGAGGTGCTGATGTTGTACTAGGAGTCCAATGGCTACAATCCTTGGGTACAATAGCTTTTAATTTTCAAGAACTTTTCATCAAATTTTCTACGGAAGGAAAGGAAGTTGAATTAAGGGGTATTGCAGGGAAACCAGGAAAGATAATCAGCTCTAATGGCATGACAAAGCTTCTAAAAAAGGAGCAAAGAGGTGTAATTGCACAATTATGTTCGCTAGATGTTTCCACATTGGAATCATCTATTTCTCCAGATCTCCAAAAAGTCCTGGACAATCATTCCAAGGTATTTGAGACTCCCAAAGGTCTCCCACCTATGCGTGATCATGATCATGCTATTCATCTGATTCCAGGAAGTGTTCCTCCAAACATCAGGCCGTACAGATATCCCTATGTCCAAAAAAGTGAAATTGAACGTATGGTTGCAGAAATGCTAGAGGCTGGTATAATTCAACCGAGTCAAAGTTCTTTCTCAGCTCCAGTAGTATTGGTGCACAAGAAGGATGGATCATGGCGCATGTGTCCCGATTATAGGGAGCTCAACAAGCTCACTATTAAAGATAAGTTCCCCATTCCTGTCATTGATGAATTACTGGATGAATTGCATGGATCAATTTACTTCACCAAGTTGGATCTTCGTTCGGGATATCATCAAATCAGAATGAAGATTGAAGACATTCCGAAAATGGCATTTAGAACTCATGAGGGTCATTATGAATTTTTGGTCATGCCTTTTGGCCTTACCAATGCACCTTCAACATTTCAAGGTTTGATGAATTCAATTTTCAAACCATTCCTTAGAAAATTTGTGTTAGTATTTTTTGATGATATACTAATCTACAGCAAGTCTTGGAAGGATCATGTTGAACATGTTGACAGGGTGCTACAACTATTGGAGGAGAAACAATTATATGCAAAAAGATCCAAATGTTTCTTTGGAGTCCAGGAGGTGGAATATTTGGGTCATATTGTATCTCATGAAGGAGTTAAGGTAGACCCTAGCAAAATTAAAGCCATTAAGGAATGGAAAATCCCCACATCCATAAAGCATCTGCGAGGATTTCTTGGGTTGACAGGGTATTATCGCAAGTTTGTTAAGAATTATGGGAGAATAGCAGCACCTCTAACAACATTATTGAAGAAAGATTCATTTTCATGGACTCCAGAAGCAACAAAGGCCTTTGAACATCTTAAAGAGGCAATGTGCCAAGCACCGGTCTTAGCTACACCGGACTTCACAAAAACCTTTATTGTGGAATGTGATGCTTCAGGAAATGGAATTGGTGCTGTTCTAATGCAAGATGAAAGACCCATTGCTTTTGAAAGTCGTCCAATCAAGGGAAAGTTTTTAAGCAAAGCTATTTATGAGAAGGAAATGTTGGCAATACTCCATGCACTTAAGAAATGGCGACCCTACCTAATGGGAAGACACTTCAAGGTAAAAACGGATCATGATAGCCTTAAATACTTTTTAGAACAAAGATTATCCTCTGAAGAGCAACAAAAGTGGGTCACAAAGATGTTGGGTTATGACTTTGAAATCATCTACAAAAAAGGGAAGCAAAATGTGGTGGCAGATGCACTCTCAAGAAAGGATGAGGATGTGGAAGCATTGTTGTGTGCCATTTCTATTATCCAACCAGATTGGATAAACGAAGCAAGGGAGGAATGGAAGAATGACGAAGAAGTGTGGGCACTTATTCGAAAGCTACAACAAGATTCCAGTACTTCTGATACATTTAGCTGGAAAAATGATTCGTTATGGTACAAAGATCGCTTATACCTCTGTAAGAATTCCCAGCTAAAAAAAAGATTCTTATGGAATTGCACACTTCTCCCTTAGGAGGGCACTCAGGATTTTTAAAAACTTACCACAGGGTTAAGAAGGAATTTTTTTGGGATGGCCTTAAATCAGATATTCAAAAGTTTGTGGCGGAATGTTTGGTTTTCCAACAAAATAAAGTTGAAACAATTAAGACACCGGGTCTATTACAACCTTTATCCATTCCAAGCCAACGTTGGGAGGAGGTTTCAATGGATTTTATCACAGGTTTACCCAAGTCTGAGGGAAAGAGTGTCATCATGGTGGTAGTTGACAGACTTACCAAGTATGCACACTTTTGTGCATTATCACATCCATTTAAAGCCAGTACAGTTTCTACTGCATTTATGGAAACAGTTCAAAAGCTACATGGAAACCCAAAGATTATTGTAAGTGACAGAGATCCCATTTTCACTGGAAATTTTTGGACAAAATTATTTTCTTGTCTTGGTACTCAGTTAGCTCATAGCTCATCTTATCATCCTCAATCTGATGGGCAAACTGAGATAGTAAACAAATGTTTGGAAGGATATCTTCGTTGCTTTGTATCTGATAAACAGACACAATGGGTCAAATGGTTGCCTCTGGCTGAATGGTGGTATAACACTTCCTTCCATACAACAACAAAAATGACCCCATTTATGGCACTTTATGGGTATCAACCACCATCCATCACATCATATTTAAGAGAAAATTCTAAGGTTCAGGCAGTGGAACATCACATCGAACATCAAAAACAAGTCCTCCAACTCTTAAAGGATAACCTCGTGTTGGCACAAAATAGAATGAAACAACAGGCAGATCAACATCGCAGTGAAAGAAGTTTTGATGTAGGTGATTGGGTATTCCTACGGCTACAACCATATAAGCAAATGTCCCTAAAGCAAGCTAAGAAGGATAATAAATTATCACCAAAGTATTATGGTCCGTACAAGGTGTTGCAAAAGATTGGTACTATGGCATACAAATTGGAGCTTCCTGCACCTTCTCGATTGCACCCAGTTTTCCATGTTTCATGTTTAAAGAAGGTTATAGGCGACAAGCTCCCAATTCAAAAAATATTGCCAGAACTTGACGAGGAAGGAAAAATTATATTGGAACTGGAAGCAGTCACAGAAACAAGAACTCGACAGCTACGAAATCGATCAATTTCAGAGTATCTTATCAAGTGGAAGAACTTATCTGCTGAAGATTCCACATGGGAGGATGAGAATTTTATGCAGAAGTATCCAGAACTACTCAAGCGTTGAGGACAACACTTTTTTGAAGGAGAGGGGCATGTTGGGTCCCTATAATACTAGTGATTACCCCATTACTATTGTAGTTATACCCCTTATTTATATTGTTGTGCCCCTATTACCCCCATATTGTTATTTCTGTGCCCCATAGAATCCCTCTATTGTTATTTTTGTGGCTTTATATTATTATTGTTAGGTCGGCTAGATTATATTGTGACTCCTTAGACTCCTATATATAGAAAGGAGGTTTTGTCATTTGTATCATCCAAGAATTGTTCATTTATGTAATGTAAAGGAGGTTTCCCCCTCGAAGAGGCTGAATTCTAAGGTGTTGATCTATCTTTTCTATCTTTTCTTGATCTGGTTTCATAACAATCCTGCTCCTATTGCAACCTTCGTGAGACTACCAGTTCACATTTCCCCACCTCACACCTGGAGGTATGGCTGCATGTGATCCATCTACCCACTTGGCTCGAAATTCCCCCCTACTGGAGGTCTCTGTATGAGTGGATTCCTCCACTCGATCTCCTCTCAACATATCTAATTGTGGCTCCTCCACAATTTTCTGAGACTTCTTCTGGCGCTGCATGTTGAGAGGTAATTTTCTCTCCCTCTCAACCACCAAGTCTCCAACATTTGCCTTGCTCCTCAAGGCTTTGCATGCATCTTGAACCTCAAGAGCATACAAGTTCTTAACTCGTGAACTGATATGCTTCACCTGTATCGTGGTGATGTGTCTAAGGAAAAATTTTCCCTTATTAAAGACAACATCATAGCCTTTGTCCTCCAACATCGCGATCGATACTAAATTCTTCTCCAGTCTAGGAACATACTTCACACCTGTCAAGGTAATAAGAGCTCCATGCTCCCTCTGAAAAGAAATCGTGCCTACTCCTGAAACACTATACTTTTCATCATTACCCATCTCTATGAAAATCTGGAGGTCTTTCTTCTCCAAGGTACTGAACAAACTCTTATCGTCGGTCATGTGGAATGAGGCTCCACTGTCAAGAAACCAACAACAACCCATCATCGATGAAACCATGCACGTGATGAGGGTAAAACCCATTTCGAACTGAGAGGCTAGGGCCTCACCTTCAGATCCTTTTGAGGATCCCTTCTTGGATTTCTTCAATGGAAAATTAGTTGCATAATGGCCCACCTCACGACAATTAAAGCATCGCACTTTAGATTTGTCAATCTTCTTCCCACCATGGGAAGAACTTGATTTGGAATGAGAATCCTTCTCCTTCCCTTTCCTTACCTTACTCGCTAAGGCCAGATTTTCTTCATCCTCCTTGGATGAAGAACGATCTCTGGTGCTCCTCCTGATCTCCTCCCGCATCAGATTCGACCACAGTCGTTCCCAATTTGGCAGTTTCTCTCTTCCATTCACTAAGTTCTGGTAGATATGCCATCTCTTAGGAATACGAAAGAGAGCAAGACTCACCATGTCATCATCAGTTGTCATGATTCCTACACTTCCAAGCTCATCTCTGTAGTTGGTGAGCTTGTTCAAATATGTAGAGATTGTGTCACCCTTTTCACACTTGATTTTCCTAACTTTGTCCTTCAACACCAGCTTCCTCTGGTCCTTGTTGTTCTAATATAGATCCCTCAATGTCTTCCACATTGAAAATGGAGTCTCCTTCCCATGGAGACTCGAGACAATGTGGTCTCGAACTCCCTCCATAATATCCTCCTTGCTCTGGCCACACATTTCTCCCATTCTGCCAATTCTTAGGCATTAGCTACTGCTGGCTTGGGGACTTCTTGATTAATGAATTCCTTCAAACGATTGTCCTCTAATACTGCTTCCATGTGATCCGTCCAAGCTATGTAATCCGAGCTGCCATCTAGGGCATACTCGAGTCTCAAGCCATTGAATGCCATTGGTGAACTTTGAGATGTGATAAGAAATCGATTTTGTACCTACAATCAAGAACTTCAAACTTTGAACTTCTCCCTTCTTTGTATACTGTTCTCTGCTTTGATCACCTTTGCTCTGATACCATGTAGAAATTCTCACTGTAGATCACCTGATAATGCAATGTAACTAAAGCAAAATACTTGATCTACTTCTACTATCAAACTTGCGGAAGATTAATCGATTTTGAGAAAGATCAAATAGAACACATATAATGGAGAAGAAGAATCAATCACACATGAAACACAGAAGAATATTCTGGGGAAAGCCTTAGCTAAAAACCCCGCTATATGTATTATCATACAAGTTGAAATATCTCAGGATTACACAAAGCTTTAGCTCTCAAGCTATCCAGCTCTCAGTACAATCCCTCACTCCTGCTCATAGAACAAATAGACAACACATATGCCTTCCTTCAGTCCTCCAAGCCTCCTATTTCCTTGCGTAGTTTCTACTTGGTCCTCCAGCTTCCACCTGTGTGATTCTCACCTCACACACTGTTGTGACCTCTGTAGTAACTGTGCAATCCTCAAGGAATGAATTCCTTCTGCATGCAAGAGATATTCACATGAAAATATTCTAGTAACTGATAGTACACTCTCCCTGCCTTTAATCTAAACTGGGTCTTTGTCTGAACTGACACGCATGAGTTATTTATGAGAGAATATTCAGTTATCTGGAGAACACTAGCTGCATGGATGCATGCATTAACGGATTGAACTCACAATTTGTTCCACAAACTGTTTGGAACTAATTTAACTGGACTTAACTCAGTTAAATGAGCTAAATAATTACAACTCAAATGGAATTCATCCTTATCTCCTTAGTTAAGGGATAACTTCCTCAATCAAATGGATAATTGTTGCATGTCTTCACAAAGACTTCATGTTTTATTTTCGCCAACTAATTAACTCAAGATGAATTGATTAATTATTTTTCAAATAGCTAGTGAGACTAAATTCGAATTTTAATTCTCAGTTTTAATTAAAGGACAAATTAAAATTGGAATATATCTTGAAATACTATCTATAGCAATGCTATTTTTAGCATTTCTATTTTTAGCATTTTTTGTTGCTATTTTCAACAAAGGCACCCCATGAGTTGAGGAAAATGATTCCAATGCTTACCTATATAGACTGTTTATGATATAATATTAATGATTTTTTGTTGGGGAATGCAAGAGGAAGATAAGAAAGGAGAGGCACTAAATTTTTTTGTAAATAAATCAAAAGGAAGGAAAAATGTCTCCTATTAGCAAGGTTTTTCAAGTTTCCTATTCAATAGGACTAAATTTTAGTTGGATCTAGGGAGTTGGCCTCAAAAGCAATGATTGGGTACTCTATAAATCCAATATCTAACATATCCAAGATAGTCCATTAAATAGATTTGTCTTGGGAAAAGGTTTCAAAGCCTAAGGTTAAAATATCCCCTTTCTAATGTGTGTTTTAAACCTTCCATTTGAGAATGCTAAAAACAAGGTCATTGTCTTGAAAGGAAGCCCTTGATTCTACCAAAACCTAATTCTAATGCTTAATCCATGGTGTTATTATTTCTATTTGAGTTTGGCCTTGAACGTTGAGATCTATCTTTCGGTCCAGTTATCAATTTTTTGTTTCACTTATGTGTTAAGAAGTTCTTAAGGGTTATAGAGGATAAGACAGTTATTTTCCAATACCCATCCCTTGAAACCCTATAAAGAGATAGTGTGCCCCATTTTTTTTCATAATATTTCAACCACAAGCTCTTCCTTCGAGGATGCCCTTGAAGGGAGGGTTTGTAAAAGAAGTGGAAAAAAAAAAAATTTCATGTTGAGTCAAAGGAGGGGTATATATTAGAGGCATCTCTAAAGGTCTTGACAAAGGTAAAGGGGAATGGAGTTTTCCTCCTATTGCAATGCCTTCTATTCCACCATTCAAGGTGCTAAAGGGAACTAACTTTAAGGGTCATAGGTGAAAGCTCACAAAGATCTTAAAAATGAGAAGGTAGGTGTGATTTAGCATAGGATTGATTCTTCAATGGTTGACTTTTTGGGTGAGATTTCCCAGTAAATGGAAAAAATTGAAGCCCTACTACCTATAGATTAAGTAGATTATGAGAAAATGTTTCCTAAGATTCAAAGAGTCTCTCCATATTTTTTCCATGAGATCCATGGAAACTATGTTCAAGTGTCGATAACTTGTGTTAAGATATCATCCTTGATTCAGGGCACATATACCTCTTCAACTAGTGGTGGAGAGTCTAACTAATGAGTAGGCAAGGTTTTTCATTTACAAGGTTGGAATCAATCAAGAATTCTCCCTCTCTACCCAACTCTATGATGAGGAGTGTGCATAATGGATTTATTATTGTAAAAAATTACAAATATTGGATTATCTTGAAGTTCGAGTGCTTGAAGCGATTGCCTCAACCTACAAATCTTTAAAGGAACTATGTGTTTTTCAATTAGACTCTTGTGGTCAAGGAACTACAAAATAGTAAGGCCTTATCGTTATTTGTAAGGGCTTGGCCTAGCCTCATCTATGTACTAACTTCTTTTGTCAAATGATAAATGAAACTTTGGTTATTGTTGCAAGAAACTAAATTTCTCTCTTCTCACTTTTTTATAATGTATATTATTGATCCCAACAAATTAGATCATGTGATAAGCAACCTCTACTTGAAGGTTTTGGAGAAATTGTTCAATATTGTAAAAGTTTACAATGTTTATCTTTCACTAACTTTCTCATGAACAAGGCCTTTCAAAGTATTCTAAACAAATACCTAGAAAAATCAATGCCAATATTATCCCTCTTTATTAACTTTCATGGAGGAATTTTATTGGTGATAACAAAAATAGGTCACACTTAGTAAGTAGATTTGAGATATCCGAATGGATTGACACTGCAAGCTACCAATGAAAGCCTAAGATTATAGAGAAACCAATGACCACTAAAACACTAATGAAGTGATGGGATAACATCAAAATCATTCAAGCAATTTAGCTAGGGGTGGTACTCCACTTAGAGTTTCAAGTTGGTAGTTTAAGATTCCATGGTCCTAATAAGCATATCATATGGAGAGGAATACATAACCCATTTCTACAAGAATTGGATCCTTGTGCTCTAGGGATCTATGAAGACAAAACCATCTTCAATGAGGTGGAGATCATCTCCAACAACTTGGTCCATGCAATAGGTAAGTTCAAGAATCATTTATTTGGTTAATGTTTCAAATTATTTATGTTCTCCTACCTATTGGATTGTTAAGTATGTTCTTTCAACCCATTCCCTAACATGTCCTTTGGGTTGGATGTAGAATGTATCTTGCAATCAATGTATTTTTGCCAAAATATTTAGAATTTGAAGCATATTCACTACTATCCTAGGATTTGTAATGACTTTATTGCCACACTCTATAATTATCTTTGAGAAGGAGTGCCTCAGGTTCTCCTCCACAATTGTGGTTTCCTTGGAGTTGATTGGTAATAGATATATAACTAAGAATGGAAGCTATATACATGCATATGGAGTTACTAAGTCTCATTGTTCCTTCCAAATCATACTTTGGACATGCCCTTTCTAAAATAAATAACCTATCAAACTACTCTATATGGCCTCAACATTACCATGAATATTAGGGTGAATAGATAATGGCCTCATTATATTATTTTTTTGGTGCACACACCTTCCATGATTTTGGTTACATCATAACTAAGGTTAGAGGGAAAAAATATTATCATCTAAATATGGAACCATCCATAATGCATGAACTATTCTTGTATCTATTTTTTTTTTTTAATGTTAATGACATTTCTTACATGAATTTGTTGAAATGTTTACATTACTAGAAACAAATTGGAGAGTTGCGGGAATAACAACCCGAAGAAAGGAAGGAAATCGAAAAAGAGTAGTAGTTGCAGAGGGATGGAGGGAAGGATCAGATACATCCAAGCATGAAAAGAGCAAGGAAATATGAACAAGGGAGAAGGTGAAGATTGTGAGAAGGAACTGGCAGTTCAGGTTGTCACATAGAGATGAGTCAAAAGGCAGAAAGGAGAAACAAAAATGGTTGTTTTTGTTATTGATGTTGTTATCATTGTTGTTGCAGAGCTATGAGACTACTTATCAGTCCATAGACATGTGTATTTTATGTTGAGAAAGAGGCCCTGAGCCTGATGTAAGGTATTCACCACTTAGTTAAATGATGAATACTACTATTGGAACCATTGTGTGTTAGTTGCATGTTATTCTGGTTCTTTAAGATTTTTATGTATGCTCATATTTTAAGTAGTCTCTCTATTATAGTATATATGGCCTGTTGCAATCAAACTTCCTTGTAGAATGATTCAATGTTCTCTATTCTCGATTCTCTAATATGATTCTCCCTGATACTAGATCTCAACCCCCATCTAACTAAGGTCGCGACATGCTTCAAGTGAGACTCCTTACCCATTCTAGGTAAGGTGAAAATGATGGCGTTATGCTAGAATACAATGGAACCTTGTTGGCCCTTATGCCCAAACTCAGGGTCTCGAACTTGTTGTTATTTATGTGCCAACAAATGGTTCCGTTGCCAGGACTTGAAATTTGAAAAGGGGGTTTGGAATATGGTATAGAGGATCTTTAAGAAAGAACTGCCAAACTGGTGGAATGAGCAAGTGGACTAGTTTGTTTCTCAGCAAGCTCAACTCTGCCAACGAACTATTGGAGAAGAAATCCTATATTCGAAGCCGACTAGTGATCAGTATGAGATATTTTGGTGCAACTTCCTATAAGAACTGTACAACTAGTTGCAGACATTGCAAGTGAAAGGAAAGTCCAATTGACAAAACCCATCTCGTCGTGCCTAGACTCAAGTGGATCTCCCTACACTACATCGCCTTGATACAAATCTGACGAGAGTGGTAGATTTCTGGGTACAGACCACAGTGGAAGGGTATATTATTGAATTTGTAGCAGAAATTCATTAGTATTTTTTGAATGTTGAAGTCCTGTTCCGATCAGGGTTGCAAGGGAAGCTACAAAAAGAGGTTAACATGTGGATTAAGTTTTTAATGGTGGAAGAGGGCTTGTTGGTGTTCCAGAACCCAATCATGATAGTGTAAACACCTAGTACTAGGGGAAGGACCTAAAGGGAAGGATTCTACTGAGTGGGGAACTATTAGAATGTCACAAGGATGGATGCGGATGAATTTTGAAAGGCCAGGGATCTAAGAATGAAAAGGGGAGCACAGGTAGTGTAGAAATGGCTAAGGGCTGTGCAGGTGATTAAAAGGTGACAGAAGGAATTGCACCAAGCAGGAGTGGTGTTAAGAGATCAGTAAGAGGGAGAAAGTATGGAAGGAATTTCGGTGGGAAGGGCAAAGATGGCTGCAACCAAAGTGGGTCCAGAAGGTGATAGGGATGTTAGCTACCTATACCAATAGGTTTCATTTTTCATGATTGGCAGAGGAAGTGCCAATATGATCTACTTTGGTGATGCAAAGATCTCATATTTGTGTGGAAGGCACATGTTTACAGTTGGTGGGTACTGCCCCACTTCTGAATGGGTGGTCCAACAGTCTAAGCTGGGTCATGCCATGTTTCAATTTTCTGTTGTAGATTACAGAAAGAAATTTGTCCAAACAATTCAATCTTGGCAGATAAAGTAGTTAGGTAGAGAATGAAGGTTCCCAACTGTTTAATCTAGGGCCTTGGAAGCAATAAGGCTAGCCTTAGATAGAAAAATCAAAAGAAAAAAGCCAAAGGAAAAGAAAAGGCACATAAGGGTTTGCAAGTCTAAGTGCACCCTCCTTGGAGTAACAAAAAATGCTAGGCAGTAGATGGGTAGGTAGATGGGGTTGCAGAAGCATGATTCCTTTGTCACTGGCTCAAGCAAAGGAAAAACATGGTGCCAGTGCAGGTCTCTTATTCAGCAGTTTTGCAACAGTACAATGAAGCATGTCTAACTCTCTGATTACCCCCCCATTATACTCATTACTAACATCCCAATACTACCTATGTTCATGGAAGAAGTCAAAGTCTTTTGTTGGTTCTTGTTTCTTTAGGAGCCACATTTCTTATGTAAAATTCTTTTCATTTTGATCTACTTCCTAAACTAAGTCAATTTCACATAAAACTTAGTGTATATCCCCCCTCATTCACCTTCTCCACTCATATTAACTCCTAACTTCTTATTATCTAAATCCCCTATGTTCCCCTTTTCCCCTACTATTATAAACACTATGGTGTATAAACCCCAAGAAATGTATAAATATTCCCTCCCCCTGGAAATTATAGCCATATGCCCAAAAACAGGGATTAAATTGACCTCTGGTCAGTCTAATAACCTAAGCCCTACCCCTTTTTCCCTTCACAACCCTCTGAAAAGATTTACCTATTTTACTTGCAAAAGGCCTTGTAAAAACCCACTATTACCCCTAACCCGCGCTATTTTGCAAAATACACTAAAAAACACATTTTTCCGCTTTATCCAAAGTTTTGTTGCCATGCGCATTTCCACAGAAAAAACAGTGAAAAAACCCGCAAATCCGCCAAAACCCAAAGTTCCGCCCGGGCGCGCATTTCAAAAAATATATTAAAATATTCCCCGCCCGCTGCCGTATTGCCCTGACAACTTGCCCTCCCGCCAGCCGTCGGATCTGGGCTTTCCCATCCGACGACCCTTATCAATTTCGGAGCGGCCCCGATGTACTGCCGTTAGCCTCCGAAAAATGACGTCCGCTGACGTACACACGGGGGCACGCATCTCCATATTACTAGATCAGGCCAGCCTCTGACAATCCCGCTTCCGTATGAATAGCGGTGCGATATCATACTGCTTACCACTCCCGGTTTTCCGCTGACCGGTCATGCCAACGTCACGCCACTTCACCGCCGCATCAGCGCCCCCGCCCGCCATCGCTCCGAGCTGTCACGCCACCTATGCAGTCCCCGTGGACCACTCACAGGCCGCCACGTCACCCGATGACGTCATGCTGATGTCACCCGACCCTGACCCCACTTGATGACGTCATGCTGACATCATCCAAATTTTCGTGCCAACGCCAAAAAGTCCATATTTGGCCGAATTTTGCCATTTTTGCGCACTTTTTCCGTGTTTTTCTGCTCTGCCTCCTGCATATATCTTCACGTCCTTTGCTGCCGCCAACCTACCAAGACCATTCCAGAGCTACTGCTGCTCAGCATTTGACTACAACCAAGCTCCTCCATCGCTATAAGACCAGGTATTTACCAATTCTCCGACTGCGCACTCTGTTACGTCCTGCATTAATTAAAAAACCAGGAAATTGACCATTTTCACCTGAGAAATAGGCCTGCTACACCTTGGAACTAAGTTAATTCAGTTTTTAACCGGCCAATTGTGCCCGATTACACCCCTGTTGCTCTGAAACGGGCTGTAATTCAGCAAATTACTTCACCTACCGTGCAGGACGGTATTTCTCCCAGAATAATCGAAATTCAACCCAAATTCACTTGTAAAACATGGATACACCAGTAGCACCTGTTGCCCTGAATGTTGCTCCATTGAATGCCCCTCAGAGAGAGTTGGAGTGGAAAGCATTATTAGATCAAGATTACCAAATATCAGAGGAAATGCTAATGCATAGCAAGTATCACATTCACTTGCTAAATGAATTGAAACTCAAGCATGATAGTGGAATGGATATATTGGGCATCTGGGACTCTTTCCTCCCCATCTTCAAGCTCCCTCAGGTCAACCAGTTCCCTGACCTAATCCACCGATGTGCTGACTGCTATGACCCCACTCAGAGGGCTGTGCTTGACCCTTCAGGCTCAGTTGTTTTTTATGTCACCCCTGCAGCCATCAGAGAGATGCTAAACTTCAATACTGCTAAGAAATTAGTTCCTTTATCATTGATGGATCTGATCAAACAAGGAGCTAAACTGACAGATGCTCAAATCACCAACATAAATCATTTGTTCATTGATTCAACCTCTGAGACCATGAAGTACCCTCCCATTCATCATGTATACCTGAATCAATTGGGCAGAGACCTTGTAGACATGATTAGTCCCATATTGGGCTATAATTCAATAGAAATTGTTGATGAAACTGTGCTGGCGATAATGGCCATGTTTACCCCTGGTAAGCCCCCAATCTGTTATGACTATACCACTTACATCTCCAATAAAATACATGAGCAATTGATATACTTGGAAAGAGAAAGGGTGTTCAGATACACCTCCTATATCTATCATTTAATCCTATACTATCAACATGAGAAATTTCCTTTTCCTGTGAAAAGAATGGATGCACAAGGCAATCCAAGGTCAGTGGTCTATTGGTCCTCTGTTTTCCACTGTAGGTCTCATTCCCCTTACACTTATTATGAGTTTATAGACCTCTTCATCCACCCAGCCATGTCTCTGCTTCTCAGCTCACCTCCTCCAAGACTAACTGATGAGATGCAGAGAATTCTTCAGTTGTCCAAGATATACAGCATTGGGGATTGGTATTTTTACCAAAACCACACAGTTATCAGAATATATGGGTGTGAGTTGGCCCCATACAGATTGCCCAGATATGTGCCTATGAGATTGTTTGCCCTGGAGTATTTCAGGCAATTTGGGAATGCTGATGTACTCCATTTTTCAAGCAGGGGCAAGAAAGCATAGCTTAAAGTTAGAAGCCAATTAGGCCACTTCATCTACAATAAAAGGGAGGAAGGTTGGCAAGAGGCAGATAGAATGCTAGAAGGCCTTGGCTTACAGACCAGTTTCTTTTGGAAACCATACGACCCCAATCATTTCATAAGCTTAAGAAGGGTCAGATATAGGCTGGCCAGTTATGATCACATAAGGTTGTCTCACATAGAAAAATATGCGAATCAACTAGAATGGAAGGAAGGCACCTTAGAAGAGGCTACTACACAAGAAGAATTAGCTCAAAGAGGAATAAGAAATCTCCAAAAGTTGGCTGACTTAGAGCTCTGTTCACAGGTATTTTCTCTTTCAGGCACTCGAGTGGGAGCAGCTGCCTCATCATCCACAGCTCCACAAAAGGCATTCCAAGCCCCAATTACAGCAAAGACTGCAGCTAAGGATACAGGCATGGAAACAGAACATCAAAAGGCCCCTGAAGAGCAGCGATCAGCCCAAGAAAAAGAGCCAGAAGACCAAGAAGAACAGCCTGAAAATCATCCTGAACAGCAGGAAGGAATGGCAGAGGCTCCTGGTCCTAATGATGAGCAAATGCAAGAAAAGGAGGCCCCAGTACAGAATGTTACAGTGGAGACTTCAGTGCTCCAAACCCCTATCAATGAAGAGAGGGGTAAGAAGAGAAATAGAGAGGAACAGACTCCCCTTAGTACCGCAACATCACAGCAAGGGGAAAAGAGACAAAGGCTCAATCCTTTTTCAGAGGAGGAGATGCCTTTTGGTCAAGCACAGATGGGTCCCCCCAACACAGAGGTATCAGCTAGCTCATTACAGCAAGAGCAGCAAAGAATACTTGGAGGAGAGGTCAGCTCCTCAGAGCAACAAAGAAAGGGTGAATCCAGCATAAAGAAACAATTCATAGACATTAAGACCAAAAATGAACCGGTGCGGTTACAGCTGTACAATCTCTTGTTGAAAATGGCTCCCATAAACCAGCAGATGTTGATGTCTGCATATGATGTGCAAGAGGGCAAAATGATAATGAGCCATTTCATGCCCACAGTGCTGCAGCCACAGTCTGCGGCTGATTATATAAGAACAAACTTGGAAATCTTGTCCAAGGACATCCACCCAATGGACCAAATTGAATTGCATAAACAGACGGGTGAGATGGTGTATGCTACCATAGCAGACAAAACATTGATAAATTATAAATTGCAGAATTCTTTGAATAATACCACTGCACAATTGGAGTTAGAAAAGGCATCCTCCCAGGCTAAAGACAACAGGATAAGGTCTTTAGAGGATATAATCATAGAGCTTGGGCATGATCCAAAGGACCCTAAAGCTATAAAGGAGCTGCTAAAGATAAAGGATTCAGACATTGCAGCCTTAAAAAAGACGATAAAGATCCCAACAACCCTTCACCATCAAACAGAAGAGGTTGCCCAGCAAAGGCAGGACCAAGATGTAGCAGCCATGCTGGTATCACTCCATAAACAACTTGCCCAGACAGAGGGAAAATTGGTAGAAACAGAGGCTGCACTGCAGGCAGCCCTACAAAATAAAGAAGGAGGCCAAACATCTCAGCCCCCTTAGCAAGTAATCGACCTTGAGGAACCCCCTCAAATTGTCACTCCTCCTACAGTGCAGACAGTTGAGACAGCTCCATCAACATCAGCACCAGCACCAACATCAGAGTAGGCTCCAAGCCTTGACATGCAGAAGTTGATGAATGAGATTCAAGTCCTAGAATCCCAGATGGCAGAGCTGAATGAAGCTAAGGAGAAATTGGTCACACTTAATGAGAAACATGATAAATCCAAGCAACAGGTGGCAGAAAAGACAAGGGAAGTAAGGACCTTGGAAAGGAAAATCAAAGAGCTGGAGAAAGAGATGAACATGGGAAAAGCAATAACAGAGCTCAAGAAAATCATATGGTTAAAGATTGGTCAATCAATCACAGACCAATGGCAATATATAGAGACCATCCATGAGCAAATGGATTTGCTGGGCAAGGCTTATGCAGAAAGTCAAAAAGCCAGAGCTTCTCTAGGAAGTATGCCAGATATAGCTACTAGAATGATCAATGTGTTGAACAACAAAACTGGCATACAGTTAGCAAACATGGGTATCAGAGATAGAACTGATACAATTTTGACTATCAAAAGGGTACTCACCCTCAGAAATTATGTATAGGCACTAGAAAGAAAATGTCAGGATATTCAAGCAGAGGTAAATGCTTTTGGTGCCAAGATCACAGCATTACACGACAGGGGACTCCCCAGTTTACTAAACAGCGCAGGAAGGCTATCTTCTCATGAACAATATGCAAAAAGAGTCAACAATTACATCACTGATCAGTTGACTACTTCATCTAGTACTTCGGGAGGAACTGGGCCGCCCACAGGACAAGAGCTGTATGATAAACTAGAAAATCTGTTTTATATAGAACATGAAATCAATCATATGTTTGAAGTCCCCCCTAATTACTACAAATATACAGATGCAGATGAGACACTCCTCAAGATGCGAAGGCATCAGATGCCCCCTGATCAGTGGTGGACATATATGATAAGGACTTTGTTGTGATTTGATAAAATAATTTAATCAAATGCATTTTACAGCAAGCAGAGAATCAATAAAGAAGTCACAGATCAGCAGCCACAAGTCAAAGATTACAGGTCAGCATCCCAAAAGCATCAGAGCCACAACGTGTCATCTATAGCAGCCGTTGTCAGCAGAAGCCGTCCAAGAATTAACACAGCTGGCCCTTGGGCCCAAAAGTCATCATCAACTGACAAACAACAAACAGCTGTTATGTGCCTTTACTACAGGCTTTAAATTTTGTAATAACTTCACTGTACAAAGTTGGTAGAGACAGTTATTGCTCAATAACTTTCATTCTAGATATTTTACTTGATATTTTTGTATAAAATCTCCCCCACGTAGTTGATTCAAGGGTTGTTGTTTCTTGTTAAAAAAGGAGAACTCGGCTGTAATTTCTGGAGGAATAATACAAAGAAAGCTTGGAGTTTACAGAAATTTGGTCTTACTGATGCATGCTATCTTGGAACCATTGAATGCTACAGGATTCTAGTGCTATGGCTTAATATAATAAGTTTTCTCTATCTCTGTTAATGTTTTATTATCTGTTTAACTCATATCTCTCATATGTTGTTCTAAATTTAGGAAGAAAGAAAAAGAATAGCTCAGGATTTGTCCATGGAGACACCCTGATTTCAATCTTTCTTTACTATAAATGTTTTCTACAGGCTCAGCTGTTTAATTGGAATTCTCAACTGCTTCGATAAACCCTGAATCTTTCACAGTTTCTATTTAGTAATTCATATATGCTACTAAGTAGAAATCGTTGTTCAATTTGTTATCACACTGTCTGTAATCCCATCTCCCACTGTTTCACTCACTAATCAGAAATTATATTAAGAATAGTCATCTAGCCTTGCAGTAAAACTTTCTCCATCACAGGTACCAGGACTGTCTCAGATTTCTGACTCCAAATGCCCAATGGACTAACATCTTCCAAACCTTTCATGCCCTTCTCACAACAACAGTTCACAACCAAAACTCCAATCAAAAAACTGAAACTTATAACTAGCCTAAAATCTTCACAAAACAGAGCTAAAACTTAAAGAGAGAGCCCTCTCTGATTACAGGTAGGCTAGGACCTATAATCCAAAGCTTGGTTAGTGGTTACCCCGGCCGTATTCCCTTGGGAGTCATAGGGAACAACCTGGGTGTTAACATAAATGGCGACTCCACTGGGGACCTCGATGAACTTTGTAACCTCCTATCTGAATCTTAATGCTGTAGATAAAGCCTGAGTGACAGCCAGATAGCCTTAGAAACTACCTTTGCTTTGCATTTGCAAGAGTATATAAAAGCTGCCTCAGTCAATCTTTATTCAGTTTTAATTTTCATATAGTTGTGCCATAACTGACCAGTCCTTTTCAAAACATTACTACCTCCTTAGTAATTCTCTCAAAGAAAATTATAGAAGCTGGCTCCTAAGAAGAAAACTCGTTACACAAGATCAAACCCAGATCCTGATCCAACACCTGAATTTCAAAATCCGAATTTGATTTCAAAAATCCTCAAGAGACACAAATCAGAAGGGACTTTATCAGATTCAAGTTCTGAAGTAGGTCTTCAAACTGACATTCCAACCCCTGTTAAGCCTTCTCTACATCCTTATACAACTGGTCCACAATCTCCTAGTTCTTCATCCACTTCACAAGGTATCCTTTCAACCACTCCATCAACTACACACACCCCTTTCATCCCATTTGCTCCACTTGTCCCATTTATCCCTGTTATCCTTGTCGTCCCACCAAACATGGCTAATAGGTATGCCCCACTGCAGTTACCAGCTAATCTAGGGCCTATGCCTCAAGATTATCAAACTAAGATATCATATTTTGATGGTACTGGCTCTTATTCAGCCCTTCAACATACTAAAAAATTGCAGGATTACTTTGAGAATTACGAGATAGATGATGATGGGGTAAGGATGAAAATTTTTGTGCAAAGCCTAACAGGAGATGTAAGAACATGGTTTAGATCACTAGCAGCAAACTCTATAGCTGACCCTGAAGCCCTGTATCAAAGCTTTATCAACCGATGGGAGATGAAAAAGGACCCACTTCATATTTTATCTGAATACAATACTATCAACAGAGGTCCCCAAGAAACTGTCTTGGACTATTGTGCTCGTTTTAACAATGTCTACAATGTTATTCCCCAAAATCTCAGACCCCCACCTGATTTAGCTCTATATACCTTTCCTGATGGGTTTGATTCGGATATGGCATACCAATTAAGAGAAAGAGCTCCTCGGACTTTAGCTGAAATGCAAGACATAGCAGTGAGTGTGGAAGCCAACCTGATAGCCAAGAGGAATAGGACTAGAACTAAAAGAAAAACTACCTTCAAAGAAGAGCCTTCAGGCTGGGATCAGAAATTAGATGCAATAATCACTGGGATGCATAGATTAGGTGATCGAGTAGAATCAGTTGAGAGGAAGTCATCATGGGAAGCACCGCAGAATAACCCTATCAGGAATCCAAATTTTAGGAGAAATCAGAATCCTAATGTTGGTAGAGCAAGCCCTGAACCAGAAATTATACCACCATTCCAGGAAAACTATGCTGAAACATCCACTTCAAATGAACAGATAGATGATACCCACATTAACCTAATGGGCCTGAACGACAATCAGTAAATTTTTCTAAGTCAAGAAGATCATAAGGATGATGACATTAAGCAGTTCCAAACCAAATCGGGTGATTCATTTGATTTTAAACAAGGCTATGACACAGCTGTTTATGAAGTTCATAAGCAATACAAGCTAAGGAGTAGAACTATAAATGTGACACAGCCTGACAAAACAAAGGACACTCCACTGCCTAAGAAAACCATTGTCACAGAGCCAATTGACAAAACTAATCCAATAAGAAATGAAGTAACAGTTGAAGAAATAACTGAAGCATCTCCCTCCAAACAACAACCAATGGCTACTTCACCCTTGCAGCATAATCCAGGAAACACTTTTCAAAAGATAGACAAGAAGGACAAGCCTCAAGATCAAAGTGAGAGTCAAGAAGAAAACTTAATTACCAAAGAAAAAGTTGTTAAACAAGACACCAAGACCCAATCTGAAAGACAGTTTGATTTTGAAGCTGAAATTGGAAAATTGAAGATAGCCATCCCTCTTTCAGAGCTAGCTAAGCATAGCATATACAAACAACAAATCAAGAAATCGCTTCAACTCACTCACAACAAAGATGATGTCAATGTGTTGGATGACACCCCTGAACTGCTTTTTGGTCCAGAGGTTGATGGAAAAACAGCAGCTACTGGGATCCTACCTTTCTATGTCAGCTTGCATGTTCATGATAAGATATTACATAATGCCATGTTTGATTCTGGGGCATCCCATAACCTTATGCCCAAATCTGTGATGGAGAGACTGAATTTAGACATAACAAGGCCATACAAGGACCTATTTTCATTTGACTCCAGCCAAGTTAAGTGTTTAGGTTTGATAAAAGATCTATGTGTATCCCTGGTCTAGTATCCAAACAAAACAATCTTAATGGATGTTGTAGTTGCTGATATCCCACCCAAATATGGAATGCTGTTATCAAGATCATGGGGGGCTAAACTCCAAGTTTCCCTGCAATTAGACATGTCATATGCCACCATCTCAGTCTTTGGTCAACCCAAGAGGCTATATAGAGAGTCACTTATGAAATACATGGTGAGCAGTGAAGAAAAACCTCAAAATTTCCCCATTTATGCAGTCCATTCAGATATGGATTCCTTTATTCTGTTCAATGATGATACAAGTCCTGAGAGTGATAATAAATCGGTCACACTTGAACAAAATATGCATGAGAATAAGCAACCGAGTCCCCAAGAAGTCAAGATTGAGAAACCAATTGATGAGTCAGTCCTAAAAGATAAAACAGATGAAAGACAAGAACTCCAACTGATAATCCCAACTTACAGAAAGGATGTTGAAAATCCCTTAAATCGGGAGATCTTATGGTTTCTTGAGTTTGATGGATCAGTCAACAAATTAGGGGCAGGAGCTGGAGTGTGGATTCATAACAAACAAGGCAATCATGCACAAGGTCGGGCCTATAGGCTTAATTTCAGATGTACCAACAATATGGCAGAATATGAGGCTCTTTTGATAGGCCTCAAACTGGTAAAATCATTACAGGCCACGAAACTTTCGATCATGGGAGATTCGGACCTTATTATCCAACAAGTGAAAGGCAATTTTGTCACCAATGACAAAAGACTAAGGTCATACAGGTCTGCTGCTATTCAAATGCTTAAAACCTTCACTGAATTTCAGATAACCAAGATAGCTAGAGCCCACAATCTTCATGCACATAGTTTAGCCACATTTGCTAGTACATGCAAATTGCCTTTTGAACCTAATCACTGTTTTACAGCTGAAATAAAACACAGACCTTCTGTCCCAAACAATGTCAAAGATTGGCAGGTGTTTGAGGATGACACACAAATAAACAGTTTCTTAACCTTGCAGCATGAATTTTCAGGTTTGAACATTGATGTTGATTCTGTGAAAGACACACAGCCACTAAATGAACAGGATCAAACAACAGTGTCGATCAAAACAGCAAATCAAATCCTTTGTCCAACAAAATTTGACAAGGAAAATATGCTGCAACTTGAACAATTGCATTTTGATGAAGTAGCTAGTACAGAGGCTGAAATTATAGAGCTAAAGGATAACTTTCTGCCAACAGGCCTAACTCCGTTGGAGGACATTTTTGACTCAAATGATGTCCCTAGAAAACCGAAAATGCAGCCCCTCAATGCTGCCATTGAAGAATGCAACATTGGGACTCCTGAAAAACCAAAAATAATAAAATTGTCTACATCTTTACCTCCTGACCAGAAGCCTAAATACATTGATCTCTTTAAAGAGTTCCAAGATGTGTTTGCATGGAGTTATGAGGATTTGAAATCCTATGACACCTCTGTTATCCAACACACCATCCCTCTCAAGCCTAATCAAAAGCCATTCAAGCAAAAATTGAGAAGAATCAACCCAATGCTTCTCCCTTCAATTGAGAAAGAGGTACAAAAAATGTTTAAAGCTGGCATCATAGCACCAATCAGGTTTTCCGATTGGATTTCAAATTTGGTCCCTACAAGAAAGAAAACTGGTGAAATAAGGCTTTGTGTTGATCTAAGGAACTTGAATCAAGTGTCCCTAAAAGGTAATTACCCCTTACCCAAGATGGATCACATCTTACAAAGAGTAGTGGGGGCTTCAAGAATTTCCTTACTTGATGGATTCTCAGGTTTCAATCAGATCCTAGTCCACCCTGATGATCAAGATAAAACAACATTCACAACCCCATGGGGAACTTTCAAATATGTTAAAATGCCTTTTGGATTGAAAAATGCAGGAGCTACATTTCAACGAGCAATGGATATTGCTTTTGCTAAAGAGATCCATGACTTTCTTGTCATTTACTTAGATGACCTCACACCTTTCTCAAAATATGACCAAGAACATCTGAAACACTTGAGACAAATATTCATAACTTGTAGGAAATATGGAATTTCCTTAAATCCTAAGAAGTCTCTATTTGGTTTGGAAGAAGGTAAGCTGTTAGGCCACATCATTTCTAAGGATGGCATTAGAATTGACCCAGACAGAATACAGGCCATCTTGCAAATGCCCCATGCAAGAAACATCAAAGAATTGCAAGCCTTCTTGGGAAAGATCAACTTTTTAAGGAGGTTTATCCCAAACTTAGCAGAATTGATCAGATTACTAAACAACATGCTAAAAAAGGATTCAAAGGTAAAATGGACAGTAGCAGCAAATCAAGCTTTTGAAGGTATCAAATTGGCCCTTACCCAAACTCCAATCTTAACAAATCCTCAATTTGACAAATAGTTTATCATTTTCTCTTTCGCCTCCCAGCATACCATTGCTGCTGTTTTGTTACAAAAAGATGATCAAGGGAATGAAAAACCTATTGCTTTCTTTAGCAGAGCACTAAGAGATGCACCTCTCAAATACCAGACCATGGAAAAACAAGCTTATGCTTTAGTAAAAGCCATCAAGGATTTCAGAATTTACATCCTATACTCTCATGTCATTACCTATGTACCAAATGCTATTGTCAAGGATATTTTGACTCAAGAAAATTTAGAGGGTAGAAGAGGAAAATGGATTTCCAACATTTTAGAATTTGACATTGAGATAAGACCTACAAAACTGATAAAGGGCCAAGGTTTGGCCAAACTAATGTCTGAAACAAATTTCCAAGCCCTAGACATTAACCAACTGGACAATGAACCGAAGCTGGCGACTCCAAAGATCAATGTAGCCTTTGAACAATCCTCTTGGTATTCTGATATATGTTATGTGTTGCAAAACCTGTGTGCTCCCCCAGGATTGTCCAGAACTAAATGTAGGTTCCTAAAAATGAAAGCTGCAAGATTTTGTGTCATGGATGGCAATTTGCTTTGGAAAAACCATGAGGGTATATTGTTAAACTGCTTAATTGAAAATGAGACTAACAATGTCATGAAAGAATTTCATGCAGGTGATTGTGGTGGACACTTGTATTGGAAGTCCACTGTGGATAAGATACTGAGGGCTGGTTACTATTGGCCCACTTTGTTCTCTGATGTTAAAAATTTCACTACCTCATGCCATAAGTGTCAAATGTTTGAGGGAAAGAGAAAGTTACTGCCACTTCCTTTGAGGCCTATTGCAACAGAGAGACCTTTTCAACAATGGGGCTTGGATTTCATTGGGGAAATTCATCCCTCATCTTCAGGCCAACATAGATGGATCCTCACAGCCACAGACTACTTTACCAAATGGATTGAGGCCATCCCATGTAGACAGGCAAATGATTCAACTATCATTCAGTTTTTGGAGAATAACATATTGTCTAGATTTGGTTGCCCCAACAAGATAATAACAGACAATGCTGCTGCTTTTAGATCCAAGAAGATGGTGAACTTCTGCCACAAATTTCAAATTACTTTGGGCCATTCCACTACATACTACCCTCAAGGAAATGGCCTAGAGGAATCATCAAATAAAAGCCTTGTAAACATCATAAAGAAAGTGTTGGAAGAAAATAAGAAGAATTGGCATAAGAAGCTTGTGAATGCCTTATGGGCAGATAGACTAACGACCAAGAGATCCATTGGGGTCAGCCCATATGAGTTAGTCTATGGATTAGAAGCCAAATTTCCTTCATCACTAGGGGTTCCTGTTATGAAACTACTTCAAGAAAGTCAAGCTGAGCCCAATGACATGCAAAGAAGGATCAATCAAATAATATGTTTGCAGCAAACTAGAGATCAAGTGTTTAACAGAGTTCAAATCCTACAAGAGAAGTTAAAGAAAGCTTTTGATAGAAGGACTAAGGCTGAAGATTTCAACATTGGTGACAAAGTCCTCAAGTGGGATTCAAGAAGGGAAGATAAAGGAAAACATGGAAAATTTGATTCTCTTTGGAGAGGACCATTTGTTATCCAAGCAGTGCAAGGAAACAACACTTACTTCCTAAAAAATCTGGATGAAACTGACTTGGATGAAGGCCCTGTGAATGGCCGGATGTTGAAGCACTATTTTGACTACTTTCCATGTATATAGCAGGGTTTCTCCTTCTGTACATAATCAGTTGTATATATTCTCTTTCAGCGTACAAATAGTTCAGTTAAGAAATTGTTGTACATAAGCAGCAAAAAGTTTTATTTCAGCAAGGTCCACAATGGGGGCAGATTCCAGTTTTGAAGTACAAAGAGAAAGTTTTCAAGTTTTAAAGAGAAAGTCAAAAGCCAAGGCAATCTGACCTGCTGTTCTTGGTCTTTCAAGAAGAAAAACCATCCCCAAGTGGAGCCACTGTTAGCTACCTATACCAATAGGTTTCATTTTTCATGATTGGCAGAGGAAGTGCCAATATGATCTACTTTGGTGATGCAAAGATCTCATATTTGTGTGGAAGGCACATGTTTACAGTTGGTGGGTATTGCCCCACTTCTGAATGGGTGGTCCAACAGTCTAAGCTGGGTCATGCCATGTTTCAATTTTCTGTTGTAGATTAGAGAAAGAAATCTGTCCAAACAGTTCAATCTTGGCAGATAAAGTAGTTAGGTAGAGAATGAAGGTTCCCAACTGTTTAATCTGGGGCCTTGGAAGCAATAAGGCTAGCCTTAGATAGAAAAATCAAAAGAAAAAAGCCAAAGGAAAAGAAAAGGCACATAAGGGTTTGCAAGTCTAAGTGCACCCTCCTTGGAGTAACAAAAAATGCTAGGCAGTAGATGGGTAGGTAGATGGGGTTGCAGAAGCATGATTCCTTTGTCATTGGCTCAAGCAAAGGAAAAACATGGTGCCAGTGCAGGTCTCTTATTCAGCAGTTTTGCAACAGTACAATGAAGCATGTCTAACTCTCTGATTACCCCCCCATTATACTCATTACTAACATCCCAATACTACCTATGTTCATGGAAGAAGTCAAAGTCTTTTGTTGGTTCTTGTTTCTTTAGGAGCCACATTTCTTGTGTAAAATTCTTTTCATTTTGATCTACTTCCTAAACTAAGTCAATTTCACATAAAACTTAGTGTATATCCCCCCTCATTCACCTTCTCCACTCATATTAACTCCTAACTTCTTATTATCTAAATCCCCTATGTTCCCCTTTTCCCCTACTATTATAAACACTATGGTGTATAAACCCCAAGCAATGTATAAATATTCCCTCCCCCTGGCAATTATAGCCATATGCCCAAAAACAGGGATTAAATTGACCTCTGGTCAGTCTAATAACCTAAGCCCTACCCCTTTTTCCCTTCACAACCCTCTGAAAAGATTTACCTATTTTACTTGCAAAAGGCCTTGTAAAAACCCACTATTACCCCTAACCCGCGCTATTTGCAAAATACACTAAAAAACCCATTTTTCCGCTTTATCCAAAGTTTTGTTGCCATGCACATTTCCACAGAAAAAACAGTGAAAAAACCCGCAAATCCACCAAAACCCAAAGTTCCGCCCGGGCACGCATTTCAAAAAATATATTAAAATATTCCCCGCCCGATGCCGTATTGCCCTGACAACTTTCCCTCCCGCCAGCCGTCGGATCTGGGCTTTCCCATCCGACAGCCCTTATCAATTTTGGAGTGGCCTCGATGTACTGCCATTAGCCTCCGAAAAATGACGTCCGCTGACGTACACACGGGGGCACGCGTCTCCATATTACTGGATCGGGCCAGCCTCTGACAATCCCGCTTCCGTATGAATAGCGGTGCGATATCATACCGCTTACCACTCCCGGTTTTCCGCTGACCGGTCATGCCAACGTCACGCCACTTCACCGCCGCATCAGCGCCCCTGCCCGCCATCACTCCGAGCTGTCACGCCACCTATGCAGTCCCCGTGGACCACTCACAGGCCGCCACGTCACCCGATGATGTCATGCTGACGTCACCCGACCCTGACCCCACCTGATGACGTCATGCTGACGTCATCCAAATTTTCGCGCCAACGCCAAAAAGTCCATATTTGGCCGAATTTTGCCATTTTTGCGCACTTTTTCCGTGTTTTTCTGCTCTGCCTCCTGCATATATCTTCATGTCCCTTGCTGCCGCCAACCTACCAAGACCATTCCAGAGCTGCTGCTGCTCAGCATTCAACTGCAACCAAGCTCCTCCATCGCTATAAGACCAGGTATTTACCAATTCTCCGACTGCGCACTCTGTTACATCCTGCATTAATTAAAAAACCAGGAAATTGACCATTTTCACCTGAGAAATAGGCCTGCTACACCTTGGAACTAAGTTAATTCAGTTTTTAACCGGCCAATTGTGCCCGATTACACCCCTGTTGCTCTGAAATGGGCTGTAATTCAGCAAATTACTTCACCTACCGTGCAGGACGGTATTTCTCCCAGAATAATCGAAAGTCAACCCAAATTCACTTGTAAAACATGGATACATCAGTAGCACCTGTTGCCCTGAATGTTGCTCCATTGAATGCCCCTCAGAGAGAGTTGGAGTGGAAAGCATTAGCAGATCAAGATTACCAAATATCAGAGGAAATGCTAATGCATAGCAAGTATCACATTCACTTGCTAAATGAATTGAAACTCAAGCATGATAGTGGAATGGATATATTGGGCATCTGGGACTCTTTCCTCCCCATCTTCAAGCTCCCTCAGGTCAACCAATTCCCTGACCTAATCCACCGATGTGCTGACTGCTATGACCCCACTCAGAGGGCTGTGCTTGACCCTTCAGGCTCAGTTGTTTTTTATGTCACCCCTGCAGCCATCAGAGAGATGCTAAACTTCAATACTGCTAAGAAATTAGTTCCTTTATCATTGATGGATCTGATCAAACAAGGAGCTAAACTGATAGATGCTCAAATCACCAAGATAAATCATTTGTTCATTGATTCAACCTCTGAGACCATGAAGTACCCTCCCATTCATCATGTATACCTGAATCAATTGGGCAGAGACCTTGCAGACATGATTAGTCCCATATTGGGCTATAATTCAATAGAAATTGTTGATGAAACTGTGCTGGCGATAATGGCCATGTTTACCCCTGGTAAGCCCCCAATCTATTATGACTATGCCACTTACATCTCCAATAAAATACATGAGAAATTGATAGACTTGGAAAGAGAAAGGGTGTTCAGATACACCTCCTATATCTATCATTTAATCCTATACTATCAGCATGAGAAATTTCCTTTTCCTGTGAAAAGAATGGATGCACAAGGCAATTCAAGGTCAGTGGTTTATTGGTCCTCTGTTTTCCACTGTAGGTCTCATTCCCCTTACACTTATTGTGAGTTTATAGACCTCTTCATCCACCCAGCCATGTCTTTGCTTCTCAGCTCACCTCCTCCAAGACTAACTGATGAGATGCAGAGAATTCTTCAGTTGTCCAAGATATACAGCATTGGGGATTGGTATTTTTACCAAAACCACACAGTTATCAGAATATATGGGTGTGAGTTGGCCCCATACAGATTGCCCATATATGTGCCTATGAGATTGTTTGCCCTGGAGTATTTCAGGCAATTTGGGAATGCTGATGTACTCCATTTTTCAAGCAGGGGCAAGAAAGCACAGCTTAAAGTTAGAAACCAATTAGGCCACTTCATCTACAATAAAAGGGAGGAAGGTTGGCAAGAGGTAGATAGAATGCTAGAAGGCCTTGGCTTACAGACCAGTTTCTTTTCGAAACCATACGACCCCAATCATTTCATAAGCTTAAGAAGGGTCAGATATAGGCTGGCCAGTTATGATCACATAAGGTTGTCTCACATAGAAAAATATGCAAATCAACTAGAATGGAAGGAAGGCACCGTAGAAGAGGCTACTACACAAGAAGAATTAGCTCAAAGAGGAATAAGAAATCTCCAAAAGTTGGCTGACTTAGAGCTCTGTTCACAGGTATTTTCTCTTTCAGGCACTCGAGTGGGAGCAGCTGCCTCATCTTCCACAGCTCCACAAAAGGCATTCCAAGCCCCAATTACAGCAGAGACTGCAGCTAAGGATACAGGCATGGAAACAGAACAGTAAAAGGCCCCTGAAGAGCAGCGATCAGCCCAAGAAAAAGAGCCAAAAGACCAAGAAGAACAGCTTGAAAATCATCCTGAACAGCAGGAAGGAATGGCAGAGGCTCCTGGTCCTAATGATGAGCAAATGCAAGAAAAGGAGGCCCCAGTACAGAATGTTACAGTGGAGACTTCGGTGCTCCAAACCCCTATCAATGAAGAGAGGGGTAAGAAGAGAAGTAGAGAGGAACAGACTCCCCTTAGTACTGCAACATCACAACAAGGGGAAAAGAGACAAAGGCTCGATCCTTTTTTAGAGGAGGAGATGCCTTTTGGTCAAGCACAGATGGGTCCCACCAACACAGAGGTATCAGCTAGCTCATTATAGCAAGAGCAGCAAAGAATACTTGGAGGAGAGGTCAGCTCCTCAGAGCAACAAAGAAAGGGTGAATCCAGCATAAAGAAACAATTCATAGACATTAAGACCAAAAATGAACCGATGCGGTTACAGCTGTACAATCTCTTGTTGAAAATGGCTCCCACAAACTAGCAGAGGTTGATGTCTGCATATAATGTGCAAGAGGGCAAAATGATAATGAGCCATTTCATGCCCACAGCGCTGCAGCCACAGTCTGTAGCTGATTATATAAGAACAAACTTGGAAATCTTTTCCAAGGACATCCACCCAATGGACCAAATTGAATTGCATAAACAGACGGGTGAGATGGTGTATGCTACCCTAGCAGACAAAACATTGATAAATTATAGATTGCAAAATTCTTTGAATAATACCACTGCACAATTGGAGTTAGAAAAGGCATCCTCCCAGGCTAAAGACAACAGGATAAGGTCTTTAGAGGATATAATCATAGAGCTTGGGCATGATCCAAAGGACCCTAAAGCTATAAAGGAGCTGCTAAAGATAAAGGATTCAGACATTGCAGCCTTAAAAAAGACGATAAAGATCCCAGCAACCCTTCACCCTCAAACAGAAGAGGTTGCCCAGCAAAGGCAGGACCAAGATGTAGCAGCCATGCTGGTATCACTCCATAAACAACTTGCCCAGACAGAGGGAAAATTGGTAGAAACAGAGGCTGCACTGCAGGCAGCCCTACAACATAAAGAAGGAGGCCAAACATCTCAGCCCCCTCAGCAAGTAATCGACCTTGAGGAACCCCCTCAAATTGTCACTCCTCCTACAGTGCAGACAGTTGAGACAGCTCCATCAACATCAGCACCAGCACCAACATCAGAGCAGGCTCCAAGCCTTGACATGCAGAAGTTGATGAATGAGATTCAAGTCCTAGAATCCCAGATGGCAGAGCTGAATGAAGCTAAGGAGAAATTGGTCACACTTAATGAGAAACATGATAAATCCAAGCAACAGGTGGCAGAAAAGACAAGGGAAGTAAGGACCTTGGAAAGGAAAATCAAAGAGTTGGAGAAAGAGATGAACATGGGCAAAGCAATAACAGAGCTCAAGAAAATCATATGGTTAAAGATTGGTCAATCAATCACAGACCAATGGCAATATATAGAGACCATCAATGAGCAAATGGATTTGCTGGGCAAGGCTTATGCAGAAAGTCAAAAAGCCAGAGCTTCTCTAGGAAGTATGCCAGATATAGCTACTAGAATGATCAATGTGTTGAACAACAAAACTGGCATACAGTTAGCAAACATGGGTATCAGAGATAGAACTAATACAATTTTGACGATCAAAAGGGTACTCACCCTCAAAAATTATGTATAGGCACTAGAAAGAAAATGTCAGGATATTCAAGCAGAGGTAAATGCTTTTGGTGCCAAGATCACAGCATTACACGACAGGGGACTCCCCAGTTTACTAAACAGTGCAGGAAGGCTATCTTCTCATGAACAATATGCAAAAAGAGTCAACAATTACATCACTGATCAGTTGACTACTTCATCTAGTACTTCGGGAGGAACTGGACCGCCCACAGGACAAGAGCTATATGATAAACTAGAAAATCTGTTTTATATAGAACATGAAATCAATCATCTGTTTGAAGTCCCCCCTAATTACTACAAATATACAGATGCAGATGAGACACTCCTCAAGATGTGAAGGCATCAGATGCCCCCTGATCAGTGGTGGACAGATATGATAAGGACTTTGCTATGATTTGATAAAATAATTTAATCAAATGCATTTTACAGCAAGCAGAGAATCAATAAAGAAGTCACAGATCAGCAGCCACAAGTCAAAGATTACAGGTCAGCATCCCAAAAGCATCAGAACCACAATGTGTCATCTGTAGCAGCCGTTGTCAGCAGAAGCCGTCCAAGAATTAACGCAGCCAGCCCTTGGGCCCAAAAGTCATCATCAACTGACAAACAGCAAACAGCTGTTATGTGCCTTTACTACAGGCTTTAAATTTTGTAATAACTTCACTGTACAAAGTTGGTAGAGACAGTTATTGATCAATAACTTTCATTCTAGATATTTTACTTGATATTTTTGTATAAAATCTCCCCCACGCAGTTGATTCAAGGGTTGTTGTTTCTTGTTAAAAAAGGAGAACTCGGCTGTAATTTCTAGAGGAATAATACAAAGAAAGCTTGGAGTTTACAGAAATTTGGTCTTACTAATGCATGCTGTCTTGGAACCATTGAATGCTACAGGATTCTAGTGCTATGGCTTAATATAATAAGTTTTCTCTATCTCTGTTAATGTTTTATTATCTGTTTAACTCATATCTCTCATATGTTGTTCTAAATTTAGGAAGAAAGAAAAAGAATAGCTCAGGATTTGTCCATGGAGACACCCTGATTTCAATCTTTCTTTACTATAAATGTTTTCTACAGGCTCAGCTGTTTAATTGGAATTCTCAACTGCTCCAATAAACCCTGAATCTTTCACAGTTTCTATTTAGTAATTCATATATGCTACTAAGTAGAAATCGCTGTTCAATTTGTTATCACACTGTCTGTAATCCCATCTCCCACTGTTTCACTCACTAATCAGAAATTATATTAAGAATAGTAATTTAGCCTTGTAGTAAAACTTTCTCCATCACAGGTACCAGGACTGTCTCAGATTTCTGACTCCAAATGCCCAATGGACTAACATCTTCCAAACCTTTCATGCCCTTCTCACAACAACAGTTCACAACCAAAACTGCAAACAAAAAACTGAAACTTATAACTAGCCTAAAATCTTCACAAAACAGAGCTAAAACTTAAAGAGAGAGCCCTCTCTGATTACAGGTAGGCTAGGACCTATAATCCAAAGCTTGGTTAGTGGTTACCCCGGCCGTATTCCCTTGGGAGTCATAGGGAACAACCTGGGTGTTAACAAGGGACACAACCCCACCAATGTAAATGGGGATAATTGGCAGCGGGATGGATATGAAATCAGCACTATATGTTGCGCCACAATATGTCGAATCAATTGGAAATGCACTAAGGTACGATATTTCCCTATCTTTAATGGTATAGATTCAATAAATTCATTTATCAACAAGATTGATGCAACAATTATTGAAGAACATAAAGTACCTCTACTAAATTTCGCGTTACAAGCGACACTACCAATATGGTGGGGAGTTCACAACAACTACCTCTAAGAATGGGAGAAGATCAAAATAGCCATTAAAGTAAGATTCATACAAGTGGGGGAGTATGCTCAAAGATTACATCAAATACAAGGGGGACTCTAATCCTTGACAAAATTTGCAAAATTGTAAGGAGAGATGGAATTGGGAAGGAGTTCCAAAGGAGTTATGGGTGCATGGTTTTATACACACCCTGAGAACCTTTCCAAAATCTTGGTATGTACAAGAAGAAATAAGGAAACATACTGGAGATTGGGATAGTTTGGTTGATTAGTTTGTCAGTAGATTTTGATTTTTAGACCGCAAAAAGAGGCTGACTAAGGTGTTTCAGGTTGTCATGCGGATTCTTCTCAACTCGAGTTAGCTAATGGATGGGTGCATGGATCATAAGACTTTACAACATATCTACGAGTCCAGATGTCATGAAGCAATAACCTATGGGAAGGTGGACAAAGACCCGAATAAAGATGATTTAGAGGAATTATGACATCTGTCATTCCACGAAACCGAAGGGGAAAGGGATATCAAGGATGGACCTGTCAACGATGATCCACATTTACTCCCATTGAAGTTGTGAAAACATAACATCGAGACTGATGACAAACCCAAGTTAACCTCAATTGGAGATTTTTAGAATAAGTAGACTACAAAGGAAATTTTCAAACTCCTGAGAGAATATGAAGACTTGTTCCCTTCATTGGTCACAAAACTGAAGGGGATCAAGGGAGATATAGGGGAGATGAAAATCATGCTAAAACCAGACACAAATCCAGTAAAGCATCAACCATACCCACTAAACCCAAGGGTTAAGGAGAAAGTGAAAAAAATAGACAAGATGCTAGTAGTAAGGATTATATTTCTGGTGGACGAGGAAGAGTGGGTAAGTTCGATTGTGAAATGAAAAGAAAGACGCTATAGAGATAAGGGTCTATGTGGACTACCATAGTCTGAACAACACTTGTGTGCATGATCATCTTCCTACACCATTCAGTGATGAAGTTCTAGATAACATAGCGGGGAATGAAGCCTACTCTTTTACGGATGGATTCTTTAGTTATCACCAAGTTAGGATCACAGAAGAGGATAAGAAGAGAACTACATTTACCATGAAATGGGGATCCTATTCCCATCATGTTATGCCATTCAATCTTAATAATGCACCTGCGATGTTGTCAAGAATTGTTATTTCCGCCTTTAGAGATTACGTCCACATGTTCCTAGAAGTCTATATAGATGACTAGACAGTTTATAGTATATTGAAGAAACACTCCACTCTTCTCATAATCATGTTCGATTGATGTATAAAACTTCATATCTCGCTGAATTTAAAGAAGTATTGCATATTTGTAGTCCCTTTTGGCACACTTTTGGGCCACATAGTGTGCAAAGAAGGAGTATGTGTAGATATTTCTAAGGCTACGGTGACCATGAATATGGACCCACTCGCAAGTGTTAAATAGCTCAGATCCACCTTGGGACATACCGGGTACTACAGGAAGTTTATCTACAACTATGCCTTGATTATTGCATTGATGTAAAAGATATTGAGGAAGATTGGACAATTTGTGTGGTCAGAAGAATGTAAGGGTTCACTCAACATATTGAAACAAAAACTAGTAATTACATTGATCCTAGTCTACCCCACTGGAACAAACAATTCCATGTCCACATTTATGCATTAGGCATTGCTCTGGGTGTTGTTTTGGCTTAGGGGAAGGCAGCCTCAACCCCCAGATTTATTTTACTAGTAGAAAATTATCCACAGTAGAAAAGAACTATACTACAACTGAGAGGGAGGCACTTGCGATGGTATATTCACTCCAAAAATTCATAAACTGTTTACTAGGAGGCCCATTCAAGTTTTTCACTGACCATTCCGCTTTGAAATATTTAGTGAACAAGCTTGTCCAATGTGCTACTCCAGTCCTATTGCAGAACACAGAATTGATCGCTCAAATCCTTGGGCCTATTTTGATGGCACCACTCAAGGTGAGCCCTATTGGGAGGGGAAGGAAGCATCTTGCATACCAATGAGTCTCATCTAATCAGATTTAAGGCAGGCATTGGTAAAGGGTTCAAAACCAAAGTTGATCTGATGGAACTAAAGCTTATCTAAACTCTCGTAGCAGAATATGGGGTCCTAGAATTTCTAATATTTGACAATTCTCAATGTGCTATAAAATGAATCAATAGGTAGTATACTCTACAAATATCTACCATCACTAATGAGGAAACTCTTGGTATTGTTGAGGGGTTACCCAGGTTGCCTTTGCTCACATTTTGAGAGAAATAAGTCAAGGGACAGATCTCCTGTCAAAAGGTCTCGAGCTTTAGCCTGGGGAATGGATTGTTTAAGAAGATTTAAATGGGCTGCACACTGAATCTTCCCACTTGCCTTTCCTTTGATCAATGGACTCTTGGATTCTTTTTTTATTTCTCATAGTTGAATGTACATTTTTTGAATGAGAGGATTGTCTAAATTGTTTAGATCAGAACTGTAGCCCAGCATACCTAGAGGTATCCAACAATAGAAAGAATAAAAAATGTATAGTTTTTTAGAGGTAATGTCTAGAGATGAATAGGTCTAGTCTTTTAGAAAAATATCCATGAATAAAAATATAACATTTTCCTAGTAGAAAAAGGACATAGGAAAGACCATGATTAAGGAGCATTTCTCCAAGAAGTACAGGAACATAAGCGAAAAGAGTTCTGATATTTCTCCTCAATAGATACTAACAACACCAATAATAGATAATACGAGGCCATCATATCCATAAATAGGCATATTGAATGCATACCTCTTGTTCCATCCGTGAATGCCTTGGCAACACGCAGTGCAGTTTTCTTCAATTCGTCTTGGTTCACATTTTTTCCCTAATGCCTTTAACAACACCGTCACAACAACCACGATGGTGGGGTTTGAATCCAATCCCTCATATTTGTCTGTGCTTGCATCTGGGTATGATTTGAGACCGAGATCGATTGCAAGAGTGGTTCAACCGCCCTCCCACTCCCACTCCCATTCCTGCATTGGCGGAGGAAATTTCATCCCCCAAATGAATATAAAAACGTTTTGGGTTATGGAAATCTGAGGTAGAGAGGACTGTAAAACAAGCAAGGTAGAGATATGGCCTGCCTGCAATGGTCTTCTCAGCTCTCGAACCTGGAGCATGTAAGAGAAATAATATTAGAGTGATAATATTTAAAAAATTTAGTCATAGGAGAAATAATATTAGAGTGATAATATTTAAAAAATTTAGTCATAAGAGAAATAATATTAGAGTGGTGTAATATTTAAAAAATTTAGTCATAATGATCCATATGCTTTGATATAAAATAAATTTTTAAAATGTCAATTTTTAAAATCTCTTGTGTAGTTATCTATTGTCAAGTAGAATATCACAATAATTTATGTCGGTAATGGTGTGATCATTTCTTTTATTTTTTTAAAGGAACTTTTTCTAGACCTACACCCCATCAAGCATAAATCATTTTAACATATACCTACTTTTGAAGTAATATAAATCATCCTATGGCTATCCTCAAAAGAATTATCACCCATAGCCTTAGTGATAGTGTAAGGCTTGTGTCAAAGTGGTATGAGCTTCTTATAGGAGTTTGTCAATTGCCCTTTATGCAAGTCCAACCATAACTCGTCACCAACCTGAAACTTATGTCGAACCCAATGGATTGTGTATCTACTTGTACTTGGAGTTGGCAACTTTCTACAAAATATCATGAATTCATTGTTGAATTTGTGGGATGTGTTCCTCAAAATAGGTTTCTTTACTTATCTTGTTCCAAGTATAGGAGGTATCTTCATGTGTTATACCATGAATATAGCTACATCAATTTGTGCCAATTGTTGGGACCCCAAGCACACCTATAAAGGCTTGTGGCAATAGAAATATGAAGAGTTATGTCGAATTTATGTTGAAAATATGGAAGCCTTTCAACATGTGTATGTGGATGCTCGGAATTGTATACTCTAAAGACATCTATAATAATTCTATTCACTACTACTTTCTATTTATCAATCTAGGGATGGAAAGTAATTGATTTGGTCAAGCTTGATGTCCATCATGGACCAAAGGTTAAACCAAAAAATACTAAGGAACCTATTATACCTATCAAGAAATATGGTATTTGGAAACCCAAAGTGAACCAAAATATGCTCGAAGAAGAAATTATGAGTGGATTTTGTTGCGACAATCTTCTTACAAGGTGCCAAAATACCCATCCTACGGAAGCAATCAACAACAATGAAAACATATATGTTACCATGCTCGGTTGAGGGAAAACATGACATAAAATCCAAGGGCACTAACTCCCAAGGATTATCTAGAGTAGGCAAAGGCCTACAATTGGTGTGGATGGTCATTTCCTTTGGTATAATATAATTCTTCCATTGCTTACAGGCTTTGGCAATAGAATGTAGCTTGTTGTCATAGATTGGTTATCTTTGAAACCCATCATAGAGTGTTTGGCTATGAAATACCATTGAATGTTTGTGTCATGTGGGCATTACATTGAAAACATGAACGATTGGCTCATAGGATTCCTGTTGTGTAGCCATTCATCAAATAATGGCATTGGAGATAATATTGTTTCCATAAAGAAGAGAACCAGAAATAGGCTCATGAATGCCATCAATATCTACTAGAGGGGTTGCAATTAAAGCAATAACGAATACAAAAGTTGTGGTCAACAGGATAGGGATCATCAAGATGTTGAGCCATCCAATGTAAAGATGGTTTTCAGTGCTAGTTCTCTAGTCACATAAAAGACCCCATAAATTTTTGCTTTGGGATACCCCCAAGATTCAATAAGTAATCCAAAGTAAGAGGATTCATTGATAAGGTGACAATGCCAACAACCCTGAGTTGACCCAAAGTGACACCTTGTGAGTCTTGCACAATTAGGGTGCCAATTTGAGCATCAAAAGGAGGCACAATTGCACAAGTTGCAACATCTCACATTTAGGGAACTTAGCCACAAATCTTTAGGCATTTTCCCATTGAGGATACCTTTAACATTTCCTAAGGCACAACTCACATATTTGGAGGAATTTTGGATGACTTGTCGCATTCCACTAGCTTCATGCATGAAGAGGTGCTCCCATCCTTTAAGAATATTTTGGAGAATTTCATGGCATAATCAAGGGTCACATGTATAAAAGAAGAATGACATAGTTAAGCATATGAAAATTTTCATTTGTATCACATGGCATAAAGGAGAAGGACATACGTGAAGAGTACTCCATTTAGAAACATCTAAAATCTTGTTTATTTCCTCTTTCCAAAGAAGAGAATATACCTTGTGACAAAAGGCCCAAATTTCCAATGAAGGAAGACTAGGGTAAGGGTTACTTTTTCTTTCACATGTTGAGAGACATTATGTATTTTAAGGCGTGTTTTGTTGTTGAGTTCACATATTTGGAAGCACAATTGCACAAGTGGAAACATCTCACATTTAGGGCACTTGGCTACAAATTTGTATGCATGTTTTCTATTAAGGGTATCTTTTACATTCCCTAAGGCACAAATCAAATATTTCACTAGCTTCACACATGAAGAGGAGTTCCCATCATTTAAGAATGTTTTGGAGGGTTTTCATGGCATAGTCAAGGGTCACATTTACAAAAGAAGAACTCCCAAGTCAAGAAGATGTAAACTATGTTGCCAAGGGATTGTTAGACATGGTAGGTGTTATGGCATGTCAAGATGTAAACTATGTTGCTTAGTTGTTTTATGGCCATGGTTAGATGTGAGCCTTGACTTGGTAACTTGTAACTTGTTAAGTGGGATAGTTGAAATTTGAAATGAGTAGCCTAAGATGAGTTATATTTATTTCTTAGGTGAATAAGGCACAATCTAGATGTATAACCGTAACTTGGTCAGGTTGTTGTAGTCGAGGCAAGACTTGCTTGGGTTCCCAAGTCCCAAAAAAAGTAAGGGTATTTGTGAGGGCATGATAATTAAGGAGTGTTGGGGCGTACGAAGGAATGAAAAGGCATGCTAACACGTGCCAGACAGTTTCAATGCATGTTGAGGAGTGTTAGGGAGTGCCAAAACATCAAAAGGGAGAACTAGGTCAAAATGCATGGAAATGGACAGATACGAGTGTGTGCCAATGAGTGTTAATTGATTCCAAGTGTCTCAAGGATAAAGTGTGTTAGGACAAGGTCAGAATAACACTTTTAGGAGACAATCCTATGGTTATAATAAGGGTTTGGAAAAAGCAATTTCAAACAAAGGGAGACTTTATGTTGGGCACAACATTTGTTTTTCCAATGATTTGGTTGGGTTCCCAAGTCACAAAAAAAGTAAGTCTATCTATGAGGGAATGAAATTTAGGGAGTACGAAAGTTTATATATGAGGGAATTAAATTTAGGGAGTATGAAGGTGTGTGGGGGGAATTTCAGGAAGTACTAGCACATGCTAGAAGGTTCCAAGGTATTATAGGCATGCCAAGATGTGTCAGGTGCCAGGGTGTGGTGTGAATGCATAGTAGGGAGTGAAAAGGTATGATAGGTAGTTCCAAGGCATGCTAGAATGCTAGGTAAGCATACCAAGATGTTTCAAGTGCTAAGGTGTGCCAATGCGTGCTAAGGAGTGTTAGGGAGTACCAGGGAAACACAAGGGAGCACTAGGTAAAAATGCATGGAAATGAATGAATAAGAGTGTGTGACAAGGAGTGTCAATGAGTTCTAGGTGTGTTAAGGAGGGAGTGACATGGTATGATAGGCAATGCTAAGTCATGCTAGAGTGTCAGGGCGACATGTGTCCAAGATGTGCCAGGTGCCAGGGTGTGCAAAATGGGTATTGGCACCAACACTAGGTGCCAATAGGTGCCAAGTGCCAAGTGTCAATGCATTCTAAGTGCCAAATCTTCCTCTGTTTCTTCTCATCTAGTTTCCAATAATTGATCTCAAATAAATTTAATATTAAACCATGCCAAAGCATACCAAGTCATCTCAATGCATACCAAACATGCTAAAACTTGCCAAGTGCCAACATGTGCCAAGTGCTAATGTGCATCAGGGAGTGTGATGCATGCTATGAAGTGGCAGAGCATATCGAAGAGTGCTAAGGTGTGCTAGAGAGTGCCAATGCATGCTGAGGAGTGTTAGGGAGTACTAGGACAACACAAGGGAGCACTAGGTCAAAATGCATGGAAGTGAATGAATATGAGGGTGTGTAGGGGAGTTTCAATGAGTGCTATCTGTTATGCAAAGGAGGGAGTGAAAAGGTATGCTAGGAATGGGTAAGGCATGCCAGGGAATATCAAGGAATGTCAAGAAGTGCTAGAGTGTGCTAGGTGTTATCACTTAGGTTGTTCCCTTTGACTCCCAAGGGAATACGACCGAGGTAACCACAAACCAATCTTTGGACTGCAGGTTCTAGCCCACCTGCAATCAGAGAGGGCTCTCTCTTTATGATTTAGCTTTGTTGATGATGATTTTAGGCTAGTTATTGAGTTCAAGGGGTTTTGTTTGAGTTTTGGTGGGAAGGATGAAGCTTTCAAGTAGAGAGGTAATGCATAGTATGATAAGTTCAAACCATTGGGCATGGAGTCATGGAGTAGGACTGCTGGTGCGTTTTCTTGGTCACAAGAGGAAGATGGAGCGAGATAGCTACACATGAAACAACTTTCAAGCTAAATGGAGATGGATTGAAGGCTAAGGAATGAGAGGCAATTAAGAATCTCTTATTCAGCTTAATAGAGGGAAGGTGAATGAGCTCTATCTAGGAGCAGTAAAGAATCCCTAGATAATTGTCAAACATGGGTGAATTAGGAGAAATATGAGCCAAAGGGAATTCATATTCATTACCAATTCAGAGGAAAACATAAAGAAACAGCAGAAATTGAGCATAGAGTGCAGTCAAGCAAGTTCTAAGCTAATCTTTTTATCTGCTATTTAGATGGCGACATATGTATGATATGAGCATATATCAATGGAAAACAGAGGTAGAAATCACTTATTGAGTCGTGTTGCAGCACAAGAATTCCATATTCATTCTTCAAAACATTAATAACACAGCAGACAGTTCATCCTCCAAGCTTTTCAGCAGTCTTTGATTAAAGAAAACATCAAGTATACAGAGCGAGTCTCTAGTGGAGCAACTCAACCAACCAACCCTCTAAACAGTAAATTAGGGTGGTTTTATAAGCAAAATATCTACAAGAATCAGATCTGAGACAGATCTGATGCAATAAGTGTCTTTAACCTAACATATGCTTGAAATAAATGCCAAAATATCTATCTAATGTTGTGCCGGGGGCAGCCGCCTAAAAAATGAGTAACTATGATGTCTTTAGAGCCCTGTGCCGGCATTTGGTCATAACTGTGCTTTGGGTTTTGATCCCCTGCTCTTGAGTGGTTCTGATGTGCATTAACTGTGATTTGAGAGCCTTAAATGGTTTCACCGCTTTGTTTGACTTTGGTTAGGGGCTTTCAATGTCTGCCTGCTTTGGAAATATGGATTTCCACCAAAAATACTAACTAATAGTCTTCGCCGCTTCCTTTGCTACACTTTCACTGGACCTGGGCTCTTTAATGTCTTTTGAATGCTTTAAACTATCCTGTCGACATTTTATGGCTGTTGTTCGGCCCTCTGTTGCCTTTAGAATTGTCTTTGCCCCTTTTCCGAACCTATGTGAAGAAATTCCTGTCCATTTACGAATTTCAGGCCTGCTGGTAGCCGAGCCATGAGAGGGCTTCCATTTTGGCCTATTTCCCTTAGCGATGCGCGATTAGTGCTAATCGCGCATCAAAAACTGCCTCGGTTTCTCATTCCGGACATCCGTTGCTACATATTTCGCGTTTCGTGTCCTTTTCGGCGATGATGTCAGCATGACATCAACAGTGGGTCCCAGTACGGCAGTGATGTGGCAGGGTGACTTCAGCAGTACGACCGGGAGAAGTGGCGGTACAGTAGGGGTGATGACGTGGCAGTATGATGGCAGTGACGTGGCAATGACGTGGCATAGGACACAGTGGCAGGAGGCCGATGCAAGTTGATGACGTCACGAAGACGTGGCGCTGACATCATTCGGCGGAGGTGGTATCCGGTTTCCTCCCGCACCGCTTTTCTGCGTAGGTGGTATTGGGGGAGGGGCCTCCGAACACACTGGGAGGCTGACACGTGGCGGGGGTACGGTAGGGAAACCGCCCATCCCCCGGACGTTAACCCTCGGCATATCGGGACAGGAAAAGACCCGCCCACCGTAGATCTTGGATGGGCCAGATCTAACGGCCGACGGGACGGATAAGGCGGCGGATGGTTAGGGACGGGGCCCGCGCACATTTTATTATGTGTTTTGATACAGCGGGGGAGAAACTTTATTAATGTGGGTTTTTATGGGTTTTATACAGCATGGGTATGATTTGAACCGATCTATCACGAAATATGAAGGCGGAGTGACATAGAAAATGGTTCATGAGGGGGGGGGAACAAATGGCTATCAATTCAACCAGAGGTTAACTGATTCCAAGGGGCAAACGCGGAAGGGTTAAATATAAGTCCCAAATGGACTTAATATTTCCCCAAACTTTTGGAATATATGGCTATAGTGCCAAGGGGTGGGGATATTATTATTTTTGGGTTTTATATAGTTTTAGTAGCAATAGGGATGGGAAAGTAGTTAGGGAGCTATATAGTAGAGTTAGGAGTTAATATGAGTTTATGAGGTGAAAGTAGAGCAGAAGGCTAAGTTTCAAAAGTAAAACTTAGACATAGGGGTAAATGAGAGTGGGGGACTGATTTTACACAAGAAATGTGGCTTCTTTTCTTTGAGGAAAGCCAACATTTAACTTGATGTTTCACAGAAATAAAGTAAAACTAGGACTTGTTGGGTAGATCCCAAGGTCCTTTAGGGGGATGTTAGTAAGAGACATTTAGGGGGAGTGAAGGGGAATTAGACATGATTCCAAACTTTTCCATCATAACACAGTATTGGTACTTCTGCCACTGACGAGATGAGCTTTCTTTGTCAAGGCCAAAACTGAAAATGATCTTGCTTCTGCAACCCCAGGCTACCTACCCAACTTAATACACCTAGCATTTTTTGTTACTTCAGGAAGGGTGCACTTAGACTTGCAGACCCCGATCATCCTTTTTCTTTTAACTATCCTCCTATCTAAACATACCCTTATATCATCCAAGGGCTCAGATTAAGCTGTTGAGCACCCTTGTTTCTCTACCTATCTACAAATCTGCCAAGATTAAGTTGTTTGGACAGATATTCATTCTCTATATTCTACAACAAGAAATTGAAACCTAGGGAAGCCAAGATTAAGCTGTTTGGACTTCCTTTAGCTAAAAAAAACTCATCAAAATGGATTAACTCATCAAAATTTGGAATACAGCAGTGGCATTTAGACTGCCACACTTTCATGGCCTCTTTCTGGAAATATGGAATCTTGCAGCATGAAAAGATGACATATTTGGCACTTTCAACTGTCAATCATGAAATATGAACACCTATTGCAATAGGAGCCTAACAGTGGCTCCACTTGGGGATGGATTTTCCTTGTGAAAAGCCAAGAACAGCAGGTCAGACTGCCTTGATCTTCTATGGTTGCTGTAGACTGAAAATTCTCTGTGGTAGCTGCTAAATGTGTGAAACTTTGAAATATGAGCAGCATTCTCCTTCAACTGAATTGTTGTGAAAATGAAGCACTGCCTGCTTTCTTCTGCATGCTTAATATAATGTACAATTGCCTGAGAATCTGCCTTTGAAATAAACACAATATATGGGAACCAAATTGGAGCACTTCCCTTGATTCTGTTTTGAAAAAGGGTGCTGATGTAAACTGAAAATCCTCCTTTCTTTTGATACTATTGATGGAAAGAACTGCCTGCTCTTTTGCTGTAATTAATGCAATGACTGAGCTCTGAATGGAGGACTTGCCTTGGCTCTTCCTTTAAAAAAATTTGCTGCACTGTTCCATTAATTGGCCTGCTAAAAAAAAACAAAGTGCTGAAAATACAAGTATTTATGTACAAATATAATACAACTGCATTGTGTTCAACAACAGGGATCATAATAATGCTTTAGCATTCGGCCATTGACAGGGCCTTCTTCAGTTATGTCGTCCTCTATAGATTTGAGGAAATATGTGTTATTTCCCTGCACAGCGCTGATAACAAATGGACCTTTCCATAAAAAATCAAATTTTGCATGTTTTCCCTTGTCTTCTCTTCGTGAGTCCCACCTTAGAACTTTGTTGCCAACACAGAAATATTCAGCCTTAGCTCTCTTATCAAACATCCTTTTGAGCTTCTCCTGCAAAATTTGCGCTCTATCATAGACCTGCTCTCTTGTTTGCTGAAGATGAATGGTCTGGTTGATTCTTCGTTGAACATAATTTGGTTCAGCTTGGATCTCTTGTAACAGCTTGATGATAGGAATGCCCAAGGAAGATGGAAATCTGGCCTCCATGCCATACACCAGCTCATAAGGGCTCATCCCAATAGATTTCTTTGTTGAGAGTCTGTCTGCCCATAGGGCATTGGTGAGCTTTTTATGCCAGTTCTTCTTGTTTTCTTCTAGCACTTTTTTTATGATGTTGATGAGGCTTTTGTTGGATGATTCAACTAAGCCATTACCTTGAGGGTAATAGGCTGTGAAGTGGACCAAGGTAATGTGAAATTTATGGAAAAAATTGATCATCTTTTTGGATTTGAAGGTAGCGACATTGTCAGTAATGATCTTCTCAGGGCATCCAAATCTAGAAAGGATGTTGGTCTCAAGGAATTGGATAATGATGGAGTCATTGGCCTGTCCACATGGGATGGCTTCAATCCATTTAGTGAAATAGTCGGTGGCTGTTAGAATCCACTTATGTTGGCCTGAGCAAGAGGGGTGGATCTCTCCAATGAAGTCAAAACCCCATTGTTGAAAAGGCTTCTTGGTTGAGGCGGGCTTAAGAGGCAAAGGTAACAGCTTTCTTTTGCCCTCAAAGATTTGGCATTTATGACATGAGATAGCAAACTTCTTTACATCTGCAAACAAAGAGGGCCAATAGAAACCAGCCCTTAAAATTTTATCAGCAGTGGACTTCCAATATAGATGTCCTCCACAGTCCCCTACATGGAATTCTTTCATGACATTGTTAGTTTCATTCATGGTTAAACAATTAAGCAGTATGCCTTCATGATTTTTCCAAAATAAAGCACCATCTATGACACAAAACTTTGAAGCTTTCATCTTTAAAAATCTTTTCTTGGTTCTGGACAATCCTAGGGGAGTAAACAGGTTTAACAATAAAAAGCATATATCATCATACCATGGGGATTGCAAAAAGGTTTCACTGATCTGTGGAGTCGCCAGCTCCTGTTCATTGTCTAGTTGGTTAATGTCTAAGGCTTGAAAGTTTGTTTCGGACATCAGTTTGGCTAAACCTTGTCCCTTTATGAGCTTGGTGGGTTTTATTTCTATGTCATACTCAAGGATGTTAGCAATCCAGTTGCCTCTTTTTCCTTCTAATCCATCTTGGGTTAATATGTCTTTTACAACAGCATTTGGGACATAGGCAATCACATGTGAATATAAAATGTAAACTCAGAAATCTTTGATTTCTTTAACAAGGGCATAGGCCTGCTTCTCCATGATTTGGTACTTCAAAGGAGCATCTCTTAAGGCTCGGCTGAAAAATGCAATTGGCTTTTCATCTCCTTGATCATCCTTTTGCAAAAGGACAAAAGCTATGGTGTGCTAAGATGCAAAAGAAAAAATGATAAAATATTTGTCAAATTGTGGACTAGTGAGGACAGGGGCTTGGGTTAAGGCAGTTTTGATACTCTCGAAGGCTTGCTTGGTTTCAAGAGACCATTTTACCTTGGCATCTTTTTTTAACATGTTTCTTAACAGTCTTATTAGCTCGGCTAGGTTTGGGATAAATCTCCTTAGGAAATTGATCTTTCCAAGGAATGCTTGCAACTCTTTTATGTTTCTTGGAAATGGGATTTTAAGGATGGCTTGAATTCTTTCAGGATCAATTCTAATCCCATCTTTTGAGATGATATGGCCTAGTAATTTACCTTCTTCAAGGCCAAAGAGAGACTTCTTGGGGTTCAAGGAAATGCCATATTTCCTACATGTCATGAATATTTGCCTTAAGTGTTTGAGGTGCTCTTGATCAGATTTGGAGAAAGGGGTAAGGTCATCAAGATAGACAACCAAGAAATCATGGATTTCCTTGGCAAATGAAATGTCCATGGCCCTTTGAAAGGTAGAACCAGCGTTTTTACGTCTGAAAGGCATCTTCACATATTTAAATGTTCCCCACGGTGTGGTAAAGGCTGTCTTGTCTTGGTCATCCGGGTGAACCAATATTTGATTAAAACCTAAAAAGCCATATAGCAAAGAGATTCTAGATGACCCCACTACTCTTTGTAGGATGTGGTCCATTTTTGGCAAGGGGTAGTGGTCTTTTAGGGAGACTTGGTTTAAATTTCTTAGATCTACACATAGCCTAATCTCACCTGTCTTCTTTCTTGTGGGAACAAGATTGGATACCCATTCAGAAAATTGGATGGGTGATATGATGCCTGCTTCAAACATTCTTTTAACTTCCTTCTCAATCAAAGGGAGAAGCACAGGATTGATTCTCCTTAGTTTCTGTTTGAAGGGCTTTTGATTTGGTTTTAAGGGAATGGTGTGTTGGATTACTGAGGTGTCATAGGACTTCAAGTCCTCATAACTCCAAGCAAATACATCTTGGAATTCTTTAAACAAATCAACGTATTTGGGCTTTTGATCGTGTGGCAAAGATTGAGATAGTTTGATCATTTTGGGCTTCTCTGCTGTCCCAATGTTGTGTTCTTCTATAGCAGCATTTAAGGGTTGCATTTTTGGTTTTTTGGGCACATCATTTGCATCAAACATATCTTCTAATGGAGTGAGGCCAGCAGGGAGAAAGTTATCTTTTAGATCAACGATCTCGGACTCTGTTTCGGCTATTTCCTCCAAATGCATTTGTTTCAGCTCTTCTATGTTTGTATTGTCAAAAACAGTTGGGTTTAGCATTTGTTTGGCTGTTACAGCTGTTACAGCCTGTTGATTTTCATTTGTTTGCTGTTGTTCATCCGTCATAGCATCCATGTCAATGTTAATATTTGAAAACTCATGCTCAAGAGTGAGGAAATTGTTAATCTGGGCATCATTTTCAAACACTTGCCAATCTTTAACATTATTTGGGATAGCAGGCCTATGTTTTATCTCAGCAGTGAAATGGTGATTTGGCTCAAAGGGGAGCTTGCATGTACTAGCAAAAGTGGCTAGGTTGTGTGCATGAATGTTATGATCTCTTGAAATCTTGGCAAGCTTGGATTCAGTGAATGTATTGAGTATATTAGTGGCAGTAGTGTTGTGGGGGAAAATGCCTATGCAGGACGATCCTATCCACCTAAGGTGTGACAGTACCTTAGCAACAAACGAACACAGCTACTTCGGTTTCTTCCTTTATGAAATATGAAAGAGAGGAGATTGGTAGACCTACCGTTATATTTCGGTTGTCCCTCGATCTAGATCCTCTCCTCTTTGTGTGTCCACAGCTACTTGCCTCCTCGCTTTTGCTCCCACGAGATCACAAGAGAACAGCTACCTGTGACAAGAGAACAGCTACACGCAACAAGAGAAGGACACAATACAAAGGCAAATATACATATTCATAAATGATTCAGGATTAGAAGTAAATCAAATACACTAATGCAAATCATACAATAAACACCAGCATATAGGAAAGAACCAAGAAGCTGTATTGATTGATAAACAAGGTTCAGGAAGAGATACAACCCAAAGGGCTCCAACCCAGCATCTCCTTCCCAGCAAAATGGAATTCCTTCTTTAGCCCCTTTCAAAAGCATAAACACCCAATGATCTAACCACAAACCAACAGCAATTCTTTGCAAATACAATATTCCCAGCCCCCCATGACCTCCTGAGAGAGATCTATATATGGGAGTTTTGGAGAAAGGATGAGTCAGCTTGAGGCTGGCATGGAGCTGACTAGTGTCCTCTCCCACTTTAGTTCTTGAGTCCACTTGGAGGTTCTTGCTTCCACTTGGAGATTTGGAACCTCTTACTCATCACCAGTCGAATTCCCTGATCCAAGTGTCATTTTGGAAGCTTCCTGGGCATTGACACCTTGAGAAATGAGTCTGCCACTTGTCCAGTTACGCTCAGCGCAGGTAGCCTTCTTTGTAGTTGACATTCAGCACAGGTAGACAGTGGAGCAGTTGACATTCAGCGCAGATGCTCAGTGGAGCAGTTGACATGATCCAGAAATGGCCTGTTTTTGAGTGTTTTCAGGTGGAGAACTTTTGTGAATTGTTGTGGTTTGCTGGCCTTGTTCCTCTAGGGGTAGGAACAACATGTTTAGGGACTTTGGATCCCTTAATTATTGACATTTCATGCTCAGTGATGTAAGGCACAAACATGTATATAACAGTTGCCCCCTAAAGTATGAGGCCGTTTAGGGGAGTCCGAAGTTCATCCATTTGCTGGGAGGAGACCTGTAATAAGATACAATACAATACATTATGATTCATACAACTTTCATGATCTAGCTGAGGCGGGCATTCCCATGCTCAGCTTTATAAATACATTTTGGTACATAGAACAGACGATCGTCTGATAGTAGACTGATAATCCTGGCGAAACTATCATCCTTTGAGAAGGATGATCATCTGCTGCAATGATGTACATGTCAAATGTCTTTATATTTACTGAATATATATCGCAGCCCGGATGGATGAAACTAGATCCGGGGTCTTCAATCTCGTTCGATCTTCACTCTAAGTACAAGTCGATCCATGTGAGAATTGCGCTGAAGTCGAACATGGAAAGACATCGCTTGATTACCGGTCAATGATGTAAATCGTTAACAAGCGCGAGAGGAATCACTGATAATGATAATGACCCTCAAGGTACTGCAGTACAATTCACGTGGTGTGAATAAAGGACTTAGCGTCGAACACCACGCAAAATCTTCTGGTCGAAGGTCATTGATGTATACCTGTCGCCGGAATTGAGAAACTTGCCATTGAGGCATGCAAGCTTCAAAGTACTGAAGGGGTTGTTCCTAGATCAACTTCTTGGATAATGAGCTGATGTCGACAAGAAGCGATCCGTCAAAGGAGGGCCTTAATGAATCCCACATCAGTGACATGGAACGGAGCTAATGATTTTAATGGAGGTGAAAACAATCTGTGACATATGATTCAGGGTGGCGGTCATGAAATGGATGAAGGATAATGTATGGCAGTGGATGGGACCTGGTTGACTCTTTCTGAACGACTTCTCTTGAACATATGGCGAAACTGATGCGATGGATTGGTAGCATTACCCCAAGTATGGATGGTGTGGCAAAGACCATGGTGATGTGACCGGTGAATGAAACAACCCAACCCGATGTGGTACGGAGGAAAAGTGTCATGTTCAAGAGCGACCTGCTACCATCAAAGACTTCTTGATTTTTCCCAATTTTTCCCCAGTCATTGCTGACCAGTACCTCTTTATTTTTGTCAAGCTTGAGGAGGATAACATATGCTTGTTCTATAACCTGCCCTTCGGGCAAGCCCATCGCTATGTTTTAACGAGCCTAGCGATAGGGAAACTCGTTCTCGTCTAAAGACAAGTTTGTCGCTATTTAGTGATTTTAACGAGTCTAACGACAAAGAAAACTCGGTCCTTTTCATTTTTAGAGAGTCTGAAAAGGCACATAAAGTTAACTCCAAAATTCCTTTTTCATTATCTAATCCCTTAAGTCCGAAAAAGTATAAAACAATACAGAAGGGATGAGTTTTCGATAGTTTTAACGAGCCGAACAAAACAAGCGCTCGATCTTTTTGTGCAATAATCCCTCAGGTCCAAAAAGATTAAAATCTAGAGGAGGGATAGCTCTTCCGGTCGTTTAACGAGCTGGAAGGCCAAAACTCGGCAATCTTTTCATATTTTACGAGTCAGTTGAAAAGAGCTTAAAGAAGACTCATCTTTCGAGGAACGAGTGATGAACAGGGATAGCAGCTGATTCCAAGTACAGGTTGGAATTTTCCAATCACGGCAGTGTCACAAGGATGGCTAGGTGAAATCACTCTTCGCAGCTGTTCCTCAAAATGAGTAAACAATCATATGGAGGTAAACGATCGGCCAAATGAAAAGTGGAGGTGACGGTACACAAACACGACCAAGGCTTTTATGGTTGATCAGGTTACATACTTCAATGGTTATTTACCAGGATGGGTTCATTTTTTAACGAGCTTGAATGCGCCAAAACACTGCTCAATCTTATGTTTATTTTTTAACGAGCATGAACTATGTGCTAAAACTGCTCGGGTCTCACTTTTCTATTTTTTAACGAGCATAAATTCCACGGTAAAACTGCTCGATATACCAGTCATATGATACGAGTGTCTCAATGGAGATTGCTATTTTTTAAGGAGCTTCATCTCTCTTGCGCTTTACTCCTCATCCTTTCTTTATGCAAGTTCGGAAACGGCTAACCCAAAAAGCAGATAAATAACCGCTCTTAGCTTGCACTCCAAAAGGTTTGCATGCCCCCAGGTATAAAATACAATTTCAAGGTTGCCCCTCCTCCTTCTCACCTCTGCTTTTCTTTGGGTGTTCACAGCTACTTGTCGTCTTGCTAGTTTAGTTTCAATGGGTCTATACGAGGTCACAAGAGAGCAGCTACCTGTCTTCTCGTTAGTCCAACTTTCAATAGATTTTTTGCAAGATCGCAAGAGAACAGCTACTTGCGACAAGAGAGCAGCTACTTGCGACAAGAGAAGAACACTACTCAAAGACAAAACATTTGTGTTACTGAGGGAGGCTTACCTCTTTCTGGTTACCCAAAGATTGTCTCGTTAGACAAAACACTTCCTTGGCCTACCTTTTTCAGGTTACCTAAAGATTGTCTCGTTAAACAAAACACTTCCTCGGCAATGCCTACCGAAATAGACAAAGGTGGGCGACGGGTCCCGTCCTCCCACATAACTTTGACAAAAGAATCCTATCCTAGAACAACCCTCTTTCCTCTACGGACGGGGTACGGACTAGTCATATTCTCTCGCGGAAATCCTACCTTATACCCAAAGTTCTCTGCCGAAGCAGACCAGGACGCATGCCCCCTGGGTTCCAGTCATGTCCTCTCGGATTACTCGCGCTCATCAGGAGGACGGACCGTGGGTTGAGACACTTCTTGCGTGAATAGACCATTTAGGGATGGTATATGACTATTTGCGATGTGTGATCCGGGAAACGAAAGTTGGTCCACGAGCTTGACCATTCTTCCTCCATGCGGAAAACACATTACTCTAAAGAGTGAGGAGACTACTGCTCCCATGCAATATATATAGTCTCGTCCAAGGAGTAGGTTATAATCCAAGGGTCCTTGAACGACCATCACGTTCATTTGAACGGTCTTCCCTTTCAATGTTATTGGCACATTGGGGAGGATCCCTAAAGGGCGACTGGTTCCCTTATCAAAGCTTGATAGATTTCTCATTTCAGGAAAAAGCACAGGCGAACCAATCGCTTTCCAAGCAATAGAGGAAAGGATACTCACAGATGCCCCTTCATCAATAACTGTACCAGCCATTACCATTCTGTATATTTGGACAATAATTCTGAATGGTATGCTAGCTGGCAAGCGGGGTCTGCCTAGTTGGTTCCAGTCAAAGGACACAACCAGGTTGCTTGGTGGTGGGACCGAGTAAACGGCCGGATAGCGCTCTGATGAACTTCCTTCCTGCGATAAAGGAATGGTGGCATTGCCCCCTTGATCATCAGAGTCAGTGCTGATGAAGAGAATTTGGACGGTGTCATCTTTATTCTCCTCTGTGATGGTGTCATTCGAAGATAGAGCCTCTGAAGGCAAAACCGGGTCAACTGCCGTTTCAACCTTTTGACTTTCGTTAGGTATGGATTTAGACGGCTCATCTTCAATGACAGGTGCTTCGGCTGACCACCTGAGTGGGTCAACCGGATTCTCAACTAGCGAGGGACTTGGCAAGAGTTTTTGATATCCAGGAGGAAGATTCGCTCGTAATATCGGGCGATCTTCCAGAACTCTTTTTGCCTCGTCTAATAAGGGACAACGGTGGATGGCATGATTGCCTTCGCACAGTCTGCAGGGAAATTTAGCTTTCCCGTTCTGTCCTGGAGCTTCACTCCCACTAGTTGACGGTGAACAGTCGACATGGCTATCAGAGGTCGATGCTACCGAATTGTGCAAACGGGGGGACCAGTCTCTTAGTATCCGGGGAATACAAGGACAATCTCTATGGAAGTGGTCTCCCTTGCATATGACGCATGGCGATTTAGGCCTTACGAGTGCTGTGTGTGGATTTTTGTTAGATGACGCTTGTTTGCCCCCAGTCGCCTTAGGCTCCTTCTGCTTCTTTTCTTTCTTCTTCTTCTCCTTCTTCTCCTTAGGAACTCGGTTCTTTGAACGACCAGTTCCATCAAGCGAAGAGGAAGGAGGAGAGGAAGATGAAGTGGAAGGCTGGTGGGAAACTCTTGTCTGATCTAACTGTTGACTCGACTGTTCAGGAATGGTGGTATTCTGAACGACATTGGTTGAAAAGAGCCATACTGGTAGGCCAATTGTCAGCCCTGGAAGTGACAATGTGGTCATGTGGGGTGCACCAACATCTCCCCAAGAGGAGAAAGGACTAGGATTTCCATCAAGGGGAACTCCTTGTTTGGTGTGTCCCATCTTTTCAACCTAAAGATCAACGCAGGAATAAGGGTGATTGTTCCGTTTAAAATAAATTGTTAACGATGCTTTAGACACAACTTGCTTTTTCACTTTTAAAGAGTCGAGAAAAAGCTAAAGATGACTCTAGTCTCCTTCGATGTTTTAACGAGCCCGAAGTGACAAATGCTCGGATGGACTTTTTCTGTTATACAGTCTGAAAAAGGCCAAAAGAAACTGCTCTAGAGATCTAGGCAAAGGGTGTGCCAAACTTTTCGCAAAACCACAGAATACTTTTTACGGTACGGGTGGTCGATCTTCGTGAATGCTGTGTTCACTGCATTGCGATCAGTAGGGCGGCCGACACGGCTTCCTAACGATAAAGGATATATGCCTATAGGGGTCTCCCAATATATACGCGACGGTACGTGGGAGCACAAGTCCGTATTAGTGCTATCGTCCCTTAGGAGGAATCACCCACCTTCTTAGAGATCGACAGTCACTACGTTTAACGATGCCAGAACACGTCTCTACCTAGACCTCTATGTTGTGCGTTATGTTGCAAAGCGTTGTTAGGTTCATTCAATATATTTTAAGTTTATCTTTTTAAAGTTTGTCTTTCAGGATCACCACGAGATGTATTGGTACAAATTCCTAAATGCAGTCTAAGATGATAAGCAAGCTTTATAATCTTTCAACTTTGAAAATCCTAGCTACTAAGGGAAAAGAGAGCGACTATCTTTTCTCAAAGAGCAATCAGCACACTCTAATGCACTCTTCCTAAATCACACATGCAAACTTATCAAAATGCAAATGCACAATGCAGGTGTTTGTTTTCACTTTCTTAGTATAAATGCCTACAAAGAAAGCTTTTTGTACAAATTTGAATTTGCTTTTAAATGACTGAAAATAAACAAGTTTACTTTTTCCAAAATCAGCAAGGGTAGAAGAGATTACAAGCACTTTGTGATTTTTCGAAAGGAATACTCGTTTCGACACTTAAAAGTGACAAATTCAAACCAATAAGCAAAAGCAAATGATAATCAAACTACAAACAGCCAATGAACTCTCTCCTAAGATCACAATCAATCAATCAATCAGATCTGAATCAAGGCTACAGGATGACTATTTCGCTCATGCAAAGGAAAACTGTAAATGGCGCCACAAACACATAAAAACACTTACAGTCTTTTTGTACAAAAATGAGGTGGAATTCAAGCAAAGAAAAGGGGTATCAGAGGTGGTACCTATGCTGGTTAAAGGCTGCAAAAACAAAGATCAAAATAGGGCAAAAAGACAGCAAGGAACCCCAGCTGCACAAAGGTACACTGGTTCAGCGCAGGTGTAACACTGTCAGTTTGACATTCAGCGCAGGTAGCCTTCACGGGACCTGCGTTGAAATGCAGACTGCCTTCACAGTGTCTGCGCTGAAAGGAGAAACTCTCGTTTCTCTTGGTTTCCGGGTCATAAAATGCTCAAAAATCAACTGTTTCAGGCCAAATCAGAAACACAAGCAAGGTATAAACAAAGGGATTCTTTGAGAGGGTACTAAAGACTATCACAAAGGATCATCAAGTCAGTTGTGAGTCCATTGTTGAGATCATAGACAAAAACCCAGTGAAGGATCAAAGCAGCAACATTCTACTTTGCAAAGCAGTTCGATTGTTGCTGTTAAGTCTATGAGGTAAACAATGATGCAAACAAACAAAATGACTAAAACAAAGTTCTTCCCCAGCGGAGTCGCCAATTTGTTGTGGGGAAAAATGCCTATGCAGGACGATCCTATCCACCTAAGGTGTGACAGTACCTTAGCAACAAACGAACACAGCTACTTCGGTTTCTTCCTTTATGAAATATGAAAGAGAGGAGATTGGTAGACCTACCGTTATCTTTCGGTTGTCCCTCGATCTAGATCCTCTCCTCTTTGTGTGTCCACAGCTACTTGCCTCCTCGCTTTTGCTCCCACGAGATCACAAGAGAACAGCTACCTGTGACAAGAGAACAGCTACACGCAACAAGAGAAGGACATAATACAAAGGCAAATATACATATTCATAAATGATTCAGGATTAGAAGTAAATCAAATACACTAATGCAAATCATACAATAAACACCAGCATATAGGAAAGAACCAAGAAGCTTTATTGATTGATAAACAAGGTTCAGGAAGAGATACAACCCAAAGGGCTCCAACCCAGCATCTCCTTCCCAGCAGAATGGAATTCCTTCTTCAGCCCCTTTCAAAAGCATAAACACCCAATGATCTAACCACAAACCAACATCAATTCTTTGCAAATACAATATTCCCAGCCCCCCATGACCTCTTGAGAGAGATCTATATATAGGAGTTTTGGAGAAAGGATGAGTCAGCTTGAGGCTGGCATGGAGCTGACTAGTGTCCTCTCCCACTTTAGTTCTTGAGTCCACTTGGAGGTTCTTGCTTCCACTTGGAGATTTGGAACCTCTTACTCATCACCAGTCGAATTCCCTGATCCAAGTGTCATTTTGGAAGCTTCCTGGGCATTGACACCTTGAGAAATGAGTCTGCCACTTGTCCAGTTACACTCAGCGCAGGTAGCCTTCTTTGTAGTTGACATTCAACGCAGGTAGACAGTGGAGCAGTTGACATTCAGCGTAGATGCTCAGTGGAGCAGTTGACATGATCCAGAAATGGCCTGTTTTTGAGTGTTTTCAGGTGGAGAACTTTTGTGAATTGTTGTGGTTTGCTGGCCTTGTTCCTCTAGGGGTAGGAACAACATGTTTAGGGACTTTGGATCCCTTAATTATTGACATTTCATGCTCAGTGATGTAAGGCACAAAAATGTCTATAACAAGTAGTCCTATAGGCCCTCATTCTATTGTCATTAGTGACAAATTTGCCTTTCATTTGTTGTATGACTAAATTGGAGTCACCTAGAATGGATAGTTTTTCAGCTCCTAGAGCTTTGAGCAGTTTAAGGCCTAAAAGTAGAGCCTCATACTCTGCCATGTTGTTGGTACATTTGAAGTTTAGTTTGTAGGCATGGCCTTCTGCATGATTGTTGTATGTATTGTGAATCCATACACCTACCCCTACTCCTAACTTGTTAACGGAGGCATCAAACTCTAAATACCATGTGATTTCTTGCTTATGGTCAGTATTAAGAGTTTCAGTCATTCTTGCAATGGGCAGATTTGAATTTTCTATTTGGGGAGCTTTTTCTTGTATGCTGGTTGCCTTGATTGTTTTGACAGTTTCATCGGTATAGGCAACCGATTCTTCATTGATGAGTGTGTCTAGTTCTAAAGCCAATGGCTTATGATCAGTGGGAGGACCTATTTCATCATTAAATAAAATAAAAGAATCCATATCAGAATGGATTGAATAGATAGGGAAGTTTTGGGGCTTTTCCTCACTACTTACCGCATACTTCATCAGTGTTTCTCTATACAGTCTCTTTGGTTGCCCAAAGACTGAAATAGTGGCATAGGAGAGGTCTAATTGGAGAGATCCTTGGAGTTTTTCTCCCCAAGATCTCGACAATAGCATGCCATACTTTGGTGGAATATCAACAACCACCACATCCATGAGGATTGTCTTGTTTGGGTATTGGACTAAAGAGACACATAAGTATTTGGTTAAGCCTAAACACTTGACCTGACTTGAGTCAAAGGAAAATAAGTCTTTGTAGGGTCTTGTAACATCAAGGTTTAGCTTTTCCATTACAGCTTTAGGCATAAGGTTGTGTGAGGAACCTGAGTCAAACATAGCATTATGCAATACTTTATCATGAATGTGCAAACTGACATAGAATGGTAACACAGCTCCATGTCCTAATTTACCATTGACTTCAGGACCAAAAAGGAGCTCAGGTTGATCATCTAATACATTCACATCATCCCTATTTTCTGGCATTTGCAGTGATCTTTTGATTTGCTTCCTATAGATATCATGTTTGGCAAGTTCAGATAAAGGGATGGATATCTTCAGTTTACCTATTTCTGCCTCTAAATCAAAAGGTTTTTCTGACTGTGATTTAGTATTGTGACTGGCAGATTTTCCCTTTTCAATTGCACTTTCAGCGGTTTTCTCTTGTTCTTCATTGATTTCTTGAACTATTTCTGATTTGGAAAGGTTTTTAGGAGAGCTGTTCAAATCTTCTTTTGAGGAAGAAGGTGGCAGAGGGTGATCATTAGAGGGCTGCATGTCTGTGACATCCTCTATGGTGACATCCTTTGGATTTGGGACTGTTTTATCAGCAGTTTCTATGAGGGCAGCCTTTTCTTTGATCTTCTTAGGCTGTTTGGTATCACTTGGTTTAACCTTTTCGGGCACATCTATGGTTCTTGTCCTCAGCTTATACTGTTTGTGGACCTCATAAACAGCTGAATCATAACCTTGCTTAAAATCAAAAGACTCACCTAACTTAGTCCGAAATTGATTTATCTCATGATCATCTTGGTCTTCTTGGGTTAGGAAAATTTGTTTCTCACCCTTTAGATCCATCAAATTCATGTGAGTGTCTTCTGTCTCCTCACTAGATGTGGATGCTTCTGTGTAGTTCTCTTGGAAAGGGGGTCATATATCATGGTCTGGGCTAGACCTGCCAACATTTGTGTTCTAAGTTTTTGTTGGGTCCCCATAATACTAGTGATTACCCCATTACTATTGTAGTTATAACCCTTATTAATATTGTTGTGCCCCTATTGCCCCCATATTGTTATTACTGTGCCCCATAGAATCCCTCTATTGTTATTTTTGTGGCTTTATATTATTATTGTTAGGTCGGCTGGATTATATTGTGACTCCTTAGACTCCTATATATAGAAAGGAGGTTTTGTCATTTGAATCATCCAAGAATTGTTCATTTATGTAATGTAAAGGAGGTTGCCCCCTCGAAGAGGCTGAATTCTAAGGTGTTGATCTATCTTTTCTATCTTTTCTTGAGCTGGTTTCGTAACATTTGGTACCAGAGCTTTGGATTCTAGGGTTTCGCTGCTCCAAACAGGTCATCGTGGAATTTTCGCTATAACTTTTTTTCTGTGATATTTCAGAACTTGTAAAAAAACCCATTTGAGAATAAATCGCTTTGAACCTCGAGTCCGAATTTCACAGCTTTTCGCGCTATATTTGCGGAGATATGATCTGAGGAAGTTGGTCTTTTTGTAGACTCCTGAATTACATTCCAAACAGGTGACCTGGGGAAAATCATCATAACTTTCTTTCTGAGCATCGGATTGAAATTTCACAAGAAGGTATAGAAAGAGGACGAACTGTAGTTTTCTTGTATATATTTTTCAGAGTCAAAGGTCAAAACAGTGACACGTGGAACTTCATACAAGTTCGCTCTACTGAACTAGTCTACAATCAGGTCACTAAGGGAGATTGTGCATAACTCTTTCTTGGAGAATCCAATTTGGATCAGACTAGTGGCATTGGAAAGAGGACACAGAAGGCTACTACAAATCACAATTTCAGAACTGGATGATTTGAAATTATAGAGATACATCAGATTCAATATCAGGCTTCTACAAAGTGAAAAAAGGTGTGTAGTTTTTTTTTAAATTTTTGCATAAGCTTGGTTTGAAGGAATTCAAAGGGCATAGTAAAGCATTATTATCGGTAATTGATGCCCCAAGGAAAGAAAATGCAAACACCTAGTAAGCAACCTGAAAGCTCTAGCATGACTTATGAAGAAGAGGAAGAAATGCAACATGATATAGCAAAATTACGAGACCAAGTGCAACAAGTGTCACTTGCACAAAAAGGAATAGAATCTAATATGGATGGTTTAAAGAAAGATATAGAAGCTAAGATGGATGGTTTAAAGAAAGGCGTAGAAGCTAAGATGGACGATTTGAAGATAGATTTGAAGACAGACATGGAAGAATTGAAAAAGTTGCTACAAGAAAGGGTCACTAATGGTGAAAGGGTAGTAAAGGAAACTCATGATGAGAACAAAAGAAATGTTAATCATGATTCCATAGACTCTAATGTTGGATCGAAGACCCACCATATTCCAAAAATCGATATGAGAAATTTTGATGGCAAGGATCTCGCAACATGGATATTACAGATGGAGCAATTCTTCGATCTCAATAATGTGCAAAACACACAAAAGGTACGTATGGCAACTTTATATTTGGAACCAAATCAGTTTGTATGGTATCAATGGCTTTTCTCTTGTAAACAATTTATCACTTGGGCAATTTTTATGGAAGAATTGATAGCACATTATGAGGATACAAAAAGCAACACTTTTTTTAGCCAATTGATAAGTCTCAAACAAAAGGGTTCAATAATGGAGCACATTGAGGAGTTCCAAAAATTGAACATAAGGGTAAAAGATATTCCAGAGGAGCATAGGATTGATGTGTTCATAGGGTCTTTAAAGGATAATATCCAACATGATGTTCGCCTTTGGGAACCTGATTCATTAGAGAAGGCATTCAGGTTAGCAAGAAAAATGGAAAGCAAAATTATGGCAACCAGGAAGCATACCATTCACAACTATAAAGACGGAAGTGTTGTTGCCCCTAGTCTTCCACAACCTATAAGGTTGACACCACAACAATTGGAAGAAAAAAGAGCAAAAGGGCTTTGTTACAGTTGTGATAGCAAATACACTAAAGGTCATAAGTGTGCTGAGAAGAAATTATTCTACATAGATTGTGAAGAGGAAGAAGAAAAGGAGCAAGAAAGGTCAAAAGAAGAGGATATACTCCAGGAACAAAGCCTAGATGAAGAAAAAATAAATCCGACCATATCTTGTAATGCATTGGTGGGAATTACCACTCCTCAAACCATCAAGATAGAAGGACAAATCAAGAAGAAAAAGGTAATAGTGTTGATTGATTCAGGAAGCACCCACAATTTTATTCATTGTAAGGTAGCAAAAGAATTGAATTGCTTCCTATATCCAGCACCAGAGTGTCAAGTGATGATTGCAAATGGAGGAACAATAAATTGCTCTGGAAAGTGCCATAATATCAAGCTATCCATGGGAGAATATGTATTGACTAGCCCAATGCTTTCCATTCCAATGGGAGGTGCTGATGTTGTACTAGGAGTCCAATGGCTACAATCCTTGGGTACAATAGCTTTTAATTTTCAAGAACTTTTCATCAAATTTTCTATGGAAGGAAAGGAAGTTGAATTAAGGGGTATTGCAGGGAAACCAGGAAAGATAATCAGCTCTAATGGTATGACAAAGCTTCTAAAAAAGGAGCAAAGAGGTGTAATTGCACAATTATGTTCGCTAGATGTTTCCACATTGGAATCATCTATTTCTCCAGATCTCCAAAAAGTCCTGGACAATCATTCCAAGGTATTTGAGACTCCCAAAGGTCTCCCACCTATGCGTGATCATGATCATGCTATTCATCTGATTCCAGGAAGTGTTCCTCCAAACATCAGGCCGTACAGATATCCCTATGTCCAAAAGTGAAATTGAACGTATGGTTGCAGAAATGCTAGAGGCTGGTATAATTCAACTAAGTCAAAGTTCTTTCTCTGCTCCAGTAGTATTGGTGCACAAGAAGGATGGATCATGGTGCATGTGTCCAGATTATAGGGAGCTCAACAAGCTCACTATTAAAGATAAGTTCCCCATTCCTGTCATTGATGAATTACTGGATGAATTGCATGGATCAATTTACTTCACCAAGTTGGATCTTCGTTCAGGATATCATCAAATCAGAATGAAGATTGAAGACATTCCAAAAACAACATTTAGAACTCATGAGGGTCATTATGAATTTTTTGGTCATGCCTTTTGGCCTTACCAATGCACCTTCAACATTTCAAGGTTTGATGAATTCAATTTTCAAACCATTCCTTAGAAAATTTGTGTTAGTATTTTTTGATGATATACTAATCTACAGCAAGTCTTGGAAGGATCATGTTGAACATGTTGACAGGGTGCTACAACTATTGGAGGAGAAACAATTATATGCAAAAAGATCCAAATGTTTCTTTGGAGTCCAGGAGGTGGAATATCTGGGTCATATTGTATCTCATGAAGGAGTTAAGGTAGACCCTAGCAAAATTAAAGCCATTAAGGAATGGAAAATCCCCACATCCATAAAGCATCTGCGAGGATTTCTCGGGTTGACAGGGTATTATCGCAAGTTTGTTAAGAATTATGGGGAATAGCAGCACCTCTAACAACATTATTGAAGAAAGATGCATTTTCATGGACTCCGGAAGCAACAAAGGCCTTTGAACATCTTAAAGAGGCAATGTGCCAAGCACCGGTCTTAGCTACACCGGACTTCACAAAAACCTTTATTGTGGAATGTGATGCTTCAGGAAATGGAATTGGTGCTGTTCTAATGCAAGATGAAAGACCCATTGCTTTTGAAAGTCGTCCAATCAAGGAAAAGTTTTTAAGCAAAGCTATTTATGAGAAGGAAATGTTGGCAATACTCCATGCACTTAAGAAATGGCGACCCTACCTAATGGGAAGAAACTTCAAGGTAAAAACGGATCATGATAGCCTTAAATACTTTTTAGAACAAAGATTATCCTCTGAAGAGCAACAAAAGTGGGTCACAAAGATGTTGGGTTATGACTTTGAAATCATCTACAAAAAGGGAAGCAAAATGTGGTGGCAGATGCACTCTCAAGAAAGGATGAGGATGTGGAAGCATTGTTGTGCGCCATTTCTATTATCCAACCAGATTGGATAAATGAAGCAAGGGAGGAATGGAAGAATGACGAAGAAGTGTGGGCACTTATTCGAAAGTTACAACAAGATTCCAGTACGTCTGATACATTTAGCTGGCAAAATGATTCGTTATGGTACAAAGATCGCTTATACCTCTGTAAGAATTCCCAGCTAAAACAAAAGATTCTTATGGAATTGCACACTTCTCCCTTAGGAGGGCACTCAGGATTTTTAAAAACTTACCACAGGGTTAAGAAGGAATTTTTTTGGGATGGCCTTAAATCAGATATTCAAAAGTTTGTGGCGGAATGTTTGGTTTGCCAACAAAATAAAGTTGAAACAATTAAGACACCGGGTCTATTACAACCTTTATCCATTCCAAGCCAATGTTGGGAGGAGGTTTCAATGGATTTTATCACAGGTTTACCCAAGTCTGAGGGAAAGAGTGTCATCATGGTGGTAGTTGACAGACTTACCAAGTATGCACACTTTTGTGCATTATCACATCCATTTAAAGCCAGTACAGTTTCTACTGCATTTATGGAAACAATTCAAAAGCTACATGGAAACCCAAAGATTATTGTAAGTGACAGAGATCCCATTTTCACTGGAAATTTTTGGACAGAATTATTTTCTTGTCTTGGTACTCAGTTAGCTCATAGCTCATCTTATCATCCTCAATCTGATGGGCAAACTGAGATAGTAAACAAATGTTTGGAAGGATATCTTCATTGCTTTGTATCTGATAAACAGACACAATGGGTCAAATGGTTGCCTCTGGCTGAATGGTGGTATAACACTTCCTTCCATACAGCAACAAAAATGACCCCATTTATGGCACTTTATGGGTATCAACCACCATCCATCACATCATATTTAAGAGAAAATTCTAAGGTTCAGGCAGTGGAACATCACATTGAACATCAACAACAAGTCCTCCAACTCTTAAAGGATAACCTCATGTTGGCACAGAATAGAATGAAACAACAGGCAGATCAACATCGCAGTGAAAGAAGTTTTGATGTAGGTGATTGGGTATTCCTACGGCTACAACCATATAAGCAAATGTCCCTCAAGCAAGCTAAGAAGGATAATAAATTATCACCAAAGTATTATGGTCCGTACAAGGTGTTGCAAAATTGGTACTATGGCATACAAATTGGAGCTTCCTGCAGCTTCTCGATTGCACCCAGTTTTCCATGTTTCATGTTTAAAGAAGGTTATAGGCGACAAGCTCCCAGTTCAAACAATATTGCCAGAACTTGACGAGGAAGGAAAAATTATATTGGAACTGGAAGTAGTCACAGAAACAAGAACTCGACAGCTATGAAATCGATCAATTTCAAAGTATCTTATCAAGTGGAAGAACTTATCCGCTGTACATTCCACATGGGAGGATGAGAATTTTATGCAGAAGTATCCAGAACTACTCAAGCGTTGAGGACAACACTTTTTTGAAGGAGAGGGGCATGTTGGGTCCCCATAATACTAGTTATTACCCCATTACTATTGTAGTTATAACCCTTATTAATATTGTTGTGCCCCTATTTCCCCCATATTGTTATTACTGTGCCCCATAGAATCCCTCTATTGTTATTTTTGTGGTTTTATATTATTATTGTTAGGTCGGCTGGATTATATTGTGACTCCTTAGACTCCTATATATAGAAAGGAGGTTTTGTCATTTGAATCATCCAAGAATTGTTCATTTATGTAATGTAAAGGAGGTTGCCCCCTCGAAGAGGCTGAATTTTAAGGCGTTGATCTATCTTTTCTATCTTTCCTTGAGCTGGTTTCGTAACAGTTTTTCTGAAATTTGGGTTCCTTATGGTATTAGGCTGTTGTCCTTCCCATGTAGGTTTCCTTTCAATGCTTTCCACTCTATCTCCTAGCCTGTGCATGCCACTGATAATAGCATCCATCTTTTGGTCTAAGGCCGAGGGTTCTTCCTTAAAGGTGGTTCTTCTCTCAGTTCTAGCTCTGTTCCTTTTGGCAATTAGATTTTCCTCTACGCTAACAGCAACATCTTGCATGTCTGCTAGGCTTTGAGGGGCTCTTTCCCTTAACTGATAAGCCATGTCAGTATCAAAACCATCAGGGAATCTATACAAAGAAAGATCAGGTGGAGGTCTTAAGTTCTGTGGTATTGCATTATAAACATTATCAAATCTCGCACAATAGTCTAAGACAGACTCTTGAGGGCCTCTTTTGATGGTGTCATATTCAGATAATATGTGCAAGGGATCTTTCTTTTTCTCCCATCTGTTAAGAAATGTTTGGTAAAGGGCCTATGGGTTAGCTATGGAATTTGCAGCAAGGTTTCTAAACTAGGGTCTTACATCTCCTGTTAAGCTTTGGACAAAAATCTTCATTCTCACGCTATCATCATCAATCTCATAGTTCTCAAAATAGTCTTGCATTTTCTTGGTATGCTGAAGGGTTGTGCAAGAACCAATACCATCAAAGTATGTGATTTTAGTTTGGTAATCCTGAGGCATAGCCCCTGGATTAGCAGGCAACTGTAACAGAGCATATCTATTCACCATATTCACAGGGATAGGTGGAACAGCAGGGATAAATGGAACGACTGGAACAGTGGTAATAATAGTGGTAACGGGAGTATGTGCAGTGAATGGAGGTGTGGAAGGAGTGCTTTGAGAGGTGGATGATGAACAAGGGGAAGTAGGAGTTGAACGAAATAAAACTTTGACAGGGGTTGGAACACACCTTGGCTGGACTGTTTCAGGACTAGAATCAGCAAAATCTTCTCTTCGCTCTAGCTTCCTGAGGTTCCTTGGGATTAAATTGGGATTTTCAAAAATAGCTAGGGGATTTGGGTCTGGATTTGACCTTGTATAACGTGAGTTCCTTTTGGGAGCCAGATTCTGAACTTGTTTTGGTATTTTCTGTGAATGTTTTTAGAATTAGCAAGGAACTAATCGAATTTTGGAATAGCTATCTATAGCTTAAAACTAGCATGAAGATTGACTAAAGAAGCTTTTATTTACTCCTGTAAATGCAAAGCAAGAACAGTTTCAAAGGCTCCCTGGCTGACATTCAGGCTTCATCTGTAATTTTAAGGAATATACAACAATTAGAAAAATCATTTTCCCCAGTGGAGTCGCCATTATGTTATCACTCAGGTTGTTCCCTTTGACTCCCAAGGGAATACGGCCAAGGTAACCACAAACCAATCTTTGGACTGCAAGTTCTAGCCCACCTGCAATCAGAGAGGGCTCTCTCTTTATGATTTAGCTTTGTTGATGATGATTTTAGGCTAGTTATTGAGTTCAAGGGTTTTGTCTGAGTTTTGGTGGGAAGGATGAAGCTTTCAAGTAGAGAGGTAATGCATAGTATGATAAGTTCAAACCATTGGGCATGGAGTCATGGAGTAGGACTGCTGGTGCGTTTTCTTGATCACAAGAGGAAGATGGAGCGAGATAACTACACATGAAACAACTTTCAAGCTAAATGGAGATGGATTGAAGGCTAAGGAATGAGAGGCAATTAAAAATCTCTTATTCAGCTTAACAGAGGGAAGGTGAATGAGCTCTACCTAGGAGCAGTAAAGAATCCATAGATAACTGTTAAACATGGGTGTATTAGGAGAAATGTGAGCCAAAGGGAATTCATATTCATTACCAATTCATATGAAAGCATAAAGAAACAACAGATATTGAGCATAGAGTGCAGTCAAGCAAGTTCTAAGCTAATCTTTTTATCTGCTATTTAGATGGCGACATATGTATGATATGAGCATATATCAATGGAAAACAGAGGTAGAAATCACTTATTGAGTCGTGCTGCAACACAAGAATTCCATATTCATTCTTCAAAAACATTAATAACATAGCAGACAGTTCATCCTCCAAGCTTTTTAGTAGTCTTTGATTAAAGAAAACATCAAGTATACAAAGCGAGTCTCTAGTGGAGCAACTCAACCAACCAACCCTCTAAACAGTAAATTAGGGTGGTTTTATAAGCAAAATATCTACAAGAATCAGATTTGAGACAGATATGATGCAATAAGTGTCTTTAACCTAACATATGCTTGAAATAAATGCCAAAATATCTATCTAACGCTGCGCCGGGGGCAGCTGCCTCAAAAAATGAGTAACTATGATGTCTTTAGAGCCCTGTGCCGACATTTGGTCATAACTGTGCTTTGGGTTTTGATCCCCTGCTCTTGAGTGGTTCTGATGTGCATTAACTGTTATTTGAGAGCCTTAAATGGTTTCACCGCTTTGTTTGACTTTGGTTAATGGCTTTCAGTGTCTGCCTGCTTTGGAAATACGGATTTCCACCAAAAATACTAACTGATAGTCTTCGCCGCTTCCTCTGATACACTTTCACTAAACCTGGGCTCTTTAATGTCTTTTGAATGCTTTAAACTGTCCCATCGACATTTTATGGCTGTTGTTCAGCCCTCTGTTGCCTTTAGAATTGTCTTTGCCCCTTTTCCGAACCTATGTGTAGAAATTCCTGTCCATTTGCGAATTTCGGGCCTCCTGGTAGCCGAGCCATGAGAGGGCTTCCATTTTGGCCTATTTCCCTTAGCGATGTGCGATTAGCGCTAAGTGCTAATCGCGCATAAAAAACAGCCTCGGTTTTTCATTCTAGGCATCCGTTGCTACAGATTTTGCGCTTCACACACTTTTCGATGATGACGTCAGTGGTGGGTCCCAATATGGCAGTGACGTGGCAGGGTGACATCAGCAGTACAACCGGGTGAAGTGGCGGTACGGTAGGGGTGATGACGTGGCAGTACGATAGCAGCGACGTGGCAATGATGTGGCATAGGACACGGTGGCAAGAGGTCGACACAGGTTGATGACGTCACGAAGATGTGGCGCTGACGTCATTCAGCGGAGGCAGTATTAGGTTTCCTCCCGCACTGCTTTTCCGCGTAGGTGGTATTGGGGGAGGTGTTATAGACATTTTTGGGCACTACAACCCCAAGAATGAAATGTCCATAAACCAAGGGCTCCTAAGTCCCTAAAAGTGTTGTTCTAACCCCTAAAGGAACAAGGTCAACTGATTACAGCTTCTCCCAGAAGTTCTCCATGAAAAACTGCTCAGAACTGGTCAAAACAGGATCATTTCAGCTGCTCCATAGGCAAAGTGCATTACATCTCACCTAAACACACTGTGTGGGTGCGTTGCATTTCAAAAATCCCTTCTATGGGGTGCGATGGGCGAGAAGTGACAAATGGCGGTGTCATTCCGCGAGGTGGAGAGGCATGGAAACTTCCGGAAACTTCTCCTGTGACACTTGCCTCTCTGAATTCGACCAAGGATGAGTAAGAGATCATCAATCTCCAAGTGGAAGCAAGAACTATCAGAGGGAAGACACTAATCAAATCACAAGCTAACTCATCTCCCTTACAGATATCTATATATGGATCCCTCATCCCAGAGATCCAGAGGCTGGAATTTTGCATATTGTAAGGAATTGTTGTTGGTTTCTTGAGACAACATCAGATTGTTGGGTGATCTAAGCTTTGTATGAGGTGAAGAGGGGCTTCTTTGCTGAGAGGATGATTCTGGGTCAGAACAACTGGTTGTAACTCCCTTGGCTCTTTCTTGTTTATCAATAAAAGCTATTCAAGTTTTCCTCCATACTCTTGTGTCATTTATGTTTGCTGCATTTGTATGGTCAATTTACATCTGATCCTAGATTGTTTATGATTAGAGATCCATGTTCTTGTATAGTGCCATGCTACTGTGATCTTACAGGTACTCTGTGAAGCTGGGCGTGCAAGGGAACAGGTAGCAAAAGACTATCAAGAGAGAGAGGAATCGAACCAGGAGATTAGCGCAAGACAGAGGTTGGTCTTCTTTGTTCTTCTCTCATCTATACTTCATAAAGGAAAAACAAAAGTAGCTTTACTTTGTTTGTTTCTAAGGTAGCTATCACACCTTAGTGGGATAAGCAATTCTGTGTAGACACTTTTCCCTGTAACAAAATGGCGACTCCGCTGGGGACGAATTAGGTTGTTTGTTTATCTACCTTGTTGTTTATTTTATAAACTTACAGACGGAGCCTGAAGTTGAGCCAGGTAGCTTTCGAACTGCATTTGCTATGCAAATTCAAAGTAGATAAATGCCGCTTCAGTCAATCTCCAGGTTTTGTTTATAAATTAAACAACTGATTTACAAACTCTCTGATTGCCCCTTGTGGTAGCTCTAGTAACCTCCTTAGATCTACCCCTAATTGTTGCTTTACTGATTACCATTTGCTCGGCCAAAACCCATGAAATGAACTGCAAACTGTGACCCGGAACCCAAGCAAAGTCTCGTCTCTGGCCCAGCGCAGGTTCTGTTCTGTGAATCTGAAATTCAGCGCACTTCCCGAGTGTAGTAGGTGCACTGCATTTCAAGTTCACTGTGTTACAGGTGCGCTGATCAGACTAGGCATTGTTCAGTTTTGGTTTCTGTGATTCATTCTTTTCAGTTCTATTCATGAATTTTGCTACCTGTAATCAATATATCTCTGTTTGAAACCCCTTTTCCTTGCTGTTATTCCGCCTCCAATGCGCAAAGAACTGTAAATGATTTTGTCTATTTGTTGAGTGATTTTTAGTTCTCCTTTGCAAAAAGTAACATAATTATACTGTCGTCCCTTGATTTGAAAGTGTCGCAAGTGTCGTTATCAGTCATAGGAAAGATTTTGGTTGCTATTGATAGTCAATTACCCTGTTACTATTATATTTGGTCTAAATTTGTAGTTTTTCTAGTGTCGAAAGCAAGTATTCATTTCCAAATCGTAAAGTGTTGTGATTGTCTCCATTTTTTATTTTGAAAAGAAACTTGTTAGTAATTGTTGCTTGAAAAGTAATTCAGATTTGTACATTAGCTTTCTTTTTACCATTCACATACTAAGAAAGCTGAAAACAAATACATGCATGTGCATTTGCATTTAGACTTTTTGATTGGTTTGATTTAGGATAGTGCATTTAGTGTGTGCTCTTTGCTCTTTGTGAAAGAATACTGTCTCTCTTTCCTTAGTAGCTAGGATTTTCATTACACAAAGAAGATAAAAGACTGTTTATCATCTTAGATTGCATTTTAGGAATTGTACATCTACATCTCGCGGTGAACCTGAAAGGAAAATTTCTTAAGCAAGATCAACTATAGAATAAATTTAATGAATCTAACAACACTTTGGAACCTAATGCACAACATCTAGAAGTCTAGGCTAGAGACATACTCCAGCGTCGTAAAGCCTGGTAACTATTGTTCTCACTGATGGTTGGGTGATTCCTCCACTTTGAGACGATAAGTGCCAGTATGGACTTGTGCTCCCACATACCGTCGAGTATATTTCGGGAGACCACAATAGGCTTAATCCTTTATCCATAGGAAGCCGTGTCTGTCGCCCTATCGATCGCAATGCACTGAACACAGCATTCGGGAAGATTGACTGTCATACCATAAAAAGTATTCTACAATTTTGCGATTGGTTTGGTAATCCCTCTGCCTAGATTTCCAGAGCAATCCCTTTCATTCCTTTTCAGAATCTTTAAAGGAAAAGGTCCATCTGAGCACTTGTCACTTCAGGCTCATTAAAAATCGAAGGCGACTAGAGTCGTCTTTTGTTTTTTCTTGACTCTTTAAAATTGAAAAAACAGGTTGTGTCAAAGCGTCTAAAATTTATTTTAATTGGAATAACATCACTGTTACCTTGTTGGTCTTAGAAGTTAGTCACCTTCATCGCAAGTTCTTGCAGAATCGCTAGGAAATCATTCGGATAGACTAGATATGTCTGAACAACCATCGACATCTAGGACTGTGTCATCTGACGCAGCAGTGGTAGATCCTCCTGCTACTACTCCAACGATGTTCGCCGGTATACCATCTGTCCCGGCAAGTTATCAACAACAAGCCGGAGTCCAATCAGGGACTGTTTCGACGACATGGTTAGTTCCTATTTCTTCATCCAGATTATCATCTGGTATTTCTTATGTTGAAACTCAACAAATTGATCCAATGTGTCTTCAAAGGCCAATCTACCCTTTAAGTACTGGATTGCCACCATATGGAGGGCAGTATGCCTTTTCATTGTTCCCTCCCGGAGAACAACCATATGGGAGTTTACAACAAAGTTCAGGTCAAACTGGAATTACATCCAGCGGTTGGGTACCAATACTACCTCAGCAACCAAGGGTTGTATATTCAATGCAACCAGTCCACCCTGTGTCAAATATTCCCACTATACCTACTATGGTGACTGCGTCGCAAGTACAAGCGCTACCTGTTGTATGTCAACCCCAAGTTTCTCAGGTTGCAATACAACAGCCTCTTGTCTCAACGACTCAATCACAACCTCAGGTTAGTGCCTCCTTATCTGGAGCGACTCAGGCTCAAACAAGTACTATGACTCCTCATCTTGGTCAATCATCCAGTATTGGACAACAGCAAATGGTCCAACAACTAGCGCTGGTTCAATCTCAACAACCGCAATTCCAACAATCATATCAAGGACCTGAGCAACAAGTCATTGTAAGTAATGGGAAACCGCATTTCCAAAGCGGTTATCAACAACCATATTATAATGGTTATGCCCATCAACCTTGTCAAAGTTTCCAGCATCAAACACATTATGCTGGTATGCAAAGACCCACTGCTCAGGCGATTCCATCTTATCCTGGGTATGCTTCGCCTAACGTGAATCAACAGTTTCCCTTTGTAGCAACTCTAGAATTACCAAATCTAAACCGGCTGACGAATGATCCAATTGCTTATGCCCCTTGGTGGCCAGCAATTCCACATAAACTTCCGTCAGATATTCCTAAATTTAATGGAAATCCGGGTGAAGACCCGTCGAATCATGTGATGACATTTCATCTGTGGTGTTCATCAAATACCCTAAACGATGATTCGATTAGGCTTCGTCTTTTCCAGAGGACGTTAACTGGTCCAGCAACAAAATGGTATATCGAATTGCCCAGAGCTTCATTTGAAAACTTCAGTACCCTAGCCACAACCTTTTTAACCCATTTTCAGTTACCAATAAGGTACAAAACAGGAACAGAGCTTCTTACCAATTTCAAACAGACAACGGCCACTCACATATCTGATCATATTCATGAGTGGCGACGTCATCGCAAAATGGTAAAAACATATGTTCCTGATCAGCTGCTAGCTGAATGGTTTATTAAGTCATTATTACCTTCTATCACAGAAGATGTGGCAAAGGGAGGAGCTGTCACTGAAGAGCAAGTTATTGCTCGTGCACAATATCTAGACTTGATCTATACTCATTCTGGCACGCTCTACGATAAAATACCTAATGCTCCTAGACCGGAATTTTCCGTTCCTCCCCCTCCTAAATCAAACAAAGACTCTCATGCCGGTGATGGCGTGATAGGTATGACAAGCACGAAATCGACAAAGGATACATCTAAAAAGGCCTGTAAGATTTCTAGTCAAAATGCAAATGATGAAATTCTTGCCTCGGAAGTAAATGCCCTGTCGACCGACAAGGGCAAACAACTGAAGCAACCAGGGCGCAAGAAGAAAAAGAAAGGGAGAAAAAAGAAGCAGGATGAGTCATCTCCTGAAAAACCTTCTGAAACCCTTCTGGGCAAAGGAAACCCCCGGCGGGGTGTCATATATGCGATGAGGATCATCGGACAAGAGATTGTCCACATTAAGCTGAAGTTAAGAAACTCTTTAAGAGTTCAAAAACCTCAGCAGTATTGACTGATCTGTTTCCAAACCCGGGAACCAAACTAGTTGCTAATCAAAATGCTTCCCAATCCCAAGTGCTTATGTTGTCTATCTCAAAGCAGCAAAATGAGGCTTTGACAAGGAATAAAGATTACGGGAATCCATAGCTGTCGAATAACAGGGCTAATGAACAACCTAGTAGTTCGACAACAAATTTGACCGAAGTTGTGCCACCCATCATTCTTGAACCAATGATAAAGTTGCCAAAGGGAGTAGTACACAAATCGACATTTAATCCTCATGCAAAAGTAGCACATAATTATAATATAGTAGAGGACCTGGTCCAATCGCCATTCGCTATGTCGACAATTGAGGTACCGCAAAATTGCCCCTCCCAAAAGGAAGCTTTATTATCAGCAATAGGTGGGATTGACCCAATGGATTCCAATCTTGTGGCCTTTGATCATAAAGGATATGACCCTCAATTACCAGCTCAACTAGCTTTCCTTATTCAAGTGAAAGCCCTCAACAAAACTGTTCATCAAACAATTATTGATGAGGGGGCATCTACATGTATTATGTCGATGAGTTGCTGGAAAAATTTAGGCTCACCACCCTTGTCGAGATCGTCAACGATGTTAAAAGCATTTGATGGACGATCATACACTCCATACGGGATTTTAAGTAACTTGCAAATTGAACTTGGGGGAAAAATAGTAGAAATTGATGTTGAGGTTATCCATGAAAACCTCGATTACAACATCCTACTACGAAGGCCCTGGATATATGCCATGGCCGCAGTTGTGTCGACCTACTTCAGGAAGATTGCATTTTCCTTTCAAGGAAGAATTACAATCGTCGACCAACAAACATTTCTCCCCAATAGTTCACAAGTTACGAGAAGCATTCCAATGGTCCATGGAAGCAATCATTCGCTTCAAAATATTGGATTAGGCCTCCTAAAAGACCCTGCCTTACTGGGTACTTTTGCCCTACTGCCTCTGAGCAATTTGGCGGAAGTGGCCACAGTGGAAACCTGCAATATGAAATCTTCTATATCTAATGGATTCGGAAGATTCCTAAACATTTTGTCAGCATGGATCATCGCCATTTTATAAATATTGTAGCAATCAAATTTCTTGGCTTGGGGGGTAAACCCAAATCAATGCTCATCGAGTGTTTGGATAGATAGGTCTAAGGAATATGGCACCTCTTCAGATCCTTGGTCGCATGTACATTCTACATACGAAGGAATCATTCAATCAATGATGATAGGAGAGGCACCATGGGAAGATTACCACCATCGCTCCCATCTTCCGGGTTACCACGAAGATTATTCCAGCAACCTTAATCATCCACCAGTTTTTGATTTTCTATCAAATATTGTAAATACGATGGATTCCGAGGACAATTCTTATCTCGTGTCGACCTTGTTAAAAAATGAAACAAGAAGTCATGAGGATAGTTCTTTTACTGTGTCAACCTCATTAAAAAATGAAACGACCCCCATTCCAAATCGAGTCTTTGGTTACGATATCATAAAATCAAAGTTGAGTCCTTCGAAGATCTCGAAGGTAAACCTTCATTCCAACCACCATGTTGAATGCAATGAATCTTGGAGGGCATGAGCAGTATTACCGCAGGGTTCAAGCTCGTTAAAAAATAAACCCGCATCGAGCAGTTTTAGCACATAGTTCAAGCTCGTTAAAAAATAAACATAAGTCATGAGGAAATGTTTCTCCCCGCATTTAAGCTCATTAAAAAATGAACTATTTCCCGGTAAATAACCATCGTGAATGTAGTACTTCAACCTTTAAAACCTTGGTCGTGTTCTCATCATCACCTCCACTCTGTATTGGCCGATCATTCACCTCCATTTGATTGTTTACCCTTTTTGAGGAACAGCTGCGAAGAGTGATCTCACTAGCCATCCTTGTAACACTGCCATGATTGGAAAATTCCAAACCTTACCTGGAATCAGCTGCTACCCAATTTTATCACTCGTTCCTCAAAAGACGAGTCTCTTTTAAGCTCTTTTCAACTGACTCGTAAAATATGAAAAGATTGCCGAGCCATTGGCCTCTCCAGCTTGTTAAAGGGATCAGAAGTGCTATCCCTTCTCTAGATTTTAATCTTTTTGGACCTGAGGGATTATTACACAAAAAGATCGAGCGCTTGTTTTGTTCGGCTCGTTAAAAGTATTGAAAATTCATCCCTTCTGTATTGTTTTATACTTTTTCGGACTTAAGGGATTAGATGACGAAAAAGGAATTTTGGAGTTTCCTTTACGTCCCTTTTCAGACTCTCTAAAATTGAAAAGGACCGAGTTATCTTTGTCGTTAAACTCGTTAAAACTTAATAGCGACAAACTTGTCCATAGCAGACAAGAACGAGTTTCACTATCGCTAGGCTCGTTAAAACATAGCGATGGGTTTGCCCGAAGGGAAAATTATAGAACAAGCATATGTTATCCTCCTCAAGCTTGACAAAAATAAAGAGGTACTAGTCAGCAATGACTGGGGAAAAATTGGGAAGAAAACTTGAAGAAACTTTGTTGGTAGCAAGTCGCTCTTGAACATGACACTTTCACTCCGCATCCAAGTCGGGTTGGGTTGTTTCATTCACCGGTCACATCGCCATGGTCCCATCACACCATCCACATTTGGGGTTAATGCTACCAATCCATCACGTCAGTGTCGCCGATATGTTCAAGAGAAGTCATTCAGAGAATTCACCTGTGTCTCACCCACTACAATACATTTACACTCCATTCTTTCATGACCGCCACCCTGAACCTTATGTCATCAGATCGTTTTCACCTCCATTAAAATCATTTGCTCTGTTCCGTGTCATTGATGTGGGATTCATTAAGGCCCTCCTGTGACGGATCGCTTCTTGTCGACATCAGCTCATTATCCAAGAAGTCGATCTAGGAACACCCCGTTTAGTACTTTGAAGCTTGCATGCCTCAATGGCAAGTTTCTCACTTCCAGCGATAGGTTTACATCAATGGCCTTCGACCGAAAGATTTTGCATGGTGTTCGACACCAAGTCCTTTATTCACACCACGTGAATTGTACTGCAGTACCTTGAGGGTCATTATCATTATCGGTGATTCCTCTCGCACCTGTTAACAGCTTACATCATTGGCTGGTAATCAGGCGATGTCTTTCCATGTTCGACTCCAGAACATCTCTCACATGGATAGACTTGTACTTCGAGTGAAGATCGAATGAGATTGAAGACCCCGGATCTAGTTTCATCCATCCGGGCTGCGATATATATTCAGGGAAATAAAGACATCAAATGTACATCATTGCTGCATAGATAATCATCCAATCAAAGGGATGATGGCTCTACCAGAATCATCAGTCTACACTCAGACGATTGTTTGTCCTATGTGCATGAAAATGAATTTATAAAGTTGAGCATGGGAATGCCCGCCTCAGCTAGATCATGAAAATATTATGAAGATAATGTATTGTAATGTATCTTATTACAGGTCTCCTCCCAGCTTAAAAGAACTTCGGATCCTCATAATAAAGCATTTCACCCGACATCAAAAGATTAACGACCTCATGCTTTAGGGGGCAACTGTTATAGACATTTTTGGGCACTACAACCCCAAGCATGAAATGTCCATAAACCAAGGGCTCCTAAGTCCCTAAAAGTGTTGTTCTAACCCCTAAAGGAACAAGGTCAACTGATTACAGCTTCTCCCAGAAGTTCTCCATGAAAAACTGCTCAGAACTGGTCAAAACGAGATCATTTCAGCTGCTCCATAGGCAAAGTGCATTGCATCTCACCTAAACACACTGTGTGGGTGCGTTGCCTTTCAAAAAGCCCTTCAGTGGGGTACGATGGGCGAGAAGTGACAAATGGCGGTGTCATTCCGCGAGGTGGAGAGGCATGGAAACTTCCAGAAACTTCTCCTGTGACACTTGCCTCTCTGAATTCGACCAAGGATGAGTAAGAGATCATCAATCTCCAAGTGGAAGCAAGAACTATCAGAGGGAAGACACTAATCAAATCACAAGCTGACTCATCTCCCTTACAGATATCTATATATGGATCCCTCATCCCAGAGATCCAGAGGCTGGAATTTTGCATATTGTAAGGAATTGTTGTTGGTTTCTTGAGACAACATCAGATTGTTGGGTGATCTAAGCTTTGTATGAGGTGAAGAGGGGCTTCTTTGCTGAGAGGATGATGCTGGGTCAGAACAACTGGTTGTAACTCCCTTGGCTCTTTACTGTTTATCAATAAAAGCTATTCAAATTTTCCTCCATACTCTTGTGTCATTTCTGTTTGCTGCATTTGTATGGTCAATTTACATCTGATCCTAGATTGTTTATGATTATAGATCCATGTTCTTGTATAGTGCCATGCTACTGTGATCTTACAGGTACTCTGTGAAGCTGGGCGTGCAAGGGAACAAGTAGCGAAAGACTATCAAGAGAGAGAGGAATCGAACCAGGAGATTAGTGCAAGACAGAGGTTGGTCTTCTTTGTTCTTCTCTCATCTATACTTCATAAAGGAAAAACGAAAGTAGCTTTAATTTGTTTGTTTCTAAGGTAGCTATCACACCTTAGTGGAATAAGCAGTTCTGTGTAGACACTTTTCCCTGTACAGGAGGGGCCTCCGAACACACCAGGAGGCTGACATGTGGCGAGGGTACGACAGGGAAACCGCCCATCCCCCAGACGTTAGCCCTTGGCATATCGGGATAGGAAACCGTAGATCTTGGATGGGCCAGATCTAATGGCCGACGGGACGGATAAGGCGGCGGATGGTTAGGGATGGGGCCCGCGCACATTTTATTATGTGTTTTGATACGGCGGGGGAGAAACTTTATTAATGTGGGTTTTTATGGGTTTTATACAGCATGGGTATGATTTGAAACGATCTATCATGAAATATGAAGGCGGAGTGACATAGAAAATGGTTCATGAGGGGGGGGGAAACAAATGGCTATCAATTCAACCAGAGGTTAACTGATTCCAAGAGGCAAACGCGGAAGGGTTAAATATAAGTCCCAAATGGACTTAATATTTCCCCAAATTTTTGGAATATATGGCTATAGTGCCAAGGGGTGGGGATATTATTATTTTTGGATTGTATATAGTTTTAGTAGCAATAGGGATGGGAAAGTAGTTAGGGAGCTATATAGTAGAGTTAGGAGTTAATATGAGTTTATGAGGTGAAAGTAGAGCAGAAGGCTAAGTTTCAAAAGCAAAACTTAGACATAGGGGTAAATGAGAGTGGGGGACTGCTTTTACACAAGAAATGTGGCTTCTTTTCTTTGAGGAAAGCCAACATTTAACTTGATGTTTCATAGAAATGAAGTAAAACTAGGACTTGATGGGAAGATCCCAAGGTCCTTTAGGGGGATGTTAGTAAGAGACTTTTAGGGGGAGTGAAGGGGAATTAGACATGATTCCAAACTTTGCCATCATAACACAGTATTGGTACTTCTGCCACTGACGAGATGAGCTTTCTTTGTCAAGGCCAAAACTGAAAATGATCTTTCTTCTGCAACCCCAGGCTACCTACCCAGCTTAATACACCTAGCATTTTTTGTTACTTCAGGAAGGGTGCACTTAGACTTGCAGACCCTGATTATCCTTTTTCTTTTGACTGTCCTCCTATCTAAACGTACCCTTATATCATCCAGGGGCTCAGATTAAGCTGTTGAGCACCCTTGTTTCTCTACCTATCAACAAATCTACCAAGATTAAGCTGTTTGGACAAATATTCATTCTCTATATTCTACAACAAGAAATTGAAACCTAGGGAAGCCAAGATTAAGATGTTTGGACTTCCCGTAGCTAAAAAAAACTCATCAAAATTTGGAATACAACAGTGGCATTTAGACTGGCACACTTTCATGGCCTCTTTCTGGAAATATGGAACCTTGCAGCATGAAAAGATGACATATTTGGCACTTTCAACTGTCAATCATGAAATATGAACACCTATTGCAATAGGAGGCTAACACTAGGTATTTCCATGGCGTACTAACATGTGTGAAATAGTGCCAAGGCATGCCAAGTGCTAAGACATGCTAAGATGCGTAGGGTGTGAGAGTATTCCAATATGCATCAAGGAGTTTCAAGGAAACAAAAGGAATAGCCAAGCTAAAATGCAAGAAAATCAACACACAAGAGGGTTAATAAGTTGGGACTTTATCTTTTTCAAAAGGGGCTTGCTAGGCACACTAATAATATGTTCCAATACATTCCAAGTGCCAATGTGTGCTAAGTGTTAATGTTTTTCAATGCAATATTATGCCAAAGTGTTCCAAGGCATGCTAGGGACTACAGGGCATGCCAGCACATGATAGGGGTGTGCTATGCTATGCTGGAGCATGCCAACATGTGCTTGGGCATCCTACTCATGGCAAGATGTTCTAGGTACAAAGATGTTCCAAGACATGTGAGGTCCCAAGGAATGTTAGTGTACTATTCCAAAGCATGTTAAGGTGTGCCATGAGTGTTGAGGAGTGCTAGGTCTCTCTCATTAATATGATTGATAGAGCTTGATTATGTAGTAAAAAATATAGTTCTTACACACACTAGTGGAATTTTATTTAAGGGAAATTTGCTAGATGATAAACCTAATAGAGATGAATCATTTGTTGACTCATAGGAAAACTATATTCTTATGACTTGAGGGAAATGATACACACTAATTACTTCTTAAAAAATTGACCGAATATCATAACCACTATGACCTTGGTCACATAATGAAAAAGAATCAACAATGGTCTTAAATCGTTATCTTTTGACAAAAAATATAGTAGCGGGAACATAAAGTCATCAAAAACTCATTGGAATGATTAATGATGACGAACATGTTTTGACCGTCACCAAAAGTAACCAAAAATAGCATTGGTGAGGGTCAATAAAATATCGTCACTAGAAGTGTCACGAAAGAGAGAATTAGTGATGGGCTTTTAAGGACCCTCACCAAAAGTGTCACCAAAGAGAGAATTAGTGACGGGACTTTAACGACCCTCACCAAAAGTGTCATTGAAAATGGCTTTGGTGACAAACCTTAAAGGACCATCACTATATACACTTACAACAATGATTTTTTAAATACCGTCACCATATGTGACATTGGTGATGGACCTTAAAGGTTCGTCATAAGCATGAAGCATCATCAAAAACTCATTGGAATGATCAATGATGACGAACATTTATTGACTGTCACCAAAAGTAACCAAAAAGGTCATTGGTGATGGTCAATAAAAGATTGTCACTAGAAGTGTTTCCAAAGAGAGAATTAGTGATAGGCCTTGAATGACCCTCACCAAAAGTGTCACCAAAGAGAGAATTAGTGACGAGCCTTTAACGACCCACACCAAAAGTGTCCTTGAAAATGGATTTGGTGACAAACCTTAAAGGACCATCACTATATACACTTACAACAACACTTTTTTAAAGACTGTCACCATATGCGACATTGGTGATGGACCTGAAAGGTCCGTCATAGGCATGTCCCTCACCAATGACCTTTTTTCTTATAGTGAGGGTTGCATGATCACGGTGCTAGAAGATAGAGATCCCAATGGCTATCAATTCCGGATTGCTAATATTATAAAGGTCATTATAAAAAATGAAGATGTTGTAGGTGTTGAAGTACATTGGTATGCCACAAATACACACCCATTCAATGGTGTGTACAAGCCAAAGATGGTAGTTGATAAAAAAAAATTAGCAGAAAAAGAAAAATAAAGGGTACAAATATAAATTGTCGTTGCACAGACCTCTTAAAATTGGAGGATTTTGGCATACTTGTTTATGACTTCAATTTAACAAAGAGAGGAACCCTTCACTTCAAGACAATAGCGATTCTGAAGAGGTTATTACCAGAAGAAACATTTTTGAGATGGGAGTCTACTTAAACCAGTCGTAGATCCAGAAGAATTTTGAAACCTGAAATGGTGGGCATGCATGTGGACTCAGATGGGGCACTAGTTGATGAAAGAGAAGAATATGGAACATCTTCATCTGCATCCAGTCATTCATCTGAAGATGTGAATTATGATGGTGTGCAAGAAAATATGAGTGATTTTAAATAATTGTCTAAGAAAATTTATATAACTGATGTTTGCATTGTATCTTGAAATAAAAATTTTGATTTCCATATGATGTTAAATGAATTTATGAGCCATTTTTATGTTTTTTGGATTATATGTTTTAATTATGATGAGTTTTATTGTTTAGAATATCTACAATGCAACAATAACTTAGAGATATAATTTATGTTTCATTCAATCTACAAGTATTGACATTTTGATTAATTTAGTCATGTAATTTGTTCATAATGTCATGGTTTAAATGTGTTGAAAACTTAGAGTTTTTTAATTCTATGGTTGAAAATTTTCCAATTTTTTTTTTTTTTTTTAATGTTATGATTGAAAACAATTAGAATTTTAGATATCTTTAGTGTCATGTTATTATATGTTCAACAACATGGATGAAAACTGATTGAATTTTAATGTGTTTCAGATCCCATTATTTTATCTTTATCATTATTACTAAAAAAAGTTGAAATTATACCTAGGAAAGAAAAATGTTATTCTACCAAAAACATTAGTGTGTTTTTTCCTCAAAAACAATTGTTTTTTGCACAAAAAAATTGGTTTTACTGCCATTTTTTAAATATGTTGAAAATTAACCCTAAAAAAAACATCATTCCAGTATACACACTTTTCATTTTTAGCACTGTTTTTCATGTTTTTTTGGGTTTTTTTTTTGCTATAGTTCCCGTTTTTAGTTTATGGTTCTTGTTTCAAAGCTTACATTGTTTAAACAAGATGAGGAAGAATTGCAACAGCATACCTCATTGTTGAACAATGATAGGAACAAGATTCCGATGCTAAAGAGTACAAAGGTCAAAGAGAAAGTTCCAAAGAAATTTGACAAAGGCATAGGTTCCACAAGTTCTTCTTGGGGGTTTCAAAATGGTGCATGGCAATGGCGAAAACAATTGGTCAAGAGTCGAGCCAAGTACAAAGCAAGACAAGTTAAACATCATCATGTCGATAGTGTTTGAGGTGAGAAGAATTAAAGTTTTTTAAATTTCCTTTGATTCATGACTGAGGAAGGAATATGTTTATTCCTTCAAGGATAGTTTGTTGTTCTACAAATTCTAGGAAATTGCAGCAAGATGTATCTACAATAGCAAGATAGGGTCTCCAGAATCAAGGCAAAAGAACAATTTTCATGAAAAGCTCAAATTATTGAATTCAGGAAAATTCCAGTGGGTTGAGACTAGAAGGGTGAGGGGGTTGTACCCTCATCTAAATTTTTAGTAATAAAGAGATTTTGGGGTCCAAAAGCTTCCAGTGGGGAGGAGTGATCCGGTGCTCAAAAATATGCTCAAAAACGAATTTTTTCATATTGATATGAAACCTGACCGACCATGTAGATCTCGTCATCCTGAATCTGACACAACTCATTTCGTGGAAAACGGACGTAGTATGCTCCCTGAAACGAGTTCTGATCGATTTGGCAAATAGGAAAAATTTTGTGTAGTGCTGCCCAATCAGCAATCCATACTGCTGACGTGGCATGCTGATTGGGCCTACTGATTTGGAAAATGACTAGGCTTCAAAAATATCCAATGACATCGAGTCACTTTTCAAGTTTTTAATGGTTTTGAGTTGGCAGTGTCTTATTGGTCAATTTGGTGTTGGTTATTTGGACCAATCGGAGGCCGCCACATGGCCTATCTAGAAGCTGCCACGTGGCACCTCGGTGGCCGCTAAAAGTTTGTGGGTAGTTCAGAATACACTCTGCAGGATTTGATCGATGTATCTACCTCCAACTAAATTATTCTCTTACCAATGTGCCATGGGTAGTCCTTGTGTATAGGACCCTCAAAAGTTTTAATTAAACTTTATGTTGGGCAGATATATGGGTAAAGGGGCTGAGGGCTAGCCCTAGCCACAGTCACCACACCCATACAGATTAGGGGCAGGACTAGGGCCCACGGCTTGGCCCCGGCCCCCTCAACCTTAAAACACTCCATGTGACCACAACACCGAGACCAAGGGCCGATACGGAGGGGACCTAGACTGCAGGGGCCAGCCTTAGATCACGTGGAGTGCCCATGTGACCACCAATGCGCATAGGAGTTAATGAAGAAATTAACGCTCCCACAATTTGTGTCAACGGTTCGCCAATTTTTCACCCATTTAGGGGAAAAAGGGGCGGATTTGTAGGATGGTTAGCCGGACTTGGCGAATTTGTAGGTTGACTAACAGCAAAACTTGGGGAGCTCATAATTTACTCAGTTTTTGGTATTTTGGGGAGAAGAAAAAGACTAGACAAGGGTTTTTGATATCTCTGAAGACATTGGAGCTATTATTGAAGCCATTTGGGCACTGTAATTTGATGTAATCACTATTTTTATGAGCATAATGATATAGGCCCACACATTGGAGACGTAGCCCATGAGGGGTGAACTCCTTCATCACTTGTTGTTTTGTGCTTATTGTTATGGTTTTATTCTCTACAGTTTTCTGCAATTTATGAGTTAAATTCATGTTTTAATATGTGTATGAATTCAACTTAAAGGGCCATCAAAACTCATTTTATTAACTTGCAATTTACATAATCCTCAAGCCCATACATATACAAATCAGCAACTTGACATAGTGGTTTGGTATTTGCTTATGGTGGTTTGGTATTTTCTTATGGTGGTTTAGTATTTTCTTATGGTGGTTTGGTATAATATTTATGGTGGTTCATATATGCTTTATGATGGTTTGATATATCTTATATGATGTTTTGATATGTTCTTAGATATGATGACTAGTATACGTTTAATATATGTTTTAGTATATAATTTGGCATATGTTTTGGTATCTATATTTTTTATGATGTTGCTATATGTACACCCGTGTATGGATGTAAATACCGTAACGAGCTGTGTTATAAAGCTTCACTATGTGGTATGGGTCTCATGTCATTATGGTTATGTTATCATGTTATTATGCTATCATGTAGTTATTTTATCATGATTTTATGATGTCATGTAGATTGGCGCTCAACAGGATAATCATTGTAAATACCATAATGAGCTGTGATATAAAGCTCCACTATGTAGTATGTTGTCATATTGCCATGATGTTCTTCTCTTCATCATATCTTTCATTGTAAATATTGCATCGAGATGTGGTATAAAGCTCCATTAGCATTTTTTCTTCTTTTAGCAGGTTGCTGAGGTATATGAGTGATTGAACACTAAGGACAGCGTCCCCCAAGGGGGAGGGTTTTGTAATAGCCCTAGTGAAAATTTCATGTAATAAAAGTTAAAAAAAGAAAACCATCGATGAATGGGACACTTATTCCAAGCTAAATGTTAAGCAAGACATCCTAGGGGGATGTTCATTTGGTTTTTTATGGCTAAGGAAATTGGCAAAGGCAATGGCTAAGGCTTTGGAAAGATAAAATGGCATTTTTGGCACAATTATTTATGAAAATAATGGAAATTAGGAGAAAAAGGAGGTGAAAGGTCACATGTTGCATGTGAGGAGGAAAATGAAGAAAATAGAGGTCGCATTCATAAAAATGCTTCTGAGGATCAGTTGGTAACCTTTTGTCAATTTAGCTTTGGAGCTCTTTTATTATTCTCTCTCTCTCTCTCATACTCTTGGACACTTAGAGTTTTCTTGGAGCACTTTGGAATTGGAGCAAGAAAGGCAAAGAAGGAAAGATGAAGCAAAGATCAAGAAGGGAAAGGTAGGATCAAGCAGCTACAACAAGCTTCATTGTAGGTATCGACTTGCATGTGTATTTTCCTTGCTAGATTTGGCATGCATGGGATTGCATGTGTTTATTTTCTACCATGGCATGGGTTTTGCTAGGTGTGATAGTATTTTCAGCCTAGCCTTGCCATTTCCTGATAGCTTTGATGAGATGGGTTCTCTCATTTGGTTTATGTGGGATGGTTGGATTGGATTCGAAGTTGAGTGGGGTGGATCTCTGAATTGACAAACACATGGTGTAGTGGTCCATAAACTGGCCTAAGGATCCATGAAGCCACTGGCCTAGTAACCCTTGAACTGGACTATGGGTTGCAGTAAACTTAGATTATGTGCCTCGGTGGGCCTAGGAATCCTTGCCAGTGAATGGCAGGATATACGATAAAGATGAGAGGGGGATTTTCTCTCCGTTGGGCATAGTGATTCTGGGATGGAATGTACGGTAAATCCTGGAGAGTATGTCTCAATGTAGGGCCTAGTGATCCCTGGATTAGACTGTGAATGCACGATAAATCTTGAGAGACTAGGAGGCACTCAAATTCCTCACCGTGTAGCTGGAGAACTCTGGTGGAATCCACATCGATTGGCGTTCTTATATGTTCTATGAGTCCCACATTCATGATTGGAATATGGCATGGGGTTGATTGGCTAAAGAGATACTTGGCTCAGCCAATCTATGGTCGGGTGGAACGTGGTAGTCCCATCTCTGGTTGGTTCATTGCATTGATTAATGAGAAATTCATTCCATTGATTTTCATGTGTAAATGTACTGATATATATATGGATTTTGATGGCTGATATGTTTATTGTATTTTTGTCCCTATTATGTTGGTTATATGCACATTTTATGACAACATCTATGTATGGCTTTCTGCATGTTTTTACTTGTAAGTGAATGGATAATGTGTCTATGACCTAATAGATGAATATGCAACAAATGACATGACGGAACAATGTTTTATAGCGATTCATGGAAAAGTACGAGATCCCTACACTTAATTCTGTTGTTTACACCTGTAGGTTACATGTTGATAATATGTTTGACGAAATTCCTGTCATGGCTAGTAGGGGTCTGGTTAAGGTCTTGTTGAGCTTATTGCTTTTACATCATTGTTTCCCTATAATTTTATTGATTTCAAGCTATCATTCCATTATGGGCAGTGGGCTAGGCTCTAGGCCTAGAAAGGTTGCTTAAATCTCAGGGTCACTAGCATAGAGCTGGCAACTTTGGTCCACAATCATGGGTAGGCAGGCCTATGAGAGCGAATTTAGGTCTCTGGTCACTCCCTTGCCCATAGCATGAGAGCGACTATGGCCCAAGAGGTCCAGAACAGCAGTGGGACCTAGGGGCAGGCTATCACAATGGTTGACTTTTCTCCTGAGAGTTATGTTGATGAGTTTGGATAATTGTATGTGATGTTCTGTTGATTCCCCTTCCTTAAGGTTTCCTAAGAGATTGAATTTGATCATAGTAGCCTCTCGTCTCATGTTTACCCCGGTTGGCATGGTTACTTGGGTGCATGTGGGAGGAGGGTGTTACACTAAGTGAAGCATAGTTAGGGAGGAGATCAATGTTCAACACTTATATTATAGGGAATAGATAAGGGGAGGAGGTTGTTGTGGGCCCCTTATCTATTCCTTGTGACCATTTCACACCGTATAGGTAGGATCTAAGTATGTTTATAACTTTAGCTATATTACTCTAATCACAACCTAGTACTACATGAGTGGGGAAGGTTTCAATTTTGGGTATATTTTAAGTGTTTCAAGTGAACACCATGTAATGTTGAGTGCTGGAAAGTAGCATGTAATTTTTGTAGAGTCCCATTGGAGTTCCTATTCTATCAAGTGTTTTTCTAGAATGGGATCATCTTATTTGAGTAATTACGAAGGGGAGACCCTACTCACCCTTTATTATAGAACATTTCATTTTTAATTATACTCAAGTGCCAGTGATTGTTGTTATTATGAGTAAAATTATGGTATAGATACAATTCCTTATATATATGTAATTACTTAGGCTAAAGAAAGCATGAGTGGAATGTTGAATTGCACACTTACGATTGAAAGCCCAGGTGGTTAAGGGAAATGATGGTTATAATTGACAAAGGATGAAACTATCGAATGATAATCATATCAAAAATATTCTCTTCTTTATTTTGTAATGCATTACTGATGGGCCTTGCCTTCACTGTTGGATCAATGCTAAGGGATTCTAAAATAAACAAGGATGTTGGCACTAGTCTTGTTGTTGGTGATGGATCTTTCATGGATGTTGTTATTGGTAGATGTTCTGCTTCAACCGAATAAATAAAATATAATATTAATTATTGTTATTTTGGCACTTCTATTCCTTCTATCCATCTTGTTGTTTCTACAACAAACACCCTCAAAACATTCACTTACACTTGAATTTTGGAGCCTACTTTTGATCTTATGATTGGTCATTCCTTGATTGTTCTTAGTCACTTCATGATTGGTTGATTATTCTCTAAGTGCTTAAGTATTCTTCTAGGGTTCTATCCATTAAAGACACTTGCTTACACATGCTTAGATTTTAATGGATTCTCAAGTGCACCCTCTTCTCGTAAGCTCAGTAGTCAATGTTTACCCTTGAAACATAGGCATTGTGCAATCCTTAAGATTGGTGCTTGCATAGTCTTTGGAAGTAGTTCCTACGTAGTCTCTAGACACCATGATTATGTAGTGCCTAGTGACAGTAATTGCGCAACTCCTAACGATAGTCACATCGCAATCCTTGTTAATAGTGACTGCGCAATTCATAAAGATAGTGATTGCACAATTCTTGTTGAAATTTAGTGTGCAATCTTATATTATAGTGAGTATGAAATCCTATAATTCAGTCTTAGTTTCAATTGTATCATCATTCCAGTGAATTTCCTCACCTATCGCTTTTGTGCACTTTTTCTTTCACACGTGTCACTTTCACTTTCGTGAGTGTTGTATTTTATTTCTTTCACTTTCATAAGTGTCACTTTTGGGTCCTCTTCACTATAGAATGAGTTGCTTTAACATTATTTAGGTTTTGCAAGTGTCATTTTCACTTTTTTCTTACTATCGCAAGTGCTGCCTTTGATTATTTTCACTTCTGCATCTCTTGTACCTTAGTGCACTACTACAGGTAGCTCTAGCATATTGTTTTGCATTAGCTAGTCATATTTATCATAAGAATATGTGCTAGACACTCTCCCATAGCTTATCACACTTTCTAGTTGTAGCTGACACTTGTGTCCCAACTTGTACTCTAAGTGTCACAAAACTACATTTTAACTATCACACTAAGAAATATGTGTTGCTTTACTATTGTTTCAAAGGGTATATGTTAATTTTGGGTGTGGATGACCATTTATGAGTGTGTGATCATGTTCAAGTCATGTTTTGGTTTCATCCCTCACCTTACTGATCCCGCACTTAGTAAATTCCTAAATTCTTTCTCTCTTTGCACCTTACTTGATGAACCACTTCAGTCTACCTCCTATAACTGTGCATTGCGCAATCTCAGGCCTTAGTTAGTTATCCTTGCCTCCTAGAACTATGTAGTCACTGCAACCAAGGACCACACATTTCACAGTCACAATGCTCATTTTGTTCCTCCTGTCCCTCAAAGCTACACAATTCTCTTTCCCATTCAGTCTTCAACTTCATACTTATGAATGAAAAAGAACTATTTCATTGGCTTTGGTATATATCTTGTTGAATGTGCATTGTTATTTTCTGTTATGATCATTATTATCTTATGAACTACTTTGCAGGTTAATGAATGATTCTTTCCATGCTCAATGTGTGTATCTTTTAGGATAGTACTATGACTTCTCTTCTAGAGGCTCAATTTCTCTTTTCATGCTGTGAAAGTAACTATATACATTCCAGTTGTTTGCTTCACAATGTCAACTTACTTTCTTGATTCAAATATTGTTATATAATCTCTTATGTTGATAATAAATAAAAAGGAAAATTCCTTAGAATAATTGTAACCAGTCATATTTCTGGTTAGAGTTCCTACTCTAAATGATGTGAGGTCTATTACGAATTCATACCGGGAAGATCCCCTTGGTTGATGGATTTCTAGCACCGTCAATAGTTGGCACTAGAAGGAGGGCCATATGTCAAGCTAAGCCTGTTGAGTTTGTTTTGAATCTCTTATCTTGAATGGCTCATTCCTAAATCATACTCCCGAAATGTTTTTCTAATAGATCCAATCTTAAACTTCCAATCCCCATGGACCTTTTTTTACTACTTCTCTCAATTAAATTTTGATGGCGAGAGTGAAATATCCATATCCAAACATACATCCCATTTTCTCAAGTTTTTTGAATCTCATGAAATCAATTTTTTATATTTTGGTTCTAAATTATTCACCGCCACTCTTGAAGGTTGAGTTAAACTACGGTGTCATGCCTTACCATCTGCTTCTATTCATTCATTTGAACAACTCTTCAAGGAGATTCATCAAGCCTTTGACATGTATGATTACTGAGATGTCTATAAAATAATTAATCAACTTAGAATGAAGTCTAATGAATCAAAAAAGAATTATTCTAATAGATTTCTTCAGCTATATTATGAGTTTCCTGAAGAATATATGAATTGGGATTTATTTAAATAAAAATTTCAGTGCTTGGTTCAAATATCCTTGAAACAATCTAAATATGAATCCTTGGTTAATAGTGCTCTCCCAACTTTTATTAATCATTAAACACCAATATGAGAGGAGGAACCTACTGTTCCTTTTATCCCTTGTCCTCCCTTTTCATTGCCTAACAAGGTTGTTTTTGGTGTTATTGTTGAAGTTAAGAAATATGAAAATTAGATTTTTGATCTGACCATCCCATCCTCATTTGATATCTTTGCATGAGAAAACTTTGAATGTTCTAATAAATCCATGGAGCCTAAGGTGAATATTGATCTTTTGATTCCTCAATATCACTGAAATTTTTAATATGATAACATGGAAAGTAGTATTTATTCAAGGGACACATGTCATCCTATATCATCTACATGTCATGACCCTTTGTACCCCTATCCGCTTGATCAATCTTCTCCACCAACCAGTTCTTCAAATACTTTTGATTCTCAGTTCATTGGTTCACATGGTGATCAAGTACAAGATGGTCATATTTCACGGGTAGAGGAGAAGAAAGGTGAAGATAATTTTGATCTCTCTTCCCTATTTCAAAATCCTCTATGTCAAAATGATGCTTGTACATTCTTTGTTGATCAAGAATTTCAACATCTTAGTAATCATTCAAATGAAATTAAATCCCTTAATCAGAATGAAGCCTTGGGAAACCATCACCTTGACAATAATGACTCCACTGATATGCATGGTGATGAGTGCCCAAGTACATTGGATGATCCCTTGTTTTCACAAAAAGACTTGGATTTAAGAAGCTTTGATATGGAATCTAATCTAATCATAGAAAAGTTTATAAAAATACTTTTCCGGAGAAACCACATATCAAAATTTTTCATCGACGTGTTTCAAACCACTTATTGTGGTTCCTCATCAGGACATAGATGGATAGATTGAAATAGAGAACAAATAAATAGAAAATATGCAACAACTAACTCCTAATAGTCAAAATTTATCTACTTATTTATATAATTATTTATTTATATTTATCTGTTAATTTTTATTTTTATCAATATTATTAATTATTGTTTTATTATTTTTCAATGATAGCAAAATTTGAACGTTTAGAGAAACAATAAATTAACTAATAATTGCAAATATAAAATATAAAAGATAGATAAATTAAATATAAAAGTTCTAAATAAAAATTAATAATAATAATAATATGACATGGGTGGGACTATTACAAATAGATTCCAAACACCAAAATTCCAGAGGAGAAAATAAAAAGTAACTCATTGAAAGAATTAGAACGATTCTAATTTTTGTTATTATTAAATTTATAACAAAATTATTAATTAATTGAATAATGTTATAATATATAAGTAATATAGTTAATAACTCATATAATGAGGCGCAAATCTAGGCTAAGATTTTATATATATATATATATATATATAGATATATATAAAGTAAATAAATAAATATAAAAAAATAATAATAAAAATGCCTAAATAAAATAAAAATGAAAATAAATAAATGAATAAGTCAAATGCTTGAAAAGTCAAAAAGAAAAGGAAAAGGAAACTAGGAGAAGGGGACCCAAAAAAAGGAAACCAAGAAGGAACAAAGGGATAAAACTTAGGAATAAAGAGAGGGGATCCAACAATGACTTATCTTCCAACCATCATTCCTATTAAGTGACTTAGATTTTTTTTCAATCTCAATAGCCTCCCTAAATTTATGGTGATGGAAATGATCAATATTGGAAAGGACTTGGGAATCATAAATATTGATGTGGTGCTTTGTCTTCTCTATGTGTTCATCCAACTTTTAGGAGCTAGTCCTACAACGTTTGATGTCAGTCGCATGCTCTTGAATTCTTTGATTAATGGAATGACCGGTTTCTCCAATGTAGGGAATCCCACAAGAACATGAGATCAAATACACCCCTTTCATGTGTTTAGGATTAATTAGGCCTTTGAATAATCTTAGGGAGCTAGGAATCATGTTCAAGGTGACAATATCGCTTGGATTCTTAGGAAATACAATGTTGCTTCCACGTTCAGGCCCTTGAACATGATTCGTAGCTCCCTAAGATTAGTCGAAGACCTGGTTAATCCTAAAGACATGAAAGGGGTGAATTTGATCCCATGCTCCTGTGGGATTCCCTACATTGGAGAAACAATTTGTTCCATTAATAAAATAATTCAAGAGCATGTGAATGACATAAAACATTGTAGGACTTGCTCATCATATTTGCCTGAACATGTTAAGAAGACGAAGCACCACATTAGTATTGAGGATTCTCAAAGCCTTGTCAAGTTGATCATTTCCATAACCGTAAGTTTAGGGAGGCTATTGAGATTGAAAAAAGTTCTAAGTCGCTTAATAGGGATGATGGTTAGAAGATAATTAATTTTTGCATCCCCTTTCTTTATTCCTAAGTTTCTCCCATTGTTCCTTCTTGGTTTCCTTTTGTTTTTGGTCCCCTTCTCTTGGTTTATTTTCCCTTTTCTTTTTACCTTTCTAGCATTTGACTTATTTATTTTCATTATTATTTTATTTTTATTTTTTTAAATTGTATTTTAATCTTAGTTCGGGTTTTCGCCTTTTCATTTGAGCTATAATTTATATTACTTATATATTATAACATTATTTAATTAATTAATAATTCTATTATAAATTTAATGATAATAAAAATTAGAATCATTCTAATTCTTTCAATTCATTAATTTTTATTTTCTCCTTTGTCATATTATTAATTAATTTTTTTAGTAATTTTTATTTAGAACTTTTATTTTTAATTTATCTATCTTTTATATTTTTAATTTGCAATTATTAGTTAATTTATTGTTATTTATTGTTTCTCTAAGTGTTCAAATTTGATTGAAAAATAATAGAATAGTAATTAATAATATTAATAAAAATAAAATTGATAAATAAATATAAATAAGTAATTAAATAAATAAGTGGATAAATTTTGGCTATTAGGAGTTAGGTGTTGCATCTCTACTATTTATCTGTTCTCTGGTTCATTATATCCATCTATGTCCTGATGATGAAGCACATTAAGTGGATCGAAATGCATCCACAAAATTTTGATATGTGATTTCTCTCGAAAAGTATTTTTATAAATCATTAATGAGAGAAGCCTACACTATGAGACATAGAAGAGTTTCTCATAGGAATATCTTCCTCAGCTCACCAATCCTTATGTGGAGATATGTGTAGTGAATCAATTAATATATCATGCTCTTCTAATCCGCATTCTAATAAATTAAATATGAAATCCACACAAGGTGATAATGTTTCTCGTGATGAAGAAGATGATGCAGTAATTTTTGAACATCTCTCTTACAATTTGGCTAATCTATTTAGCGATGTTAGTATATCTAATGAAAATAATTCCAACGACTATCATCTTATTCATAATGTTCCTACTAAAATAATTGATGATAGTTGTCTTCACAAAAATTCTGACCTCACCATGCTTTCAAAATTTAATCATTTAACATTTGAAAGTTCAAGAACTTGTCAAGGAGTCGAGGGACTTCAGTTCCCACTAATGGTCATGTCTCTCACGATCTTGAAGAGGCATTTGAGCTAGGTCATTTTATAATTTTCTCATATTATTATTTTCTTAGCATTGTTTCACTAGATGTAAGCTCACTCGTAAAAGATTTTTGGCATTTTAAAGTTGATCATATTAACCCTCAAGATAGAGATAAAAAATTATTGTTTGGCTATTTCTTCTTTGTGCAAATCCTTTGCATGTAACCCAATATTGGAATGCATATATTTCTCAAATGTACAGACCTATGAGGCATATCATTCCAATTATCAAGATAAAGGTCATCATTGGTCGAAGGATTCATATCTGTTGAGTGCTTTTGTGAACAATCAACACCTAACTTTATTGTGAATGTCATGAAACTAATTATTTTTGTTCTGGACCAATCAATCCTTTTAGGTATCATTCATTGGTTTAATCATTTAACGAATCAAAACCATCATGTTGATATGAATAGTATATTTTTTCCAAGACATGCTTCTAATCTTTTGTCAATGTGGTATCCTAATTGGTTTCTGGAATTTATGATGCCAATAATTGTTCTCCATGTTTTCAATATGGTATCTAATTGGATATAGACAGAACCAATGGAGAATTGAGAATCTTATATGCCAATTCATCAATCCACTCATAACATTATTCCTAACAACTGTCACTCGATCAATCATTTTCCCATTAGTACATATGATGATAGTTGTCTTACATTGGTTGCTCTTGTCGATTCTCCTTATAATTTGAGTGAGCTACATGAAAGTTCATTCTCCCGAGAGTTTTAGGGTTTTCAAAAGGATTGTTTTGAATTTTAGGATCAAATATATGATTGGCTAGAAACATCCTACTTATGAAGCTTTGTCACTAATAATAAGTTGCGATCTTTCATGTTGTTTTCTAAAAATTAAAACACAAATGAAGATACATTCACAAGAATTTTTTGAGGTTTGTATGACTATTGTTCTTATCTAAAAGGTAAGGATGCAAGTTGGTTAAGGTTAGTTGTTATGGAACATCTTTTTGCCATTAGCAAATATCTTATATCTCTTGTTAAAATTATTCGCGATCATATCTTTATTTTTGCACATTACTTTATATTGTTTTTAATTTCTCATATCTTTTTGTTTGCAGGTCGGGAGAAACTTTTATGGCAACATTAGAAATTTCACTATACTTAACCCTAACCTTCTAGTCAATTAGATTAGTAATATGTATGGTTGCATTTTAGTTTTCTTTTTCATTTCATTCACCTTTTATTATGTCATACATCTAGTTTGTGCATTTCATTTGTCTCTTGCTTCCCATCTTGCATGTTTCCTTTTCTTTTAAGTTTTTCATTTTCTTCATTATTTTTATTTGTCTTTCTTGTTTTGTCATATCTTTTATTTTATGTTTTGTTCAATAGGCCCATGCATAAAACTACTCTCATTTGGATCAAAAGACAATGTGGAAAAGTTTTGAAAAGGAAATTGTGATGACAAGTAACTCTTGGATAAATTTGTCTTCCTCTTCTTTATTTTGTCCTACATATCTCTAAGGTCAATGATGTCTCAATGGAAAATATGATCCATTCAAAAGGAAAACTTTGAGTAGGACCCTGACCCCTGTACCTATTTTAGCCTCCTCATTCCTTAACTCAATATTGCAATTAAATGGTGTTTTTCATGCTAATATAATCAAGTAAAGAAGGGAAAGGATAAAACTAATGTCAAGCATATTAATTACAGAGGTGTATAAACTTTCTTTGAAGGAACAACCTCTCTTTCTCTCAATAAGTCAAAATCCCTCTTCCACCTTGGTGATATAAATGTTGAAAAAATCCAATGAGCATAAACTTATAAAATAAAATAAAGGATGAAAGAAGAGAAAGGATTTCCGCGAAGGGAGGTGAAAAAAGTAACTTCTCCAATGATCTAGGTGGATATTGGTGTCCACCTACCAATTCCACTTGGACCCCCACCATTATTTCTTTCAGTTTTTCAGTTTTCTTAATTGTAGCACAATTTACTATTTTTAGCAATTTTTTGGGTCCGAAACATCTAGAGCCACTTTGAGGCCCTAAACGATGTTTTTCTGGCAATCTACCACCAACGATTTTTTATCCAAGTTTGTCTTTTTTGTTGTAGTCCTTGGAGAGATCTTTCCAACGGGTTATCATGTGCGTCAAATGGAGATAGTATGACCAAGTCGCGACCTCGGGAAGTTGGTTGTCCAACTCACCCCAACGGGGCCCATAAACTCTTGGTGTTACAACTCCTCAGGTTAGGGTTTTGGTTGTTTAGGCTTTGATCTTATTGTTCAATAATAAAAAGGCCCTTGAGCCTCATTGTAACACAATTTAGAGGCATGTAGCCGCCACATCTCTTCTCAGAGATAAGCTACCATCGCCCAAGCTAGTCTTATTTCCATTTTGTTTGTAAGCATATTTCAGTATTTGATATTAATGAAATGAAGTGTTATTTCTACTGCATCTTTGTATCTATAGTTATATCTGTAATTTGTTGCATTCCTGTTTAAATATGGATCAGTGGTATCAAAGGGGTCTACTCTTTCTCTGTTTCTCTTTGCATGTCCCCAACGAGGTCAAGATATAAGGAGTTAGGGCTTGAACTGGTCGAACCTTTGCAAGACCAGCCTCGCAAATCCTAAAGGCCTCCCATCATAGATGAAAAGAAAGACAAGGGGACAGGATATATGATCAAAATCTTGCTCGAGGAAGCCCTCGAGCGACAAAGGAACACGATGATGGAAAACTTTGCCCAGATCCTTCAACGACTACCCACAGGCAACGCATCTACTCTAGGTACAAGTTAACCTTGAAATTCCCATATTTGAGGGTTAGATAGATATAGACGATGTTGATAAATGGTTAAATATGTTAGAATGATATTTTTCTGTTTATGATTTTTCCAGCTGGGAAAAGATCACCTTTGCATTTCTCAAAGCAGCCCCCTACGTTAAGGACTAGTGGGAAACCTACTATGAGCAGAAGGATGAAAGTATGAACTCACTGTTTTCAGCCACACCCACTTGGAACTCATTCGGAGATGCCATCAAGGAGCAGTACTACCCTACCATGAGCTATTTTGATAAATACATAATGTGGACAACCCTGCGACAAGGAAGGGACCAAGATGTGTCGAAGTTTACCAATGTTTTTCATACCCTTCGCACGAAGTTGGGTATCAAGGATTCTGAGAAGCATTTGGTTCTCAAGTACCTCAGTTGCCTACACAAGTACATCCAGGATGAGATGTAATTCCTGGACATCTCCTCGCTCGTCATGCCATACTGATATGCGGTCAAGATCGAGCAAAAGTTCAAACAGAAGAAGTGAGACTTTGGATCTGCGAATCTGAAGCAAGGGAAAGGTGCCCCCAAACCGTAAAACAAAGGGAAAAGCCAAGGCAGGGTGGCCCAGGACAACCTGCCAAAGCCACAAGAAAATAACAACGCCGCAAAGCCGAAGAACAACACGAGAAAGTGGTGTGAGTTCCACAAGAGCTCCACTCACAACACAAGTGAGTGTCGGGCCAAGCAGTCACTAGTGGCCAAGCTAAAGGATTCGGAATCAGATGCATGTTATGACTCTGAGTCAGAACCCGACAAGGGGAATGACAAAGGGAAGCAAATTATTGATGTGGAGCCCAACACCACCATTGCTACCACAAAGATCCAGAAGGAGGAACCTGAAGATCGAGAAGAGGAGGAGTGCCTCTTCCACTCCCAGATGTGGGTAAAGGGTTCCCCGCTATAGTTCATTGTCGATAGCAGGAGCCAAAAGAACCTCATTTTATCAGAGGTCATGAAGCGGCTGGGCTTACCAACCACAACACATCCACAACTGTACACCATCGGGTGGCTTCACCAAGCATGGGATCTTCGCGTGAGCCAGCAGTGTCACCTTCCATACAACATCAAGCCCTTCACAAATGAGGTATTATGTGACATTTCTCACCTTGACGTTTGTGATGTACTATTAGGCAAACCATACTTATGGAAGCGACATGCTATGTATGAGTCAAGGCCTTGTGCTGTTATTGTTACTTTGGGAAATAAGTTGTACAAGATACGGGAGGTAGCACCGCCTACCACCATCTCTTTGGTTACTGCAAAACAATGAAGTAAGCTCATTTCCAAAACCAGGAAATTTGTTTTCCTAATGATATGCCCTTAAATAAAGAAGAAGACGGTGGTCGTGACCTTTAGATAGGGCCCCTCTGCATGGCAAAAACAGATGGACAAGGTCGTGGAGGAGTACGAGGACATCTTCACCTCCCCCACAGTGCCTCTACACGGTTAGGTCAAGCACTCCATCGATTTGACCCTAGGTGCATCATTGCCCAATGGACCAATCTATCAGTGCTCGGTTATGGAGAACAATGAAATCAAGAGGAAGATTCAGGAGCTACTACGGAAAGGTCACATCCGTCCGAGTTCATCATCCTATGGGAGCCTGATCATGTTGGTACAGAAGAATTATGGGACTTGGAGACTCTGTATTGACTACCGGGTGCTGAAAAAGATCATTTTCTGGAATACATACCCGATACCATGGATTGATGACCTTCTATACCAACTGAAAGGGGGGAAATATTTCAACAATATCGACTTGAAGTCCGGCTATCACCGGGTACTAATTGAACCCTCCTACGTGTGGAAGACTACCTTCAAAGCCAAGGAGGGCCTTTTCAAATGGTTGGTTATGCCTTTTGGGTTGACGAATGCTCCTGCAACTATCATGAGGCTGATGGATGACATCCAGAGGCCATTCACCAACTCAATTGTAGTGGTATACTTGGATGACATCCTGATCTTCAGCCAGAGTTAGGAAAGAGCACCTCCACCACTTCCGACAAGTTCTCCAAACATTGTGGCAACACAAGCTATGTGCCAATTTGGAGAAATGCGCTTTTGGCATGACCTATGTTCAGTATCTGGGATACATTATTGATGAATGAGGGGTGCATGTGGATCCAGCCAAGATCCAAGTCATTCGCAATTGGCCAGCCTCAACCATTCTGACAGAGCTCCGTAGCTTTCTGGGTCTTGCCAATTTCTACCGCAGGTTCATGTTGGGATTCTCTCATATCACTTGGCCCTTGAGTCAAGTCACCAAGGGAGGAGCGAAAGAAAAATTCTTTTGGTCTGAATCTCAATAGAAGGAATTCGCAGAGTTGAAACATCGCCTCTGCTCTACACCAGTGCTCACTTTACCAGACTTGCAACAGCCATTTGAGATCGTGACAGATGCCTCTAACTATACTATTAGGGTAGTCCTTACTCAACAGGGGCATCCAGTGGCATATCACAGTGAGACACTTTCAGACACAGTCCAGAAGTATCCCACTTATGAAAAAGAGATGTATTCCATTGTGCAGGCTTGCCGATAATGGAAGCATTACATTTTGGTGAAGGAAACGATCATCCACACAAGCCATCGACCCCTGCAGTTCATACAGAAGCAACGAAAGTTTCAGAATGAGCGCCATCAAAAGTGATCCACATACCTATAGAAGTTCCATTTGAATATCAAGTATAAGAAGGGTAGCACCAATAATGTTGCAGACTACCTCAGCCGACCACCGATCATGGCGTTAACCACCATGCTCAACTCTTGTGGGCATGAGACTTCTGATTGGCCACTTCTCTACAAAAGTGACCCAGAGTTTGGCCACACATACCAGATGCTCTTGGAGGGTCAACAAGTTCCATATTTTCACCTCCAAGATGCCCTACTATGCCACCTGGGACACCTTTGTGTTCCTTCAAGCGGGCAAGCCAAGATGATTTGGGAAGTGCACTACAATCGGACCACTAGGCATTTCGAGGTCGAGAAAATAGTGGAAGTAGTGCAGAAGTATTTCTATTGTCTAAATCTTTGACAGGATGTCAGGAAGTACATCAGATCTTGCACTACCTGCGCCATTGCGAAATCCACCATTAAGAAGCAAGACCTCTATACTCTGCTGCCTACCCCTAGTCGACCTTGGGAATCCATCTCCATGGATTACATGTTGGGCCTTCCTTCTACTAAGCATGGCAACGACTGTGTTTTTGTGGTCGTCAACAGATTCTCAGACGTGTCCATTCGAACGACCTGCAAGAAGAATGTCACAGCAGAAGCCACTGCTAAACTCTTCTTTGAACGAGTGTGGGTACACTTTGGGATCCCATAGTCTATCATCTCAGATTGAGACAGCAGGTTCCCCAGTACATTTTGGTCCAGTCTCTGGTTGATGCTAGACACCAAGATCACTAAGTCCACAACTTTCCATCCCCAAATTGATGATCAGACAGAGGTCATCAATAGGATGATCGTACACATTATGTGCATGTACAACTCAAAGCATCCACACACATGGGATGAGAGCCTTACCTATGTCTAGCATAGCTATAATCAGGCTCTCCACAACTCAACTGGCCACAGCCCTTTTCAAGTGGGCTTGGGATTCTAGCCACTATGTCCCATTGATGTGGCCATACCACTTACAGTTATGCAGGGAGATTCAGCTCATGTCTAGTCAGAAGCCAATAAGGAAAAAAACTTGATTGAGCACATCCAATATATCTGCCAACAGGTCCATGACATTCTTGACAAATCAAATGCCAAGTACAAGCAGCGAGATGATAAACATTGATTGCCACACAAGTTTCAAGTGGGCGACAAAGTCTGGTTGCATTTGCAAAAGGAACGCCTTACCGGAGCCTATCGTAAACTCAGACCACTCTGATATGATTCTTACACCATTACCAAGGTTGTGGGCAACAATGCATTTGAGCTCAGCATTGCCCCATTCCTTGGGCTGCACCTAGTGTTCAATGTGGACCACCTTCTACCATACTTCCTACCATTGTTGGACACATTAGACATTGCAGAACAACTCACACCTACAGAGTTAAATCCAGATTGCATGGAGCAAGCCACAGCTGATCGAATCATGGACATGTAGATTAAGAACACTCACCAATAGAAGATCCAACTATATCGAGTTGTCAAAGTAGGCCAACTCCTTCACCAGGGCAAGTGGCTCACCAGGGACCAAGTTCAATAGAAGTTTCATCATATCATGGAGGAACTCAACGTAATGGGGACCATTTCTTCCTAAGGGTGGAGGAATGATCCAGGTCAATAATGGTGGCCACCTGCAAATTCCACTTGGACCCCCACCATTGTTTCTTTCAGTTTTTCAATTTCCTTAATTGTAGCACAGTTTACTATTTTTAGCAGTTTTTCGGGTCCTAAACATCCGGATCCTTTTTTAGGCCCTAAACGACATTTTTTTGGCAATCTACCTTCAATGGTTTTCTATTGAAAACCACCTTTTCCGTCATAGTCCTCGGAGAGATCTTTCCAACAGGTTATCATGCGCGTCAAACGGAGATAATATGACCAAGTTACAACCCCGAGAAGTTAGTTGTCCAACTCATCCCAATGGGGCCCATAAACTCTTGGTGTTACATCTACTTGAGTTAGGGTTTTGGTTGTTTAGGGTTTTATCTTATTTTTCAATAATAAAAAGGCCCTTCAGCCTCATTGTAACGTAGTTCATAGGCATGTAGCCACCACATCTCTTCTCAGCAATAAGCTACCATCCCCCGAGCTAGTCTTATTTCCATTTTGTTTGTAAGCATATTTCAGTATTTGATATTAATGAAATGATGTGTTATTTCTACTACATCTTTGTATTTATGGTTATATCTATAATTTGTTTCATTCTTGTTTAAATCTGGATCAGTCGGGGTACTGAACAGGCTTCCTAGCAATGAAGCAATGCTTGTGTTCTTGTAGAGACTCTAACGGGGTATTGAATAAGCTCATTCATAACAAAGTGACACCAGAGATGAAACTAAGCCTCTAATCATTTCAAACTCGCAACTACATATTACCCTTCTCCCAGATTGAAAAAATTGTGATATGACAATCTTTATAAATATGTTTAACCAAAAAAAGGAATAGAAGAGACTACATCTAAAACAGGGTCAAATGGAGAAGTCAATGTAATCAACACGATGAATCAATACTTCCTGAAGGACTAAGACTTTGTGCTCAAAGATAGACCTAAACAGAGAAGTTGGAGTTCTACCAGAATGTCACCAATTGTTGTTTCTATGGAAAACACCCTCCAAAATTTTGCTTACACTTGAATTTTGGAGGCTAATTGTATGATTTTTCATTCCTTGATTGTTTGTATTCACTTCATGATTTGTTGATGAATTTCTAAGTGCTTAATCTTCTTGTGAGGTTCTAGTCATTGAAGTCACCTACTTACACATGTTTGTTTTTTATGCATTCTCAAGTGCACCCTCTTCTAGAAATCTCAATAGTCAATGTTTACCCTTAATGACAAGCATTACATAATCCTTGAGAGTGGTGCTTATGCAGTATCTGTAAGTATTGCCGACATAGTCTCTAGACACAGTGACTACGTAATGCCTAGTGACAATAACTGTGTAACTCCCGATGATATTCACTCCACAATCCATGTGGATAGAGACTGTGCAGTTCAAAACGATAATGAATGCACAATTATTGTTGACAAATGGTGCACAATATTATATGACAGTGAGTATGCAATCCTGTGTTTCATTCTTAGTTGCAACGGTATCATCATTCTAGTGAATTTCCTCAACTGTCACTTTTTTTTCACGAGTATAAATTTCACTTTCGTGACTATTGTTTTTCCTTGCTTTCACTTTCAAAAGTGTCAATTTTTTGTCCTTTTCATTATAACATGTGTCACTTTAACTTTATTTAGCCTTTGCACATGTCATTTTCACTTTTTTATTACTGTTTCAAGTCTAATATTCTACGTTATATGGTCACATATATCATAAGAATATGTGTTAGACAATATCCCATAACTTAGCACACTTTCTGGTTGCAGTCGAAACTTGTGTCGCAACTTGTATTCTAATTGTTGTAAAGTTACGTTTCAACTATCGCACTTAGAAATAAGTGTCACTTTGTTTTCGTTTCAAAGGGAATATGATGATTTTGGGTATGGTTGATTGTTTATGCTTGTGTGGTCATGTTCAATTCATGTTTTGGTTTCATCCCTCACCTCACTAATCACACACTTAGTCAATTCCTAAAGTATTTCTCTCTTTTCACCTTTCCCAACCAACCACTTCAATTTTCCTCCCTTAATTATGCATTCCATAGTCTCAAGCATTAGTAATATGTCCTTACCTCCTGGAACTACACACTTTGCAGTCACTTCCTCTAAGGAATGTGCATTGTGTAGTCATGTGCTAAGTTTTTGACTCATGTCCCTCAAAACTATGCAATTATATCTCCCAATCAGTAATCCATTGCGCACTGCACAGTCTTAGTCAATAGTCAAGCCTGACTTGTGCAACTGCGCAATCCTCTGGCTCAGTCTTCCCTTAACTAAGTATTATAAAATCATAGTGAGCAAGCATGCCTTACTATGTCATTGTCTCCCTCAACTGTGTAGTTATATCTCCCATTTCCTCATCTAATACACATTGCACCGTCATAGTGACCAAACCTCCATCATTTCCTTTTGGAACTACAAACTGCACAATCTCTGAGCCTTCTCCTTAGTCTTGCACTCAATCCTAGGTCCAATAAGTGAATTTCATGAAGAAGTTATACTAGAAGATTTTTGGAATGATGTTGTCTTGTAATAAGTAAATTTCATTTGCAGGTACCATATCTAGACATGAAAGGATGATGCTTAAGGAGGATTCCAAGGATATCATGCAAGAACACACTTGTGAAGCTAAAGAGACAAAAAGGCTATCAAGCAAGAAGATGAAGGGACACTAGATCACAATAGAATATTGAAGATCAAAATCACAAGGAATACTCCATATCATCCAAGCTCTAGGAGGATGAAGATTAAAAACATGCAATACTTATCATGAATATACAAGGGTGATCATCAAGGAGAGGCGACGAGACAGCACTTGTGAAGAAGAAGTGTCAGAAAAACCATCATGAAGACATGAAGAAATATTGGACCATGACAAAATTATGGAAACTCATGTTGACATGGAAGGTTTCGACAGTCATCAAAACCCTTTGGAGGGTGAAGATAAAGAACAAGAAAAGATCCATCATGAAGAATTTAAAGTCATAGAAACAAGGAGAAGAGCTTGGCATTGATGAAATGAAGTCTTATGTCACTATTTCCAGGTCATAACTTCTCATAGTGTCATTAAAAATTCATATGAGTCAATGTATTTTTCCACATCATTTGTGGAATGTAACTATGTAATTTCCAAAAAATGAGAAAATGTAAAATGTGTGGAAGCACAAGGGTCCCACATGGAATATGAAGGGTCACTATAAATTTCTAAAGTCATATAGAAGCTTAAAGGTCATGTAGGAATTCAAAAATTCATAGTAGAAGCTCAAGAGTCATGAGGGAGGTCAAGAGTCACATGGGAGGTTGAGAGTCACCTCATTTGTTATAAATACACCCTCATAGGTCAAGAAAAGGGGACTTGGGAATTTTCACCTTGCTTTTTATAGCTTGACATAGGAGAGAAGATATTTCCTTGGAGGATAAAGTGCTGACTTAATGTTCCACTATTGGGGATAGTGTGGAAACATTATAATTGTATATCTTGGGACTTTAACTTAATATATGAATCTCTCAGAGCCGATGCACTTTCATGCATATGTCGTGAATGATTGTTAGACTATTCTTTCATTATTTGTGGTGTATGTTTATGTTAACAAATACTAATGAAAATGAACTATTTCGTTGGCTTTGTTATGTATCTTGTTGAATGTGTGTTGTTATTTTCCATTATGATCGTTTTTATTTGTGAACTAATTTGCAGGTTAACTAATGATTATTTCCATTCTATTATTTGTCTCTTTTAGGATATTACTATTACTTTTCTTCCGGAGGCTCACTTTCTCTTTTCCTACCATGAAAGTATCTTATATACATTGCCATTGTTTGCCTCACATTTTCAACTTGCTTGATTCAAATATTATTGTATAATCTCTTATGTTGATAATTGCAACTTGTTAGCATCATGTAATTCACCTCTAGGCTGAGAAAAGGTTTACAGGGGTAACCAAAAACCTATTTGGGCTAGAAACTGGTCTTTTCTAACCAGAGGGGGCTCCCTCACTAGAAAAAGTCTGAAGGTAAATAAAAATTAAGCTCAGCAATTGTAGATGCTAGATCTGAAAATAAACCTAAGATTTAATGCAAGTTGTTGGTGAATTTAGGAAAAGGGCCACTAAGGCATGAAACCAAAGCCACAGATCAAATTTCTAAACTAGAACACCAATGCTTACATAAGCCACTTGTAGAAATAGAGGCAAGATAGGTACATATTTCAACTTTGATATCAATTGTAGGATAATGAATAAATTGGAAAAACACATAAAAATATTTAATCAAATGAAACAGAGAACATCATGAATTCTACTATAGACTTTCATGACCAAATATTGAGAACAAAAACCATGATGGAGCACCTAACTAAGGATGAATTCCATCATAATATTAAAAACCAATAGTCAACCAGAGCATCAAGAGATGAATTCTAGAGAACTGCTTCAGAAATCTACTTTAAAAGCAATATTGTAATAAGATATTCAGATTAACAATTGCACGAAAATAAGCATGGTAACTTGAAAGGCATACCACATGAATCTCTGAACCATAGTGGCAAAAACCTGCACTGATATTTTTATTCAAATAACATGATCACATTCACATAGGGCCTCTTTTGATTTCCAACCCTTCTTCCATATTCTGCTTAGGTTTTTATACATTTTCAATAAAGTAAAGGAATATGACCAGATGCATTATATCCATTATCCACTAAGTGGATCAAATCCAACTAAACTTAGAATCATCATATTTTTAGAACTGAAGCTAAAATAAAAGTAATAAATCTGGAACATTATCCTTAAAGAAAATAAATTCTATCCTATCTACTAACTGATGTGTTTTCCATTCATTTTTATTCCTATCCTTAATCATCAAAGAATTTAGTCTGAGTTGTGTAGCGAGTGAAGGATTACACAACAGTTGCATAGTGAGCTCCACCTTGGCATGTCCATGTGTGGCATCGGCTGACAGTAAGCTAACGAAGACGATGACAAGTTGGCTGAGGTGGAGAGGGACCCATCTGATGTTTCTTTTCATATGTACAAGCTTCAAATTTGTTGAGTTGAACTCTTACGCATCAATTCTAAAGAAAACCAAGTCTAGCAAAGGATCACCTGTGTCTTATGAACCTCAAGCAGCATTCAAAACTACAAAACTTCTCCATGATTCTCCTCAAAATTGCAAAATGAACTCAGCTACACAAGTTGAAACCTTCAACAACTAACAAAGCATTGTGATTCAAACACATTACCTCCTTTTTTTACTCGATGAAGGCTTACTGGATGAAGACTTAGTATCTTTGTAGGAGGTTGTCTTAGCTTGTTTGGCTAGTTGTGACTGTGGTTGTGGTTTTGGCTGTGTAGGCACACTTCTAGATGTTTGTTTGTATTTATTCAACACTCTCCTAGCCTTTGAAAACGTTTACATCATTAACCTCAACCTCCTCCTCAAAATCAAATTTCTCATGTAATAATTCTTTAAATTCCTACACAAGGGAAGAGTCCATTTTATGAATTGTTTGGCTCCATTAAGTGCCTCCAAGGCTTCTGCAATTTGAGTATCAACTTCTTTGATAGTCTATGTTGTTACTATTTCTTGCACCCACAGCACAAGTTTAGTAGGAGACAAGGAAATCTCCCTAGAGACAACCTCTGGGTTGATTGTAGACTAATGCCTAGGGCATCTTAAATAGAGGAGTGCTTGTGAGGTTATATTGTAAGGTGGTTACAACACTCCAATTTTCACGTAAAAAGGTATGAGGGGCTTGGTTCAATAAGCTTTGGAAGAGGAATATTTAGGCCAACTCATGGATCCAAATGTTGGGGGGTATTTGGGAAATGTCAAAGAGAAATGACTTCTCCTTATGGCAGCTGACACACACAAATGAGACAGCTAAAACCAAAGTTGTATTGATGGTGGAGAGGAGGAAAGGAGGGAGAGAAATATATGCATAGGGTTGTAACAAAAAGAATCCTAGGCAGCAATGTTCTAGTAGAAAAGGGAATTCAATGGATAGGGCTATAAGCAAGACATAATCCTAAACCATGGCTTTTCAATGAGATGTTAGAAATAGAGGAGAAAAATAAGGTTTCTGATCAAACATAGCATGGGTATCGTTCTCTGCCAAAAAAACTAAGATACATCCATAGATTGAGGAGGAACCAACTGCGTTCATTACACTATTTCAAAGAAAGAAAACCATAGGTGAAATGAGATTACCAAGAGGAACTTGATACACATTAATCATGCTTGGAATCAACAAGGAAACACCATTTATCCCAAAGGGTCTAGTAACCATTCCATACACTTGGCCAAGATATTAGTGAAGTCCCATAAAAACATATTGAACCGAAATGAAAACACAGTGTTAAGCCCTCGCGAGTCTGAGAATCTGGAACCTTTGTATTATGTTCCATCCCCCTATTTATAAGAAGAGGGGGAGAGATATCAATTACAATTAAAATATATGAGCCTCAGTCCTAGCAGTCATGCTAGACTAGCTGTCTCGGCTCTGTCAGGATCTGCTACCACCTACCCAAGATTACAACAGGGATCGAATCCCTTTCTTGGAAAAATACAGAAATAAATGCTCAGAGAAAGAAAGTTGAGAGAGGAAGGTGGAGGTGTCCCCTTGCTACTTGAATGGAGACCTTATATAGAGCCATGTCCCTGCTTTCGTCCTGCTCTTTTCAGCTACTTGAGGTGTTTCACCGCTACTCAATCGGCTTATGTCAATTCTACCTTTACTGCGTGAGTGAGTTGTTTACTGGAGAAGGGATGGAATCCATGCCAAGGCATTAATTCTCCATAGAAGCACCCCATACTGTCATTTATGCACTACCCCCTGCCTTTTTCAATGGCGGGGCTGCTAACCCATCCACCTTTAAAGATCTGTACCATGCCCTTGGGGCCCTGTTGTAGTGTAACAATGGAGTTTCTCAGCCGCAGGCCTTTTACCTTAAAGTATGATGAATAGGCGAGCATTTTTTATCTCCCCCTTAGCCCCTATGCCTTCAGCCCATTTTGTAAATTCTCACATATGAATGGGGGTTGGAACAAAGGGCTAAGCTCTTTGGGTGCTAAAGCTTTCGACAGCTACATGGGGGCCTTATTTCCTTTGTTAATCAGAATCTCGCATCCCGGTACTGAATGCACTTTTCGTTAAGCTTCCCCTATGGAAAACTGCAATCGCCGATATGTGGGATTGGGTCCACATAGGACATCGCAATCACAACACGGGGAGGGTGGCTCTTTACCCTTTTTCCATAGCACGGGCTGATTGGTCCAGACACGAAAACCTTATCACATAAATCACCATACTTTATCGCATCTGGGGGCCACTTTCCTTATCGGAATCACATACGGGAAGGAATCTCGATGGAAGAGAAAGCTTTACGTTGCACGATCACTAATTTTCGACTATGATGGGTGACGTCATCACTGCCACGTGTCACCCGACAATGGCTCCATCTCACCCCTGAAAATAATGAAACGGGGTGACACGTGTACCCCATACAACCACATCACCCTTCATACTGCCCATTATTGTTGATGTCATCTACCTTGTCAGTTCTAAAGACCAATCCTAGGTTGCCACATGGCCCCCTAGAGGAGAGAGAAAGAGGCCCACCGAACCCTGTTTTTCCATGATCTCCTTTGTATTTAAAAATTGGCACTCCCTTGCGATTTTGGTCCATATCGCAATATCGGTGATTTCTTTTGGTTTCATACCTATGACCCTGCTAATTCATCAATCGATGATGACGCATGGAGGAGAGATAAGGGGAGGCCCGACTCTGGTTTTTCAATGAAATTCCTTTGTAAATGGTTTTCTCGCCCCCAACCCCCCGGGGGATGTTTTTACCTTATACCGCAGCATCGACCCCCGCAAGGTATTTTAAGTTTAAAACCCATCGATCTGCGGGGCAGCAGGGTTGCTGAGATCCAGGATGCGAGGCCCTATGGGACTGCGAGAATTGCGCAGTCTCTGGGATGTGGGATGCGGGAAACTACGGGACTGCGGGGATCTGTGGGATGCATGATACTACCACGTGGAGGAGAGAGAATGAGGGCAGTCCACCCCTGCTTTATTAACCATTTTCTTTGTAAACATTTTTCATAATGACCCAGAACTTTAACACTCCATCGCAATATCGACCCCTGCAAGGTTTTGGAGTGTTGGCCCATTGTTCCGCCAGTGTGCCGATAAAGTGGGATTGCAGAATTCACTGTGCTCGGGGCCCCCCAGCTGCCACTATGTAATATGCTTTGTGCCCGGATCCGCCGACTGCCAATATGTAATATTAACGATGAGCCTCCCAAGTTCCAATTGTGATTTTTCCTCCATACTTAGCCTTTTTCCTCAATCAGCTAGGCCTTTCACTCATAATCTTCAATAGGCTCTAAAGTTTGATCCAGAAACCCCTTTTTGGACTTCTATATACCATCGGAAACATTTTTTCAATAACTATGCAATGGAGAGGGTCTGGTATGGCTCTAATAGCTTTTGTGGCCCAAAAACTAGCATCAAACTTCACTCCTATTGGGCATTTGAAGCAACTGGTAACTAAAAAAGAAATAAGTGACAAGAGTCGCATTAATGGCCTTCTTGTATTTTTCATTTTTCTCTTCTATTTGGTCAGCTTTCCTTTCACATACTTTAATGTCTTCAAACAACCTTGGATACTCCTTCCATTCATCAAACTCTGTTTCTTCTATTGCATGAAATGTTCCTTCCATCTACTCTCTACCTTTAGTTGTTGACCTTGTGATAGGTCTCCTCAATGGCATACTAGGTTCTTTTATCTCGTCCACATTAATTACCTTCTTTCCTTTTTCTTCATCTGTAGGCCCATAAGTCCTCTTGGGCAATTCACTTTATTTTTCCTATGTTACCTTTTCTGATATGTGCCTTAGTTCTCTATTTTCCTTTGGCAAATAGGAAATATGAATCTGGGCTTTGGAACAATTGTCTTGCAACTTTATGATTTCAAGATCCTTGTCTTCCTCCATATTATCATGTTGTTCCTCCCCTGTACCCTGTTCTACAATATCCTGTGAGATATCATCTTGATGAATTGACTCCTTTATCAATTGTTTTGTAGAAAATCTCGTCCTCAACCTAGTTCTTGGCATATGTATAAATTGTGCCTCTTCCATTGGTATATTTCCTTTCTGTTTTCTTTCTTCTCTCTTATCCCTCTTTGTTTCCTTAACTACCTCTGTAGCCTTTGGTATCGCTTCCTCTTTCAATGTCACCTTAGTTTTGGATACTTCTACTTCCTCATGTGTCTCCATTGAGGAGATGTATGCATGAGCTAGCAGACCTATATTTGACAAAAAACTTTCCCATGACATATTCCTATTTTCTTGCTCATGCAACACCAACAACTTGATCAGTGAAAAGTGGAAAAGGTTGGGCAAATGTTTATCTCCCTTGTACCCTCTCTTCCATTTTTCCCAAACTCTTAAATAAGTAATATGGAAAATTTAAACTCTTCTTGGCAGTTAATGCATGAGCAATTTGATATGGTATTGATATGCTTTACTAATTTAACCCTCACATGTGAAGTATCTCTGGATCACTTTCAATAATTGACTGTAATTGTTTAACAAATATGTCCTGGGGAATGTAGTATCATACTTGTCCTTGAATTTCGGTTTGACGAATTCCTTGATGTATGTTGCATCCAATTCCTTCCCCTTAAACTAACTCTCACCTTCAAAAGGGATGGTGATAGCTTCAGAAATATTCTCCTATGACACCAGAAACTCCATACCACCAATTTTAACTTTATCTCCTTTGAAGTTAAGAGCAAGTAGGCTTGCAAGCTGTAGATGATGGCCATGAGTCTGTATTTTCTCACAAAAATAGATACACCCAGTCTGTTCAAATGCCAATCTAATGGTTGGGTGGGAGTTCACAAGTTGTAGGTTCTTGGGTTCAATGCGCACAACTTCTCCTCCTTTGTTTTTATTTTTGCTAGTTGGGCTCTCCATGTGACCTTTCATTAAAAACTACAACACAAAATTTGACTTTGTGGAGGGATGAAAAACAAACTGGAACTTTGTACAAAAATGACAGTGCAATGGACCAACTAAAACTCTATGGAGGAATGATACCATAGCAAAGAAAAATGGAACTTTGTAGTGACAACGTAATTCAAGAGTGACTAATAGGAAAATTTTCAAAAGATTGAAAGGGTCTGCCTTGTTGGTGCTCTGACAACTTTCTTCGCCACGTAATCTAATATGTAATGGAATATGTGTATGTGAAAAATTATAAAAGGAAACTAATAGGCTTATGGCTTAATCCATTTGACACGATTCACACATGACACACAAACCCTAGGGCTACAATACAATCCCGAACTTGAACCAAAATGTAAGTGGTTGTGTGGCAATGCATACAATAGTCATCAATCGACTTAAATCTGAGTTTCAAAATACAAACTATTGCCGAGGAGGATGTATCCTACCTCAAGCAATAAGGAGAACCATTTTGTAGGTGTGTATGTCCTCTGCAAGGTGTTGGAGAAGGTTGTGCAGCAGTTGCGCAACAACTGTGAAATTCCATATTTTGGGTAGTGATTACGTAGCAGCCCTACACAATCAAACAAACTCTTTCTTCACATCTTGTCTCCTTGGTTTCAATATCTGAACTTGGTATGTTATCACTATGCTTTAGAAAGAGCACAAATGCTTAATGAAGAGTAAGACAAGGGCGACATGAAATAAATTTGAAATGTGCCTTTTGTTTGTTTTTCACTTTGTATGCTTAATCATTAAATTTCAGTTTCATGAGTGTAGGTTCAGGACAAAGGTGTTATCGGTAATACTAGTGAGGAGCATGATATATGAATAATCATAATTATATATGAAGGTATATCATTGATAATGGTATGATGTGAGTTTATGAATGTGAGTAATAATGATTGGGATGGCGGATTTAGGATCGGATGATATGTATATACATATGAATGTGGGATGTAAATGTACATGTAGGGGGTGTATGTATAAAGGGAATTTGATGAAATAGGGTATAGGAATGGGGAAATGTATGGTAGGGACATATGAATAGAAATATGAATTATAAAAGGACGAATGACTATATGAATCATACTCCATAATCATCATAACTTTTAAACTAAACCAAAATTATTTTTTAATGGTTCTGACCAAGGAATACTAATGCATAACCCTTTGAACCTTTATTGACCGTTATAAACAAATGACCTCATGACTTTTCAAATCAACTAAGACTCTTTCAAGCTTTGTTTTATTCTCCATGAACATTTTATGTACAACTTGTAATGATGTCGGACAATGACTCTTTAGACTATGCCAACAACAGTTCATAGTCTAAACTATAGCACTAAAACCAAAATTAATGAATGAGACAAAGGTATTTGACCTCTAAACACTAAGACCCTAACATTGGATCCAATGGGTATGGAAATCTCCTAGCGAGGTGCCAAGAAAACAAACCACATACTAGTAGCCTAATTAAACCATTGGGTAATGGAGTCAATCATAAAAACTAAAAAATTAACCGACTGACTGAAAATTGACTATCTGACTGAAAATTTCACTGACTGACTGGCTTACATATAGCAACAAATCACTAAAACCTTAGGGCCTTCAATTCGGTCTTCAAGTTCGAATGGTAACTTCCCACACTTGTAGTACTAAAAGTAAAGTGGTATATATAATGGATTGTTGGATCAACTGAAATGTAGGTAAGAAAATTTTTCAGCAACTTGCCATTGACAGATCCTCCTCCAAGTAATTCATTTGTCATTTCTTTGAGCAAGTAAGCATTGTTTCTGTGGAATGGATCAATTTTGAAGGGCGCCTTCCATATATTTTCAAACTTCTTGTGCTTCCATTTCTCCTCATTCTTGGCATCCCATTTCAACACGAAGTCTTCAATCTAGAAATCAGTGACATTATTCCTTCTATTATAAATGTTTTTGATCCGGTCTTGTATTAGTTGAGTATTCCTGAACACTTCATCCCTAAACTGTTGTGGTTCACTCGACTGATTATTCTTTGTACATCATTTGGTTCCACTACATCCTCATGTAGCAACTTCATCACTGGAACTCCTAATGAAGACGGAAAATTGCATATGTTCCATAAAATAATTGAAAAGGAGACATGCACATTGACTTCTTAATGCTTACCTAGTCATCCCACAGTGCATTCACGAACTTCTTATGCCAACTTCTTTTGTTTTCTTGTAGAAGTTACATTATTATGTTTACCAATATTTTGTTGGAAGATTTAGCCAAACCACTACCCTCGGGATAATAGGCTATTGAGTGGTCAAGGGTGATGTTATATTTATGACAAAAATCCACCATTTTCCTTGATTTGAAAGCAGCAACATTGTCTGTAATAATTTTCTGAGGGTAGCGAAATCTTGTGAGGATATTGCTTTCCAAAAATTGAATGACTACTGCATTTGTATCTTGCCTAGTTGGGATTGCTTAAATCCATTTGGTGAAATAATTAGTTGTTGTCAATATCCACTTATGTTGTCCAGATGAGGTCGGGTGATTTCACTGATAAAAATCAAGTCCCCTCTACTAAAATGGTGACTCAACTGCAATAGGTTTCAGGGGAAGCGAGAGAAGTTTCTTTCTTGCTTCGAAGATCTGACATTCATGACAACTGGAAACCTTCTTATATACATCAACAAACAATGTTGGCCAATAAAAACCAGCCTTGAAGATCTTGTTTGGAGTGGTCTTCCAAAACAAGTGTCTGCCATAGTCCCCTTTATGAAACTCCTCTATGGTCTTCTATGCTTCATCTTTAAGCAAACAATTCAACAACATACCACCGAGATTTTTCCAATACAAAAACTGATCTATGATGCAAAATTTGACAGTTTTCAATTTAAGGAATCGGGCTTTGGTCTTGGTCAAACCTAGAAGTGCTTGCAAGTGCTTAAACACATACAAAATGTTTGCATATCATGGAGAAACAATAATATTTTCTAATACCTGTTGAATTGACCATGAATCATCTTCGTCTAATAGGGAAGCCAAGAAATTAATCTCAAGAGCATGCAAATTTGATTTTTCCATCATATTCGCTAGTCCTTTCCCTTTAATTAACTTTGTAGGTTTAATCTCTATGTCATACTCGAGTATTGAAGCAATCCACTTGCCTCTCCTACCATCTAGATCATTTTGAGTAAGTATGTCTTTCACAACATAACTTGGTACATAGGCAATGATATGTGAATCCAGAATGTACACCCAGAAATATTTTAAAGCTTTCATGAGAGCAAAGGCCTACTTTTCCATAATGTTATATTTAAAGTCATCATCTCTTAGAGTCTTGCTGAAAAATGCTATTGGCTGCTCTACACATTGCTAGCTCTTTTGCATTAGGATAGTTGATATGCTATGCTTATAAGAAAATGAAAAATTGATAAAATCTTGGGTGTAATTTGGACTGATAAGCACAAGAGCATGGGACAAGGAAGATTTTACCTCATTGAAATATTTTTTGTTTTCTTCATTCCATTTAACCTCACTGTCCTTTTTCAGCATGTCTGTAATTTCCCTTGAAATTTTTGTCAAGTTGGGGATGAATCTCCTTAAGAAGTTTATTCTGCCAATAAAGGACTGAATTTCCTTTTTGTTTCTCAGAAGGTCCATTTTTTGAATTGCCTCAATTCTGCTAGGATCTATTCTAATGCTATCTTTAGAAATTATATGTCCTAACAGTTTTCCTTCTTCCAACCCAAACAAAGATTTCTTAGGATCTAGCGAGATGCCATATTTTATGCACTTTTCAAAATTTCCCTTAGGTGCTGCAAATGGTCCTCATCCGACTGTGAATATACAGTGATATCATCAAGATATATCACCAAAAATATGTCCTCCTCATCCACAAAATATATATCCATAGCTCGCTGAAATATGGCTCCGCGGTGATCAAATCGAAAGGAATTTTGGCATACTTGAAGGTACCCCACGATGTAGTAAATGCAGTCTTGTCTTGATCTTCCGGATGAACCAAAATTTGATTTTATCCCAAAATACCATCCATCAATGACATCCTCCTTGTACCTAACACCTTTTGAATAATATGATCCATCTTGGGCAATGGATAGTTATCCTTGAGAGACACCTTGTTTCTATTCCTAAAATCAATACACAACCTGATTTCTCCTATTTTCTTTCTAACTAGAACTAAGTTAGAGAACCATTTAGAGAATCTTAGAGGTAATATGATACCAACATCAAATAACTTTCTTATCTCTTTTTTGATCAAAAGCAACAAAATAGGATTTGTTCTCCACATCTTCTGTTTGAATGGATTTTGGTCCTCTTTGATTGGAATTGTGCGTTGGATGATACTCTTGTTATAAAATTTCAGATCCTCGTATCCCCGGGCAAAAACATCAAAAAATTCCTTCAGCAAATCCAAATATTTATGCTTCATTTCCGGACTTAGAGTTTTGGACAGTTTGACCATCTTGGGCTTTTCCGCTATACTTATGTTACATTCCTCTGCTCCGGTCTCAGTAGGCATCAACTTTGGCCTTTGTGGCTACATCATTTTGGTCAAAAATATCTTCTACTGGTACCATCCCTCTTGGAATGGCATTATCCTTTAGCTACAACACCTTTAATTATGCCCCATGTTTGTCCAAATATTCTTTAATCTGATTTATAGATTTCTCCTTATTATCATCTTCACACCCGCAATCATTCTCAAAACACATCTTGGAAAATTCTTCCTTCATCAAAATTTTTTTTCTAGCTGCTTGTCATTCTCAAAAACATGTCAATGCTTCATATTATCTGGGACAGTGGGCCTGTATTTAACTTCAACTTCATATTTTCCTTTAGTGTTACTAGGAATTTCAAAATTACAAATTGATGTAGCTAAAGCATCTACAACAACATTTTGTCTTCTAGGGATGACTGAAAAATTATACTGAGAAAAATGCTGCAAATAGTCTAGGACAACATTCTGGTAACCATGCATCTGGGGATGTTTTGTTTGGTACTCACCTTTAACCTACCTGATAACTAATTCTGAATCTCCATAGACAATTATCGTTCTAGCTCCCAACTTCTTCAAGACCTACAAACCCAAGAAGAGTGCTTCATACACTACTACATTGTTGGTGCAATCAAAAGCTAATTTGTAGGAGCACAGTTTGGTCTTTCTAACTACAAGGCTGATTATCCATACACCTGATCCAACAGCTTCTTTTCTCACTGCACCATCAAAATGAATACTCCAAAGGTGTTGTTTTTCCCCTTCTTCTTCACTCATCTTGGCTTTCAAATCTTGAGATTTCTTATCAATTTTTTTGCGTCCCCATTCTTTATCTTGTTGTCCTATTTTTTGTTTTCTCCCTTTAATTTTGTTATCACTACTAAACGTGTCTTCTCCTCTTCGAGACAACCAGCATTGGACAAAACAAAAGAGTCTAAATCAGAGTGAACTGCATTTGCAAAATGATTGGTAGGCTTTTCTTTACTGCTGATCATGTATTGCATCAATGGTTCTCAGTAATGTCTCCTAGTTTGGCCACCAAAAACTGAAACAGTGATGTAAGACATGCCGGTCTATACGGCCCCTTGCAATTTTTTTATCCATGACCTGGATAAGAGCATACCAAACTTGGGAGGTATGTTTTCCATGACAATATCCATGACCATGCTCTTCGAGGGAATTTGAGTTAGGGAGACTACTAGATCTTTTATCAATCCCAAAGACTTCATCTTTCTAGAATCAAAAGAATATTGGTCTTTGTATGGTCTAGTCATAGCAAGTCCAAGAATTCCCATGATCATATTTAGCATCAAGTTATGGGAAGCCCCAGAATCCAGCATAAAATTGTGAAGAATTTGATCTTGCATGTTTAGACTCCCATAGAAAGTAGGCCTTCACCATCTTGACCCATATCATCAATTTTTGGCCCGAAAATAATCGCAGGATTATCATTCGTGACATTGACAGTATCAAAAGTCTTGTCAATCCTCAAATCATTTAAAATTTGAACCCTATACTGATCATTTTTTAGCAGCTCACCTAGAGGAATAGAAATTTTAAGCTTAGCAAGTTCAGTCTCAAAATTGAAAGAATTTTGTGTTCTTTCTGGCTCCTTAGGGACTGAATCTTTCTTTTCCACATTGTCTTTAGTATAATTATCTTTCCTCTTAAGAATGTTGATTGGTGGATATTTTACCACTGCTACTTGGCACATGTTTCTCCATACTACTGGCAACTACATCCTTATTTGTTGAGTTGTTTCCAACATTTATGCTCCTTAAATTATACTTCCTTTGGACCTACACAATGGAATTTTTATAGGCCTTTTTATACTATTCGGATTCAGCCATCATCATATTACCTTGAGATTGAGAAAATAGTAATTCTTCTTCTTCTGTCAAAAAAATTCAAATTGTTCTTTCTCTTGTTCTTCTTTGGGAAAATATACAGTTTGTTTCCTGTCACTGAAAAAATGAATCTGATCTTCAGGCTCCTGCTCATCTTCCTCATCTTGATCTTTTGCATAATTTTGCTGGAAAGGGGGTCTCACTTGCTGCTATGGTCTTTATAGACCCTTTTTCTCCCTCTGTTTATTTTTGACCTATGGCTACCTCCTGAAATTTGAATTCAAATCTCTAGACCTCCTTGAGGTTCTCTAGCAGCAACCCTATCAGATAGTGTTATTTTATCATTCATTTTCTCCATGGTCTTGACTAGGATATCTAAATTTGAATCATATGAGGTATTAGGTTCTTGTTTTATGGTTACTCTCCTCTTTGATTTCATCTTAAACTTACTCACCAAAAGATTGGCCTCCACACTGACTGCATTTATCTTAAACTTACTCACCAAAAGATTGGCCTCCACACTGACTGCATTTATCTGCATGTCTTCGAGTGTTGCGGGATTCCTTTCCCTGAGTTGGTATGCCATCTCGGGATCGAATCCATCGGGGTAATGGAGTAAAGCTAATCTGGGAGGGGGTTTTATATCTATTAGGATGGAATTGTACACCTTTTTGAATCATGTTGAAAAGTCCTAGACTGTTTCACCAGGCTATCTTTTCAAATTGTCATATTCAACAAGGATCTGTAAAGGGTTCTTTTTCTCAACCCACCTTCAAATGAAGGCATCCTCTAGTTCTTGATAGGTAGCAAATGGTCTGGCTCTAACACTTCTAAACCATTTTTTAACCTCTTTGGAGAATCTTTGTGCAAACAACCTCATCTTCAGATCCTCGTGGTCAAATTCTTCAAGATCCACAAAATCACTTAATTTATCCTCATGTTGTTTGGAAGTAATTTGACTAGTGCCATATTACTAAGGGAGTCTTTGGCCATAATTCTGAGGTAAGTCATGTAACTAAGCAGGTAAAATAAAAGGGGCATGCCTTGCTATCATGGGTGTTGTTTGATTGGTTGATGAGCTTGTTGTGGTGGTAGTGGTATAGATGAAACTGAGGGCAATGAAACAATTTGTTGAGGAGTGGCTATGGTAGATGATGTAGGAACAATGGATAATATAGGAGTTGAACTGAAAGGTAGGCTTGTAGAAAATGTAAAAGAAGAAACAACAGATGTCAGGAAAACAAATGAATTAGGAGTTGTAGTTGGTGAATGAACTATTTGTTGGCATTATGATACAGGTGTTGTCCTTGATGGCAAATCACTCAGATGATAGCTCACAGATCAGATTATAAAGAATGAAGAAAGAGAGGTATACGCAGGTTCACCTTGTCCAAGTACTGTATACATGTGAGTTAATAGAACAAAAGGAGCGTATAACATATACACACACTTTCACAAGAGGAAAAGTGTGTACATGTTGGAAAACTAAGTTATTGGTTCGAGGTATTTGGTCTAAGGTATTTTGATCCAAGGTATTTGGTCTGAGGTATTGACCCTAGGTATTTGGTCGAAGGTATTGGTCCTAAGTGGTTTTTATCCATGGTATTTAGAAAGGACTAAAACTATATAAGGAGGAGAAGATCATTAGGCCAAGGTATGCAAGTATTGAATATCTGATGAATTGTGAGATCTAGTATGCAGGTTATCGGCTTATGGTGCTTTGCTTGATCTGAACCAAGGATGAACCTTAAAGTTTGATAAGGGATAAGATCTAATGATGGATTGAGATCTTAAGGCTTGAAATGAATTATCATTATGTGGTTTGATCATGTATAGTCTAGATCTGAATACTGGCGCATGTGTTATTCTGTAAATGTTATGATCTGGGTATAACTGAAGTCTGGAATAGCTGCAAAATTATGAATTAATATTTGCAGATATGTACGTTGGTTGGATATGACAAAAGCGCGTATACACGTTGGTTCAACACATCTTAGTAGTGTATACATTATGAAATATGATATGTGAAGTTGCAGTTGGATCTGGCTATTGTTGCAAAGTTCTTGGTTCTGCTCTATGTTCTGGTGACTGTGTTTTGATGACAGTATTCTGAATGTTCAAATTGATTAATTGTGATTTGCTTCAGTGACGATGGGCTTTCAGTGATTCAGTTGTGGGTGATTCAGAGATTGATGATTGAGTTTCAGTGATTGGATGATGCAAATGTATATGATAATTATATTGCAGTGGTAATTGATTTTGAGATTCAATGTTGTTGATGGGTCCAATATGAAAATTGGATGAAACAAGGCTTTCATGTGTATTGTTGTGTACCAGGAGCATCTAGTCTGAAAATTTATGAAACGTGGTCCGTGGAGGAAGAAAGAAGGTCGTAGCCTTCTGTAGGCCAGCGCCTACGTACTAGTAAACATATCGGCTAGTACAAGAGCTAGGGGGTTGTAGCTCCCTTCAAGTAGAAGCTGGAGAACAAGAGAAGGTTGTAACCTTCTATAGGTAGAAGCCTGCATACTGGTATGAGTCTGCACCAGTACAAGATTGTAAACAGGTTTTTCTTATATTAAAAGAAGAAAACAGCAAGTGGTTTTTGTCCCGCATTGGGTTTCCACCTTAAATCTTGGTGTTCATGTGTGTTTCTAATGTGTGATGGTTTGTTCTGATATTATTGCACATGGTTATTGTTTATATGGTTAATGAAGTACTGATGCACTGATTAAAGATCAACATATAATGAATTAACTGAATCATAAGTTTGTTGGATATACGCTGGTTGCCTTAAATACAGTTGCGTGTACACGCAAGTTACCTTCATTAAAGTAGCGTATATAAATTTGAGTATGAAAAGAAAAATATTATTGATTTGAATAATACTGATTCACCCCCCCTCCCCTCTCAGTATTATTTCCAACAATTGGTATAAGAGAAGGTCCTTCAGAAGAAGCTTGATCACTTGAAGGAAGATCCATCAAGATGAATAATCACGAAAGCATGGGATCCATCAGACCACCCATCTTCGATGGAAGAAACTTTGTTTATTGGAAAATAAGAATCACAACCTATTTACAATCTCTTGGAACAGCTTTCTGGGAAATTGTGGAAAGAGAATATAACTTTTGAACAACAATTCCTACAGACACGATAGGTAAAAAGCAATATGAAACCAATGCCAAAGCTGTCACTATTTTGTTTGGAAGTTTGTCAAAATCAGAGTTTGTCAAAGTCATGCAGCTCAAATCAGCCAAAGAAATATTGGACAAAATTGTTCTAAGCTACGAAGGAGAAACGTGCTAAGCTTCAAATTCTCAGAATTCAATATGAAACACTTAAGATGCATAGTGATGAAAGCATAGCTAGTTACTTCCTATGTATAGATGAGGTTGTCAATTGTATGAAGAATCTGGGTGAAGAAATTAAGGAAATTACCTTAGTTGAGAAAGTTTTGAGATCCTTGTCTGCTAAATTTGAATCCAAAGTGTCTGCCATAGTAGAAAAACAAGATCTGCAAAATATCACTATGACGCGGCTTCACAGAATCTTAACTGCCTTTGAGATGAGAAAAGGAGGACCATCAGATATGAGAGAAGCTGCAGTTAAAGCATCAGCAAAGGGAAAAGAAAAAGAAAAACCAGGACACATTTCAAAAGAAGAAGATGAGGTAAATTTTGTCAAGAAGCTTCAACAGGGTTCTAGAAGGTTCAAAGGTAAGCTACCTTTCAAATGCTTTTCTTGTGGTAGAGTTGGTCATTACGCTGCTAGATTCCCTCATGTCAAAGGAAATATGTTTGCAGAAGGTAATAAAAGTTATTATACTCATGATGATAGTGATGGCTTGTCCAATAGTGATGAAGATGATCAAGAAATTAAACTACTCATGGCATATGAAAATAATGCCGTAGAAAAAGAAGACTTGCTTAAATAAATCAGTCAACTTAAAATCAGTTTGGAAAAAAAGGATACAGTCATAAACACAGTGACACATCAACTCACTGAAAAGGACAAACACAATGAAGTATTAGAATGTGAAGTAGTAAGTCTAAGAAAAGAACTTGAAAAGACAAAGACTTTGAATCTTAGATTTGCTAAAGGATCAGAAACGTTAGATGAAATCATCAAAGTTCAGTGTTCGCCCATTATAAAGACTGGTCTTGGTTTTCATGAAGGTGAATCCAACTCACAAGATGAGGTAAGGAACTCCAATGAAAAATCTGAAATGCTCAACAAGGAGATAAAAATTCAACCCCATCAACAACCAAGGAAAGAAATTCTTCAAAGAAAATATTTTACTCCTAACTATGGAAGTGATAGTCGGTTATTTCCTTCGATAAATGACGTTGAATGTTTTATATGTCATAATTTTGGACATGTTGCAACCAGATGCAGAAGTAGAATGGTTCAAGACCATCACACAGAAAGATGATCATGTTCCAAGTTATTTAAGGGATATTGTTTTGCTTGCAATATGTTTGGTCACAAAGCTATTGATTGCAATAGAAGGAATATGAAACATGTAAGATGTTATGTGTGTAACAAGTTTGGACATAAAGTAAAGGAATGCAGGAGCAAATTTCGGACACCAAACCAAAAGGAGCATACATCATCACAATCCAAGGTATTGAAGAAGATAGAATTATTATCAGAAAGATGTGGCATAGTTCAGTCTACAAACATAACGGACCTAGGGGAAACTGAAAGTGTAAAACTTCAGTATTCCAATTTTCATATGCAACTATTATGAAGAGAAGTCACGTATATATGCGAGTTAGAAGCTGCACAGTCGTGTATATGGTGTTTTGAGGAAAAAGCAGCGGGACAGACTCAGGAAAAGGAGTCTGATATGGTTCAGTCACTTATCTACTCTATTTGATGATGGTTACAATTTGTTGATGATTTGTAGAAATGTGTTGGTGCTAAAAAGTTGATGTATATCTTATTAAGGATGATACCTTGATAACTCTCACTAATATTTGCAATGATCAGATCTGACAATGAACAGTTGGCACAGGTTTAGGGGGAGCATATGCTTCTAATAATGCATTGTTTGCATTATCTTAGAAGATCTTGGTACAGATCCACATATTTTTTTTCATTCAGGTGACTCTTTTGATGATGGAAATATACAGGCTATTGATCCTGATGATGTTGATGGTGCAAATCATATATGGTGTATGATAGTTGCTGATGACTATCATGGTCTTGTTTAGATCGGTTGTCCTTGTTATAAATGTCATGTATATCATTTGATGTAAAGGTCATGAAAAGACCTAATTTGTAACCCCTCTATGCATGAGAAGGATGATGTAATATTTTCTATGATATATCCCCACTTGGTTGGGTGGATGAGTAAAAATTGGTGTATCCCCACTTGGTTGGGAGATTGATGTATGTATGAGTCATTGGTGATAGGAAGTTCATACTCACTTAGTTCACTTATAGAGTCATGTTATTCTTTTGGAAAATATTTTCAAAGACTCTGCATGTGCTCAAGGGGAGCATCGACGGTTTAGTGCATTGAGCTCAGGGGGAGCATGGACAACATAATGTATATCAAAGGGGGAGAATATCTCGGTCTACCCTTTTCCCTTGATGTCAAAGGGGGAGAGTTTCTTGGTGTTGTTTTTACCATCAAGTCTAAAGGGGGAGATTGTTGGCATTATGATACAGGTGTTGTCCTTGATGGCAACTCACTCAGATGGCAGTTCATGGTACAATAGCAAAGGATTACAGAACAGATTACAAAGAATTAAGAAAGAGAGGTATACGCAGGTTCACCTTGTCCAAGTAGTGTATACACGGGGGTTAACAGAAAAAAAAGAGCGTATAACATATACATGGAATTTCACAAGAGGAAAAGTGCGTACATGTTGGAAAACTAATTTTTTGGTCCGAGGTATTTGGTCCAAGGTATTTTGATCCAAGGTATTGATCCAAGGTATTTGGTCCAAGGTATTGACCCTAGGTATTTGGTCCAAGGTATTGGTCCTAAGTGGTTTTGATCCATCATATTGAGAAAGGACTAAAACTATATAAGGAGGAGAAGATCATTAGGCCAAGGTGTGCACGTATTGAATATTTGATGAAGTGTGAGATCTAGTATGCAGGTTATCGGCTTATGGTTCTTTGCTTGATCTGAACCAAGGATGAACCTTAGCATTTGATGAGGGATAAGATCTAATGATGGATTGGGATCTTAAGGCTTGAAATGAATTATCATTATGTGGTTTGATCATGTATAGTCTAGATCTGAATACTGACGCATGTGTTATTCTGTAATGTTATGATCTGGGTATAACTAAAGTCTAGAATAGCTGCAAAATTATGAATTAATATTTGTAGATATGTACGCTAGTTGGCTTTGATAAAATTTCATATATACACTGGTTCAACACATCTAAGTAGAGTATACATTATGAAATATGATATGTGAAGTTGCAGTTGGATCTAGTTGTTGTTGCAGAGTTCTTGGTTCTACTCTGTATTCTAGTGACTACGTCTTAATGACAGTATTCTGAATGTTCATATTGATTGATTGTGATTTTCTTCAGTGACAATGGGCTTTCAGTGATTCAGTTGTGGGTGATTCAGAGATTGATGATTGAGTTTCAATGATTGGTTGATGCAGATGTATATGATAATTGTATTGCAGTGGTAATTGATTTTGAGCTTCAATTTTATTGATGGGTCCAATATGAAAATTGGATGAAACGAGGCCTTCATGTGTATTGTTGTGTACTAGGAGCATCCAATCTGAAAATTTATGAAACGTGGTCCGTGGAGGAAGAAATAAGGTCGTAGCCTTCTGTAGGTCGGAGCCTACGTACTAGTAAACATATTGACTAGTACAAGAGCTAGGGGGTTGTAGCTCCCTTCCAGTAGAAACTGGAGAACAAGAGAAGGTTGTAACCTTCTACAGGTGGAAGCCTGCATATTGGTATGATTTTGCACTAGTACAAGATTGTAAGCAGGTTTTTCTTATATTAAAAGAAGACAACAGTAGGTGGTTTTTGTCCCGCATTGGGTTTCCACCTTAAATCTTGGTGGTCATGTGTGTTTCTAATGTGTGATGGTTTGTTTTGATATTACTGCACATGTTTACTGTTTATATGGTTAATGAAGTACTGATGCATTGATTAAAGATCAAAATATGATGAATTAATTGAATCATAAGTTTGTTGGATATACGCTGGTTGCCTTAAATACAGTTGTGTGTACATGCGAGTTACCTTCATTAAACTAGCATATATAAATTTGAGTATGAAAAGAAAAATATTATTGATTTGACTAATACTGATTCGCCCCCCCTCTCAGTATTATTTCCAACACTATTTTCTCGAAAATAACTACCTTCTCAATAGCGCGTTGCACTTTACTAACTAAACCTTTAAGTTTTCTGAACTCCTGCAATATATTTATGCCCAACTCGGTCTTTGGAAGTGGGATATAAGGACTGAAAGTGGATTCATCCACAATAGCTTTAGAAATACAAGACTCAGACTTAGTTCTAGATAAAAGGTGTTCAAAAGATAAGTGGTATTTATTAGTTGTGCTCAAAATTCCAGGCAAAGAGTGGGAACTTTCAAGAGGGATATTACTCCCTTGACTGTCCTCTAATGCTCTCTTTTTCCTAAGCAACTTTTCAAGACTGTTTACAATCTCGAGAGGATTTGGATCAATATTTTCCTAGTATGTCTCCTAGAAGCCATATTTTCTCACACAATTTCACATGCAACTGATCACAACATAGGTCAAGGTGATTTTCAGCCTATGAATTCTTTGTAACCTGTCACACACATGGCTAGGATATATCTCTCAAAATGATACATATTCCTAGGGTAAATTTGACTTTCAATTCTCGACAATGCTGCCAGAATGTTAGCACCCTGTAATTGACCTCTAGGCTGAGAAAAGGCTTATAGGGGTAGCCACAAACCTATTTGGGCTAGAAACTGGCCTTTTCTGACTAGAGGGGGCTCCCTCACTAGAAAAATTCTGAAGGTAAATAACAATTAATCTCAGGGACTGAAGAGACCATATTTCAAAATAAACCTAAGATTTAATGCATGTTATTGGTCGATTTAGGAAAAGGGCCACTGAGGCATGAAACCAAAGCCATAGCTCAAATTTATAAAGCGAAACACCAGTTCTTACATAAGCCACTTGTAGAAATAGAGGTAAGATAGGTAGATATTTCAAAGTTGATATCAATTTTAGTATAGTGACGAAATTAGACAAAGACATAACAATATTTAATCAAATCCAACAAAACACATCATGAATTTTGCTACATACTTTCATGACCAATTATTGAGAAGAACAACCAGGATGGAGCACATAAATAAGGATGAATTCCATCATAATATAAAAAACCAATAGTCAACTAGAGCATCAAGAGATGAATTCTAGAGAACTTCTTCAGAAATATACTCTAAAAGTGAGACTGTAATAAGATATTCAGATTAACAATTACACAAAAAGAAGCACGGTAACTCAAAAGGAATACAACATGAATCTCTTAACCATAGTGACAAAAACCTGCACTAATATTTTTATTTGACTAACATGATTACATACACACATGGCCTATTTTGATTTCCAACCTGTTAGCCTCCTGTTGCAACAGGGTATCATTTTTCATGATTGACATTTTTACATGCCAAATATGTCATCTTTCATGCTGCAAGGTTCCATATTTCCAGACAGAGACCAAAGAAGAAGACAAGAAGTATGCAAGTCCAAATGCCACTGCTATATTCCATTTTGATGAGTTGTTCCAGTTTTGGAGAGTTTTAGAGAGTTTTAGAGGGAGGTCCAAACAGTCCAATCTTGGTCTCCCTAGGTTTCAATTTCTTGTTTTAGAATATAGAGAATGACATCTGTCCAAACAGTTTAATCTTGGCAGATTTTGTAGATAGGTAGAGAATCAAAGGGACCCAACTGTTTAATCTGGGCCTTGGCAGAAATAAGTGTAGATTTAGATAGGAAATCAGAAAAAAGAAAATAAAAATTGTAAATATGGGTCTGCAATTCTAAGTGCACCCAAATCAAAAGAAGAAAAAATGTTAGGAAGTAGGCTGGGTAGGTAGCTGTGGTTGCAGAATGGTGATTCATGATCAATTTTGTGTTTCAAAATGTTTATCTTTTCAGATCACAGTGCAGGCAGTTTTGCATTCAGAAGAGCTCAGAGCTGGACATCACTAACTCCCCCTTCTTCTAATTCCCCAAAGTCACTTACTAACTCCCCAAAGAGGTCAAGATCTGCTTGAGTCTCTTAGTCTCATCCTACTCCATATCAGTTGCCTTGGTGAAATATCTGCTTCACTCAAGGATTTCATTTCTCTACAGGTTCTTTTCCCCAAATTTAGCCTAAGGTCCCTGACCTTAGCGCTTGCTGGTCACCTTCATATTAACTACTAACAGTATTATGTAACTCCCTATCAGTTATTCCCTTCCCCTACTAAAACTATGTATATATAACTCCCCTATGTAAATATCCCCTCCCTGGAAATATAGCCATATTTTTCAAAGTCCGGGGAAAAAATAGTCCATCTGGGGCTGTTTTTAGCCCATCCGTGTCATAACAGGGGTTAGATGGCACCAGGTCATGCTAACAACCTATTCCCTAGCCCTAAAACCCTCAAAAACCCCCTATTTCGCCCCCTAATCAAAGTTTTGTACATAAAATCCTAAACCCGCACGTATTTAACCCATATTTTACCCCTTACCCTAAGTCCCAACTGCAAATATTAATCGCGCCCGTTTTAAAACCCCAAACCCACTTTCCCTAAGTCATAACCCACCCGCGCGCATATTAAAAAAGGTATATTCTTCGCATATTCCCCGTCCTTTATCCCGCCATCACCTCGCACCGACCGCCAACCGTTGGATCACCCGCCCCACAGATCAACGGTGGGCAGGCCGCCCCATCTCCGAACCGCCCGAGCTTTAGCGTCCGGGAGATGGGCGGTATTACCGCCGTACCTCCCGCCACGCGTCAGCTCCTGAGCTGTGGCAGAGCCCCCTCTGACAAAACCGCTCCCCCCCCAAAGGTGGTGCGCCACAAAACCACTTACCGTCACCCCCTGCACAGTCACCGCTTACGGCACCCCCCTCTGCCCAGTCACATGTCGAGTCATCTGCCTGCGTGGCCCCTTGCCACGTGTCATGCCACGTCACCGTCCGTACATGATGACATCATGCTGATGTCATCCCACCACGTCATCATGCTGATGTCATCGCTGACGTCACCCGCCGTACAACGTCACATCATGCTGACGTCATCAGCACTTTTTTGGCACGAAGGGCAAAAAATCGCACTTCGGAGCCCCGGAATCAGATTCTGAGGCAGTTTTTGATGAGCGATTTGCGCCTAGCGTAAATCGCTCATCAAAAACTCATCACTAGATTTTTTGGGCCTGAATGGGGAATCTTACGGGAATCTTTTCATTCTGCGGCCCCCAGCAAGCCCGAAAGGCGCCGAAAGACCCATTTTTCTTTGCAAAGCTTGCCGGAAGGAGCAGATAACAGTTTTGAAGGAAGCAGAGGCCGAACAGCGGCCATTAATTTGTGAATAAGACCCATGGAACGTCATAACAGCATCAATTTATTGCCAAAGAGTATCAGAGGAAGAAGAAGAGCCAAAGAGTATCAGTCAAGATTTTTTAGGGGCTCGAAGCACCTGAACATTGATGAGGCCCCCCAGAAAGTCAAATTAGGAGGCGTAAGCCCATCCTTGCCCTCAAATCACAGTTAAAGCTTTAAATGCATATAGACAGCGGAGATGCAGAAGCCCATACACATTTATTTTAGAAAACACTGCAGCAAGCCACCAAGGACAGCATCATTTATTCAGTTTTGATACGGCGGCCCTGAGCGCAGCCTGAGATATTTTTTGCATTTATTTCTGGATAGAATTAGGTTAAGTAGTCATTTTTATTTATGACCTAATTAGGTCAAGGTGTAATAAAGGAACTCTGCAGAGAGTTTTTGCCCTAGATATACCACCCTCTGTATAGTTTTAAGTGTTGGTCAATTGAGAATTTCACTAGAGACTCGCTGTGTATACCTAAGTTTTTCCATAATCAAAGATTGCCGAAAGCTTGGAGAGCAAACTGTCTGTTGTGAATGAATGTTTATGGAGATATGAAGATGGAATTCTTGTGCTGCAGCCTGAAGCAATAAGTGCATCTTACCTCTGTTTATTGTTTACCACTATCTAAGTAGCAGGAAGAAAGAATAGCCTAGAATTAGTTTAAATACTCTCTATGCTCAATTTCTGCTATTTCTTTATGTTTTCTTCTGATTGAATTGGTTATGAATATGAATTCCTTCTGGCTCATGTTTACCCCGATTCACCTATGTTTGCCAATTATCTAGGGATTCTTAACTGCCCCTAGGTAGCGCCCTGTTATCTTCCCCTGTTAAGCATAATTGAGAGATTCTTAATTGCCTCTCATTACTTAGCATTTCTTTCCATCCCTTAAACCTAAAACATTGTTTCATGCTCAGCTATCTTGCTCCATTTCCCCTCACTGCTATTAAGGAAAAACACCAGCAGTTTTCCTCCTCGACTCCATGCCCATTGGTTCGAAGCCCTTAAACTATGCTCTGCCTCTCTACCTAAAAAATCAATTTTCCCACCAAAAACAAACAAAAACCCTCTGAAATCGAGATCTAGCCTAAAATCCTTTTCAAACAAAGCTAAATCATAAAGAGAGAGCCCTCTCTAATTGCAGGTTGGCTAGAACCTGCAGTCCAAAGTTGGTTTGTGGTTACCTCGGCTGTATCCTTTTCCGGAGCTTAAGGACAACCTGAGTGATAACATAATGGCGACTCCACTGGGGACTTTCCTCAGATAATTTCACAAAGTTTCACAAAGAAGGTAAGAAAGCTCCACTGAGAGAACCAGACCTTCAGAACTGCTTTTTCAAAGTTTAGTTCTGATCTTTGATGGTGGACAGAGATCAGACACTCCAAAGTTGATCTTTCACCTGGCGACTCCACATCATCCTCATAATAAAGACTCCACTGGAGAGATGAACCCAAAAGAAATTTATGAGCAGATCAGGCTTTTGACCTGGATTATGATCCAAGAGGTCATGTTCTTTCTCTTCCAAAAAATTTTGTTGTACATATTGTTTAAATTTAACTTTTATGATTCTCCTTTTGAAAATGTTGAAGAAAGCCCTCCTTGCACATCAGAGCAGCATCCTTTAAATGCTGCTGATGCTCACCTTATAGTCAAGGGGGACACTACTGTCAAAGCAAATCATCCTATCCCTGTTCATACCGAACCCAATCATTTAGCCCCTGTACACAATCCCCTGCCTCGTAAGGTTCCTGATAGATATAAGCCACTCATTTTGCCTCCCGTGCTTAATCCTTTGCCCAAAAATCATCCCATGAATCTCCCAAGATTTGATGGAGAGAATGAAGTTACTGCCCAGAAGCATATCCAGGCTTTTGAGGATTATTTAAACATTTTTGAAGTAGAAGATGAGGATGTTAGTGTTAGGCTGTTTGCCCTTTCTTTGCAAAGTGAAGTTAGGACTTGGTTTAAAGCACTGCCTGAGGCAAGCATCTCAAATCTTCAGCAGTTATTCAAAGTCTTCCTTGATAGATGGATGATCAAAGTCAATTTCCTCATGCTCATAGAAGAATATAATCAGTTAAAAAGGATTCCAAATGAATCTGTTCAGCAATTTTCTGACTGATTCAATCAAGTTTATCATTCTATACCATTGAATAGAAGACCTCCCCCTGGTTTGGCTCTATTGCATTATCCAACAACGTTTGATCCAGAAATAGAATTTCATCTGAGAGAAAGGAGCCCCTCTACTATGCAACAGATGCAGAACATGGCAGTAGATGTAGAGGTCAATCTAAAAATTAGGGAGAGGAGGTTGAAAGCAGAAAAAGGGGATGAACTTGATATCTTTGTAAAGAAAGCAGAGGAATTAAAGCAGATGTGCACAATAGAAGTTGAATGTTTAGAGCACCAGAACAGATCTGTTTTGCAAAAGGAAAGTAATGATATTCATGAACAAACCTGCCACAAAACAGATGACATATTCATACCGCCATACATGATGGAGCAGTCTCCTGATATAATGTATGAATATAATAGCTTCTCTTCTTTCAACGGTTTGCCCAAATATGATCAGTATGATGATGATTGTGAGCCTAACGACCAAATCAGTCTTGCAGATGAGTTGCACCTTATTTTTGCAGAGAGCATAGTTCAGGATCAGCTGCCTGAACACAATGATCAGAATGCCCATCTCAGCTATGAAGAAAAGGAAGAAAACGCAGAGTGTGTTGATTTCAGTGAAGGAACTTTACCTTTCTGTTTTGAATCTTTTCAATTTATTAAAGAGAACTATCATGCAATTAATAAGCAAGTATCAGCAAGGGTTGATATTGACCGTCTGGAGGATGATCAAATCATTGTTCAAAATGTATTGCCTCTAATTTTGCAACCCCAAAGAGCCATCGAATATCAGATTGAGGAAGACTTAGAAGCAGCAGCATATGATCAAATGATCCAAGTGGATCCCCTGCCTCTTTGTTTTCAGCCATCTGAGTTATTCGAAGAAGAAGAAGAGGAGCAGCCTGCGCAAATCAGTCAAGTCCTATTCGAGCCAGATTGTAAATTGCAAGCACCTCTGCAAGTTTTGAATGACCTGTCTGCTGGTAGGTAGAATGATGAAAGAGATCAGCGCTTTTCTCCATTAGCAGGCTGCAAAGCTCAAAATCAAGTTGTTGATGATTCCCCAATTTCAAAGCATGATAGCTATCCCAAAATTTTGTACAGTTCTTCAAGTCAGTCCAGCAATAATGTATATATGCTACAGGACCCTTTTGTACAGTTTCTTGTTTCAGCAAAGAAGGTCAGCAGCTTCCTGATCTTCTCAAAGATTAATAAAGCCATATCAGATTGCAAGATCTCCATTTCAGGTAACAGCAAGCACAAGCAGCAGGGGCCATTCATGTTTATAATGCTTAAGTGGCTGCATTGGCTGTTTCATTTCACCTAACGGCAAAGTAAGTGCTGGTTAGGGTAGGTAGGTAGGATTAATAAGGCAACCAGCCAAGCAAATTTTGCAGAATACAGCAACAATTGAATACAAGGCAGTCTGACCTGTTGTTCTTGGCTTTTCACAAGGAAAATCCATCCCCAAGTGGAGCCACTATTAGCCTCCTGTTGCAACAGGGTATCATTTTTCATGATTGACATTTTTACATGCCAAATATGTCATCTTTCATGCTGCAAGGTTCCATATTTCCAGACAGAGACCAAAGAAGAAGACAAGAAGTATGCAAGTCCAAATGCCACTGCTGTATTCCATTTTGATGAGTTGTTCCAGTTTTGGAGAGTTTTAGAGGGAGGTCCAAACAGTCCAATCTTGGTCTCCCTAGGTTTCAATTTCTTGTTTTAGAATATAGAGAATGACATCTGTCCAAACAGTTTAATCTTGGCATATTTTGTAGATAGGTAGAGAATCAAAGGGACCCAACTGTTTAATCTGGGCCCTAACAGAAATAAGTGTAGATTTAGATAGGAAATCAAAAAAAATAAAATAAAAATTGTAAATATGGGTTTGCAAGTCTAAGTGCACCCAAATCAAAAGAAGAAAAAGGTTAGGAAGTAGGCTGGGTAGGTAGCTGTGGTTGCAGAATGGTGATTCATGATCAATTTTGTGTTTCAAAATGTTTATCTTTTCAGATCACAGTGCAGGCAGTTTTGCATTCAGAGGAGCTCAGAGCTGGACATCACTAACTCCCCCTTCTTCTAATTCCCCAAAGTCACTTACTAACTCCCCAAAGAGGTCAAGATTTGCTTGAGCCTCTTAGTCTCATCCTACTCCATATCAGTTGCCTTGGTGAAAGATCTGCTTCACTCAAGGATTTCATTTCTCTACAGGTTCTTTTCCCCAAATTTAGCCTAAGGTCCCTGACCTTAGCGCTTGCTGGTCACCTTCATATTAACTACTAACAGTATTATGTAACTCCCTATTAGTTATTCCCTTACCCTACTAAAACTATGTATATATAACTCCCCTATGTAAATATCCCCTTCCTGGCAATATAGCCATATTTTTCAAAGTCTGGGGAAAAAATAGTCCATCTGGGGCTGTTTTTAGCCCATCCGTGTCATAACAGGGGTTAGATGGCACCTGGTCATGCTAACAACCTATTCCCTAGCCCTAAAACCCTCAAAAACCCCCTATTTCGCCCCCTAACCAAAGTTTTGTACATAAAATCCTAAACCCGCGCGCATTTAACCCATATTTTACCCCTTACCCTAAGTCCCAACTGCAAATATTAATCGCGCCCGTTTTAAAACCCCAAAACCACTTTCCCTAAGTCATAACCCACCCACGCGCATATTAAAAAAGGTATATTCTTCGCATATTCCCCGTCCTTTATCCTGCCATCACCTCGCACCGACCGCCAACCGTTGGATCACCCGCCCCACAGATCAACGGTAGGCGGGCCGCCCCATCTCCGAACCGCCCGAACTTTAGCGTCCGGGAGATGGGCGGTATTACCGCCATACCTCCCGCCACGCGTCAGCTCCTGAGCTGTGGCAGAGCCCCCTCTGACAAAACCGTTCCCCCCCCCCAAAGGTGGTGCGCCACAAAACCACTTACTGTCACCCCTTGCGCAGTCACCGCTTACGGAAACCCCCCTCTGCTCAGTCACATGTCGAATCATCTGCCTGTGTGGCCCCTTGCCACGTGTCATGCCACGTCACCGTCCGTACATGATGACGTCATCCCGCCACGTCATCATGCTAACGTCATCGCTGACGTCACCCACCGTACAATGTCACATCATGCTGACGTCATGCTAACGTCATCAGCACTTTTTTGGCGAGAAGGGCAAAAAATCGCACTTCGAAGCCCCGGAATCAGATTCTGAGTCAGTTTTTGATGACCGATTTGCGCTAGGTGCAAATCACTTATCGCTAGATTTTTTGGCCCTGAATGGGGAATCTTCAGGGAATCTTTTCATTTTGCTCCCCCAGCAAGCCCGAAAGGCGCCGAAAGACCCATTTTTCTTCGCAAAGCTTGCCGGAAGGAGCAGATAACAGTTTTGAAGGAAGCAGAGGCCGAACAGCGGCCATTAATTTGTGAATAAGACCCACGGCACATCAGAACAGCATCAATTTATTGCCAAAGAGTATCAGAGAAAGAAGAAGAGCCAAAGAGTATCAGTTAAGATTTTTTAGGGGCTCGAAGCACCTGAACATTGATGAGGCCCCCCAGAAAGTCAAATCAGGAGGCGTAAGCCCATCCTTGCCCTCAAATCACAGTTAAAGCTTTAAATGCATACAGACAGCGGAGATGCAGAAGCCCATACACATTTATTTTAGAAAACACTGCAGCAAGCCACCAAGGACAGCATCATTTATTCAGTTTTGATACGGCAGCCCTGAGCGCAGCCCGATATATTTTTTGCATTTATTTCTGGATAGAATTAGGTTAAGTAGTCATTTTTCTTTATGACCTAATTAGGTCAAGATGTAATAAAGGAACTCTGCAGAGAGTTTTTGCCCTATATATACCACCCTCTGTATAGTTTTAAGTGTTGGTCAATTGAGAATTTCACTAGAGACTCGCTGTGTATACCTAAGTTTTTCCATAATCAAAGATTGCCGAAAGCTTGGAGAGAAAACTGTCTGTTGTGAATGAATGTTTATGGAGATATGAAGATGGAATTCTTGTGCTGCAGCCTGAAGCAATAAGTGCATCTTACCTCTGTTTATTGTTTACCACTATCTAAGTAGCAGGAAGAAAGAATAGCCTAGAATTAGTTTAAATACTCTCTATGCTCAATTTCTGCTATTTCTTTATGTTTTCTTCTGATTGAATTGGTTATGAATATGAATTCCTTCTGGCTCATGTTTACCCCGATTCACCTGTGTTTGCCAATTATCTGGGGATTCTTAACTGCCCCTAGGTAGCGCCCTGTTATCTTCCCCTGTTAAGCATAATTGAGAGATTCTTAATTGCCTCTCATTACTTAGCATTTTTTTCCATCCCTTAAACCTAAAACATTGTTTCATGCTCAGCTATCTTGCTCCATTTCCCCTCACTGCTATTAAGGAAAAGCACCAACAGTTTTCCTCCTCGACTCCACGCCCAATGGTTTGATACCCTTAGACTATGCTCTGCCTCTCTACTTGAAAAATCAATTTTCCCACCAAAAACAAACAAAAACCCTATGAACTCGAGACCTAGCCTAAAATCCTTTTCAAACAAAGCTAAATCATAAAGAGAGAGCCCTCTCTGATTGCAGGTTGGCTAGAACCTGCAGTCCAAAGTTGGTTTGTGGTTACCTCGGTCGTATCCTTTTCCGGAGCTTAAGGACAACCTGAGTGATAACACAACCCTTCTTCCATATTCTTCTTAGGTTTTTATACATTTTTATTAAAGTAAAGGAATATGACCAGATGCATTGTATCGATTATCCACTGAGTGGATCGAATCCAACTAAACTTAGAAATATCATGTTTTTAAAACTAAAGTTGAAATAAAACTAATAAAAATACAACATCATCCTTAAAGAAAATCAATTCTATCCTATCTACTAACTGATGTCTTTTCCATTCACTCCTATCCTTAACCATCAAAACCACAATGTTTGGGTTTGATACAAAAGCATAACAAACATGCAGTCTGAGTAGTGCAGCAAGTGAAGGATTGTGCAACAATTGTGCAGTAAGCTCCAACTTGGCATGTACAAGTTTTTCGTAAGCTAATAGTAAGTATTTGAGGATGATGACAAGGTGGATGAGGTGGAGAGGGACCCATATGATGTTTCTTTTCACACGTACAAGATTCAAATTTGTCTACTTCAACTCTTGCACAAAAATTGCGCAGCAAAATTTGAATATATGAAATTGGACTATCCTTCCCACTTCAAAACAAAACCAAGACCAACAAATGATCACCTGTGCCTTATGAACCCCTAGCAACATTCAAAACTACAAAAATTCTTCATAATTCTTCTCAAAATTGAAAAATGAACTCAGCTACACAAGGTGAAACCTTCAGCAATTGACAAAGAATTGTGATTCTGAAACATTACCTCCTTCATTTTTTATTGGATGAAGGCTTAGTGGATGAACACTTAGTATCTTTGTAGGAGGTTTTATTAGCTTGTTTGGCTAGTTTGTGACTGTTTATGTGGTTTTGGCTATGTAGGCACACTTCTAGATGTTGGTTTTTATTTCTTCAATTGTCTCCTAGCCTTTGACAACTTTTGATTCATCTGCCTCAACCTCCTCCTCAAAATAAAATTTCTCATGTAATAATTCTTTAAATTCCTCCGCAGGGGAAGAATCCATTTCATGAACTATTTGGATCCATCAAGTGCATCCAAGGATTGTGGAATTTGATTATAAACTTCTTTGATAGTCTCATTGATGGCCTTCTTGTACTTTTCATTATTCTCTTCTATTTGGTCAGCTTACCTTTGGCAGACGCCAATCTCTTCAAACAGCCTCTTATACTCCTTCCACTCATCAAAAACTAGTTTTTCTATTGCCTGAAAATTTCCTTCCATCTTCTCTTTACCTTTAACTATTGACCTTGTGATAGGTCTCCTCACTGGAATACTAGGTTCTTTTATCTCCTCCACATTAATTACCTTCTTTCCTTTTTCTTTAGTTGTAGGCCTAGAAGGCCTCTTGGACAATTCACTTTCTTTTTGTTGTGCTACATTTTATGTTGTGTACCTTAGTTCTCTATTTCCCTTTTGCAAATAGGAAATCTAAATTTGGGCTTTGGAAAGACTTTCTTGCAACTTTATGATTTCAAGATCCTTGTCTTCCTCCATCTGAACATGTTCTTCCTCCCCTATACCCTATTCTGGCATATCTTGTGAGATATCATCTTGAGGAGTTGGCTCCTCCAACTGTTTTGCAAAAAATATTGTCCTTCCCCTAGTTCTTGGCATATGTATAAATTGTGCCTCTTCCACTGGTATCTCACCCTTTTTTTTCTTGTTGCTCTCTTATACCTATTTTTTCATTAAATGCCTCTATAGGATTGGGTACCTCTGCCTATTTCACTATCACCTTATGTAACAACCTTGGTGAAAATTCCATGTAATAAAACTAAATAAAGGTAAAATAATAACCACAAATGATGGGACACTTATTTCAAGCTGAATGTTGGGAAAAATACTAGTGATGGGGATCACTTGTGATTGTTTATGGCTAAGGAAATTGGAAAAGATAATGGTTAAGGCTTTGGAAAGGAAAAATGGCAGTTTTGGCACATTTATTTATGAAAATAATGGAAATTAGGAGAAAAAGGAGGTGAAAGGTCACCAGTTGCATGTGAGGAGAAATATGAAGGAAAATGATAAAAATAGAGGCCTCATTCCTAAAAAGGCTTCTGAGGATCAGTCGGTAACCTTTTTTCAATTCATTTTTGGAGAGCTCTCATTATTATCTCTCTCTCATACTCTTGGAGACTTAGATTTTTCTTGGAGCACTCTTGGTGAGTGTGGAATACTTGGATTCTTGGAGCAAGAAGGAAAAGGAAGAGCAGGAAAGCACAAGAGGGCATCTGGATCAACAACTACATCAAATTTTCTTGCATGTACGAAGTTGCATGTATGTTTCCTTCACTAGTTTTGGCATGCATGGCATATGCATGTGGATTCCTGGTCATGCTCTGTCATTGGCATGGAGGATCTCCTAGATTAACAATGGATTTCCTAGCCTTGCCATTTCCTGGATAGCCATGGTGATTATGGGTTTACTTTCATTGTTTGTTTTTGGTTGGTTCTCATGTTTCCTTAGTTTGGGTTGATTTATTAGTTCCCAGAAGCCCTCATTGCACAAATGCTCTAGAAGCCCTATAACAGCTCGGGTTGAGTTACTAGTCCTGGAAGCCTTGGTTGGACAAACGCTCTGGAAGCCCTTGGTGGGTTGAGTTACTATTCCTAGAAGCCTTTTTTGGACAAATGTTCTGGAATCCCGGCGGTAGTTGTGGGTTGAGTTACTAGTCCTGGAATCCTTGGTTGGAACAAACGCTATGGAATCCCTGGAAGGCTTGGATGGAGACCAGTCTGATGATGATTTTGTGATGTTCGACCATGAGGTGGAATCATTGCTTGACGGGTTGAGGTGCATGACCTCTAGAATCCCTGGATGAGTTTTGATTGATGTGTTCTACAAGATCCCACATTCATGCTTGGAATATGGCACGAGGGTGAATGGCTGAAGAGAGATTTGGCTCAACCATTCTATGGTTGGGTGGAATGTGGAAGTCTTATCTAGAGTTTGGATTTTGCATCATTAATGAAAGGTTATTTCTCCTTCTATCGCTATGAGAATTTTTATGGATTATATGTGGTCTATAGGGTTGTAATTTCATGAGTATTTTTGTTGCTATTATGCTAGTTATGTATGTGTTTTATGATAGCAGCCATGTATGGCTTTCATCATGTTTTTACTTGTAATTGAATTATCAATGTATCTATGAACTAATTGATGGAATGGTCGTTGATGTATTGAGGCATCAATGTTTCTTAGTGATTCTCAGCTAAGTATGAGACCCCTATGCTCAGAACTGCTATTTACACTTGCAGATTACATATTCGTGATATGTTTGACAAAATTCTTGTCATGGCTACTAGGGATCCAATCAAGGTCTTAAACAAGTATTTTCTTTATTACTATCATTTCCATGTTATTTTACTATTCTAAAGGTGTCATGAAATTCTAAGCAGTGATCTGGGCTCTGGACTTGAAAAGGTGGCTCAAATCCCAAGGATGCTAGAATAGCACTGACAAATTTAGTCTCTGGTCGCTGGAAGGTGAGCCTGTGAGAGCGACTTTGGGTTTTTGGACATTTTCATTCCTATTGCATGAGAGAGACCGAGGCTTAAGTTGTCCAAAAGTTCAGTGGGATCCAAGGGAAAGTTGTTTGAAGTGTTGGATTTGTTCCTGAGGGTCCCGTAGTTGATGTTGAATGTTTGTATGGTGTATTTTCATCGATTCCACTTCATTAACGTGACTTAGGAGGTTAAATCATATCATAGTGGCCTCTCAACGCATGTTTACCCCGGTTGGATGGTTCCTTGGGTAGATGTGGGAGGATGGTGTTATAGAGTGGTATCTGAGCATGGTTCACCCCACACACTAGATGGTCTATGTGTTGGTCGTGCATGCATGTTAGTTGCATGTGTGTCTCTCACACTTGCATTCCACATTCTTGTTGCATTTCCATGATGTTGTTCATGGTTGTAGTTATGTCATCATGTGAAACTTGAGGTTGTTGTGGTGGAATGCAGCGTCGTGAGTGTATGACTGGTTACATGTTGATTTATGTTGCTTACATGTATCATTGTAGTATGCTTGGTTACATTATTGCATGTTTGGTTACATTCTTGTATGCTTGGTTGCATGTATCATTCTTGCATGTTAGATTTCAAGTATCATTCAGTCATGTTGGATCATGTGTGCTTATGCATATGTGTAGTTGGTTACGTATTGCTTATGCATGTTCATGTTTGCATGTGGTCAAGTGTACAATGATGTAGCCGTTGTTGTCATGCATGAGGCCATGGTGTGTGTTGTTGTTAAGGTCGTGCATTGATGACTGGACCCTGGCTAGAATGATAGTTGCATGGTCATATTCTTATGTATTAAGTTTCTATATGTTGTCATGATTAATTTATACATGTCTCACGCTGATTTGTTGATCTTGCAGACAACGTATCCTCCCTGAGCTATGCTAAGGTATGTTAGTTTATTGTGATTTGGTTTATCTAACATGATATACCTTGCAGAAAGAAATATCAAATGTCTAGCAAGATGGTTGACTACAAAGACTCTCTCTTTGAATATGAAGAGAAGTATGGTCTTGGGAACTCTTCCGGTTTGGATGTTACACTAAGAATATTAAAGGAAGAAATAAGGAGTTGTCAGGCACATATTGATAAAATCATGCTGGAATGTGAGAAAAAAGTAGAGGTAAATGCAGTGATACTTTAGAGTTTGTCATATTTGTAGTGACAGGGATCAAGTCGGGTCAGCTATGAGTAGGAGGATAGAAATAATGGGGCATATGGTAGTCAGTCGCATGGTGGTCATAGGTCATATAGAGATGACACAATTAGAGATGGAAGATTGTTGGATACTCCGGATAGGAGAGGGGATAGACACATGTATTATTCTAATTTTGATTCAGATAGGCATCATGATCATCATCGTTATCATCCTTACAGGAGGAGTGATAGGGGATATTTTCTAGATGAATTTAAGAAAGAAAGGCCACTAACATTGACCAAGATATGAAGAAACTGGAGGATGCGTAGGCATGGTTGCTTGGCATGAGGAAATTCTTCATATTACATGATTATTCAGAGAACATGAAATCTAGAGTGGCTACATTCAGTCTAAAAGGTAAAGAAGACATTTGGTGGGAAGATGTGAAGAACGTCAGATGCATTCATGAGGAGTATTTGACCTGGAGTGAATTTGAGTGAATATTCAAGAAGAAGTATGTGTCATAGAGATACTTTGATGCCAGGGAAAAATAATTTTATGAGCTAAAGATGGGATCCATGACAGATGATGAGTACACTAGCAGATTCTTGGAGTTGCTGAGTGTTATAGACATTTTTGGGCACTACAACCCCAAGCATGAAATGTCCATAAACCAAGGGCTCCTAAGTCCCTAAAAATGTTGTTCTAACCACTAAAGGAACAAGGTCAACTGATTACATCTTCTCCCAGAAGTTCTCCATGAAAAACTGCTCAGAACTGGTCAAAACAGGATCATTTCAGCTGCTCCATAGGCAAAGTGCGTTGCATCTCACCTAAATACATTGTGTGGGTGCGTTGCATTTCAAAAAGCCCTTCTATGCGGTGCGATGGGCGAGAAGTGACAAATGGCAGTGTCATTCCGCGAGGTGGAGAGGCATGGAATCTTCCAGAAACTTCTCCTGTGACACTTGCCTCTCTGAATTCGACCAAGGATGAGTAAGAGATCATCAATCTCCAAGTGGAAGCAAGAACTATCAGAGGGAAGACACTAATCAAATCACAAGCTGACTCATCTCCCTTACAGATATCTATATATGGATCCCTCATCCCAGAGATCCAGAGGCTGGAATTTTGCATATTGTGAGGAATTGTTGTTGGTTTCTTGAGACAACATCATAGTGTTGGGTGATCTAAGCTTTGTATGAGGTGAAGAAGGGCTTACTTGCTGAGAGGATGATGCTGGGTCAGAACAACTGGTTGTAACTCCCTTGGCTCTTTCTTGTTTATCAATAAAAGCTATTCAAGTTTTCCTCCATACTCTTGCGTCATTTATGTTTTATGCATTTGTATGGTCAATTTACATCTGATCCTAGATTTTTTATGATTATAGATCCATGTTCTTGTATAGTGCTATGCTACTGTGATCTTACAGGTACTCTATGAAGCTGGGCATACAAGGGAGCAAGTAGCGAAAGACTATCAAGAGAGAGAGGAGTCAAACTAGGAGATTAGCGCAAGATAGAGTTTGGTCTTCTTTGTTCTTCTCTCATCTATATTTCATAAAGGAAAAACGAAAGTAGCTTTACTTTGTTTGTTTCTAAGGTAGCTACCACACCTTAGTGGGATAAGCAGTTCTGTGTAGACACCTTTCCCTGTAACAAAATGGCGACTCCACTGGGGACGAATTAGTTTGTTTGTTTATCTTCTTTGTTGTTTATTTTATAAACTTACAGACGGAGCCTGAAGTCGAGCCAAGTATCTTTCGAACTGCATTTGCTATGCAAATGCAAAGTAGATAAATGCCACTTCAGTCAATCTCCGGGATTTGTTTATGACTTAAACAACTGATTCACAAACTCTCTGATTGCCCTCGTGGTAGCTCTTAGAACCTCCTTAGATCTACCCCTAATTGTTGCATTACTGATTACCATTTTCTCGGCCAAAACCCATGAACTAAACTGCAAACTGTGACTCGGAACCCAAGCAAAGTCTCGTCTCTAGCCCAGCGCAGGTACTGTTCTGTGAATCTGAAATTCAGCGCACTTACCGAGTGTAGTAGGTGCGTTGCATTTCAAATTCCCTGTGTTACAGGTGCGCTGATCAGACTAGGCATTGTTCAGTTTTGGTTTCTGTGATTCATTCTTTTCAGTTCTATTCATGAATTTTGCTGCCTGTAATCAGTATATCTATGTTTGAAACCCCTTTTCTTTGCTTTTATTCTGCCTCCATTGTGAAAGAGAACTGTAAATGTTTTTTTGTATTTGTTGAGTCATTTTCAGTTCTCCTTTGTAAAAAGTAACGTAATTATATTGTCGTCCTTTGATTTTAAAGTGTCGCAAGTGTCGTTTTCAGTTATAGGAAAGAGTTTGGTTGCTATTGATAGTTGATTACCCTGTTACTATCGTATTTGGTTTGAATTTGCAGTTTTTCTAGTGTCGAAAGCAAGTATTCATTTCTGAATCATAAAGTGTCGTGATTGTCTCCATTTCTGATTTCGAAAAGAAACTTGTTAGTAATTGTCGCTTGAAAAGTAATTCAGATTTGTGCATTAGCTTTCTTTTTACCATTCACATACTAAGAAAGCCGAAAACAAATACATGCATGTGCATTTGCATTTAGACTGTTTGATTGGTTTGATTTAGGACTATGCATCTAGTGTGTGCTCTTTGCTCTTTGTGAAAGAATACTATCTCTCTTTCCTTAGTAGCTAGGGTTTTCATTGCACAAAGAAGATAAAAGACTGTTTATCATCTTAGATTGCATTTTAGGAATTATACATCTACATCTCGTGGTGAACCTGAAAAAAAAATTTCTTACGCAAGATCAACTATAAAATAAATTTAATGAATCTAACAATGCTTTGGAACCTAACGCACAACATCTAGAAGTCTAGGCTAGAGACGTATTCTGGCGTCGTAAAGCCTGGTAATTGTTGTTCTCACTGATGGTTGGGTGATTCCTCCACTTTGAGACGATAAGTGCCAGTACGGACTTGTGCTCCCACGTACCGTCAAGTATATTTTGGGAGACCCAAATAGGCTTAATCCTTTATCCATAGGAAGTCATGTCTGCCGCCCTATCGATCGCAATGCACTGAACACAACATTCGGGAAGATTGACTGCCGTACCGTAAAAAGTATTCTGCAGTTTTGCGATTGGTTTGGTAATCCCTCTACCTAGATTTCCAGAGCAGTCCCTTTCGTTCCTTTTCAGACTCCTTAACGGAAAAGGTCCATCTGAGCACTTGTCACTTCAAGCTCATTAAAAATCGAAGGCGACTAGATTCATCTTTTGTTTTTTCTCAACTCTTAAAAATTGAAAATACAAGTTGTGTCAAAGCGTCTAAAATTTATTTTAAACGGAATAATCATCACCCTTTCCGACGTTGATCTTAGGTTGATAAAATGGAACCCACCAACCAAGGAATTCCCCTTGGGGGAAATCCTAGTCCCTTCTCCTCTTGGGGAGATGTTGGTGCACCCCATATGGCCACATTGTCGCTTCCAAGATTGACAATCGGCTTGCCCGTATGGCTCTTCTCAACCTCTATCGTTCAGAACACTGCAATTCCTGAGAAATAAAGTCAGCAACTAGACAAATCCAGAGTTACCCACCAACCTTCTACTTCCTCCAATTCTTCCTCTCCTCCTTCTTCTTCGCTTGATGGGGTTGGTAAAGCCAAAAATCAAGTACCTGAGAAGAAGAAAGAAAAGAAGAAGAAAGAGAAGAAGAAGAAGGAGCCAAAAGCGAAAGGGGGCAACCAAGCGTCGTCTAGCAAAAATCTACACACTGCACCAACCAGGCCTAAATCAACATGTGTCATTTGCAAAGGAGACCACTATCATAGAGATTGTCCTTGCATCCCTCGGATCTTAAGGGACTAGTCTCCTCGTTTGCACAACCCGGTGTCGTCAACCTCTGATGATCATGTTGAAAACACACCGTCTGTTAGCCTCCTGTTGCAACAGGTGTTCATTTTTCATGATTGACATTTTTACAGGCCAAATATGTCATACTTTGCAAGCTGCAGTGTTCCATATTTCCAGAAGAGACCAAAGAAAACGCCATGAAGTGTGCTAGTCCAAATGCCACTGCTGTATTCCAATTTTGATGAGTCATTCCATTTTGAAGAGGTCATTCAGTTAAGGGAGGGCCAAATAGTCTAATCTTGGTCTCCCTAGGTTTCAATTTCCTGTTTTAGAATATAGAGAATGTATCTGTCCAAACAGTTTAATCTTGGCAGATTTGTAGATAGGTAGAGAATCAAAGGGACCCAACTGCTTAATCTGGGCCCTGGCAGAAATAAGTGTAGATTAAGATAGGAAACATTCAAAAAAAAATTAAAATTGTAAAGCTGGGTCTGCAAGTCTAAGTGCAACCAAATCAAAAGAAGAAAAAATGTTAGGTGAGTAGGCTGGGTAGGTAGCTGTGAGGTTGCAGAATGATGATTTATGATCAATTTTGTGTTACAAAGTGTTTATTCTTTTCATATCACGTTATCAGGCAGTTTTCATCTGGAGAATCTCAAGCTGGACATCACTAACTCCCCCTTCTTCTAATTCCCCAAGTCACTTACTAATTTCCCCAAAGAGGTCAAGATCTGCTTGATTCCTCTTAGTTTCATCATTCTCCATGTCATTTGTCTTGGTGAAGATCTGCTTCACTCAAGGATTCTTTGTTTCTCATTTATGAGTCACTTTCCCCAAAAAGCAGCCTAAGGTCCCTTACCTTAGCGCCTGCTTACCATCTCCACATTAACTACTAACTCTAGTATATAACTCCCTATCATTTTTCCCTTTCCCTTACTAAAACTATGTATATAAAACTCCCCCATGTAAATATCCCCTCCCTGGCAATATAGCCATATTTCTTCTAAAGTCAGGGAAAAAATGGTCCATCTGGGGTTGTTTTTAACCCATCCGTGTCATCGCAGGAGTTAGATGACACCTGGTCATGCTAACAACCTCTCCCCTAGCCCTAAAACCCTCAAAAACCCACATTTCCACCCTTATCCTAAGTTTTTGTGCATAAATCGTTAAAACGCCGCTCATAAACCCTCAAAAACCCATGTTTTACCCCTTATGCTAAAGTCCTGAACGTAAATATATTAACCCGCCCGTTATTAACCCCCCAAACCCACAAAACCTAAGTCTAAACCCCCGTCGCGCTTTATTTAAATCCGAATATTCCGCGGAATCCCCACCCCTTATCCCTCCACCACCTCACCTTCGCTGCCAACCGTTAGATCGCCCGCCCCACAGATCTACGGTGGGTGGGCCTTCCTATCCCCCAACGCGCCCGAAGGTTAGCGTCCGGGAGATGGGCGGTATTGCCGCCGTACTCCCGCCACACGTCACCTCCTGGGTTGTGACGGAGCCCCCTTCCCCGAAACCACCTCTGTCCAAAGGCAGTGCACCCAGAAACCACTTACTGCCCTCCCCCTGTGACGTAAGCCCCACGTCACCTGCCGCATCATCCACCTGCGTGGCCTCCTGCCACTGTACCGCCGAGTCACCCTGCCACATCTCCTGCCACCGTGTCCCTTGTCGTACTGCCATGTCACCTCCGTACGTGATGACCTCATCATGCTGATGTCATCCCGCCACGTCATCATGTTGACATCATCCTCCGTACGAAGTCCGTCATGCTGATGTCATCAGCAATTTTAGCGCGAAAATCGCACTCCAGAGCCCCGAAATCAGTTTTTGAGGCAGTTTTTGATGCACGATTTGCGCCTCGCGCATCGCTGGATAAATTAGGTCTGAATGGGGAATCTTTAGGGAATCTTTTCATTACGCAGCCCCCAGCAAGCCCGAAAGGCACCGAAAGACCCATTTTTCTTCGCGAAGCTTGCCGAAAGGAGCAGAAGATAGTTCTAAAGGAAACAGAGGCCGAACAACGGTCATTAATTTGTGATTAGACCCACAGCAAAGGAGAAAAGCGACCCAATTCATTTGTCAAAGAGTATCGGGTGGAGAAGAAGAGCCAAAGAGTATCAGCCAAGATTTTTTAGGGGCTCAAAGCACCTGAACATTGATGAGCCCCCAGAAAGTCAAATCAAGAGGCGTAAGCCCATCCTTGCCCTCAAATCACAGTTAAATCTTTAAATGCAGGCAGACACCAAAGAAGCAGAAACCCATACACATTTATTTCAGAAAACACTGCACCAAGCCACCGAGGACAACATCATTTACTCATTTTTGATACGGCAGCCCTCGGCGCAGCCCGAGATATTTTCACACATTTATTTCTGATAGGATTAGGTCAAATTAATTATTCTTTAGGACCTGACTAGGTCAAGTTGTAATAAAAGCAGTTGTAGAGAGTTTTTCCCTATATATACCGCTCTCTACATTGTTTCAAGTGTTGGTCAATTGAGAATTTTCACTAGAGACTCGCATTGTATACCTGAGTTTTTCTATAACCAAAGATTGCTGAAAGCTTGGAGAGCAAACTGCCTGTTGTAAATGAATGTTTTGAAGATATGAAGATGGAATTCTTGTGTTGCAGCCTGAAACAATAAGTGCATCTTACCTCTGTTTTGTTTTTCACCACTATCTAAATAGCAGAAAGAAAGAATAGCTTAGAATTTGTTTAAATACACTCTATGCTCAATTTCTGTTGTTTCTTTATGTTTTCCTCTGAATGAATTGGTCATGAATATGAATTCCTTCTGGCTCATATTTACCCCGATTCACTTGTGTTTTGCCAATTATCTAGGGATTCTTCACTGCCCCTGGGTAGAGCTTTGTTACCTCCATCTGTTAAGCTGATTGAGAGATTCTTAACTGCCTCTCATTACTTAGCATTCTTTCCATCATTTAAACCTGAAACATTGTTTCATGCGCAGCTATCTTGCTCCATTTTCCCTATGGTGACCAAGAAAACACACCAGCAGTCCTCCTCCTCGACTCCACGCCCAATGGTTTGAAATTTTCAAACTATGCTCTACCTCTCTACCTGAAACATCAATTTTCCCACCAAAATCAGAAGAAAAACCCCTGAACTCAATAGCTAGCCTAAGATCCTTTTCAACAAAGCTAAATCCCAAAGAGAGAGCCCTCTCTGATTGCAGGTGGGCTATAACCTGCAATCCAAAGTTGGTTTGTGGTTACCTCGGCCGTATCCCTTACTCCAACCTGGGGACAACCTGAGTGATAACATAATGGCGACTCTGCTGGGGACCATCCTTAGTTAATTTCACAAAGAAGGTTGGAAAGATCCCCTGTAAAAAGGTCGATTTTCTAATTTCTGTATATTTCTTAAAACTACAGATGAAGCCTGAAGGTCAGCCAGGAAGCCTTTGAAACTGTTTCTGTTTTACATTAGCAGAAGTAAATAAAAGCTGCTTCAGTCAATCTTCATGCTAGTTTTAAGATATACATAGCCATTCCAAAATATGATCTGTCCCTTGTTAATTACAAAAATATTCCCATAAAAATACCCAAAAAACAATTCGGAAGCTGGCTCCCAAGAAGAATCCACGATATACAAGGTCAAATCCAGATCCCGGCCCTCCAGCTGTTTTTGAAAACCCTAACATAATCTCGAAAATCCTTAGGAAGAAAGAAAGACAGGAAAATTTCGCTGATAAAACTCCTGAAATAGCTTACCCTAGCTGTATTCTAACTCCTGTCAAGGTTTTGTTTCGCTCGGCCCCTGTTTCCCCTAGTTCATCATCTACACCTCGAACTCCTCCTTCCACACCTTCATTCACTGCACATACTACCACTACTATTGTTTCCAGCGTTCCAGTTACTCCTGTGATCCCCGTTACTCCAGTTGTTCCATTTATCCCCATTGTTCCACTTATCCCTGCCAATATGGCTAATAGATATGCACCCCTGCAATTACCTGCTAATGCTGGGGCTTTACCTCAAGAGTACCAATCTAAAATCACATATTTTGATAGTACTGGCCCTTTTACTGCCATTCAACATACCAAAAAGATGCAATACTATTTTGAAAACTACGAAATAGATGATGATAGTGTGAGAATGAGAATTTTTGTTCAGAGCTTAACAGGTGATGTAAGAACTTGGTTCAGATCACTTGCTGCTAACTCCATAACCACCCCAGATGAGCTGTACCAATCCTTTACCAACAGATGGGAGAAAAAGAAAGATCCCTTGCACATACTAGCAGAATATGATACAATTAAAAGAGGTCCTCAAGAGACTGTTTTGGAGTACTGTGCAAGATTCAATAATGTATATAATGCAATACCTCAGAACCTAAGGCCTCCCCCTGATCTGGCCTTGTACAAATTTCCGGATGGTTTTGACCCTGATATGGCATACCAGTTAAAAGAAAGAGCTCCTCAGACCCTTGCAGACGCACAAAATGTTGCTGTGACCGTAGAAGCTAACTTAATTGCCAAGAGAAATAGAGCTAGAACGGAAAGAAGAACCACCTTTAAGGAAGAACCCTCAGCCTTTGATCAAAAGCTTGATGCTATTATCAATGGCCTACAAAGGCTAGAAGAAAGAGTGGAAAATGTTGAGAGAAAAGCATCATGGGAAGGACAACAGTCCAATACCATAAGGAATCCAAATTTTAGGAAAACGCAAAACACAAATACTGGTAGGTCTAACCAAGACCATGACATAAGACCCCCTTTTCAAGATAACTATGTTGAAGGATCTACTTCTAGTGAACCCATAGAGGACACTCACATGAACCTGGTGGATCTAAAGGGTGAGCACCAAACTGTCCTGTCCCAAGAAGACCAAAATGAACTCGATAACAATCAGTTTCAAACTAAGTTTGGCGAGTCTTTTGATTTTAAACAAGGTTATGATACTGCTGTGTATGAAGTACACAAACAATATAAGCTGAGAACTAGGACCATTGACATTTCGGAACCTAGTAAAACAAAGGAGGGCAAACAACCCAACAAGACCAAAGGCAAGGCTGTCATAACAGAACCAGCTGATACAAATGTTCCAAACCCACATCAAGTGACTGTAGAAGACATAACAAAAATACAGCCTTCCAAAGATCAGCCTTTGTCACCTTCTCCCTTGAAAGAAAGCTCGAACCGTGTTCCAAAACACTTTCCTGAAACTAAAAAACCGCAAGCTATCAGTCCTCACAACGCTGATAAACAAGAGCAAATCGCAGATAATTTAAATGAAAAGGAAAAAACTTCCTTTATCAACAACAAGACTCCATTGGAAAAGCCATTTAATTTAGAGGCAGAAATAGCTAAGTTGAAAATATCCATTCCCCTCTCAGAACTTGCCAAACACGATGTATATAGGCAAAAAATTCAAAGGTCACTTCAAATTCCAAAAAACAAGGACGATGTAAATGTTTTGGATGATTCCCCTAAACTGTTGTTTGGCCCAGAAGTCAATGGAAAGTCAACACACGGACCTGTCCCACCCTTTTATGTCAGTTTGCATATACATGACAAAGTTTTGCACAATGCTATGTTTTACTCAGGGGCATCGCACAATCTAATTCCCAAAGCAGTTATGGAAAAACTGAACCTTGACGTTACAAGACCTTACAAAGACTTGTACTCATTTGACTCAAGTCAAATGAAATGTCTAGGCCTCATCAAAGACTTGTGTGTCTCCTTAGTTCAATATCCAAATAAGACCATCCTCATGGATGTAGTGGTTTCCGATATTACACCTAAATACGGTATGCTCCTATCAAGATCATGGGGAGAAAAGCTTCAAGGATCCCTTCAATTAGACCTTTCCTATGCCACCATTTCAGTCTTTGGGCAACCAAAGAGACTGTATAGAGAAACGCTCATGAAATATGTGGTAAGTAGTGAGAGCAAGCCATAAAATTTTCCCATTTACTCAATCCATTCTGATATGGATTCCTTTATTTTGTTCAATGACGACACAAATTCTCCAACCAAGAATAAGCCATTGGCTCTAGAACAACAAGCACACATCAATGAAGAATCAGTTGCACACACCAGTGAAACTGTCACAATAGTTAACACAACCAGCATGTTAGAAAAACTTCCCCAAACAGAAACTTTAAATCTGCCCAATCCTATAATGACTCAAACTTTTAGTGCCAACCTTGAGCAAGAAATCACATGGTATTTAGAGTTTGATGGCTCTGTTAACAAGTTAGGAGCAGGGGCAGGTGTCTGGATTCACAATACATATAACAACCATGCAGAAGGTCACGCCTATAGACTGAATTTTAAATGCACAAATAACATGGAAAAATATGAGGCTCTGCTGCTAGGCCTTAAACTGCTCAAAGCTCTAGGAGCTGCAAAAGTGTCTATTTTAGGAGACTCTGGTTTAATCATACAACAAATGAAAGGTAATTTTGTAACCAATGACAACAGAATGAGAGCCTATAGGACTGCTGCCACTAATATACTCAATGCGTTCACTGAATTCAAGCTGGCCAAAATTTCAAGAGAACATAACATTCATGCACACAGCCTAGCCACCTTTGCTAGTACATGCAAGTTTCCTTTTGACCCAAACCATCACTTCACAGCTGAGATAAAACATAGGCCCGCTGTCCCAAATAACGTTAAGGATTTGCAGGTGTTCGAAAATGATACCCAGATTAATAATTTCCTCGCTCTTGAGCATGAGTTTTCCAATATCAACATTGACTTGGATACTATGACAGATCCAGAACAACAAACAAATGAATATCAGCAAGCTATAACAGCTGCAACAGCCAAGCAAATCCTGAACCCGACTGTTTTTGACAAAGAAAACATAGAACAGCTGAAACAAATGCATTTGGAAGACATTGCCAAAGCAGAGGCAAAGATCATTGACTTAAAGGATAACTTTCTGCCCCCTGGCCTAACCCCATTAGAAGACATGTTTGACACCAATGACGTTCCTAGAAAGCCAAAATTGCAACCCATTAACACTGATATAGAAGAACACGACATTGGGACGGCAGAAAATCCAAAAATGATCAAACTGTCCAAACATTTGACACCCGATCAAAAGCCCAAATACATTGACTTGTTCAAAGAGTTCCAAGATGTATTTGCTTGGAGCTATGAGGATTTGAAATCCTATGACACCTCGGTGATCCAATACACAATCCCCTTAAAACCGAACCAGAAACCCTTCAAACAGAAACTTAGAAGAATTAACCCTATGCTTCTTCCACCGATTGAGAAGGAAGTAAAGAGGATGTTTGAAGCAGGCATCATAGCACCCATTGATTTTCTGAATGGGTATCCAATCTTGTTCCTACAAGAAAAAAGACAGGTGAAATCAGACTTTGCGTAAATCTCAGAAATTTAAACCAAGTCTCCCTAAAAGACCATTACCCTTTGCCTAAAATGGACCACATCTTGCAGAGAGTAGTGGGGTCATCTAGAATCTCTTTGCTAGATGGTTTTTCAGGTTTCAACCAAATACTCATTCACCCGGATGACCAAGACAAAATAGCTTTTACCACACCCTGGGGAACATTCAAGTATGTAAAGATGCCATTCGGTCTTAAAAACATTGGTGCAACTTTTCAACGAGCAATCGATATTGCATTCGCTAAAGAAATACACGATTTCCTAGTTGTTTACCTTGATGACTTAACCCTATTCTCAAAATCTGATGAAGAACACCTCAAGCACCTCAGGCAAATATTCATGACATGTAGGAAATATGGCATTTCCTTGAACCCCAAAAAGTCTCTCTTTGGCCTTGAAGAAGGAAAGTTACTTGGCCACATCATATCAAAAGATGGGATCAGAATTGACCCTGAAAGAATCCAAGCCATCCTCCAAATCCCATATCCAAGAAACATAAAAGAGCTGCAAGCATTCCTTGGAAAGATTAACTTCTTAAGAAGATTTATTCCAAATCTAGCTGAACTGGTAAGATTGTTAAGCAACATGTTAAAGAAGGATGCCAAGGTAAGATGGTACCTGGAAACCAAGCAAGCATTTGAAAGTATCAAAGCTGCATTAACCCAAACCCCTGTACTCACCAGCCTGCAGTTTGAGAAAGATTTTATCATATTTTCGTTTGCATCTGATCACACAATAGCCGCTGTCCTTTTGCAAAAGGATGAACAAGGAGCTGAAAAGCCAATCGCTTTTTTCAGCCGAGCCTTAAGAGACACCCCTTTGAAGTACCCAATCATGGAAAAGTAGGCCTACGCACTTGTTAAGGCCATCAAGGATTTCAGAGTGTACATTTTATATTCACATGTGATTGCCTATGTCCCACACGCTGCTGTAAAAGACATATTGACACAAGAAGGATTAGAAGGCAAAAGAGGCAAGTGGATTGCAAGCATCCTTGAGTATGACATAGAAATAAAACCAACCAAGCTGATAAAGGGACAAGGTTTAGCCAAACTGATGTCCGAAACAAATTTTCAAGCCTTAGACATTAACCAACTGGACAAGGAATCGGAGCTGGCGACTCCACAGATCAGTGAAATATTTCTGCAATGCCCTTGGTACACTGATATTTGCTTTGTATTGTTAAACCTGTGTGCTCCCCCAGGATTGTCCAGGACCAAGAAAAGATTTTTGAAAATGAAGGCTTTAAATTTTTGTGTTATAGATGGTGCATTATTTTGGAGAAATCATGAAGGTATATTGCTTAATTGTTTAACCATGAATGAAACTAACAATGTCATGAAAGAATTCCATGCAGGTGACTGTGGAGGACATCTATACTGGAAGTCCACTGCTGATAAAATTTTAAGGGCTGGTTTCTATTGGCCCTCTCTTTTTGCAGACGTAAAGAAGTTTGCCATGTCATGTCACAAATACCAAATTTTTGAGGGCAAGAGAAAGTTGTTACCCCTGCCCCTGAAACCCATCTCAATCGAACAACCTTTTCAACAATGGGGTCTTGACTTCATTGGAGAAATCCATCCCTCTTCCTTAGGCTAGCACAAATGGACCCTAACAGCCACTGACTATTTCACCAAGTGGGTTGAAGCCATTCCTGTAGACAAGCTAATGACACCATCATTATCCAATTCCTTGAGTGCAATATCCTTTCTAGATTTGGCTGCCCTGAGAAAATCATCACTCACAATGCCGCTGCCTTTAAGTCCAAAAAAATGATCAATTTCTGCCACAGATTTCATATTACCTTGGGCCACTCTACAGCCTATTACCCTCAAGGCAATGGCTTGGCCGAATCATCTAACAAAAGTCTCATCAACATCATAAAGAAAGTGCTGGAAGAAAACAAGAAGAACTGGCACAAAAAGCTGGTGAACGCCCTATGGGTAGACAGACTCTCGAGCAAGAGATCCATTGGGATGAGTCCTTATGAGCTAGTATATGGCATGGAGGCCAGATTTCCTTCATCCCTGGGCATTCCTACTGTTATCACTAGAATCTATAGTTCATGTATATGTTAATTATCCATAAGTTTTTATAAAGTCTTGAGGTCTTGTAAATAAGTTTGTTAACTTATGTCAATTTCAAATTTTGAAATTCAAGAGTTATGAATGAAATTCGTGTAAAGGCAAGGGCATTAGTCATCTTCCATCATGGTTAGTTATGTCATGTCATGTCATTAGTACTTGCGCAGTTTCGCAGCACGGGTATGATCTCTTAGGTACTTGCGCAGTTTCGTAGCGCGAGTGTGATTGGTCAGTTTTGTCGCTAAATAATGTTTGCATGTTTTCGTAGCGGCCCGTTTGCCAGCGATTTCGTAGCGCATTCCTTTAAATTTGAACTGCCCGCGCTACGAAATCGGGGTTTCGGGCTGTTGTCTAGTTTTTTTTTTTCTGAAATGTCTAATCCGAGAAGTGGTGAGTCACGAGTCCGGTTATGATTGTTTCCTCACACCATTTACGTGTCATGATTAGCCATTACTTTGCCATCAGGTCTGATTTCATTGAGTTATGTGTCAGTTTGGAGGACGTTATAGGAAGTGGTCATTCCATAATGTGTTTTTCATAACATATGAATGTCTTCTACTCTATGAAAAGCGTGAGCTTTATTCTAATCAGACTACTGCAAGCGAGCCTGAGTTCTACAGCCAAGGAGTGTTATCGTGCTGCAAACCACCGGCATTTCCTTGTGTAGAATTGTGCAAAGAAACATGGAGAGAAAGGAGCACCGTTCGGGTAGATGTGTGAGAACAGAGCCGGAGGGATTAGATGTAACCCTCAGTGATGAGGAAGTAGCAAAGGCATTCAGAGCTGCTGGTTGTTGGCAGTTCTGTGAAAAACTCAAAGGTGGACATGCAGAAGTGACCAAGGCATTTGCAGTGAACTTCACGGGATTAAATTCAAAGGTGGCCATGCTGGAGTTTCCGGTTTCCCCTGAAGTCATTTCTACAGTTACAGAAATCCCAAGAGGTGGCCAAGAATGGTTCAAGAATTTCAAGTTTGATATGGGTCCGTGTAAGGAGTTCTTAAAGGCACCATATGTAGACGAAGATCTTACTAAAGCTGTCCCAAGGAGCTATCTTAAGGAGAATTATGCTACATTATTGACATGCATCCAGAAGTACTTGACATGTGAAGGTCGGTACAACAAAGTCTATTCATATCATTTCAAGCTGCTACTACACTTCACTGGTAAGAGCTCAATAGACATCCCTTTTTACTTATTCAGGAGTATTTCTAAGATGTGTGACAAGATTCAGTTGAAAAAGGAAGCTTATGAAACATCTCTTTTTCATCATGGTCTGGTTAAATTATTGGTGTTGAATAGCCTACATAAAATTGGTAAAGACTGGGATTCGTTTGTATTCATGGCCGGTTTCCCTAGTAAAACGGGCCTCACTCCATTACCTGTAAGAGAAAGAGAAGATAGGAGTGAGGATACTACTTTGGCTAAGATTAGGAAAGAAATAACAGACCATAAGAAGCCCAAAGCTAAAACAAAGAAGCCAGAGAGGTCTGTAACAGTCAAAGAAACACCTGAAGCATCAACAAAGAAGACTCCTAAGTTAGCAGCCAAAGAAACTCCTGAGGCATCAATAGTCAAAACTTCGAAATCATCCAAAGTGTCTGAAAAAGAAGCCTCTAAGTTGCCGCTTAAGGAAACACCAGAATCATCTAAACAGAAGACTCACAAAAGAAAAGATGAAATTAAGTCTAGTGAAGTTGAAAGAGTTTCAAGAGCAAGAACTAGAGGCCAGCTGAACAAAGAAAAAGGAAAATCTGCTCATGTGGAAGAGAGTCCTGTTTCTAAGGGTAATCTAAATGATTTGCTGGAAGCCATTGAATTAGAACAAGAACATCCAATCCAAGTTGAACCGCTTGAAATAGAACCAGATCAATTGGGGGCACCTATGCATATTGATCTAACAAAATCTTCACCTGAGAGTTCTAAGAAGTCAAAGGCTTCCAAAAGGTTAAAGTTTGAAGAACCAGGTAAAGAGTATGCCTTTAAACCTCGCAGACCAATGACTAGGAGGCAAATAAAGGAAGCAGAAAAGGCTCAAAAAGAGAAAGTCCCTTCAGACAAGCCTAGGACAGAGGCACTTGAAATCTTCTCTGGAATAGTCCAAGCAGTTAAAAACAAGAATAAGGGCAATAAGGTGGTTATCAGTCAAAGTGGAAATGTGGTTGCCATTACAAAACAAACTGGAGCAAGTAAGGAGATACCTCAGGTTCATAATATCTTTAAAGAGAAGGCAGTGAGATATACTAGTTATAAGAAAGCTGTGATGAAAGGTAAAACAAGTTTGATCAGTCAAGCTAGTTCGGTATCTGACGCCTATGTATGGACAATACCAGCTCTAAAACAGGCAAAAACTATGAAACAAATGAATGCAAGTCTAAGAGCACAGAACAAGAAGTTGAAGGAGGAAATCATCAGCCTAAAAGAAAAGCTAGACAAGCCAGCTAAATGATTCAAGGAGGAATGTGTTTTCTCAAATTTTGATATATGTTAGGCCATTGTCTTTTTAAAAGTTTTTGAGACTTTTTTGTGTCTTCACACCTGTATGGAAAGACTAAAGGAATCATAGATTTGAAATATTGCTGTTTTAAGGTTCATATATTTAATTTTGATGACCTACAGCAGTTTCGTAGCGCGCTACGAAACTGCTGTAGATGACTGGTTAGTTTTAAAGCTTGAGTTGGAATGCTGAGATCAGCATATATTCAAAGAGATGGTTTAATGTCAGCATGTAGACTATAGAAGATCAGTCAGAAATTTTGAAAAGGAGGTCAGGTGTAAATATTCAAAGAAAAAGTCGAAGTTTTGTCTTTTGCCTAAAAGTCACTTTATCTCCGAAATTTTAGGGTTTGGATAGAGCTGCTGAGGTGTTAAATGATACACTTGTCCAATTGTGGGATGGCTGGGTTATGAGTTTTCTTCAGTCACACGGGACTATCCAAGGTTTAAATGGCTTAAAGATGGATCATTAATATATGAACACCGAGGGGAGGCAGCAACCAAGAATATAGGCTTCATTTTCTTTTCGGTTGTTGAAGTCATCTATGCATCAAGTATCCGGAGCTGTATGTACATTGAATCTGTTTTAAGCTTGGATATGGTTATTATTGCAGTACTACAGGTGGCAAGCTCAAAGGACACATCAGGGTATACAAGGAAGAAGACTTAAAGTGCCAATATGATGGAATCCTCTGTTTTCGTAGCATCATATCTCTTGTAATAAATTAGTTCGTTTATGTTATTGTTAAGGTCATTTATGTCAAAAGCCCGAGCTCCCTTCATGCTTGATGAGGAGTCTCGTACAGCAGTGTTTTGATAGGCTATATATAGGAATAACTTAGATGTAAAAAAGGTTGGATACTTAATAGAAAAAGTGTGTTGTTTTGGGCCACTGTAAGATCTTTTTTGACAGTAATAGTAAAACAGAGTTATACTCTTCTCAAGATTCTCGAAGGATTGCCATGGTCAAATGAAGTGATGATGTGTTATACCTTATGTTATTTTATGGTTTTGTTGTATGCAATCACTCAGAATTCATACTTATATGCTCTGACTTCCTGTGTATACAGCAAGCTATGTGTGGTGGAATATGTTTGACTTGTAATGCTAAGAGCCTTGATTTCTATGAGTTCATTGTGTTTTCTTGTTTGCTTGATATTATAGACTCCATAGCCCAATGAGATATCTTTTGGTGTGTTTCCAACCAGTTATGCTTACATTAAATTTATTGTACAAGAGTTAGCCCTCTTATCAACATTCAAAATCAATAACCTTTTCTTGAGAGAGCCCTCTCAGGCTAGGGAGGCTAATCCTTAGTTAAAAGCTTGGTCTGAAATAGTTACACAGAGTCTGCCTGATCAGCAGCCCTTCAGTTGTGATTTTGTGATAACATTTTGGTGCGTCTGCCGGGAGCTTAAGATTGAATTTCTGAAGGTAGCAGGAGTTCAAATGATTTTCGAGGCTGCATTCTACCTTGGTGACTCCATTTGTTATTTTAAAGTTTAAAGGTGGCTTCGAAAGGAAGGTACACAAGGAGTAACCCTGATCCAAATCCACTTAGTCCTGTGGAAAATCCGAATATCATCTCAAGAAGTAAACAAAGATTCTCTGACATACCAGGTACTTCAAGTATTTCAAAGTCGTTATTTACTGAGTTTTCTAGAAGTCTTGAGAACAAACTTGTGGATGATAAGGTTCAAGAGGTCATATTAAGGTCTGAAAATGAAGAAGAAGTAATAGGCATTATCTTGGATTTACAGAAAAGAGGTATTGATACCTCTTCTTTAATTTCACAAAAAGATAAAGAGGAGTTTTGGGAAATTGTTTCTTCTGAGCTTTTGTTAGAAAAAGAAGATTTAAGACAGCTCAAGGAGCTTGATCCTTTTGAAATTCTGCTTAACTCAAACCTTGGGTTACCTCTCCCAAATTGGAGCTCTTTTGTTGGTGGGTTACAAAGTCCTAATAGTCCTTTTCGTACTCATATTTTGTCCTCAGCTTCCGTAAGTCCAAACAGTCCTCAACTCACATCTCATACTAGTCTTGGTCATAGCATACCTATTGTTGCTGTTCCTCCTTTCATCATGGCTGTACCTGCAAGGTATGCGCCTTTGGCCCTCCCTGCTGTTTTGCATGACTTACCAAACAAATATGCTTCTAAGATTCCAACCTGGGGAGGGGATGAAGACATTACAGCTGAAGAGCATGTAGATAGATTCAATGACTTTATTGATAGGTATGAAGTAGATGATGAAGATGTCAAATTGAGATTATTTGCTCAGTCCTTTATTGGGGAAGTTAGGAAATGGTTCAAAGCCTTGGGAGCTGGTAGTATTCACAGTTGGATTGAGTTTGAAGATAGTTTTTTGAGAAAATGGGGAAATAGGACTAATCCAGTACAGGCCCTCACTGAGTATAATAATTTGAGAAGAGCCCCAGATGAGACTATTCAGAACTTTTCTAAGAGGTTCAATAAGATTTACAATTCCATTCCAGCTCACTTAAAACCTCCTGGAGCCCTGGCCCAACTAAGATATGCTGAGTCCTTTGAATCTGATTTTTCTCTCTTACTCAGAGAGAGAGAGTCTGCTACATTGGCTGATATGCAAAATGATGCTATCAAAGTTGAAGTAAATATACTTGCTGCTAAAAAGTCTAAGATGGCTAAGACCAAAATTAAGGAAGAGGAGAGGCCCTCTACTTCAGCTCAAGATGAAAGATTTGAAACCATGATGAAGACTATGGAAAAGTTAATGGACCAATTAGCACTTGGGAATACTGCTGCTCCTCAAGCACAACAAGAACCTCGGTTCAGAAATCCCCAGTTTAGAAGGCCACAAAATCAACAAAGGCCAAGGGAAAATAGAAATCAGCCAGTTGATCCTCCTGTAAGACCTCCATTTCAGCAAAATATGGTAGATGGTGAGGAAGAGACTGAGGAACCTGAAGAAGCTATTCATTGTCTTGGCGAAGAAGATTCAGAAATCTTTTTAACAAAAGAAGAACATGATGAGTCTAGTCAACAAAAGGTTGAAAAAGAACCTTCAGATTTCCTAAAGGGTTATCAGCATGCCATATTTGAAATTCAGAAGCAATATAACCTCAGAAATCGAGATGTCCCCATTACAGCAAATAAGGGTCAGCCTAAGAAGAATATTCCAAAAGCAGTGGAAGACAAAAAAGAAAAGCCAAAACAAGCTGAAGAAAAAGGTGATGCTCTTAGTGAAAAGAAAGAGAATCAAGCTCTTGTTCTTCCTAAGGAAGTTGAGAAGTCTACTCCAGGATTCAATATAGAAAATGAGATTTCTAAAATTAAAATATCAGTCCCATTTAATGAACTTTTGAAGGTAAACAAGTATAGAAGCAAGATTGTGGAAATGCTTAATTCTCCCCCGGGAGGAGCTGATATTTTAAATTTGCAAGAAGACAGTCCTATCATTTGTTTGGGCCCAAGGCTGGAAGATGAGCAGAATGATGAATTTCCTCCTTTTTATATAAGCATCAATATACATGAAATGACTCTTCATAATGCCATGTTGGACTCAGGAGCATCTCATAACCTTATGCCCAAAGTCATTATGGAAAGGTTAGGATTGGAAGTGACCAGAACTTATAAAGATTTATTTTCTTTTGATTCTAAGAGGGTGCATTGTATTGGGTTAATTAAGGATGTTGTTGTGGCTCTTACACAAATTCCAGCCAAAACCACTGTCATGGATATTGTTGTGGCTGATGTTCCACCTAAATTTGGAATATTACTTTCAAGATCATGGGCAGCTAAAATTAAGGGTACTATGCAAATGGATTTGACTTATGCTACTATTCCAGTATTTGGGGAGCAGAGAAGGTTATACCGGGAGACAAGGATGGCATATATGGTGAGTAGTAAGGATAAACCACAGAATTTTCCTATCTATTCTTGTGATACAGGCTTGGGATCAGCCATTCTGTTTAATGAATCAGTGGGAGAGGAATCACAGAAAGAAAAAGCAGAAAATCAGTGTGAAGAGTTGCAGCAAAGTAATGAAGAAGACATTTCTGGTTGCTGGTCTTTGTATTTTGATGGAGCAGCAGGGAAAGAAGGAGCTGGCGCTGGAATTTGGATCATGAGTCCAGCTGATGAGAGTAAGTTTTTGTCTTATAAGCTCAATTTTGATTGCACAAATAACATGGCCGAGTATGAGTCCTTGGTTTTAGGCCTAGAAAATTTGATTGATTTCAAGGCAAAAAACATTGTTGTTTATGGGGACTCTGAGCTAGTTATAAAGCAAGTTCAAGGTGTTTATCAAACAAAAGATGCAAGAATGAGAGCTTATAGGAATTTGGTATTAGAATTGTTGGAAAAGTTTCAATCATACACTTTCAATGTCATAACCAGAGAGCAGAATTCCATGGCAGATTCTCTTGCTGTAGCAGCTAGTCTTTTTGTCATTCCTAAACATGATTCTGACAGTTATGCAGTCAAAGTCCGCCATAGGCCAGTGATCCCTGACAATATCCTAAATTGGCAAGTATTTGAAGATGACCAGCAGGTGAAAAGTTTCTTAGAATTGAAAGGAGAATTTGAGAATTGTCAAATTGACCAGCAAAACATGTTAGTGGAAACAAAAGAAAAGTCTGAGGTGTTGCAGCTGCAAAATAACCTCATTCCTAAAGGTCTGATTCCACTTGAGAAACTTTTTGATCAGAATGATGTTTTTAAGGCGCCAAGGTTGCAGGCAAATGAAGAAGAGATAGAAAGCTGCAATCTAGGTGATTTAGTAGCGCCTAAATTGATCAAAATTTCAAAATTTTTATCAGCTGATTTAAAGGTTAAGTACATTGATCTGATGAAGAAGTTTATTGATGTGTTTGCTTGGAATTATACTGATCTCAAACAATATGATTCCTCAGTTATACAGCATACAATCCCCATCAAGCCAAATGAGAAACCTTTTAAGCAAAAATTGAGAAGAATAAATCCTCTGCTGATGCCATTAATTGAGAAGGAGGTTAAGAAGTTGTATGATGCGAAGATTATTGTTCCTATCAGATTTTCAAATTGGTTAGCCAACTTGGTTCCAGTGAGGAAAAAGAACGGAGAAATAAGGATTTGCATAGACTTTAGGAATTTGAACAAGGCTTCACTCAAGGACAATTATCCTCTTCCTAAAATGGATCTCATGTTGCAGAATATTGTAGGTTCTCAAAGAATGTCAATGTTAGACGGCTTTTCAGGATACAATCAAATCCTTGTTCATCCAGAGGATCAGGAGAAGACAGCCTTTACTACACCATGGGGCACATTTATGTATGCCAAGATGCCCTTTGGCCTCATGAATGCAGGGGCGACTTTCCAAAGGGCTATGGACATTGCTTTTGCAGAGGAGAGAGATAAATCAGTTGTGGTATACCTTGATGATATCACAGTATTTTCAAAGAGAGAGGAAGATCATTTAAAGCATCTAGAAAAGATATTATTGAAGTGTAGAAGGTTCGGCATTTCTTTGAATCCAACTAAAAGTATCTTTGCTTTGACTTCTGGTAAGTTGCTTGGGCATATCATTTCTCAAGAAGGCATTAAAATAGATCCAAATAGAGTTAGTGCTATTTCAAGGCTGGATTTGCCAAGGAGTAAGAAAGAAGTTCAGTCTTTTCTTGGTAAAGTCAATTTTGTTAGGAGGTTCATTCCTAACTTTGCAGAGGTGGTTAAGCACATCACAAAAATGCTAAAGAAGGGAGCAGACTTTAGGTGGACAGCTGAGGCAAGAAAGTCTTTTGAAGAAATTAAAAAAGCACTCACTCAAGCACCGGTGCTTATTAGTCCTGATTTCTCCAAGGAATTTTTAATATTCACTTATGCCTCTGAAGATACAATCGCTGGAGTTCTTTTGCAGAAAGGGGATCAAGGTACTGAGCAACCTATTTCATTCTTTAGTAAAACATTGGCAAATGCTGAATTAAAGTATAACATTTTAGAAAAGCAAGCATATGCTTTGGTTAAGGCAATCAAAGACTTTAGAATCTATGTGCTTCATTCTCATATTATTGCATTTGTGCCAAGTGCTGTTATTAAAGAAATTCTCACACAAGCAGACCCGGATGGTAAAAGAGGGAAATGGATAGCCAAATTGTTGGAATATGATATTGAAATTAGGCCAACTAAATTGGTGAAAGGCCAAGGGTTAGCAGAGTTGCTAACTCATTCAAATCTAGACTGCACTGATATTAATTTTAATGCAGAAATATCAGAAATTTTTGAAGAAGAGGAAGAATTGGTTCAAATCAATGAAAAATTTCTGATATCTGAATGGTATAAGGATGTCTCATTTGTACTACAGCACAACAGAGCCCCTGACAATCTTCCCAAGTCTAGAGCCCGTTTCATCAAACTGAAATCTCTTAAATATTTTGTTTATGAACAGAGTTTGTTTTGGAAGGATGCTGGAGGGATTCTACTAAGTTGCTTAATTGAAGAGGAGGCTGATAGAGTAATTGAAGAATTTCACAAAGGAGACTGTGGAGGTCACCATTATTGGAAGGCTACAGCTAACAAAATATTGAGAGCTGGGTATTTTTGGCCCACCATGTTCAAAGATATTTATAAAAAGGTTGCAGCTTGTCATGAATGTCAGTTGTTTGAAGGTAAAAGAAAGCTCATGCCTATGCCTCTTGTTCCTATTTATGTAGAGGCGCCTTTTCAGCAGTGGGGGCTAGATTTTATAGGTGAGATACATCCCTCTTCATCAGGCCAACATCGGTGGATACTTACAGCCACAGATTATTTCACAAAGTGGATAGAGGCAGTACCAACTAGACAAGCTAATGATGCAGTCATTATTTCTTTCTTAGAGAACAATATTTTATCAAGGTTTGGATGTCCACTCAAGCTTATCACAGATAATGCTCAAGCATTTAAGTCTAAGAGAATGATAAACTTTTGCCATCAATATCATATTACTCTTGGTCATTCAACAGCTTATTATCCACAAGGCAATGGTCTAGCTGAAAGTTCAAATAAGAGTCTTGTGAGGATTATCAAGAAATTGCTGGAGGAAAACAAGAAAACTTGGCATTTGAAACTGAAGTATGCATTATGGGCTGATCGCATTTGCACTAAAAGATCTATTGGAACATCTCCTTATGAACTTGTGTACGGAGCAGAAGCTATTTTTCCAACATCTCTTGGTGTCCTAGTTATGAAATTAATTCAAGGACTTGAAGAAGAGCCCAATGCCATACAGAGGAGGATTAATCAATTGATTGCATTACAAGAAAAAAGGAATGAAGTGGTTGAAGATTATCAACAAAGTCAGAATAGAGTCAAAAGGGCTTTTGACAAGAAGATTAAAGATGTGACCTTTCAAATTAATGACAAGGTTTTGAAATGGGAAGCCAAAATTGAGGAAAAGGGCAAACATGGTAAGTTTGAGAATTTATGGAAGGGGCCATATTTGATATCTACCTTCCATGGAAACAATACTTACATTTTGCAAGAAGTTGATGGATCACAGTATGCTGGTGGGCCTGTCAATGGCAGGTTCTTAAAGCATTATTATCAGTGAGAAGTCCGCCAAGAAGTTCATGATCATTGTAAATAATCATTGCTTTTGAAGTGTTTGTGTTAGCAATAAGTGACAAGCTGAACTAGCAGATTTTAGCCCGAGGAGAAGGCCCACAAAGTTTGAGAGGAATGCTTGTCAGCCAGATGTGAGTGTAATAAATGGATAAAGCACTGGTACTACGTGTTCTTAGTGTACCACAGGGGCACACTATCCCTAGTGGAGCCGCTGTTATCACTAGAATCTATAGTTCATGTATATGTTAATTATCCATAAGTTTTTATAAAGTCTTGAGGTCTTGTAAATAAGTTTGTTAACTTATGTCAATTTCAAATTTTGAAATTCAAGAGTTATGAATGAAATTCGTGTAAAGGCAAGGGCATTAGTCATCTTCCATCATGGTTAGTTATGTCATGTCATGTCATTAGTACTTGCGCAGTTTCGCAGCACGGGTATGATCTCTTAGGTACTTGCGCAGTTTCGTAGCGCGAGTGTGATTGGTCAGTTCTGTCGCTAAATAATGTTTGCGTGTTTTCGTAGCGGCCCGTTTGCCAGCGATTTCGTAGCGCATTCCTTTAAATTTGAACTGCCCGCGCTACGAAATCGGGGTTTCGGGCTGTTGTCTAGTTTTTTTTTTCTGAAATGTCTAATCCGAGAAGTGGTGAGTCACGAGTCCGGTTATGATTGTTTCCTCACACCATTTACGTGTCATGATTAGCCATTACTTTGCCATCAGGTCTGATTTCATTGAGTTATGTGTCAGTTTGGAGGACGTTATAGGAAGTGGTCATTCCATAATGTGTTTTTCATAACATATGAATGTCTTCTACTCTATGAAAAGCGTGAGCTTTATTCTAATCAGACTACTGCAAGCGAGCCTGAGTTCTACAGCCAAGGAGTGTTATCGTGCTGCAAACCACCGGCATTTCCTTGTGTAGAATTGTGCAAAGAAACATGGAGAGAAAGGAGCACCGTTCGGGTAGATGTGTGAGAACAGAGCCGGAGGGATTAGATGTAACCCTCAGTGATGAGGAAGTAGCAAAGGCGTTCAGAGCTGCTGGTTGTTGGCAGTTCTGTGAAAAACTCAAAGGTGGACATGCAGAAGTGACCAAGGCATTTGCAGTGAACTTCACGGGATTAAATTCAAAGGTGGCCATGCTGGAGTTTCCGGTTTCCCCTGAAGTCATTTCTACAGTTACAGAAATCCCAAGAGGTGGCCAAGAATGGTTCAAGAATTTCAAGTTTGATATGGGTCCGTGTAAGGAGTTCTTAAAGGCACCATATGTAGACGAAGATCTTACTAAAGCTGTCCCAAGGAGCTATCTTAAGGAGAATTATGCTACATTATTGACATGCATCCAGAAGTACTTGACATGTGAAGGTCGGTACAACAAAGTCTATTCATATCATTTCAAGCTGCTACTACACTTCACTGGTAAGAGCTCAATAGACATCCCTTTTTACTTATTCAGGAGTATTTCTAAGATGTGTGACAAGATTCAGTTGAAAAAGGAAGCTTATGAAACATCTCTTTTTCATCATGGTCTGGTTAAATTATTGGTGTTGAATAGCCTACATAAAATTGGTAAAGACTGGGATTCGTTTGTATTCATGGCCGGTTTCCCTAGTAAAACGGGCCTCACTCCATTACCTGTAAGAGAAAGAGAAGATAGGAGTGAGGATACTACTTTGGCTGAGATTAGGAAAGAAATAACAGACCATAAGAAGCCCAAAGCTAAAACAAAGAAGCCAGAGAGGTCTGTAACAGTCAAAGAAACACCTGAAGCATCAACAAAGAAGACTCCTAAGTTAGCAGCCAAAGAAACTCCTGAGGCATCAATAGTCAAAACTTCGAAATCATCCAAAGTGTCTGAAAAAGAAGCCTCTAAGTTGCCGCTTAAGGAAACACCAGAATCATCTAAACAGAAGACTCACAAAAGAAAAGATGAAATTAAGTCTAGTGAAGTTGAAAGAGTTTCAAGAGCAAGAACTAGAGGCCAGCTGAACAAAGAAAAAGGAAAATCTGCTCATGTGGAAGAGAGTCCTGTTTCTAAGGGTAATCTAAATGATTTGCTGGAAGCCATTGAATTAGAACAAGAACATCCAATCCAAGTTGAACCGCTTGAAATAGAACCAGATCAATTGGGGGCACCTATGCATATTGATCTAACAAAATCTTCACCTGAGAGTTCTAAGAAGTCAAAGGCTTCCAAAAGGTTAAAGTTTGAAGAACCAGGTAAAGAGTATGCCTTTAAACCTCGCAGACCAATGACTAGGAGGCAAATAAAGGAAGCAGAAAAGGCTCAAAAAGAGAAAGTCCCTTCAGACAAGCCTAGGACAGAGGCACTTGAAATCTTCTCTGGAATAGTCCAAGCAGTTAAAAACAAGAATAAGGACAATAAGGTGGTTATCAGTCAAAGTGGAAATGTGGTTGCCATTACAAAACAAACTGGAGCAAGTAAGGAGATACCTCAGGTTCATAATATCTTTAAAGAGAAGGCAGTGAGATATACTAGTTATAAGAAAGCTGTGATGAAAGGTAAAACAAGTTTGATCAGTCAAGCTAGTTCGGTATCTGACGCCTATGTATGGACAATACCAGCTCTAAAACAGGCAAAAACTATGAAACAAATGAATGCAAGTCTAAGAGCACAGAACAAGAAGTTGAAGGAGGAAATCATCAGCCTAAAAGAAAAGCTAGACAAGCCAGCTAAATGATTCAAGGAGGAATGTGTTTTCTCAAATTTTGATATATGTTAGGCCATTGTCTTTTTAAAAGTTTTTGAGACTTTTTTGTGTCTTCACACCTGTATGGAAAGACTAAAGGAATCATAGATTTGAAATATTGCTGTTTTAAGGTTCATATATTTAATTTTGATGACCTACAGCAGTTTCGTAGCGCGCTACGAAACTGCTGTAGATGACTGGTTAGTTTTAAAGCTTGAGTTGGAATGCTGAGATCAGCATATATTCAAAGAGATGGTTTAATGTCAGCATGTAGACTATAGAAGATCAGTCAGAAATTTTGAAAAGGAGGTCAGGTGTAAATATTCAAAGAAAAAGTCGAAGTTTTGTCTTTTGCCTAAAAGTCACTTTATCTCCGAAATTTTAGGGTTTGGATAGAGCTGCTGAGGTGTTAAATGATACACTTGTCCAGTTGTGGGATGGCTGGGTTATGAGTTTTCTTCAGTCACACGGGACTATCCAAGGTTTAAATGGCTTAAAGATGGATCATTAATATATGAACACCGAGGGGAGGCAGCAACCAAGAATATAGGCTTCATTTTCTTTTCGGTTGTTGAAGTCATCTATGCATCAAGTATCCGGAGCTGTATGTACATTGAATCTGTTTTAAGCTTGGATATGGTTATTATTGCAGTACTACAGGTGGCAAGCTCAAAGGACACATCAGGGTATACAAGGAAGAAGACTTAAAGTGCCAATATGATGGAATCCTCTGTTTTCGTAGCATCATATCTCTTGTAATAAATTAGTTCGTTTATGTTATTGTTAAGGTCATTTATGTCAAAAGCCCGAGCTCCCTTCATGCTTGATGAGGAGTCTCGTACAGCAGTGTTTTGATAGGCTATATATAGGAATAACTTAGATGTAAAAAAGGTTGGATACTTAATAGAAAAAGTGTGTTGTTTTGGGCCACTGTAAGATCTTTTTTGACAGTAATAGTAAAACAGAGTTATACTCTTCTCAAGATTCTCGAAGGATTGCCATGGTCAAATGAAGTGATGATGTGTTATACCTTATGTTATTTTATGGTTTTGTTGTATGCAATCACTCAGAATTCATACTTATATGCTCTGACTTCCTGTGTATACAGCAAGCTATGTGTGGTGGAATATGTTTGACTTGTAATGCTAAGAGCCTTGATTTCTATGAGTTCACTGTGTTTTCTTGTTTGCTTGATATTATAGACTCCATAGCCCAATGAGATATCTTTTGGTGTGTTTCCAACCAGTTATGCTTACATTAAATTTATTGTACAAGAGTTAGCCCTCTTATCAACATTCAAAATCAATAACCTTTTCTTGAGAGAGCCCTCTCAGGCTAGGGAGGCTAATCCTTAGTTAAAAGCTTGGTCTGAAATAGTTACACAGAGTCTGCCTGATCAGCAGCCCTTCAGTTGTGATTTTGTGATAACACCTACTATCAAGTTGTTACAAGAGATTCAGGATGAACCAAATGACATTCAAAGAAGAATCAATCAGATCATTCATCTTCAGCAAACCAGAGAACAAGTTTATGATAGAGCTCAAATTTTGCAAGAAAAGCTCAAAAAGATGTTTGACAAGAGAGCTAAGGCTAAGGATTTCAATGTTGGTGACAAAGTTCTAAGATGGGACTCAAGAAGAGAAGACAAGGGAAAACATGCAAAGTTTGATTTTTTATGGAGAGGTCCATTTGTTGTTTCTGCTATTCAAGGAAATAACACATACTTTCTCAAATCTGTAGAGGATAGTTCTGCTGAAGAAGGCCCTGTCAATGGTCGTATGCTGAAACATTACCATGATCCCTTTTAAAGAAAACAATGCAGCCCTGTATATATCTTTGTACAGTCTTATTTGTATATATCAACACTCTTTTTTTTATCTATAAACAGGCCGATTGTTTAAGGAGCAGTAGTAAATTGTAAAGATACAGCCGATGCAAGTAGTCCAGTTCTAAAAACTCTGTCTCCACAGCAATTTCAACAAAACAGGAAGAAGAGAAATATCACACTACAAGCAATTCATGGTAGAAAAGAACTGTGTGCAGTCAAAAGTATCGAAACAGAGGAGTATTTTCAGTTCATATCAGCATACTTGCCCAAAGCAAAAAACAAGGCAAATACATCAGTTTAGACCCATGATTTAAAAGGCAGTGCTCCAGCAGCATTGTACATAATTATCAAGCATGCAGAAGAAAGCAGGCGATGCTATACAGTTCACAGTAATTCAGTTGAGAAGGAGATTGTTCATAGTTCAAAGTTTTACATTTTTTAGCAGCCAGAACAAATGTTTCCAGTCTACAGCAACCATAGAAGATCAAGGCATTCTGACCTGCTGTTCTTGGCTTTTCACAAGGAAAAGCCATCCCCAAGTGGAGCCACTGTTAGCCTCCTGTTGCAACAAGTGTTCATTTTTCATGATTAACATTTTTACAGGCCAAATATGTCATACTTTGCAAGTTGCAGTGTTCCATATTTCCAGAAGAGACCAAAGAAAAAGCCATGAAGTGTGCTAGTCCAAATGCCACTGCTATATTCCAATTTTGATGAGTCATTCCATTTTGAAGAGGTCATTCAGTTAAGGGAGGGCCAAACAGTCTAATCTTGGTCTCCCTAGGTTTCAATTTCCTGTTTTAGAATATAGAGAATGTATCTGTCCAAACAGTTTAATCTTGGCAGATTTGTAGATAGGTAGAGAATCAAAGGGACCCAACTGCTTAATCTGGGCCCTGGCAGAAATAAGTGTAGATTTAGATAGGAAACATTCAAAAAAAAAAAAAATTGTAAAGCTGGGTCTGCAAGTCTAAGTGCACCCAAATCAAAAGAAGAAAAAATGTTAGGTGAGTAGGCTAGGTAGGTAGCTGTGAGGTTGCAGAATGATGATTTATGATCAATTTTATGTTACAAAGTGTTTATTCTTTTCAGATCACAGTTATCAGGCAGTTTTCATCTGGAGAATCTCAAGCTGGACATCACTAACTCCCCCTTCTTCTAATTCCCCAAGTCACTTACTAATTTCCCCAAAGAGGTCAAGATCTGCTTGATTCCTCTTAGTTTCATCATTCTCCATGTCATTTGTCTTGGTGAAGATCTGCTTCACTCAAGGATTCTTTGTTTCTCATTTATGAGTCACTTTCCCCAAAAAACAGCCTAAGGTCCCTTACCTTAGCGCCTGCTTACCATCTCCACATTAACTACTAACTCTAGTATATAACTCCCTATCATTTTTCCCTTTCCCTTACTAAAACTATGTATATAAAACTCCCCCATGTAAATATCCCCTCCCTGGCAATATAGCCATATTTCTTCTAAAGTCAGGGAAAAAATGGTCCATCTGGGGCTGTTTTTAACCCATCCGTGTCATAGCAGGAGTTAGATGACACCTGGTCATGCTAACAACCTCTCCCCTAGCCCTAAAACCCTCAAAAACCCACATTTCCGCCCTTATCCTAAGTTTTTGTGCATAAATCGTTAAAACCCCACTCATAAACCCTCAAAAACCCATGTTTTACCCCTTATGCTAAAGTCCCAAACGTAAATATATTAACCCGCCCGTTATTAACCCCCCAAACCCACAAAACCTAAGTCTAAACCCCCGCCGCACTTTATTTAAATCTGAATATTCCACAGAATCCCCGCCCCTTATCCCTCCGCCACCTCACCTTCGCCGCCAACCGTTAGATCGCCCGCCCCACAGATCTACGGTGGGCGGGCCTTCCTGTCCCCCAACGCGCCCGAAGGTTAGCGTCCGGGAGATGGGCGGTATTGCCGCCGTACTCCCGCCACGCATCACCTCCTGGGTTGTGGCGGAGCCCCCTTCCCCGAAACCACCTCTGTCCAAAGGCGGTGCGCCTAGAAACCACTTACCGCCCTCCCCCTGTGACGTAAGCCCCACGTCACCTGCCGCATCATCCGCCTGCGTGGCCTCCTGCCACTGTACTGCCGAGTCACCCTGCCACGTCTCCTGCCACCGTGTCCCTTGCCGTACTGCCACATCACCTCCGTACGTGATGACGTCATCCTGCCATGTCATCATGCTGACGTCATCGCTGATGTCATCCGCCGTACGAAGTCCGTCATGCTAACGTCATGCTGACGTCATCAGCAATTTTAGCGCGAAGGGCGAAAATCGCACTCCGGAGCCCCGGAATCAGTTTCTGAGGCAGTTTTTGATGCGCGATTTGCGCCTAGCTGGATAAATTAGGCCTGAATGGGGAATCTTTAGGGAATCTTTTCATTACGCAGCCCCCAGCAAGCCCGAAAGGCGCCGAATGACCCATTTTTCTTCGCGAAGCTTGCCGAAAGGAGCAGAAGACAGTTCTAAAGGAAACAGAGGCCGAACAGCGGCCATTAATTTGTGATTAGACCCACAGCAAAGGAGAAAAGTGACCCAATTCATTTGTCAAAGAGTATCAGATGGAGAAGAAGAGCCAAAGAGTATCAGCCAAGATTTTTTAGGGGCTCGAAGCACCTAAACATTGATGAGCCCCCAGAAAGTCAAATCAAGAGGCATAAGCCCATCCTTGCCCTCAAATCACAGTTAAAGCTTTAAATGCAGGTAGACACCAAAGAAGCAGAAACCCATACACATTTATTTCAGAAAACACTGCACCAAGCCACCGAGGACAACATCATTTACTCAGTTTTGATACGGCAGCCCTCGACGCAGCCCGAGATATTTTCACGCATTTATTTCTGATAGGATTAGGTCAAATTAATTATTCTTTAGGACCTGATTAGGTCAAGTTGTAATAAAAGCAGTTGTAGAGAGTTTTTCCCTATATATACTGCTCTCTACATTGTTTCAAGTGTTGGTCAATTGAGAATTTTCACTAGAGACTCGCATTGTATACCTGAGTTTTTCTATTACCAAAGATTGCTGAAAGCTTGGAGAGCAAACTGTCTGTTGTAAATGAATGTTTTGAAGATATGAAGATGGAATTCTTGTGTTGCAGCCTGAAACAATAAGTGCATCTTACCTCTATTTTGTTGTTCACCACTATCTAAATAGCAGAAAGAAAGAATAGCTTAGAATTTGTTTAAATACACTCTATGCTCAATTTTTGCTGTTTCTTTATGTTTTCCTCTGAATGAATTGGTCATGAATATGAATTCCTTCTGGCTCATATTTACCCCGATTCACCTGTGTTTTGCCAATTATCTAGGGATTCTTCACTGCCCCTGGGTAGAGCCCTGTTACCTCCATCTGTTAAGCTGATTGAGAGATTCTTAACTGCCTCTCATTACTTAGCATTCTTTCCATTATTTAAACCTGAAACATTGTTTCATGCGTAGCTATCTTGCTCCATTTTCCCTATGGTGACCAAGAAAACACACCAGCATTCCTCCTCCTTGACTCCACGCCCAATGGTTTTCAGGCTATGCTCTACCTCTCTACCTGAAACATCAATTTTCCCACCAAAATTAGAACAAAAACCCCTGAACTCAATAGCTAGCCTAAGATCATTTTCAACAAAGCTAAATCCCAAAGAGAGAGCCCTCTCTAATTGCAGGTGGGCTAGAACCTGCAATCCAAAGTTGGTTTGTGGTTACCTCGGCCGTATCCCTTACTCCAACCTGGGGACAACCTGAGTGATAACACTGTCAACTAGTGAAAGTGAAGCCCCAGGACAAAAAGGAAAATATAGATTTCCTTGTAAACTGTGCGAAGGCGATCATGCCGTCCACCGTTGTCCCTTCTTAGACGAGGCTAAAATAGTTTTGGACGATCGTCCGGTTTCACCGTTATGACTTCCTCTTGGATATAAAAAAACTTTTGCCGAGTTTGTCACTAATTGAAAATCTGGCTGACCCACCGAGGTGGTCGGCTGAAGAATCTATCATTGAAGACAAACCATCTGAACCCATACCAGACAAAAGTCAAAAGGTCGAGGCAGCAATTGACCCGGTCTTGCCTTCAGAGGTTCCATCTTCAGATGATACAGCCACAGAAGAGAATAAGGATGACACCATCCAAATTCTTTTTGTAAGCACAGACTCTGATGAACATGGGGGCAATTTACCCGTTCCTTTACCGCAGGAAGGAATTTCATCAGAGTCGTACCCGGCCGTCTATTCGGTCCCACCTCCAAGAAACCTAGTTGTTTCCTTCGACTGGAATCAACTAGGCAGACCCCGCTTACCGGCTAGTGTACCATTCAGAATCTTTGCTCAAGTATATAGAATGGTTATGGTTGGTACCATCATAGATGAAGGGGCTTCTGTGAGTATCCTTTACTCGACTGCTTGGAAAGCGCTTGGTTCGCCATCACTTTTGCCTAAGATGAGAAAACTAACAGGCTTTGACAAAGGAACCAGTCAACCGTTAGGGATCCTTCCCAATGTGCCCATAACATTGAGAGGGAAAACCGTTCACATGAACATAATGGTAGTTCAAGGACCCCTCGATTATAATCTACTCCTTGGACGAGACTATATTTATTGCATTGGAGCCATTGTCTCATCACTCTTTAGAGTGATGTGTTTTCCGCACGAAGGAAGAGTGGTCAAGCTCGTAGACCAGCTTTCATTTCCCAGATCACACAGAGAAAATAGTCATATGCCATCCCTGAATGGTCTTTTCACACAAGGAATGTCTCATCAATCTCCAGTCCATCCACCTGATGAGTGCGAGTGATTCGGGGGACATGACTGAAACCCAGGGGGCATGCACCCTGGTCTGCTTCGGCAGGAAAAATTCGGGTATAGGGTAGGTTTCCGCGAGAGATATATGACCGAACTGTACTCCCGTCCGTGATTGGAAGAGGGGGTTAGACTGGAATAAGATTCTCTTGTCAAAGTTATGTGAGTGGATTGTCTCACATTTGTCTATTTTGGTATACATCGCCGAAGAAGTGTTTTGTTTGCACTGTGAATAGAACAATCTTTGGTAAACTGAAAGAGGTAGACCTTTCCTAATAAAACAAATGTTTTGTTGGAGATTTGAAAGGTGACCTTGAAACTCTGTTTTATACCTGGGGGCATGCAAACCTTTTGGCATGCAAGTGAAGAGCGACTATTTATTTTTTAAATTTGTAGGTCCTCTAACCCTTTAAACTCATAGGATTGGTCGTTTCCTAACTTGCATAAAGAAAGGATGTGGGGTAAAACTCTAAAAATTGCCGTTTTAAAATGGGACATTCTTATTATACAACTGGATTAATCGAGAAGTTTTAGCGCATAGTTCAACCTCGTTAAAAAATAAACATAAGCCATGAGCAAATGCTTCCCCCGCGTTTAAGCTCATTAAAAAATGAACTATTTCCTGATAAATAACCATCGAGAATGTATTACTTCAGCCTTTAAAGCCTTGGTCGTGTTCTCATCATCACCTCCATTTGATTGTTTACCCCTTTTGAGGAACAGCTGCGAAGAGTCATCCCACTAGCCATCCTTGTAACACTGCCGCGATTGGAAAATTCCAAACCTTACCTGGAATCAGCTGCTACCCAATTTTATCACTCGCTCCTCAAAAGACGAGTCTCCTTTAAGCTCTTTTCAACTGACTCGTAAAATATGAAAAGATTGTCGAGCCATTGGCCTCTCCAGCTCGTTAAAGGGACCGGAAGTGCCATCCCTCCTTTAGATTTTAATCTTTTTGGACCTGAGGGATTATTACACAAAAAGATCGAGCGCTTTTTTTGTTCGGCTCGTTAAAAGTATCGAAAATTCATCCCTTCTGTATTGTTTTATACTTTTTCGAACTTAAGGGATTAGATGACAAAAAAGGGAATTTTGGAGTTTCCTTTACGTCCCTTTTCAGACTCTCTAAAATTGAAAAGGACCGAGTTATCTTTGTCGTTAAACTCGTTAAAACTTAATAGCGACAAACTTGTCCATAGCAGACAAGAACGAGTTTCACTATCGCTAGGCTCATTAAAACATAGCAATGGGTTTGCCCGAAGGGAAAATTATAGAACAAGCATATGTTATCCTCCTCAAGCTTAACAAAAATAAAGAGGTACTGGTCAGCAATGACTGGGGAAAAATTGGGAAGAAAACTTGAAGAAACTTTGTTGGTAGCAAGTCGCTCTTGGACATGACACTTTCACTCTGCATCCAAGTCGGGTTGGGTTGTTTCATTCACCGGTCACATCACCATGGTCCCATCACACCATCCACATTCGGGGTTAATGCTACCGATCCATCACGTCAGTGTCACCGATATGTCCAAGAGAAGTCATTCAGAGAATTCACCTGTGTCTCACCCGCTACAATACATTTACACTCCATTCTTTCATGACCGCCACCCTGAACCTTATGTCATCAGATCGTTTTCACCTCCATTAAAATCATTTACTCTATTCTGTGTGATTGATGTGGGATTCATTAAGGCCCTCCTGTGACGGATCTCTTCTTGTCAACATCAGCTCATTATCCAAGAAGTTGATCTAGGAACACCCCATTTAGTACTTTGAAGCTTGCATGCCTCAATGGCAAGTTTCTCACTTCCGGCGACAGGTTTACATCAATGGCCTTCGACCAAAAGATTTTGCGTGGTATTCTACACCAAGTCCTTTATTCACACCACATGAATTGTACTGCAGTACCTTGAGGGTCATTATCATTATCGGTGATTCCTCTCGCACCTGTTAATAGCTTACATCATTGGCTGGTAATCAGACGATGTCTTTCCATGTTCGACTCCAAAACATCTCTCACATGGATAAACTTGTACTTCAAGTGAAGATCTAATGAGATTGAAGACCCCGGATCTAGTTTCATCCATCCAGTCTGCGATATATATTCAGGGAAATAAAGACATCAAATGTACATTATTGCTGCACAGATAATCATCCAATCAAAGGGATGATGACTCCACCAGAATCATCAGTCTACACTCAGACGATTGTCTGTCCTATGTACATGAAAATGAATTTATAAAGCTGAGCATGGGAATTCCCGCCTCAGCTAGATCATGAAAATATTATGAAGATAATGTATTGTATTATATCTTATTACAGGTCTCCTCTCAGCTTGGAAGAACTTCGGATCCTCATAATAAAGCATTTCACCTGACATCAAAAGATTAACGACCTCATGCTTTAGGGGGCAACTGTTATAGACATTTTTGGGCACTACAACCCCAAGCATGAAATGTCCGTAAACCAAGGGCTCCTAAGTCCCTAAAAGTGTTGTTATAACCCCTAAAGGAACAAGGTCAACTGATTACAGCTTCTCCCAGAAGTTCTCCATGAAAAACTGCTCAGAACTGGTCAAAACAGGATCATTTCAGCTGCTCCATAGGAAAAGTGCGTTGCATCTCACCTAAATACATTGTGTGGGTGCGTTGCATTTCAAAAAGCCCTTCTATTGGGTGCGATGGGCGAGAAGTGACAATTGGCAGTGTCATTCCGCAAGGTGGAGAGGCATGGAATCTTCCAGAAACTTCTTCTATGACACTTGCCTCTCTGAATTCGACCAAGGATGAGTAAGAGATCATCAATCTCCAAGTGGAAGCAAGAACTATCAGAGGGAAGACACTAATCAAATCACAAGCTGACTCATCTCCCTTATAGATATCTATATATGGATCCCTCATCCCAGAGATCTAGAGGCTGGAATTTTGCATATTGTGAGGAATTGCTATTGGTTTCTTGAGACAACATCATAGTGTTGGGTGATCTAAGCTTTGTATGAGGTGAAGAAGGGCTTACTTGCTGAGAGGATGATGCTGGGTCAGAACAACTGGTTGTAACTCCCTTGGCTCTTTCTTGTTTATCAATAAAAGCTATTCACGTTTTCCTCCATACTCTTGCGTCATTTATGTTTTATGCATTTGTATGGTCAATTTACATCTGATCCTAGATTGTTTATGATTATAGATCGATGTTCTTGTATAGTGCTATGCTACTGTGATCTTACAGGTACTTTGTGAAGCTGGGCGTACAAGGGAGCAAGTAGTGAAAGACTATCAAGAGAGAGAGTAGTCGAACTAGGAGATTAGCGCAAGACAGAGGTTGGTCTTCTTTGTTCTTCTCTCATCTATATTTCATAAAGGAAAAACGAAAGTAGCTTTACTTTGTTTGTTTCTAAGGTAGCTACCACACCTTAGTGGGATAAGCAGTTCTGTGTAGACACTTTTCCCTGTAACAAAATGGCAACTCCACTGGGGACAAATTAGTTTGTTTGTTTATCTTCTTTGTTGTTTATTTTATAAACTTATAGACGGAGCCTGAAGTCGAGCCAGGTAGCTTTCAAACTGCATTTGCTATGCAAATTCAAAGTAGATAAATGTCGCTTCAGTCAATCTCCGGGATTTGTTTATGACTTAAACAACTGATTCACAAACTCTCTGATTGCCCTCGTGGTAGCTCTTAGAACCTCGTTAGATCTACCCCTGATTGTTGCATTACTTATTACCATTTGTTCGGCCAAAACCCATGAACTGAACTGCAAACTGTGACCCAGAACCCAAGCAAAGTCTCGTCTCTGGCCCAGCGTAGGTACTGTTCTGTGAATCTGAAATTCAGCGCACTTCCTGAGTGTAGTAGGTGCGCTGCATTTCAAATTCCCTGTGTTACAGGTGCGCTGATCAGACTAGACATTGTTCAGTTTTAGTTTCTGTGATTCATTCTTTTCAGTTCTATTCATGAATTTTGCTGCCTGTAATCAGTATATCTCTGTTTGAAACCCCTTTTCTTTGCTCTTATTCCGCCTCCGTTGTGCAAAATAACTGTAAATGTTTTTGTGTATTTGTTGAGTCATTTTCAGTTCTCCTTTGCAAAAAGTAACGTAATTGTACTGTCATCCTTTGATTTGAAAGTGTCGCAGAAGGAATTATCTCCTTCAGGGTTGTGCAGTAATTTCAGAGGTTAGTGTTGTGCATGAGGTGAGAATCACACAAGTTGCAGCAGGAGGACCCAGGAGAAAATGTGCAAGGAAATAGGAGGCTTGGAGGACTGAAGGAATGCATATGTGTTGTCTATTCTGTCTATGAGCAGCAGTGAGGGATTGTACTAAGAGCTAAAGCTTTGTGTAATCCTGAGATATTTCCACTTGTATGATAATATAGATAGCGGGGTTTTTAGCTGAGGCTTTCCCCTGAGTATTCTTCTGTGTTTCATGTGTGATTGAATCTTCTTCATCTGTTATATGTGTTCTATTTGATCTTTCTCAAAATCAATTAAGCTTCCGCAAGTTTGATTGTAGAAGTAGATTAAGTATTTTTCTTTAGTACATTGCATAATCAGTATAATCTACAGTGAGAATTTCTACATGGTATCAGAGCTAGCTGATCTATAGAAAAATTTCTACACAGTGTTCTTGAAGATTGATCTAAGATCCAGATACCATCAGGTACACATCAAAGAAGAGGACAATTATGAGTTTGTTGTAGTTCCATTTGGCTTAACTAATGCTCTAGCTACATTTATGTGTTTGATGAATAGTGTGTTGCGTCTGTACTTGGATAAGTTTGTTATTGTGTTCATTGATCATATATTGGTATATTCCAAAAATGAGGAAGAGCATGTCGAGCATTTAGAAGCATTGTTGAGGTTATTGAGAGAGCATCAGTTGTATGCTAAACTCAAGAAGTGTAGTTTCTTTAAAACTAAGGTACACTACTTGGGGAATTTTGTCTCCAAGGAGGGCATTGTAGTAGATCCAGAAACGATAAGAACCATCATGGATTGGGTAGCTCCTAAGAATGTGGATGAGGTGAGATATTTCATGGGTTTGGCAGGATATTACAAGAGGTTCATCAGGAACTTCTCACAGGTTTCTTATCCTATGACATCATTGCAAAGGAAAGGTAAGAAGATTGAATGGATAGAGGAGTGTGAGGATAGTTTTGAGCATCTCAAGCAATTGTTGACACATGCACCAGTGTTAAATATTGCAAATCCAGACAAATAATTTGTAGTATGTGCAGATGCTTACAAGAAGGGACTTGGTGTATTCCTTATGTAGGATGGATATGTGGTATGTTATGAGTCGTGGAAACTGAATGAGCACAAGAAGAACTGCCCCACACATGATCTTGAGTTGGTAGCAATTATACATGCATTGAAGATGTGGAGACACTATCTTCTAGGCAGGAGATTCACATTGATGAGTGATCATAGTGGTTTGCAATATCTATTTGACCAACCGAATCTGAATGGTAGGTAGGCTCAGTGGTTGGCTATGATCAATGAGTTTGATTTTGAGATTAAGCATATCAAAGGTAAAGAGAACAAAGTGGTAGATTCTCATAGCAGGCGGATACAGGTAGATCACTTAGAAACTATGATCTCATATGGGACAAATATACATGATAGAATCTTACGGGTAGGTCAACAGGATGTTAAATATATGGATATTGTGCACATGTTGCAATAAAGAATAGGTACAAGTATAGGTGATGGTAAAGGTATAGCTACAGGTACATGTATAGGTGATATTACATGTATAGGGAAAAGTGATGGTACAGTACAAGTACAGGTAGTGGTAAAGGTACAAGTACATGTGCAGATGCACAGGATATGGGTTATTGTCTTACGACATATGGATTGGTCCAATTTAGAGTTAGGATATATGTGCCAGATAGCAGTGAGTTCAAGAAGATGATCTTGAGAGAGTTTCATGCGAAACCATATTCAGGTCACCCAGGTTATTGGAAGACACTAACAGCAGCGAAGAGATTTTACTATTGGTTGAATCTGAAGAGGGATGTAGTATATTTTGTGGCTAGATGTTTTGATTGTCATCGAGTGAAGGTGGAGTGTAGACATCTAGGTGGACTATTACAGCCAATTGTGATTCCAGAGTGGAAATGAGAAGTCATTTCCATGGAATTCATCATAGGGTTGTCCAGAACAGTGCGACAACATGATTCCATCATGGTTATTGTGGACAAGTTGACAAAGGTTGCACATTTCATTTCGGTAAAGTGTACATTATCAGCTAGCAATGTAGCAAAGGTGTTCATCAAATATGTGGTTAGATTGCATGGTGTTCCAAAGAATATTGTGTAAGATGGGGATGCGAAGTTCACTTCTAAGCTTTGGAAGGAGTTGTTTCCAAGTTTGGGCACAAATTTGGCCTTCAGTACAACTTATCATCCGCAGAAAAATGGAAAGACAAAGAGGGTCAATAGGATATTAGAGGACATGTTGAGGATGTATGTGATGCATCAGCAGTGAAAGTGGGAAGAGTATCTTTCATTGGTAGAGTTCACATATAGCAATGGGTATCAGGAATCTTTGAGAATGAGTCATTTTGAGGCATTGTATGGGCAGAGTTGCAACACTCCCATCAGTTGCAGTGATCTACTTAATGTGGTGTTGATTGGACCATACATGGTTGTAGACATGGAACAAGAAATGTAGCTTATAAAGAAAAATATAAAGGCAACACAGGATAGGCAGAAGAGCTATGCAGATCGGAACGGGTTATTCAAGGAGTTCCAGGTTGGGGAACAAAGATCTCCTTACAGATTGAATAAATGTGCCAAGCTGGCACCACAATTTTGTGGACCCTTTAGTATTATTGAGAGGATTGGGCCAGTATCCTATCAACTTGCATGACCTCCGATAGTGAAAGTCCATGATGTTTTCCATGTGTCATTAACTAAGAAGTATGTTAAGGATTTTGATCATGTGATTGATTGGTCTGTATTGCAGGTAGAACTAAATGGAGAATTCCAACCGAAGCCTCAGTGTATATTGCAGAAAAAGGTGTGCATTCTTTGGAACCAAGAAATCGAGAAAGTTAAGGTGTAGTGGAAGCACTTTGGGCCCAATGAAGCTACATGGGAGACGGGGGATCACATGCGAGCTATGTATCCTTCCTTGTTTGTCAGTTGAGGCAAAGAATTTTTGATATGGTGTTTTGGTATATGTTTTGGTGGTGTTTCTATATGTACATATGTATATGGATGTAAATACCACCATGATCTCTGTTATAAATCTCCAATAAGCAGTATGGGTGTCATGTCATTATAATGTTATGTTGTTATGTTTCATGTTGGTTTGGTTCTCAACAGGTTGATCATTGTAAATACTACATCAAGCTAAGTTATAAAGATCCGCAAGTAGTATGTTTTTTTATAGTAATTTTGTTGTTGTATGTGTTATTGAACATCGAGGACAACGTTCCCCCAATGGGGAGGGTTCTATAACAACCCTAGTAAAATTTCATGTAATAAAAGTAATTAAAGGGAAAATAATAACCACGGATGATGGGACACTTATTCCAAGCTGAATGTTGAGCAAAATCCTAGTGATGGGGATCACTTGTGATTGTTTATGGCTAAGGAAATTGGAAAAGGAAATGGCTAAGTCTTTGGAAAGGAAAAATGACATTTTTGGCACATTTATTTATGAAAATAATGGAAATTAGGAGAAAAAGGAGGTGAAAGGTCACAAGTTGCATGTGAGGAGGAAATTGAAGGAAAATAATGTAAAATGAAGAAAATAGAGGCCTCATTCATAAAAAGGCTTCTGAGGATCAGTTGGTAACATTTTATCATTCGAGTTATTAAGATCTCTCATTATTCTCTCTCTCACACACACTCTTAGACACTTAGAGTTTTCTTGGAGCACTCTTGGTGGGTGTGGCATGCATAGATTATTGGAGCAAGAAGGAAAAGGAAGCACAAGAGGGCATCAGGATCAACAACTACATCATATTTTCTTGTAGGTACCGAGTTGCATGTATGTTTCCCTCACTATTTTTGGCATGAATAGTATATGGATGTGGATTCTTGCTCATGATCTATCATTGGCATGGAGGATTGCCTGGGATTACAGTGGATTGCCTAGCCTTGCCATTTCTTGGATAGCCATAGTGATTGTGGGTTTAGTTTCATTGTTTTTCTTTTGTTGGTTCTCATGTTTCCTTAGCTTGGGTTGAGTTATTAGTTCCTGGAAGCCCTAGTTGGACAAACACTCTAGAAGCCCTGTAATAGCTTGGGTTGAGTTACTAGTATTGGAAGCCTTGGTTGGAAAAATGATCTGGAATCCCTTGGTGGGTTGAGTTACTAGTCCTAAGAGCCTTGGTTGAACAAATGCTCTAGAAGCCCCGTGGTAACTATGGATTGAGTTACTAGTCCTATAAGACTTGGTTGGAAAAAACGCTCTGCAAGCCTTAAAAGGCTTGGATGGAGACCAATCTGATGATGGTTTTGAGATGCTTGACTGTGAGGTGGAATCACTGTTTGATGGGTTGAGGTGGATGGCCTCTGGAATCCCTTGATGATTTTTTAATGATGTGTTCTATAAGATCCCATATTTATTCTTGGAATATGGCACGGGGGTGAATGGATGAACAGAAATTTGGCTTAGCCATTCTATAGTCAGGTGGAATGTGGAAGTCCCATCCTGAGTTTGGATTTTACATCATTAAAGAAAGGTTATTTCTCCTTGTATTTCTATGAGCATTTTGATGGATTATATGAGATCTATATGGCTATACTTTCATGAGTATTTATGTTGCTATTATGTTGGTTATGTATGTGTTCTATGATAGCAGCCATGTATGGCTTTCATCATGTTTTTACTTGTAATTGAATGATAAATGTATCTATTTCCTAATGGGTGGAATGGTAGTTGATGTATTGAGGCATCAATGGTTCTTTGTGACTCGAAGCTAAGTATGAGACCCCTATGCTCAGAACTATTATTTACACCTGTAGATTACATATTCATGATATGTTTGACAAAATACTTGTCATGGATAGTAGGGTTCCAATCCAGGTCTTAAACAAGTATTTGCTTTAGTAGTGTCATTTCCATGTTATTTTACTATTCTGAAGGTGTCATGAAATTCTGGGCAGTGATATGGGCTCTGGGCCCGAAAAAGTGGCTCAAATCCTTGGGATGCTAGCATAATAGTAACAAATTTAGACTCTGGTTGCTAGCAGGCAAGCCTATGAGAGAGACTTTGGGTTTTTGGATGTTGTCATGCATGCAGCATGAGAGTGACTGAGGCTTAAGTTATCCAAAAGTTCAGTGGGACCTAAGGGAAAGTTTTCTGAAGTGTTGGATTGGTTCCTGAGGGTCGTGTAGCTAATGTTGAATGTCTGTATGGTCTGTTTCCATTGGTTCCACTTCCTTAACATGACTTAGGAGGTTGAATCATATCATAGTGGTGTCTCATCGCATCTTTACCCCAACTAGGTGATTGCTTAAGTAGATGTGGGAGGAGATTGGTACACCTTAGTTTTGGTTACTTCTAATTCCTCATGTGTCTCCATTGGGGATATGTCTGGATGAGCTAGTAGACCTATATTTGACAAAAACTTTCCCATGACATCTTCCTATTTTCTAGCTCATGCAACACCAAAAACTTGATAAATGTAAAGTGTAAAAGGTTGGGCAAATGTTTATTTCCCTTTGACTTTACGCTCTCTGTCATTTTGCCAAAAATCTTAAATAATTAATATGGGAAATTTAAACTCTTCTAGGTAGTGAAATGCATCAACAATCTGATATGGTACTGATATACTTTACAAAGTTGGCCCTCACATGTGAAGTATCTCTGGATCACTTTGAAAAATTGACTGTAATGGTTTAAAAAATATTTCCTGGGGAATGTAGTATCATACTTATCCTTGAATTAGGGTTTGACAAATTCCTAGAAGTATGTTGCATCCAATTCATTCCCCTTAAACTAACTCTCTCCTTGAAAAGGGAGGGATGTAGCTTCAGAAATAGTCTTCTTACAACAAACTCCATACCACCAATTTTAACTTTATCTCCTTTGAAATTAAGAGAAAATATGCTTGCCAATTGCAGATGATGGCCATGAGTCTGTATTTTATCACAAAAAGAGATACAATCAGTTTGTTCAAATGCCAATCTAATGGTTGGGTCAGATTTCACAAGGTCTAGGTTCCTGGGTTTAATGCGCACCACTTCTCCTCCTCTATTTTTGTTTTTTCTAGATGGGCTCTCCATTTGGCCTTTCTTTAAAAACTATAGCACATAATTTGACTTTGTGGAGGGATGAACAACAAATTACAAATTTGTGGAAAAAATGATAGTGCAATGGACCAACTAACACTCCATGGAGGAATGATAGTGCAACAATGAAAAATGAAACTTTGTAGTGACAGCATAATGCAAGAGTGACAAATAGGGCTTTTTTCAAAATATTTAAAGGGTTTTCCTTGTTGATTCTCTGGCAACTTTCTTTACCATGTAATGTAGTATGTAATGGAATATGTGTAGGTGAAAATTTATAAAAGGCAACTGACAGGCTTATGAATCAATCCATTTTACACCATTCACACATGACATGACATGTAAACCCTAGGGCTGCAATATTATCCTTAACTTGAACCAAAATGTAAACAAGGTCTTTGCACAATGGTTGTGTAGTAGCACATATAACAATCATCAATCAACTTAATTCTAAGCTTCAAAAGACAAAATATGGTCGGGGATGATGTATCCTACCTCAAGCAATAAGGAGAACCCTTTTGTAGTTGGGTATGTCCTCTACAAGGTGTTGAAGAAGGTTGTGCAACAGTTGCGTACTAACTGTGCAATTCCAAAATTTGGGTAGTGATTACATAGCAGCCCTCCACAGTGAAACAAACTCTATCCTCACACCATCTCTGCTTGGTTTCAATCTCTAAACTGGGTACGCTATCACTGTGCTTCAAAAAGAGCACAAATTTTGAATGAAGAGTAAGACAAGGGTGGCATGAAATAAATTTTAAATGCGTCTTTTGTTTTTTTTTCCCTTTGCATACTTAATCATTTTATTGCATTGTCATGAGTGTATGTTTAGGATAAAGATATTATGGGTAATACTATTGAGGAGCATGATATATGAATAATCGTAATTAGATATGGAGGTATATCATCGATGATGGTAGGAGGTGAGTTGATGAACGAGAGTAATCATGATTGGGATGGTAGGTTTAGGATGGGCTGATATGTATATACATATGAATGTGGGATGTAAATGTACATGTAGGTGGTGTATGTATAAAGGGAATTTGATGAAATATGGTATAGGAATATGGAAACGTATGGTAGGGACATATGAATAGAAATACGAATTATAAATGGTGGAATGACTAGATGAATCATACTCCACAATCATCAAAACTTTTAAATTGAACCAGACTTATTTTTTAATGGTTGTGACCAGTGAATACTGACACATAACCCTTTGAACCCTAATTGACCTTTATAAACAAATGATCTCATGAATTTTCCCATCGACTAAGACTCTTTCAAGCTTTGTTTTATTCTACATGAACCTTTTATGGACAACTTGTAATGATGTCAGACAGTGACTCTTTAGACTATGACAACAACAGTTCATAGGCTAAACTGGTGCACGAAAATCAAAATGAATGAATGAGATAAAGGTATTTGACCTCAAAATACTAAGACCCTAACACATCCAAGAAAAATTCCTAAGAATAATGGAAATCGACCATATTTTGTGTTGGGGCTCCTACTCAAAATGGTGTGAGGTCTAATTGGGACTTCATATGGGGGAGACCCCCTTAGTTGATGGGTTTCCAACACCATCAACACATCCTATAGATTGCTCCATTCATGTGGCCCTAATACATAACCTAGTCTGTCTACTTCAAGAAAAGTGGGATGCCTAGTCTATCTCTATAGGGCGTGGTAGTTATAGCCTATTTCTTGGCTAGCTAGATGCATATGTAAGGAACCTGACAAGATGAATATATGCAAGTTGAAATAGACCAATCATGCAAACTTGGTTTTGTGGGATGATGACTAAAATGAAGACCTTGGTTGTAGAGAACATGTTAGTAACATGGCCAACATGTGAAGTGTTATGTGACACATGTCCTACTAGGTGCTATGAGACACCGTCATTGTTCCAAAAACATTGTATTAGGCATGCAATATTGTAGAGGTTTAAAAAATATATAATGTGAAGAACCCAAGAATCAACATTATCTTCAAGAAGATATACATATGAACTAGATGGTGTTTCTTACTTGGCTAATGCTCAACAATAACTTGTTTTTCTATAAGCGATGGTATTGAGAAGGCTCCCCCTTCAATAATATAAAGGAGAAAACTTAAATAATTAAACACTCGACATTTACAATGCACATTACAACATTTCATGTGACGTGGAAGGCGTGAGGTTGAATTACCTCTTTGGTTTCATAATATATCTTTATGGGGCTCAACAGAGCCAACCTCTGAGGTGGACATGGCATTGTTTGATATAAAGGTATTACCGAGCCTCCAACTACCTCTTTTATGTTATGTATATTGTTCCAAATCCCAACGAAAAAAACATTATAATATATGCATTAGCTTAAATTTTAATGCATATTAAAAGCCAAATTTTGAGGAGCATTTTGTAGAAATTCCTTGTAGATTCAAAATGCAGATTTTAATATGCCAAAACAATTGAGTTGAATCTACTCTACTCATCAGTGAAAACAATAATTGATTGATGAAATCACGAAGCAGAAAAAGTAAGAATTCAATCACACATAACACAATTATTTTCTGGGGAAAGCCAAACTAAAAACCCCTGCTATTTGTATGTTGCATTAATAAGAAAATTTGAGAAGATTACAATGCTTTACTCAAGCCCAAGAAAAATCTGCAATATCACAATCTATCTCACTGCTTCACAAAAAAGCTCTAGCCAATACTTAGACAAATCAGCTACCTGCCAAGCTCTTATTTCATTGTGCAGTTTCCTAGGGAAATAACCCATATTTAATTGGGAAATTCCTCATCCATAACTGCACAATCCATCAATAGGCCTTCCTCTGATGGCATGCATCATCGATTTAATTTAGATGATTTTACAACTTATAGTACACTATCCCTGAACTCTAATCTCAATTGTGTCTTTCTCTGATCTGACATGCATGAGTTAATTATGATTGAATCTTCTGTTTACTGGTTAAGAAGTGTTGGTTACACCCCAACATTGTAGGTTACACCCCATTACTAGATCTCCCACTAATTCCTTCATCAATTGGAACTAGTTTAACTGAATTTAACTCAGTTAAACTAAATTGAATATTCTATTTACTGGTTAAGAAGTGTTGGTTACACCCCAGTATTGTAGATTACAACCCATTACTGGATCTCCCACTAATTCCTTCATCAATTGGAACTAGTTTAATTGAATTTAACTCAGTTAAACTGAATTAAATAATTACTACTCAAAAGAACTCAACCTCGGTGCCTAAAATTTTGTAACCACTCTACATGACTCTAGATAGACTCCTAACTCAAGTTAACTGAGCCAACTAAGTCAAATTAACTTAGTTAACTATTACAAATTTCTATGATAATTATAATTACAATTTAATTCCTAATTTAATTCAAGGAAGAAATTAAATTCAGATTTTCTTGTTGCATTTTTCAACACTCCCTCTTAATAAGAAAGGGATTATTTGTTACCCCGATCCTTCCTCTGTGAAACTCGAATTTGCATCTTGACAATGCCTTTGTCAAAATATCTACAACCTGCTTCTCTATAGCAATGTATTCCAGCAACATGATTTTCTTCTGCACACAATCTCATAGATGGTGATACCAGATGTTGATATGCTTGGACCGATCATGAAAAACTAGATTCTCTGAGATTTTGATACAACTTTGATTGTCATAGTAAATCATTATAGGATCCATTTGCTGACCAAATAACCCAACAAGGATATTCCTCATCCAGATATCCTCACAAGTTGCTTGACTAGCAGCCATGTACTATGCTTCTGTTGAACTGAGTACAACTAATCTCTACTTCCTCAGTCATGTTGTACAAAGAAGCTATTGTTGACCCAATACTGACGATTCCCCCTTATGTGGTATTTCTGTTGTATGGACTCCCTACCCAATCTGCATTTGTAAAGCCTTGAAGCTTCACTCCATCTGTCTGTCTTTACCAAAGACCAAACTGAGCGGTGCCTCTGAGGTATCTCAACACATGTGTAGTTGTCTTCTAATAAATTTTGGTTGGCTTAACCATGGCTTAACTAAGTTGGTTAACTGCAAAACACATTTTCGGTCTTGTGTTCACTAAATACATAAGTGAACCCACAAGATGTCTATAAATAGTAGCCTCCACTACTTCACCTCAAGTAGCATCTTCCTTCCTCCAGTTACCTATTAGAGGAGTCTCCATGGGTTTTCTTCTCTCCATGTGGAACTTCTTTAGTATCTCGTTGGCATACTTTTCCTAAGAGACAAACAGTTCTTCATCTCCTTGTCATACTTCCATACCAAGAAAGTAATGCATGAGCCTGAGGTCCTTCATCTCTAATTCTCTTGCAAGATCCTCTTTGCAAGATTTTATCAACTTCTCATCATGTGTCAGAATCAAATCATCGACATATAATACTATAATAAAAAATTTACCTTCAACCACAATATGGTAAAGGTTCGTATATGCTTCACTTTTGGTGAAGCCCAACCTCATGAAATATTTGTCAATCCTATGTACCAAGCACGGGATGCTTGTTTTAGTCCATACAATGCTCTCTTGAGTTTGCACACATGCAACTCTCTGTTGAAGGTCTCAAGTCCTTCTGGTTACTAAATATAACCTCTTCCTCATTCATGTCATTGAGGAATGTTGTCTTTACATCCATCTGATGTATCTTCCACCCCATCTATGCTGATAGTTTTAGAATAGATATGATTGATGAGTACCTTTCTATTGGAGAAAACTTCTCATCGTAATCAATTCCTTCCATGAGAGAGAATTCTCTGACCACAAATTTAGCCTTGTGTTTCTCAACACTCCCATATGTTGGTTGCTTTACCTTGTCAAGCCATCTGGAACTCACCACTGACTTGTCTGCTAGTATTGGGACCACTTCCCAAACACTGCTTTTAATAATGGAGCCATACTCCTCAACCATGGCATCAACCCATACAAGTTGTTGTATTGCTTCCTCAAATGAGGATGGCTCAATCTCTACACTCTCACTCATCAGAGCCATGTTGCCATTATACATATCTAGTGACCTCCTCTACCCATGTTGTGATGTTAGTGCTCCCACATTCTCGTTAGCATCATGCATCAATATGTCATCCTTTCTGGTGTGTTTCCTTCCATCTCTAGAAGTCTCTGTATGAGTGGGTTCTTCCACTCTCTACTCCTCTGCATGTGGCTTCTCCACATCATCCTAAGGTTCCTCCTTTGGAGTTGAAATCTCATCATTTGCATGTAATTGAATCTCCCTATCAAGGGAACATCTCATGGCATATTCTTCATTGAACTTCACATCTCTACGAACCATTATCATCCAGTTGGATGGAAGGTACACCCGGTAGTTGTGAGGTGTATCAATGTACCCCAAAAATATTCTCAACTCAATTGTTGGCTCTAGTTTTTTCTATGCATCCTTGGTAACTGGTGAGCTCCAGTATTGTATCAATAATGCTACAACTCCTGGGGCTTCCTGTCTCTTAATTTTATCAACCCGGTAGTTCGTACAAACTTGGAAGCGACGGTGCTATATGCACAAGTACTAGCTCTTGTCGCAGCTGTCACTTGGTCAGCTGGCACAAGTCCGCTAGGGCTCAAGCCAACTTCTATAGGCTCTCAGAAGAAGCTTGCTAATTGATGGATGAAAGCTATTCTCAAAGGAAAGCTACTTTACTTGACAAAAATGGACTGAAAGCAAATCAAAGCATGTAAACCTAGGAAACCCTAATTTGACTAGTCTAACCTCTATAACGCAAAGAATGTGAATGAAACTTCTACCAATGCTGTCATTACCTCTAATAAGTGAAAATGCATGAATCTAAGCTTCTTGCATCTTAAAAGACATATTTTTGTATTTTTTCTTTAAGTGGATGGAATGATTGTGATTTTGTGCTTATTAGGGTTTGGTTGTGCAGATGGGATGGAGAAGGAAGGAAAGCGTGGGAAAGGTTGGGGAGGCTAGGAGAGGTCCCCAGGGATCCTTAGCATCCGTCCACAGAGGTTCCTCACATTCAGAAGCTCAGCAACCGAGTGAGTGGCCTCCTACAGGATGTCTGTAGGGGATCCTACAGGAAACTCAGAGGTTTCTACAGGAAGTCTACAAATTGCTACAGGATGACCTACCGTGGGTGTTTGAAGTGATGGAGGAGTGATGGAATGGTAGGGGGAGATATGTAAGGTAGGAATAAGGCTGGTGATGGCTCAGAAGTGGAGGGATAGGATGGGGAATGAGTGTAGGGAGTAGGTTGGAAGATAGAGGGCTATGTCAATGAAAGGGCTAAAGAATGAAGTTACGTGAGGAGTGGAGGAATTTGGAAGATAACAGAGCGGAGCGGTGGTCAAGGATGTGGTTGCATGCGTGATCAAGACGAAGGAGGAGGTAATGGAGCGAGGGAGAGCAGTGTAAATGAAACAAATGCTTATGACTGTCACCAAGACGAAAATGCATTCACCTAGACTACCTGTGCTATGAATTCAATGAACAGCAATCCAAAACGCGAAGAGGAATGTGCATGAAGCTGTGATGAAGGTGTGTGGTGCAGGTGTGAATTACATGGAAGAATCTAACATAACCGTGACTGTGTTGCAGCAATCATGAAGTAAAGAAATGCGTATTTTTGGTGGTTGGTTATGGACTGCACCCCAATCCCTAACAGAGATGGCAATGGGCCTTTACAACCTTTTTGCTGGAGCTCCAATGATGTATAACTATCCTCCTATTGAACTTAAGCAACTGAAACAAATGCACCATAAACTAATCCTATCTAAGCTCATGAAAAAGACTAAGTTAACAAACTGTAAATTCGAATTGCATGTGAAAGTAAACAAACTCAAAGTGCTGGAACTAAATGCAAACACATTACAACACCGAGGAGATCTATTGCTCTCAGGTTGGGCCCTAACCTGAGAGCTATAGCTCCTTGAGAAAACTCAGAACTAGATCAAAATCTGCCTTCTTTATTCATAATCTGATGTCATGCCAAACTGGCTTACAAAAGGAACAAAAACACAGAGCTGTGCTCAAGAATTACAATAGTAATGCGAAAGTTTCAACAACCTATCAAAGGCTACGGCCTCTATACTTATGCAAAAACGATCATCCAACAGGTGTCCTTGATTTTAGGAGATCGGCTGTCCAACTAAAGTTTAAACTGCTGATCCTGTAGGACAGTCATAATTGTTGTTCCTGTAGAACAGTTATAACTGTTGTTCCTGTAGAACAGCTGGCTGCTTCTAAGCTCGGTGGGGAGATGGATTGGAGCTCGGAGCTATGGTGGGAATCACGAGGAGGGTCCCAAGACTGTGGACATCCTCTCCTAAAAACCAGCAGTGCCACCTCATTGTCTCCTTGTCTCCTTTTCACGTGGTCTTTTCTCCCTTTTAATGCAAAAACCTGAAATCATAATGCATTAGTCACGTGGATAGAGTGCCTACCCTTCTTCCTACAAACAACATGAATAAACTAAGAAATGCATGCATAAGCAATAAAAGATGAATGGTTTGAGCAAGTAGAATAGGCCAAAATGAGCCCAAATTGTACCAAAATTGGGGCTCATCATCACCCCCCAGCTGAACCATTTGCTCATCCTTGAGCAACTCAGTCAAGATCCTCATCCTTCATGGCTTTCACTGCTCCCCTTACATCCCAAGCTTCTGTGGTGATGTCCTCTTTGTTGATATGAAACCCGGCTATTTTGTCCACCTTTTCCCATTGTGCATTGTCATCTTTCTCTGTACTCCCTTCAGCCAATCCTAGCAGCAATGGGGGGCTGAGTTTAAGGCCAATCCAGCTGGCCTGAAGTCTTTGCATGGATTTCTTGTAAAGGTTCACTCTTGCCAATGCTTCCCTCATCCGGGTTGGGGTATGGTATTCCCGGATCTTCAAACTATGTGCCAAGGTATGCCACCTGCGTGCACATGCCTGGGCAGCAGTTTCTCCCAATAATCCTTCCATGTCTTCAAAGTGGGCTATTGCTTGGGCCTGCTGGTCCATAAATCTCAAGGAAGCTGTGGGATCATTAGACAACTGTTGGCGGGCTGAGATGAGGGCAACCGGATCCTCTGGTTCTGCTCGAATGTACAGTGGCTCACTCACTTCTCGGTTCATGACCGATTTTTCTTCAGTTGCTCTCTGATCCTCATGATTTAGCCATGAAGCGAAGGCCATCAACTGCATATCACCCAAGGCGATATTGGGATCCCAAGAGACTTCATTAGGCAAAACCAGATTGTGGAGGTAGAATTCTGCTAGTTTGGCTTTGTCTTCTGCTGAGCTAGTATTGCATAATTCGGCAAATTGTTGTGGGTTATGGATTTGCGCAATGCCTCTTTGTGCTAATGTGTTTATCTAGAACTGCAGCCACTGATCCTTTAAGTACAACCCATAAGATTTTGCAGGATGTCTGCACTGCAGGGCTTCCATGGTCCAACTGGCCATGCAGGCCAATTGTGTTTCCTTTTGTTTCAGCTAGCCTTTCAGAGCTTGTATTTCAATTTGGCCCTGCTGTCTTGTTTCCTGTAGAAGTGTTATTGGCTCCTCAAGATGGGTGGTCGGCTCTTGTTTTCCTTGCTGCTCATTTGTGGTGTCTTTGGAGGATGTTCCTACCCCTGCCCTTAGCTCCTGTAACTGCAATTTCAACTTCTGGTTTTCTTCCTGTAGAAGCACACGTTGACAATTAGCCACATGCTTAGCCAATGCAAATTCACTCCTGACCTCCTTAAGTTGTTCTTGCAGGGGACCTATGTCCGCCACACCCTTGGACTTGGCGATTTGCATCCATGTGTGGGAACGGACCCTCTCCTCTTCCAATGCAAAAAATAGAGGTACAGTAAATTTTTGCGGTATGATCTTTCCCGCCTCCAAGAAGGTGTAGTAGGAGTTCAGATTAGGTGAAGGGCTAGGTTTAGGGATATGTTCGCTTTCTTCCTCTCCAGGAGGTGCTAGCTCACCCTCCTTTGGTGACGAGGGTCCTTCCCCTTCTCTTTGTTCGGTTTCCTGTAGTCGAGCCAAAGTATCCTGTAGGACATTTTCGGCTTCCTGTAGCCGATTTTTTTCATCCAACAGATCTAACCTTTCTTGCCATGTGTTCTTCTTTGGACTTCCCTTTTCGTAGGTAACTGTAATCTTTGAGGGGGATGTTTCTTTGGGAGAAGCAGGGGTGTCTTCGATGACAATTTGGCTGTTGGACTGCGTCTGTGGTTTCCCTATTTTTATCCTAAAACTTCTCCGGGTTTTGAGGTAGAGAGGAGGGTCCCTCTTCCTCTTTCCTCTTGGCTTAGGCGGCGTACTAAGGCCAGCTAATACAGCCGCTGCCTCCCTGGCCAGAACATCCACTTTCTGCTCCTTTGATTCTGATTTTGCATGGCTTCCTGTAGAAGCATGTTTCTACGTTTTCGGGCTTCCTGTAGAAGCCTGTTTCTGCGCTTTTGTGCTTCCTGTAGAAGCTGTTTTCGGGCTTCCTGTAGAAGCCTGCTTCTCCTTTCCTGTAGTGACAGGTGTCTTCACTTTCGCTCGCTTTGCTGCAGGGGTTTTATCTTTTTGTTTGCTTGTGAGTGCTGGAGAGGTAATTGGGCTGACATGGCCCGCCCCAACTTTGTCCCTTCTGCTCTTTGACCTTATTTCCCTCGCTGACAGGATGGGGGAGTCAGCTTTTTCTTCAGCATCTTTTTCTTCGTGCTGCTTCTCCTGCATGGTAGTCGGGGTACTTGGGCTAGTTTCCTTCTTTTCTTCGGCCACTGCTTCTTGTTCTTCACTGCTAGACGACCCTGTTTCTTCCATCAACATTTTTATGTCTCCCTCTCGTGTTAAATTCCAGAAGGATTCCCATGAGAGGGGAACCTTTTGTGAGTGGAGCGTGTCTTCCACAAGAAGCTTGATCAGCCCATGGTGTGCGACTTGATCCGGTATGCCATCTTTGAGCTTTGTAGCGCACTCAATCAAGGATTGCAACAGGAAATAAGGAATGCTTAATTTCTGCTCTACAGGAAGATTGATCCGGTGTCTTAATTCGGTGAGCAGCCTGAAGTGATATGCATACACGATGCTGTAACGACCCTCACAGGTGATATATTTCATGATTTGCAAACTGACTTCGTTCCATGGTGGCAACAGGCTTGTCCTTCTCACCCCATTTTTGTCCTCCGTGAATGCTTCTTCAGGTGGGAAGAACTCTTTCTTAGCTTGCTGGCTTAGCTTTCTTTCGTCCTTGTCCCATGGTAGACCCATAGGGAGTTCTATGATCCGACTGATATGTTCTGGGGTGAGCTTGAGGCTCAGACCTCTGAAGTTCACTGTGGCCAGTGTCTAGGATTTAGGCTTCAGAGCCTGCAAGAATTCTTCGGCTACTTCATCATCGTAGCCCTGCAGCTTATCACAAAAAGTCATCCATTCTGCTCTGGTGAAGAGCTCTACCACTGCCGGGTTTCTCCTCAATTTATCTGAATCCGTGGGTTCTCGCCTGATAAATCCACCCGGCATGATGGCACAATTTTCTTAACCGGAGGTGGTGATGGTGGCAGAGAGTTTAGTTTCGGGGACAAAGTGTAGAACAATGCGCATAACCCACAAAATTTTCAACACAGTCTAATTACTCAACAATCCTGTAGAATGACAGTATAGGCACACAGATAGCAATTTCACCACTTTCTCTATACCCAGACAGTGACTGACAATCCTACCACCTTTAATGACCATTTGCATGAGAAGTCCAGGGTTACCTCGTTACTCGGCCACCTTTTTTACGTGAGCACCCGCGTTCCTGTAGAAGACTGCGTTCCTGTAGAACTGCGTTCCTGTATAACTGTGTTCCTGTAGGAGCTGTTCCTGTAGGAGTAGTGTGCAAACTTCGGGGAGGACTGTAGTTGGCCATCGGTCGAGATGTGCTTCATCGGCGTTCTGGTAGCCGAAATCTCGGCGTATCAACGTGCAAAGGAAATCAGAAGAGCCACTCGAGTTTTGAAGTGGAGGTTGATGAATACATGCGCATAATCTAGCCGGTTAGATTTTGAATCGGCGCAGCTCGTGGTGCGGGGGGTGAGCTGTCCCCGCCGGACCGTTGGGCGACGTCACCCATCATTCGCCTGCATATTCACTCGCTGCCGCATTCATTCCCACAGATCTGTCGCCGCCCTTTTCGGTTAAACTCGTTTCTCGGTTAACGGGACTATCCTCACGTGCGTGCTGCGTATTTTCTTTGTCGTGGCTGCCACCCAATCATCCGACTATACCATAACTAGCCAACGTGGCCAGTCAACTGGCCATACGGCCGCTCAACCATTCATTTCTACGCCATGCAAACAAATCAAAGTAATACTCATGCGATTTGGTGGAAGGAAGGGTTGAGACACTTACCTGCGCGCGGCTGCACACGATTTTTCAGTTTTTGGACGACGGGGAGAGGATCTACCTGTTGCATGCGGCTTACACAGTCTCGGAGGCTCATGGTTACAGGATGCTGTCGATGGAGTGGATGCTCTGGTTGCCTGCGCCTGTGTGTTGTTTGCAGATGGCGGTGCTGTGAATGGTATCCACTCATGCAGGTTTGACTGTTACAGGATTCCCGCGGGGTGCCTTGTAACAGTCTCGCCTCCTTGGGTGCATGCTGCACGACAATGGATAGAATCTTCTGATCACGCTCCCGGAGCTTCTGATGCTCGACATGGATGTGGTATGAGCTCTCGGTGCTTGTTTTTCTTTGACAAATGGCTTTACCACGAGAACTCATTGATATGGTTTGCTGGTGTAGGGATCTTGGGTGCATGTCGACGAGGATGGTGGAGCAAGGTAACAGCGTCGTGCATGGGCCCAAAAGAGGCTTGCATGCGTCCAAACCAACCCGTAGTCATCAGATCTGTTCATGAAATGCATTCTGGGCTGTTCTGAGCTTCTACAGGAAGTTTCCTGTAGAAATACAGAGCTTCCTGTAGACAGACAGCTCTTCCTGTAGAAATTTTCACCTTCCTGTAGAAATTTGCACCTTCCTGTAGAAAATCGCACCTTCCTGTAGAAAATCTGCGTCTTCTTGTAGGAGACTCAATCTATAATGAAAGTGCACATACCTTGAAGAACATAAGCATTCTTGGAGGAGGTGCTGGTGAGGTGTTTTGGCTGCATGATAAGGACTTTTGGCCTTGAGTTGAGAGGCTTCCTCTCCTCCATAGAACACCTGCAATCTGCATGCAACTTTCACATAAGAAACTTGTTGATCTTGTATTTTTTTTTCTTTTTTTTTTTTTTGGAAGATAGCAGGGGCGCCTCAATGAGGTTTTCACCCTTACCACCTGCCTTAAGCACCTCAGAGAGGTTTTCACTCAAGGATCTTTATCTCTTTTTTCTTTTTCTTTTTTTTTTGAAAGATAGCAGGGGCGCCTCAATGAGGTTTTCACCCCTACCACCTGCCTTGGGCGCCTCAGAAAGGTTTTCACCCAAGGATCTTTATTATTTATTTATTATTATATTATTTTTTATTTTTATTTTTTAGATTCTTCAGGGTGTGCCCAAAGCAGGGGCAGAACCCTTCTCTATGACTAATACTGCCTTCTCCATAGTTTTGATGAACTCTTGTCTGGAGGGAGGCTTCCTGTAGATCTTCAATCGATGCCCGTTGACAAGCATGGGGATGGCTTCCTCATCAATGGTCCGAATAAGAACAGATCCATTGTCATGACATTTTTCCACTGAATATGGCCCGAGCCATCTAGTTCTCAGCTTCCCCTTGAAGTCTTTGTATCTGGAATCATACAACAAAGCCCAATCTCCCGGCTGAAATTGCTTGTCATGGAGATGTTGGTCATGCCACACCTTTCTCTGAAGTTGGACCACTTCTGAGTGAAGGAGGGCCTGCATGCGGTGCTCATCCAGTCCATTCAGCTGCAATAGCCTTTCTTGTTGTGCATGGCTGAGATCTAGATCCAGCTGAGCTGCCATCCTCAAAGTGTTGTATTCGAACTCAATGGATAGCAAAGCCTTCTTCCCATAGACCAGCTCATAAGGTGTGAAGCCGGTGGTGGTCTTCCAAGTGGTGTTGTAAGCCCATGTGGCTTCAACCAGGCGATCTGCCCAGTCCTTTCTGCTGCTGCTCACCACCTTGGTCAAGATCCCTTCTAATGCTCTATTGGTGACTTCCACCTGCCCATTTTCTTGAGGATGATAGGGGGTGGAAGTCCTATGCTTGATCTTGTGATGAGCTAGTAGATCTTCAACCAAGTTGGATGTGAACTGGCTCCCTTGATCGGTCACCAGCTCTCTTGGGTAGCCAAACTTGTAGAAGATGTTCTCTCTTAAGAACTCGACCACCCTTTCTTCTGTTGCTGCTTTGATTGCTTTGGTCTCTGCCCACTTTGTCAAATAGTCAGTGCACACAATGATGTAAGACCTTTGCCTTGAAGGAGGGTTGATTGGGCCCACAAAGTCCATACCCCACTTCTCAAATGGCTCAAGAGTCACTTGAGGTTGGAGAGGCATCTCATCCCTTTGGGTTGGTTTCCCCATTCTTTGGCATTGGTCACACTGACTGACATATCTCCTGACATCTTGATGAAGTGTGGGCCAATAGTAGCCTGCCTGCAGGATCTTGAAGGCAGTTCTCTTTGCTGCAAAATGTCCTCCACAAGGCCCATCATGGCAGGTGAGGAGGAGGTCAAAGACTTCCTCCTCCCTTACACAACGCCTTAAGATCTGATCGGGGCCAAGCTTGAACAGATTGCCCCCGATCCAGGTAAATGAGGCACTCTTTCTGATGATTCTTCTCTTCTCTTTTGAAGAGAGGTGCGGAGGGAACTGAGCTGAAACAAGGTAGTTTGCTATATCAGCAAACCATGGAGAGAGTACTGAGATAGCAAACAGATGCTCATCAGGCATCTGGTCATCCACCGTCCCATCTTCATCTGCAGACAAATCCAATCTAGATAAAAAATCAGCAACAACATTTTCTCTACCTGGTTTATCAACAATGGTTAAGTCAAACTGCTGCAATAAAAGTAACCATCTAATAATACGAGCATTCACATCTGGTTTATTCATTAAATATCGGATTACAGCATGGTCAGTATGTACAAATGTTTGATAGCCAGTGATGTAATGTCGGAACTTGTTCAATGCATGGACCACAGCTAAGAATTCTTTCTCGGTTACAGTGTAATTCAGCTCAGCTTTGGACCAGTTTTTGCTAACGAAGTAAATGGCATATGGAAGTTTTTGCTCAACTTGTCCTAAGGCTGCACCTATGGCTTTGTTCGAGGCATCAGTGTGGATGTGGAAAGGTAGGGCCCAGTTTGGACCTCTCAGGATTGGTGCTGACACTAACTTGTCTTTTAATTCATTCAAACTCTTCTGACAATCATCAGTCCAATTAAACTCCACATCTTTTGCCAAAAGGCCAAACAATGGTGAGGCTAACTTGCTGAAGTCCTTAATGAATCTTCGGTAATATCCTGCTAATCCCAAGAAACTCCTAACATCCCTTACCTTCTGTGGAGGTGGAACCTTCTTGATTAGAGCAATTTTGTTAGGATCCACCTGTAACCCTTGGCGAGAGATGGTATGGCCTAGCACGGTCCCTTCAGTCATTAGGAATTCACATTTTTCAGGGCTAAGGGACAAGTTCATCTCGATGCACTTGGTTAGGAATTTTCCCAAATTGGACAATGCTTCCTGGAAGTTGGCCCCATAAGGAGTAAAGTCATCCATATAGATTTCTACTGCATCATGGACCAGCTCCGAGAAGATGCTCAAGACAGCTCTCTGGAAGGTAGCAGGAGCATTGCATAGCCCAAAGGGAAGGACACGGTAGGCAAAGGTACCCTAAGGACAGGTGAAGGTGGTCTTATCTTGGTCTTCCGGGCTGATTTGAATCTGATTGTACCCGCTAAACCCATCCAGGAAAGAGAAGAACTTCTTTCCTGCCAGTCCATCCAACACTTGATCTATGAAAGGTAGGGGGAAATGGTCTTTCTTGGTAGCTTTGTTCAGCTCTCGGTAATCCACACAGATTCTCCACTTCCCATTCTTCTTGGGAACCAACACTAGAGGGGACACCCATTCACTATCTGAGATGGGGTAGATGAATCCGGCATCCAACAGTTTTTGCAATTCTTCCTTGACAATGTCCTTAAGGGCTGGATTCATTCTCCTCTGGGGTTGCCTAACCAGTTTACAGTCCTCTTTGATGTATATATGATGGGTACAGACCGAGGGATGGACTCCTTTCATCTCCTTATAGCTCCAAGCAAAAGCATCTAGGTGGCTGGCCAACAGGCTACACAGCTCCTTTTCCTGAGAAGGAGATAGGGAGGAGCTGATTTTCAATGCTCTCTCAGGGCCGAACTCCACATTCTTAACTCTGGGAGTGACAGGGTTGGTTGTACAAAGATCCACTAAGGTGCCAGCTTGGGCATCCTCCACCAATTTTTCTAAGGGTAGTGCACTGGTAGGTGGGTTTTGGATCAAGTTCTCGATCAAGTCATCCTCGGTTGGAGGGTCTCTTCTAGTGGTATCTAGGGTACACAGAGGTGCTGAGTACACCTCGTCTTCTTCTCCTTCTTCTAGCCAAAGTGGTAAATCATGCTCTAAGGAGGGTTGGGCAGGAGGGTATAGGACTAGCTGCTTGGACATGGGACCATTTTTGATGGTCATATTTCCTGCACGACAACTTATGTACGCATCTGCAGTAGCTAACCAAGGCCTTCCCAAAATGAGAGGATATCCAGTAAGCTTGGCCTTTGGTTGCAGAACCAGGAAGTCTGCAGGGTATTCCCAAGAATCAATAGAGACCAAGACATCCTCCACAATCCCTTCGGGAGTCACGGTGGAGCGATCTGCTAATTGCAGTACTGTCGAGGTCTTCCTTAAGGAACCCTGAAGATTGAGTTTAAGCATAGTATCTCTGGTCATCACACTAATGGCAGCTCCCAGATCAATCAAGGTGTGAGGTATAATGGTGCCATTGATGTGGACATCTACTACAGGACTTCTAGGATCTAGGTACTTTGGGCAGATGACTTGTCCTAGCATAAGGTCGGACAGTTGTCCTATGACATTGATAGTTGAGGCATCTTTCTTTCTCCTGCCTGGGTGTTTAAAGCACTTTTCCTTAACCAGTTTGTTGTATATGGGCACATCCTTGATGGCTTGGAGAAGTGGTATCTTCACACACAACTGCTTGAGCTCTCCCAGAAGCTCATCTTCTTCCGGGTTGGGTTGTGTGGTGGTTGCAAGTCTCTCAGGAAAGGGTGGAATAGGCTTTGGTTCACTCTCCTGATGGTCTTCCTCATCCTCTGGGGGAGGAGGTTGGCGATCTGGAAGTGTCTTTCCAGATCTAAGATTGATCTCCTGGATCTCCACAACATAGGTAGGACATGTTGTTTCCCTAGTGTATACCTGTTGAGCCTGTCTATTGTTGGGGTTCGGGTTCGGTTGAGCAGGCATTTGAGGTTGCCTTGGAGGAGCAAGAGGTAAAGGCTGAGGTTGGACTGGTGGTGGAGGAAAAATGGCAGGAGGAGTGTTGTATTGGGGCCTCCACCCCGACTGAGGTGCACTCCACTGAGGCTGTGACTGGGCGTGTGAATGATATGAATGAGAAGTAGGTTGAGCAGGGTACTGAGGTGGATAAGACCATGGAGGAGGCATGGACCAAGAAGGATGAGCAGGGGGACCCCAAGAAGGCAGGGGAGTTGATTGGTTGGGGTTATAATAAGCTTGTGGTGCCCCTTGCATTCCCTGCTGATAAGGTCTAGATCCTTGTGGCCTCCTTTGGTTGATGAAGTAGAGAGGTTCAGTGGGGGCTTCGGTCCCTTGGTACATGGCTTTAAACCTAGGTAAGGTTGGACACTGATTTGTTGGATGGTCCTCCTCACAAACAAAACACACTTCAACCGAGTGCAATGGGCATTCGTTCTTAGGGTGTCTTCTGGTGCACCTAGGGCAGAAGACAGCCAAGGCTCTCTCAGCTTCTTCCTTCTTCTGCTGGATCCTGAATGTGTCCAGCTGCATGGCAATGGTCTATCTCACCTCACTCTTAAGATCTTCTAGTTGGTTTGTAAACTCATGTTTGGAGAAAGGGACACCAGTGGAGAGGAGATTTCCTCTACCTCGTTTCCTAGCTGCCCTGGAATGATTTCTAAACACAGTCTTGATGTCCTCATAAGGCAGTTGGTAAATGTCCCCCCCAGCTAACATGTGAAGGGTGTCTAAGAGATCTTCAGGGACTCCTCGGAGTAGAACCAACTTGAGGGATTCAGGGTCAAGTGTGCACCTGGCCCGCTTATAGCTAAGTTGGAACCTCTCCTCATAATCCTCTAAGGACTCATCATTTCCCATGGTCATCCGAAAGATTTCTCCCTTGGTTTCCTTAGACCTACAGTAATCCCTATACTTGGTATTGAAGGCTTGCTGCATCTGAGCCCAAGTAGTGATACTATTCCCAGGTAATCCCATGAACCAGCGTAATGCTGCATCCTTAAGAGTTGAAGGGAAAAGCTTCAGCTTTTGCTCATCTTCGGTATAGTCATAAGTTCTACAAAGGACAGCAAACTCAAACAAGAAGGTATCAGGATCCTCAGTGGTCAGTCCATGGAAGTGAGGCAAGGCGGAGGGGCTAATGTTCTTCATTTTCATCTCTCCATTGGTCTCTCGGATGGGGAATGCACCTTCTATTCTCTCATCCTCTCTTCTATTATCAGCCATGGCTTCAGATGGAGTGGTTTCTAACTCTTCTTCTTCTATAGGGTCTTGGTATATCTCAGGTTGTTCACCTATAGGTTCCTCTGGGTCACTGTCACCAAAGAAGAGAGAAGGGTGACTTAGAGATGTGGTGGGGGTGTTGGGTAGGAATTTGCCTGATTTATCTCGGTTCCTACGAGGCATGAAATGGAAAGGACTTTTCTTTTTTGATTGCTTTTGCTTTTTTTCTTTGGTACCTGCAAAACTGAAACAGAGTGATCTACAACTAACTATCTTGCTCAAATGCAATTGCGGAATTGGAAAGCTAATCTATGAAAGCAGGAAATGCTAATCTATGAAAGCAGGAAATGCTAATCTATGAAAGCAGGAAATGCTAATCTATGAAAGCAGGAAATACTAATCTATGAAAGCAGGAAATGCTAATCTGTTTTTGCAGAATGGAAATGAAATAAACTACTGAGCAGAAGTAAGAGTACGAAAGTAGAAGAAAAGCAACAATTACTAATACTCTGACGCTTCCCCGGAAACGGCGCCAAAAAGATGGTGAGCTCCAGTATTGTAGCAATAATGCTACAACTCCTGGGGCTTCCTGTCTCTTAATTTTATCAACCCGGTAGTTCGTACAAACTTGGAAGCGACGGTGCTATATGCACAAGTACTAGCTCTTGTCGCAGCTGTCACTTGGTCAGCTGGCACAAGTCCGCTAGGGCTCAAGCCAACTTCTATAGGCTCTCAGAAGAAGCTTGCTAATTGATGGACGAAAGCTATTCTCAAAGGAAAGCTACTTTACTTGACAAAAATGGACTGAAAGCAAATCAAAGCATGTAAACCTAGGAAACCCTAATTTGACTAGTCTAACCTCTATAACTCAAAGAATGTGAATGAAACTTCTACCAATGCTGTCATTACCTCTAATAAGTGAAAATGCATGAATCTAAGCTGCTTGCATCTTAAAAGACATATTTTTGTATTTTTTCTTTAAGTGGATGGAATGATTGTGATTTTGTGCTTATTAGGGTTTGGTTGTGCAGATGGGATGGAGAAGGAAGGAAAGCGTGGGAAAGGTTGGGGAGGCTAGGAGAGGTCCCCAGGGATCCTTAGCATCTGTCCACAGAGGTTCCTCACGTTCAGAAGCTCAGCAACCGAGTGAGTGGCCTCCTACAGGATGTCTGCAGGGGATCCTACAGGAAACTCAGAGGTTTCTACAGGAAGTCTACAAATTGCTACAGGATGACCTACCGTGGGTGTTTGAAGTGATGGAGGAGTGATGGAATGGTAGGGGGAGATATGTAAGGTAGGAATAAGGCTGGTGATGGCTCAGAAGTGGAGGGATAGGATGGGGAATGAGTGTAGGGAGTAGGTTGGAAGATAGAGGGCTATGTCAATGAAAGGGCTAAAGAATGAAGTTACGTGAGGAGTGGAGGAATTTGGAAGATAACAGAGTGGAGAAGTGGTCAAGGATGTGGTTTCATGCGTGATCAAGACGAAGGAGGAGGTAATGGAGCGAGGGAGAGCAGTGTAAATGAAACAAATGCTTATGACTGTCACCAAGACGAAAATGCATTCACCTAGACTACCTGTGCTATGAATTCAATGAACAACAATCCAAAACGCGAAGAGGAATGTGCATGAAGCTGTGATGAAGGTGTGTGGTGCAGGTGTGAATTACATGGAAGCATCTAACATAACCGTGACTGTGTTGCAGCAATCATGAAGTAAAGAAATGCGTATTTTTGGTGGTTGGTTATGGACTGCACCCCAATCCCTAACAGAGATGGCAGTGGGCCTTTACAACCTTTTTGCTGGAGCTCCAATGATGTATAACTATCCTCCTATTGAACTTAAGCAACTGAAACAAATGCACCATAAACTAATCCTATCTAAGCTCATGAAAAAGACTAAGTTAACAAACTGTAAATTCGAATTGCATGTGAAAGTAAACACACTCAAAGTGCTGGAACTAAATGCAAACACATTACAACACCGAGGAGATCTATTGCTCTCAGGTTGGTCCCTAACCTGAGAGCTATAGCTCCTTGAGAAAACTCAGAACTAGATCAAAATCTGCCTTCTTTATTCATAATCTGATGTCATGCCAAACTGGCTTACAAAAGGAACAAAAACACAGAGCTGTGCTCAAGAATTACAATAGTAATGTGAAAGTTTCAACAACCTATCAAAGGCTACGGCCTCTATACTTATGCAAAAACGATCATCCAACAGGTGTCCTTGATTTTAGGAGCTCGGCTGTCCAACTGAAGTTTAAATTGTTGATCCTGTAGGACAGTCATAATTGCTGTTCCTGTAGAACAGTTATAACTGCTGTTCCTGTAGAACAGCTGGCTGCTTCTAAGCTCAGTGGGGAGATGGATTGGAGCTCGGAGCTATGGTGGGAATCACGAGGAGGGTCCCAAGACTGTGAACATCCTCTCCTAAAAACCAGCAGTGCCACCTCATTGTCTCCTTGTCTCCTTTTCACGTGGTTTTTTTCTCCCTTTTAATGCAAAAACCTGAAATCATAATGCATTAGTCATGTGGATAGAGTGCCTACCCTTCTTCCTACAAACAACATGAATAAACTAAGAAATGCATGCATAAGCAATAAAAGATGAATGGTTTGAGCAAGTAGAATAGGCCAAAATGAGCCCAAATTGTACCAAAATTGGGGCTCATCAGTAACATGACAGTAGAGTGATGAACCAAAGGTCCTGAAGTGTGCCACATCTGGTTTCTTACCTGAAAAATATTCTTCTAGTGTACTCATCCCGAGAATTCAATGAGGGCATATCTTCTATAAATAAATAGGTGTGTTGCATGCTTCAACCCACAAGTGCAATGGTAGGCCCTGATCACATAACATTTCTCATGTCGCTCCCACAATACTTTTGTTCTTCCTTTCAACTACCCGATTCTGTTGTGGGTTATGAGGTGCTATTAACTCCCGTTGAATGCCTTCTAATGCACAAAATTTCTTGAATTCATTCAACACATATTCTTCATCATTATCACTTCTGATATATTTAACCTTCCTACCAGTATATTTCTCAACAAGTTCTTTAAATTCATAAAATTTAGTGAACGTCTGATCTTTCTTCTGCATGAAGAAAATATAGCACTTATGGGAAAAATCATCAACAAATATTACATAATACCTTTGCTTGGTCGTGGAGGCTATCAAGAAAGGTCCACACACATCTGAGTGAACTCGATCAAGGATCGCTTATGCTCGATTGTCTTTATCATGAAAGGAAGCTTTGGTTTACTTCCCCAATGTACACACTTTGCATCTATCTCTCTACTCTAGTTTACCCTTGGGAAGTCCTGTATAAATTTGTTGAAAGATCTTCAAGGCTCCATGGTGAAAGTGACCCAATATTCTATACCACAACTCATCAATGTATGAGTTATGCACCTTCTCTACTTTATTGTTCAATGCAGTGTAGTCTTCTACATCCAATTTGTAGAGGTTCTTCACCTGGACCCTGATCCTCTTCACCTATCTTGAGGCTATGTGACAAAGGAAATCCTTTACCTTGCTAAATATCACATCGTAGCCATGGTCCTCCAACATGGAAACTGAAACTAAATTCTTCTTCAAACCTGGAACATACATGAAATATTTTAATGTGAGAGGAGAACCATACTCCCACTGAAAGGTAACAGTACTGATGTTGGTCACACTATACCTCCCATCATATTCCATATCGATGTTCCTCTTGAGATCCTTCTCCTCCAAGTCACTGAAGAAACCTTTGTTTCCAGTCATATGGAATGAGGCTCCACTATCTAAGTACCACACACTACCCATCACCGATGTCACCATGCAAGCAATGAGGATGAAATCCAGTTCGAATTGTGAAGCAAGAGCTTCACCTACACCTCCACTTTAGGTATTCTTACCAACCTTCTTGTGTGTACACTTTGTGGCATAGTGTCCCCGCTCGTAATAGTGGAAGCATTTAATCTTTGACATTTCCTTCTTATTGTCATCCTAACTAGAATCTGATTTGGAATGGGATGAATTCTCCTTCCCTTTCTTCGCCTTTATAGCTAAGGCACAGTTCTCCTCATCATCATGCTTGGATGAGGATCCACATATGGTGTTCCATTGGATCTCTTCTTATACCAACTCTGACCACAATCACTCCCACTCTGGTAGCTTCTCCCTCCCATTAACTGAGTCCTAGTAGTTGTGCCAGCTCTTGGGAAGTCCTAGAAGTGCTAGAAACACTAGATCGTCTTCAGCAATTGTAACACTGACACTTCCAAGCTCATCTCAACCTTGGGTGAACTTGGTCAAGCACTTCGATATTGTATCGCCCTTCTCCATCTTGATATTTCTTAACTTGTCCTTTAGTGCCAACTTCATGTGATCATTGTTGTTTTGAAATAGGTTCGTCAAGGCCTTCCACAATGAAAATGGAGTTTCCTTACCACGTAGGTTCCAGATAATATGATCTCGAACTCCTTCTAGGATAAACCTTATCGCCTTTTCCACACACTTTCTCCACTCTGCCAGATCTTGAGCATCAGTTGTTGGAGGCTTATGAATATCATTGTCTATGAATTCCTTAATCTCGTTGCCTTCCAACACTTCCTTCATCTTGTCCTTCCAAGAAATATAGTTCGAAATTCCCTCCCAGCATATTCGAACCTTAATCCGTAGAATGACATTCTGTTGGCTCTGAAGTATGATGCTGTAAAGTCGATTTTTTCCTGCAAAATACAAACTCATATTCTCCTCTTTTATAGTGATTTCAGCTTCGATACCATGTAGAAATTCCTTGTAGATTCAAACAGCATAATGTAATATTCTAAAACAATTGACTTGAATCTACTCTACTTATCAACGGAAACAATAATTTATCGATGAAATCACAAAGCAGAAAAAATAAGAATTCAATCACACATAACAAAATAATTTTCTGAGGAAATCCACAACTAAAACCCCCTTCTATCTGTATATTGGATTAATCATAAAATTTGAGAAGATTACAATGCTTTTCTCATGCCTAAGAAAACTCTGCACTATCACAATCTATCTCACTACTTCACAAACAAGCTCCAACCAATACTTAGCCAAATCACCTTCCTACCAAGCTCCTATTTCCTTGCGCAGTTTCCTAGGGAATTAGCCCATATTTAATTGGGAAATTCCTCATCCATAACTACACAATCCATCAATAGGCCTTCCTCTGATGGCATGCACCATCGGTTTAATTTATATGATTTTACAATTGATAGTACATTGAATCTGAACTCTAATATCAACTCGGTCTTTCTCTGTTCTGACATGCATGAGTTAATTATGAGTGAATATTTAGTTTACTAGTTGAGAAGTGCTAGTTACACCCCACTCTACAAGTTACACCCAACTACTAGATCTCCCACTAATTCCTCCATTAGTTGGAACTATTTTAGCTGAATTTAACTCAATTAAACTAAATTAAATAATTACAAATCAAAATAATCATCCTAGGCCCCTAAAATTTAGGAACCACTCTACATGACTCTAGATAGAATCCCAACTAGAATTCACTGATCCAACTATGTCAAATCAACTTAGTTAACTATTACAAGTTTCTATGAGAATTATAATTACAATTTAATTCCTAATTTAATTTAAGGACAACATTAAATTAGGATTTTCTTGTTGCATTTTTCAACACATTTGAATACATTAACATTGTTAATGAGATGTTAGTTACAATAGAATGATGTTGAGGTTATAGAATCTAGTTTTTTCCTCACACTTGACAACCTTACCAATTTGTATAAACAAAACACTTATAGGTACAATTGTGCAATAATCTCCTAATCAAGTGCATCCCATCCACAATAATAATAATAATAATAATAATAATAATAATATTAATACCTCCTTTTCTTACTTACACAGTAGATTCTCCTTTCTTCTCCTTTATGTGATCTTAAGTTTAAGTCATGATGACTTACATGATGGATGGTTGTTAATTTTTTACTATAAAGTTAAGCGCAAACATCACTCAAGATCAAAGAGTGTTCTTAAATATCAAGGCGATTATGTAGGTGTATATTGAAATTCCAATGGCAAATATGAAGCTATTAAGATTTGGCTTTGTTATACATTTTAAAGAGAAAATGTTCTTTGAAAATGGAGACATGGTAGTGTGAATGGTTTCATAGTGGTTAATAGTCAACACAAAATTCCCAAAAAAATACTCCTCCTTAGTCTTAGCCTCATAATTTAGTGATGAATTGGAGTAGTAAAATAATCTGGCTCTTTTATTTAGATTCATAAGCATCCTAAAATATTATGGCTCATGTTTGTCATAGGTCAGATATAACATGATTACACAATGACTATATGATTAAAGTATACTACTCTATCTCTAGAATATCCCCATCCAAACTTATCTTTGAAAACTTAGATAACTAATACGCTAAAAAAAATATCAAATAAGAGAGGTTCTATCAAAAACCATTCATTTACATATCATTCAAAAGGTATTTAAAACAAGAAAGGCCATATTTCAAATCATTCATTTATCTATCATTCATGTTTCTAAAATTATCCATTAATTCTCAACTTCCAAAAAATTTGTGTACTTATCATTCAAATTTCTACTAAAACATCAACTCTCAATTTCCAATCTTATGTAGTATAAAATTGCAATTTTTAAATATTAAAAATTATAAGCTAATTGTATTTATTTTTGCAATGTTAATATTGTAATGAATACATTTGAATTCATATTTTATTTAATTAACAATCATATTTTTAAAGCCCGCATAAATGCACGAATCTAGGTCAAAGTACCATTAAGTCCCCTTTTCTTTCCACCTGCATCACTCATCCAAAAAACTTACATGAAAAAGGTAATAATCCCTAAATATTTAAAAAAACCATTCTTTATGCTAAGTGTCAAGGATCTCGAATATTTCAAAAAAAATATAGTTCTCATAATTTATTAGATATGAAATAATGAAATATATCACAGTGAGAGGTGACTCGTAATGAAAAGTACCTTCAACTTAATCCATATAGATAGGTGTTGGCGAGGGAGAAGTGTGGGAAGTATGAATAGTAGGGCATATTATGTAGTAGGCAGTAACCTTATTTACCAAGCATAACAAAAAGATGCAGTAAAGGAAATCAAATTGGAAAGACTAACCTTTCTTTACTTGAATGCAATTTCTCCACTTTTCAATAAAAGCAATCATCTTTCCTTCTTAACTACCTTCTTATTTCCATAGGTTCCAAGTCTCCTTCTTACCTACCTTCTTATTCCTCAGGTTACAAGTCAATGGCTTTAACAAGTTTTATTTTTTTTACTTTTCTCTTCTATTTGGTAGCAACTTGTTGCCCCTTGCAGTCATCTTTCTTTTTAATTAAAATTTTCTCGTATCTATTGTGTTTGTCAATTTGGTCATGATGTAGTAGGTGAAAACAACTTGGAGGTAATCTCAAGTAATTGTTTTGTTTGTTCAATTGATTCATATTCTTATGTGTTGCAACAATTATGTTTATATTCTGAATACATCCACATTTTTAATAGCAACTTGAGAGACTCATACCAATTGGAAAATTGGTATTTCATAGTTTGGAAAACTGGCATTTAATTCTTTCTAGAGCCATTTTGAAGCATAAAAAAAAACTGGGGTTACAACATCTAGAGTTTGCATGCACACCCTTGTTGTTGTTCTCACTTTGAGAACTTCCCAATGGTATGATAATCACCTCAAACTAAACTCATATGCAAAAGTTATGTCTCCCACAAGTTGATCTACCTTGTTGACTACCATGGTATAAGTGGAAGCCTTGTTGTCCTTCATTACTCACACATGTGGAACTAACCATGTGTGGGATTTCAAGAATATTCTAGAAGGTTCAAAGTCTTATCACTAATAGAGGGTTAAGGATGTAAAAGCCCTAACCTTAGATGACTATCGAGCTATCTTAAATATTGAGACACAAGGAGGAGAATGAGTTCCATTCTTTATCATTGTACCTATTCCATGGTTAATAAAATCATCTAGGAGTGAACAATTTAAACTTTGAAACAGGAACTGATACGATTACTCTTTTTTTGCTAAAGCAAGAGACTTTCCTTCTATTTCAATAACCCAAAAGTAAAGTTACAATAAGTACAAAAGGCCTGAATATCTCAAGGCCTGCAAAGCCAACGAGATCGTACTATCAAGGATGTGACCCACTAAACAAACTAAAGGACAAGCTAACCGATCAAATTGTCCCTGTGATTACAAGTTGACCCAAGGTCAAATTCTGCCATACCTCCCCTCATTAACTCACAAATATTAAACAAACTCGCGTCCCCCCAAACTAGCCCGAACAGATCTAACCGTCGATTTCCCCCACCAAAAAGGACGACGCGGAGAGATATCGGAGAGCCGAGATGCAAGGTTTTTAAGGCACGATGAAGGGTGGTAAGGCGACCCCCACCCCTGCCACATGTTGAGAGCTGAGTGGAATCGCTCTCAACGAGCCAAAACCACTTACCATTTGAGAGCCTTGGGATCATAAGAAAACCGCTTAACACCTGGTTTTTCAAACCGAAAGAAAAGTGCCGTGGAATTTCCTTTGTGGGAGCGATCCAACCTATCGAACTATTGAAACTAACCATGGCGCTTGTCGCCGAGACATTCTGTAACCGTGAATGAAACCTTGTGTCGCCATTCAAAAAATGAAGGAGATAAGTTCCCTTGCCCCAAAGGAAGTTATCTCCATGCAGAGAAAGCCCTTTTTCAAAGAGCCGACCACCGAAATGAGTGAGCATAGGCATCAAGAGCTTTAATCATAGCCTGCCCCTCAAGCCCAATAATCGAAAATTTCCTTGTCCTCTACGGCTTGAGCATCGCAAAGAGATTTTAGCCTGCTTAGAGGCTTCTCCTGCCAATTCATTTCAATTCTGCAATCTGGATTAGTCACTCCTTGGTTGGCCAGTAGATCTGCAAGTTTATTGGCCTTCCTCTGAGCATGATTGAAGCTAACCATTCGCAGACTCTGGAGATGTTTTTGGATTCTCTGGTACACTTGTATAAGTCTCCAATGTTTTGAGACCCTTTCAGGCACTGTTCCATAGCTGATTTTCTTAACCGCATTTATAGAAATATCAGAGTCTTCTTCGATGAGAACATTTGAGCTGTGATTGAGTTAAAGAAGCTCTAGACATTGTTCCAAAGCCATTAATTCATCCATGTTGTTGGTGGATTTGCCTAAATGACAGTGGAAGATGAAAATTATTTTTCCTTCTTCATCTATTAACACACCTCCATAACCTGCAGTCCCCAGGTTGTTTTTTGAAGCCCCATCAATGTTGCATTTCGGAATAACCTTGTGGTGGAGGATGCTAGAACTCCTTTTCCCTTTCCAACACTCTTTCTTTTTTGTTAAGACCCTTGAGGATGATCTCATGCATTCCCAGCTGCTTGAGAGTTCTCAATTCAAGCACAGTGGGAGGAATCGAGGGATAAATGTGCACAGTGGTGGAAACTGTTTCCTTAATCTGCTTTAAGATCAATTCCATCAGGAAAAGAGGAGAAGTTTTTCCATCCTTGAAAATTCTCTTATTCATTTCCTTCCAAACATTCTAGATAATGAAGCTTGGTGTCAAGGTCCAAGCTAAATTAAGGAGCTCATAGTCTAAAAAGTTTTTCCTCCATTTTTTCAGGGTGTTAATAATGCTTCCTTTATCTCTGTCAATCTATTGAAAAATGATGTTGAAATAATCCCATAACCAAGTGGTATAGGTGCAGTTGTTGAGAATATGCTCCATGGTCTCCTCTTGAGCCTCACATAATTGGCATCTATAAGGCCCCATGAACCCCCTCTTCTGAATGTTCTCCCAAGTTAATATTTTCTTGTGATGAACTAACCACATAAACAGTTTGATCTTCATCCATCCTTGGTGGCTCCAAAGTTTTTGCCAGGATTTAGCCAAAATGCAGGGATCGAGGTTAAGGGTAATTCTTTTTGCTTCTTTGATATTAAAGATGCCTTCTTTGTTTTGGCCCCATCTTAACTGATCCTACCCATCTATAACCAAGATCTTCCTCTGTTCTAATATTTTCATGTGTTCTTCTATTTTTGTTGTTATGGGGCCGTTCCCTCTACATTCTATTTTCTTCCAGCTTCTCCATTTCTCAATGTCATGAGGAAGATTCCAAAAATCCCTAACATTTATAATTCCTTGGAAATCAATTTCCTGCTTGATTCTCATAAAGTCCTCCCTTAACAACATTGGTTCTTGTTGCCATTTATCTTCCCAGAAGAAAGCTTGTTCTCCTGCTTTGATTTCCAAAAAGCTGTTGTTTTGTACTAGGCTCCTGTTATCCCAGGCTTTATTCCAGATGTGAGAGCCTTTTAAGTTCCCTGACTTCTAATAAGATCACTCGTTTGCCAGGAGCTTGCATATTTTTCTTTCCAGGTTTTAGCCCAATGTGCCCCTGGTTCTTTAACCCATCTCCACCAGAGTTTGGCTCCTAAAACATTACTTAGAATCTCCTAATCATCTAAGCCTAGGCCTCCATGACTTTTGGGTTTATAGATTTTATCCCAAGAAACCAGGGCCCATTTCTTTCTGGTTTCCTCCTTGCCCCAGAGAAAGTCTCTCTAAATGTTCCTGAATCGCTGTAAGACCCCTTTGGGAGTTGGCAGGGCTGATAAAAAGAAAATAAGGATAGATTGAAGAACTGCCTTCATCAAAATCAATCTACCAGCAAGGTTCAATGCTCTAAAAGTCCATCTTTTGATCTTGTCTAGCATCTTGTTGAGCACCGGTTCCCATATACTTTTGTGCATTGGTTTATCCATGAGGGGGATTCCCAAATACTTTGAAGGGAGGACCTCCCTTAAGAAGCCCAGAATTCTGGAGATGTTCCTTTGAATGGCAATGTTAGTGTTAAAGAAAAAAAAAAATTGATTTGGAGAGATTGACTTCCATACCTGAGGCCGAGGCAAAGTCATTTAAGATTTTTTTGTATGATGTAGCTTCCTTGACTGTGGGGATACCCTGCAGCATGGTGTCATCCACAAATTGTTGATGAGTCAAGGCTTAGCCGTTCTCCATTAATTGTAGGCCCTTGATCTTTCCTAAGACTTTGGCATTTTTAATGGTTCGGCCCAATCCTTCCATCGTGAGGATAAAAATAAAGGGAGAGAGTGGGTCTCCCTGCCTGAGGCCTCTGGAAGGAGTGAAGATCTCCGAGGGCGAGCCATTCACAAAAATTGAAAAACTGGTTGAAGTAACCAAATCTGTTGGCATTTTGGCACAGGTGTGGCGCTTTGATACAGGTGTTGTCCTTGATGGCAACTCTCTTTGATGACAGATCTCCGTTCAGACTACAGAATAAAGAGAAATCTAATATACGCCGGTTTATCAAGTCCAAGTTGCATATACACGCAGTCTATATGCATACTAAGTCGCGTATACGCAGGTTATATATATACGGAGGCGCGTATGCACGCAGATATATGAACAGAAAAGGGCGTATATGTCGGGAAGCTTCCCTTTGGTCCATGGTAGTTAGTCCTCGGTACTTGAGCCTATGTATTTGGACCAAAGTATCTCGACAGACGTGTTGATCCCTAGTTTCTAAGTTGATGGTATTGGATTTCTATGGTTTGGCCCTTGGTATTGAGCAAGGCCTAAGGCTATATAAGGAGGAGAAGATCATTAGGCATATCATCTTTGAAAAGGCTTGAATATCTGAAAAAGAAAGAGATCTGGTATGCAGGTTCTGGGTTGCTTGATCTAAGCTAAGGAGAAATCACCTCGGTTGATGGAAGACTAGATCTAAGGATAGATCGGAATCTAATGATTTGAAATGCACTATTATGATATGGTTGATTATGCGTATTTCTAGATCTGCATACTGACGCAATGCTATGTTCTGGGTCTAACTGATGTCTGGTACAGCTGCAAGTTGAGAGAATTTATTTTTAGATCTGTACGCAGGTTGGCTTCGGTAAAATCGCGTGTATACGCGGGTTGCTCTCATTGAAGTAGCGTATATATTTTGGAGCTTGTTTTTTTTGAGTTACAGTTGGGTCTGACTGTTATTGCAGAGTTCTGTAGTCTGCTCTGTGTTCTGGTAACTGCTGTTTGATAGGGTTTCAGTGATTCAGTGATTGATGATGCTATTGGATGTTTTGTGCTTCAATGATTTGTTGTGAAAGTTGAATGAATTGTGGTCTTCAGTTTTGTAACGTTGTGCTTTAGGAATATCCAGTCTGAAAATGTATGAAAGGTGGTACCTGAAAGAAAGAAGATTGTAGGCCAGCACCTACGTACTAGTATCTTGGCTAGTACAAGAGCAAAGGGGGTTGGAGCTCCCTTCCAAGGAAGTTTGGAGAACGAGAGAAGGTTGAAGCCTTCTGCAGGTTGTAGCCTGCGTACTGGTATAAGGCTGCACCAGTACAAAATGATTGTAAACTGAAGTTTCATATTAAAGAAAGATAGAGACGACTTGCAGCAGGTGGTTTTCACCCACATTGGGTTTCCACCTTATATCATGGTGTTCATGTGTGTGGTTTTTGTGTGATCTGTTCTGCTGCATCTGTTTACTCTTAATATGATGAATAATGTCCTTATGCACTTAACTGAAGATAAACTGACTGAATTATAAGATTTCTGGTTATACACTGTTTTCCTTAGACACAGTTGCGTGTACACGCTGGTTCACTTAACAAAAGTAGCGTATATGTTTCTGAACATTGAAAAAGTTTTATAGTTCTGATAATACTGATTCACCCCCCCTCTCAGTATTATTTCCAACAATTGGTATCAGAGCAGGTCCTTCAAAGAAGCTTGACCGCTTGAAGGTAAATCGATCATCATGAGCAACTACGAGAAAGAAGCATCAATCAGGCCACCGGTTTTTGATGGGACAAACTTCAATTATTGGAAGGTAAGAGTTACTGCATATCTTCAATCTCTTGGTACAGAAGTTTGGAACATCGTAGAAACAGGCTACACTTTTCCTTCAGCTACTCCTACAGATCCAGCCGAGAAAAAGAAATATGAAACAAATGTGAAAGCAGTCAATACTCTATTGGGATGCATCTCTCAATCAGAATTCATGAAGGTAATGCACTATAAATCTGCAAAAGAAATATGGGACAAAATGGTCACGAGCTATGAAGGAGACGATCAGGTAAAGCGTGCTAAACTTCAAACTCTCAGGATTAAGTGTGAGACTCTTAAAATGTATAATGATGAAAGTGTGGCTAATTACTTCCTTAGGGTAGATGAGATTGTCAATTGCATGCAAAACTTGGGTGAAGAAATAAAAGAAGCTATTGTGGTTGAAAATATTCTAAGATCTTTGTCCCCCAAGTTTGAATCTAAAGTATCTGCCATAGAAGAAAAGGAAAATTTCCAAATTCTTACTATGTCTCAACTTCACGGAATTCTAACCGCTTATGAAATGAGAAAGGGAGGTCCATCAGACAGAAGAGAAGCTGCCTTCAAGGCTTCAGGCAAAGAAGATTATTATGAAGCAAGTCACCTGCCAGAAGATGAAGAAGAGGAATCAAATTTCGTCAGAAATCTTCAAAGGGGTTCTGGAAGGTTCAGAGGTAAGTTACCTTTTAAATGCTTTGCTTGTGGAAGAGTAGGTCATTATGCTGCCAAATGTCCTCACAAAGATAAGAATGACAAGGGAAAGGAACCTATTAAATGGAACAAGAAACAATATGAAAAGAAGAAAAGCTACTACACTCATGAAGATAGTGATGGATTTTCAAATAGTGATGAAGATGAACAAGGTAATAGATATAAACTTTTAATGGCTTTTGAAGATGATGACTACATGGATGCTATAGATGTAGAAGGCTTTTATGACGAAATGAAAGATCTCAAAGTTTGTTTAGAAGAGAAGAGTGCTATTATTGATTCTCTACAATGTCAACTAGCTGAAAAGGAAAAACATCTTGAAAAATTGGAATGTGAGATTGTTTGTCTTAGAAAGGAGATTGAGAAAACCAAAGCAATTAATCTTAAGTTTGTTAAAGGATCTGAAACCTTGGATGAGATTATCAATGTGCAGCGATCTCCTCTGATCAAGACAGGTCTTGGATATAATGGAGAAACATCTCAAGCCTCTACCTCTTAAAGTTATCTTGATGCAGCAAGGAGAAGCGAGCAAAGGCCAAATAAAAGTCATCAGGTGAATCAGAGACAGTTTACCTCAATAACAAATAAAGACCATCAAGAAATTCGGGGACAAACTGCCTTAAACAGAAGCTACAATCAGCCACAGGTAAAATCTTCCCAATTTGCTCCAAGAATGAATAGAAGCTACAACCGGTTGGATGATAGATCTGATTATCGCAGAAGTTTCTTTAATGGCCAATGCTTTTCTTGCCATAACTTCGGTCACAAAGCAGCTCAATGTGTTGCCTACAAAACGATCATGACTAGAGAAGCTCAAAAGCAAGGGAGAATGACTGAAACCATGAAAAGGACTTATAACAACTTTTCGGTTCTTGAAAATGAAGTTGAATGCTCTATTTGTAATAACTTTGGTCATGAAGACTCTGAATGCAGGAGCAGGTTCCGGAAGACAACTCAGAAGGAACAAACCTCAAATGTTAGAACATGGAGAATAAAAGAATCACAACCAGAAAGATGTGGGATAGCCTTTTATGCAGAAGGTCAAGAAAGTCTATGGTACATTGACAGCGGATGTTCGAAGCATATGACAGGGGACAAAGAAAAGCTTGAGTCATATACCACATTAGAAAAGGGGAAGAAAGTTTCTTTCAGGAACGATATCTCTGCAGCCATAAAAGGAAAAGGTGTTGCTCCGTTGAAAGAGGAGGTCAAAGCAGGAAATGTTTTGTATGTTGATGGATTGAAGCATAATCTTCTCAGTGTTAGTCAGATGTGCGATCAAGGAACTGAGGTAATATTTAGATCAAATGGATGTTGTGTTCGCGATCTTGATACAGGTAAAACAGTGATCAAAGGAAGAAGGACTCCAAATAATCTATATATCTTTGAGGAAAGACAACAATGCTACTTAAGCAAGGATGATGAACATTGGCTATGGCATCGGAGGTTGGGGCATCTAAGCTTTTCACAAATAAGGAAAGCATGCAAATATCAGGCAGTTCGTGGTCTTCCAGATATCAAAATTCCAGACAATACCATATGCAAATCTTGTCAATTTGGAAAGCAAACCAGAACTAACTTTCCAGAGAAGGAAGGATCAGCTAGCAAGCCTCTCGAGCTAGTCCATACAGATGTATGTGGTCCATTTAGGAAGAGGACACCTCGAGGAGAAGAATATCTTATATTATTCATTGATGATTTCTCCAGATTTGTTTGGTTAGGGCTCATGAAGCACAAAGATGAAGCATTCGAAAAATTCAAATCCTTCAAAGCCTTGGTTGAAAATGAATCAGGACACAAAATTAAGTGCCTCAGATCTGACAGAGGTGGGGAGTTTACCTCAAACGAATTTTTCGATTTCTGTGAAGAACATGGGATAAGAAGAGAATTCTCTACAGCTAGAACTCCTCAGCAAAATGGGGTTGTGGAAAGAATGAACAGAACAATCCAACAAATGGCTCGTGCTATGCTTGATGAATCAGGTACTCCCGCAACCTTCTGGGGTGAAGCTGCACATGCTGCGGTTATTATTCTTAACAAAACAAATGCCCGAGTAAACAACACTCAAACACCTCATGAGCTCTGGAGTGGTGAGACTCCTTCGGTGAAGCACTTCAAAATCTTTGGGAGCAAATGTTATATTAAAAATACTGATGAGCAACTTGGCAAACTTGAACCAAGAGCAGATGAGGGCATTCTTCTTGGTTATTCTCCACATAGCAAAGCATACAAGTGCTACAATAAAAGACTTGGCAAAATTGTTGACAGCATTGATGTAGTGGTTGATGAGAAGGGATATATTCCTAGGCAAGTTCATCATGAAGACATTGAAGAAGATGAAGGCTACCCTCAAAGACGGAATGATGAAGAAGAAGAACCTCAAGAAGAACCAGAGGAGCAGACAAGAATAGAAGAGAAGACTCCATCCAGATATGTTCAAAAGAATCATCCGGAATCTCAGATTGTGGGGCAGAAAGAAGCAGGAGTACAAACAAGAAGGACACTTGCAGAAGCTTCAAGCTATTTGGCATTACTCTCCTCCACTGAACCACAAAATGTGAAAGAGGCATGCAAAGATGAATGTTGGGTCAAAGCAATGGATGAAGAACTTGAGCAGATCGAAAAGAACAACACTTGGGAATTAGTTCCTAGACCAAAAGATAAAAATGTAATAGGAACAAAATGGGTCTTCAAGAATAAATTGAATGAAAATGGAGAAGTAATTAGGAACAAGGCCAGACTTGTTTTTAAAGGGTATGCACAGCAAGAAGGAATAGATTTTGAAGAGACCTTTGCTCCTGTGGCAAGACTTGAGGCTATCCGAATGTTCCTTGCTCTCTCAAGCTTTCAAAACTTCAAGGTATTTCAAATGGATGTGAAATCAGCCTTTCTGAATGGAGACTTAGAAGAAGAAGTATATATTGAGCAGCCAGATGGTTTCATTCTTGGGAATGATCCAAACCTTGTATGCAGATTGAAAAAGGCTCTCTATGGACTCAAACAAGCTCCAAGGGCTTGGTACTATCGGTTGGACAAATATCTTCACCAACAAGGCTTTTCAAAAGGATCAGCAGATAGCAATCTCTATATAAAAGTTGAAAATAACAAATTGCTAATTCTTGTTGTTTATGTAGATGATATTATCTTTGGCAGCAATGAAGAGACTATGAGTCAAAACTTTGCCTCGGTTATGTAGAAAGAATTCGAAATGTCACTACTTGGAGAATTGACATATTTTCTTGGATTGCAAATTCAACAAAATGAAGGAGGTATCTTCTTGTCTCAAACCAAATACCTCAAGCAGATCTTGAAGAAGTATGGCATGGAAGAGTCAAAGCCAGTATGTACACCCATGGTTACAGGATGCAGCCTCAGTGAAAATGATGAATCAGCAGCAGTTCACCAACCCACTTATAGATCCATGATTGGGAGTTTGCTCTATTTGACAGGTACCCGACCAGATATTACACATGCAGTAGGAATTGTTGGAAGATTTCAAGCCAACCCAAAGGAAACTCATCTTCAGGCAGTCAAAAGAATCTTCAAGTATCTTCAAGGGACCCAAAACTATGGCTTATGGTATCCTAGAAATACAGATCTCACTCTTCATGCTTACACAGATGCAGATTGGGCTGGAAGTGTGGATGATAGGAAAAGCACAAGTGGTGGTGCTTTCTTCATGGGTTCCAGATTAGTATCTTGGTTCAGCAAGAAACAGAGTTCGATTGCCTTATCTACAGCTGAAGCAGAATATGTGGCTGCGGCATCTTGTTGCACACAACTTCTTTGGATGATGCAGACCTTGCAGGACTTTCAAATCACTTGCACTCCACCAGTCTCTATCTTATGTGATAATACAAGTGCAATCAGCATTTCAAAGAATCCAGTCATGCACTCAAAGACCAAGCACATACCAATCAAGTACCATTTTCTCCGGGAACAAGTGCTTGAGCAGAAGGTCAAGTTGGAGTATGTTCCTTCTAAGGAACAAGTTGCTGATATTCTCACAAAACCTCTGCCCAGGGAAACTTTTGAATATCTCAGACAAAAGCTGGGAGTAGTTGATGCTTCATCCTGCTGTTGAAGCTTGTCTGTTCTACAGAAAAGTTGGTATACGCAATTTATGTAAGGGATATACGCGTATATACGCCGATTTATGTTGGGAAAGTCACGTGTATGGTGTACGCTTGTTGCAGAGAGTATATCCGCGTCCATACGCTGGTTTGTGCAGGATAAATCGCGTATATGGAGTTCTGAGCAGCAAGGGAAAACTATGGTTTGAAAAGGTCTGAGATGGGTATGTCAGAATCCTTCAGACACAGTTTCAGGAGGTGCAGCAGGCACAGGTTCAGGGGGAGCAGCTTAAAAGTCTCATAAAGCATTGTTGGCATTTAGATGTTTTGGTTGTTGGTTTCAGGAGAAGGAGCTCAGAAAGAAATCCTGGTTGCTGTTCTAAAAGATGTTTATCAGATGCTGCTGGTGACTTTCATAAGTCTTGGTCTAGATCTGTTGTCTCTATGTCATGTATCTCTTTTGTGATATCTCTTTTATGGTGTCAAGGTCATGTAACGGCCTATGTTGGTTTCCCCACTATGCCTGGGATGAATGATGTAATATAATTGGTTGTTTCTGATGTGTCCCCTCTTGGTAGGGAGTATGGATGTATGTATTGAGTCTTTTGGTGATAGGAAGGTTCCTTATGGTGTATAAGTCTTGGTTCTTGTTGAAGAACATCTTTTGCAGATCTGGCCTACAGTCAGGGGGAGCATGATTCAGCACAGCCAAGCAGAGGTATCAGCATGTACTCAGGGGGAGCTCAGCCCTTTGCCCTTGATGACAAAGGGGGAGAATGATTCTAAGGATCTTGAGGTTGCCATCAAGTCCAAAGGGGGAGATTGTTGGCATTTTGGCACAGGTGTGGTGCTTTGATACAGGTGTTGTCCTTGATGGCAACTCTCTTTGATGACAGGTCTCCATTCAGACTACAGAATAAAGAGAAATCTAATATACGCCGGTTTATCAAGTCCAAGTTGCGTATACACGCAGTCTATATGCATACTAAGTCGCGTATACGCAGGTTATATATATACGGAGGCGTGTATGCACGCAGATATATGAACAGAAAAGGGCGTATATGTCGGGAAGCTTCCCTTTGGTCCATGGTAGTTAGTCCTTGGTACTTGAGCCTATGTATTTGGACCAAAGTATCTCGACAGACGTGTTGATCCCTAGTTTCTAAGTTGATGGTATTGGATTTCTATGGTTTGGCCCTTGGTATTGAGCAAGGCCTAAGGCTATATAAGGAGGAGAAGATCATTAGGCATATCATCTTTGAAAAGGCTTGAATATTTGAAAAAGAAAGAGATCTGGTATGCAGGTTCTGGGTTGCTTGATCTAAGCTAAGGAGAAATCACCTCGGTTGATGGAAGACTAGATCTAAGGATAGATCGGGATCTAATGATTTGAAATGCACTATTATGATATGGTTGATTATGCGTATTTCTAGATCTGCATACTGACGCAATGCTATGTTCTGGGTCTAACTGATGTCTGGTACAGCTGCAAGTTGAGAGAATTTATTTTTAGATCTGTACGCAGGTTGGCTTCGGTAAAAGCGCGTGTATACGCGGGTTGCTCTCATTGAAGTAGCGTATATATTTTGGAGCTTGATTTTTTGAGTTACAGTTGGGTCTGACTGTTATTGCAGAGTTCTGTAGTCTGCTCTGTGTTCTGGTAACTGGTGTTTGACAGGGTTTCAGTGATTCAGTGATTGATGATGCTATTGGATGTTTTGTGCTTCAATGATTTGTTGTGAAAGTTGAATGAATTGTGGTCTTCAGTTTTGTAACGTTGTGCTTCAGGAATATCCAGTCTGAAAATGTATGAAAGGTGGTACCTGAAAGAAAGAAGATTGTAGGCCAGCACCTACGTACTAGTATCTTGGCTAGTACAAGAGCAAAGGGGGTTGGAGCTCCCTTCCAAGGAAGTTTGGAGAACGAGAGAAGGTTGAAGCCTTCTGCAGGTTGTAGCCTGCGTACTGGTATAAGGCTGCACCAGTACAAAATGATTGTAAACTGAAGTTTCATATTAAAGAAAGATAGAGACGACTTGCAGCAGGTGGTTTTCACCCACATTGGGTTTCCACCTTATATCATGGTGTTCATGTGTGTGGTTTTTGTGTGATCTGTTCTACTGCATCTGTTTACTCTTAATATGATGAATAATGTCCTTATGCACTTAACTGAAGATAAACTGACTGAATTATAAGATTTCTGGTTATACGCTGTTTTCCTTAGACACAGTTGTGTGTACACGCTGGTTCACTTAACAAAAGTAGCGTATATGTTTCTGAACATTGAAAAAGTTTTATAGTTCTGATAATACTGATTCACCCCCCCTCTCAGTATTATTTCCAACAAAATCCATAACCCATCTGATCCAGTCATGGTCAAACCCAAAGGCAGAAAGGACCTTTCTGATATAGATCTAGTTCACCTTGTCATACACTTTTGCAATGTCTAATTGCATAATCATATCGGCTTTCTTTTTACTAGTGAGAGAGTGAACAACCTCGTGGGCTTGAATAATATTATCTAGGATTTTCCTTCCTTCCACATAGCCAGACTATTCCCCAGAAATCAACGAAGGAAGAAGAGGTTTGAGTCTGTTGGCCAAGATCTTGGAAATAATTTTGTAAACAACATTGCATAAAGCAATGGGTCTGAACTTATCAGGAGTCAGGGCTAAGTCCTGTTTGGGGATCAGGGTGATGAAGGAGGTATTGAGGGCTTTCAGAATGGATCTACTTCTTCTGGAGTCCTCTACCACATCCAAAATATCTTGTTTGAAAACATTCCAGCAGGCCTTGAAAAAGTCCACATTAAAACCGTCTGGACCTGGAGCTTTGCCATTCTGCATATCTTTGATCACCATACTGACCTCTGCTTCGGTTATTGGTTTGTTCAAGTTAAATTTATCTTCTCTAGTCACCATCCTAGGAATATTCTTTATAATTTCCTTGATGTGTTGGTCTCTATCTAGATTATTTTCATTTGTGATGCCTCTGAAATGTTGAACCATCACAGCTTCAATATTCTTGTGAGAGGTCTGAAGCTCCCCATCTTCATTCAATATTGAGGAGATTCTATTGTGCATTCTATTGGCTATGGTGGAACGATGGAAAAAACAAGTGTTTCATTCACCTTCTTTGAGCCATTGAGCTCTTGACTTTTGTCTCCAAAAGATTTCCTCCTGTTTTCATAAATTTTCCCAATCAAGGTTGTGTTTCTCTGCTTGTTCACTTATGGTTTTATCAAAACCATCTTTGATCATTGCTTGATTTAGTTCCTGCATTTTTATCTCTACTGATTTTTTGTTTACAAAAATGTTACCAAAATCCTTCTTGTTCCATTATTTGAGTTTGATTTTTATGTGCTTTAGTCTTTTATGGAGGAGGAACATTTTGGAGCCCTGAACCTGTAGATCTTTGAACCACCATTTTTCAATGTTGCTGATGAAATCTGGGTGGGAGAGCCAAATATTCTCAAATCTGAAGGGTCTATTTATAGGAGCATCAATTCCATTAATTTCTAATTGAATCGGCCAGTGGTTTGAGCCTCCAAATGGAAGAACACTTGTAGATATTTCTGTATTTGTGAGCATCAGATTCTTGGAGATCAAAAACCTATCTAACTTGGAGGCAACCTGAGCATTACCTCCTCTTTTTTTGTTCCAAGTAAAAAGACCATTATGCATTTCAGAGTCAACCATTTTCATGTCTTCTATGAAAGAATGGAATCCTACTGAATCTCTACTGAGGATTCTGGTGCCTCCTTTTTTTCCGAAAGAGATTTAATCATGTTAAAGTCTCCTCCAATGACCCAAGGGATTTCTTTATGTCTGCTTCTGAGATCTACCAGGGAGTTCAGAAATCTAAGCTTCTCATCTATTCTTTGAGGACCATAGACATTCGTAACCAGGAAGGTCTCAGACATCCCCATTGGTTGAATGATAGCTGATAAGTAATTTCTCGTTGCCTCTGCATCTACAATGCTGACTTTTTGTGGGTTCTAAGGAGTGAGTATGCCTCCCGCTATGTTCTCTGCTTTGACTTCTAGGAACTCAAATTTACTTAGCCATTTGTTATGGATTTGTTTTATTTTCTGAATGGAGCATTTTGTTTCTTGGATGAAGATTAAGTCCGGCATTGCTAGTTTCATTCTGTTACTTAGCATTCTTTGTTCTCTTTTACTACCTAGACCTCTGATATTCCAGGATATGAACTTCACAATTAAATATTTGTAAAGGAGTAAGTTGTTAGATCTTTCATCTTACCCAAATCTATCATTAGCTTTCCACACTCCATCAAGAGCTCATTTTGCTTTTTTCTGCCCCTCTTCTTCCCTGGATTTCTGGTGGCTAATCCTGGAATTAGTTTCATTGTTTTCACCCCCTCTGTTCTCTTATTTGTGGATGTTTTTACCTTTCTCCAGTCCTCGTTCCTGTGTTTTCCATAAAAAAAGCTATTGTATTCTATTGCAATCTTCTTGAGGTAGAGAATCTATTCCTCCTTGGGTTCCTTGCATCAGGAATCCTTCCAGATCTAGGTTTTCCTTGTCGAGTATTTCTTGTAGTTCGTAATATTCCAGATCTGTTTCACTTTGGGCCATTTCCTGGTCCATTTCCATTTCTGTTTCACTTCTCCTGGCTTCTTTTTGGGAGTCAATGTCTGGAGAATGATTTGTATCCTCTTTTTTTTCTTCTTCTTTAGCATCTTCCTCCTGATATTGATTCTTTCTTGTTATTTCTTCAGGCTCTTCTAGCACTTGAAACTTATTCTGACTACCCTTTTGCGCCTCAATATGTTGTTGCTTTGATCCCTTTTTTCCTCCTCTTCCTCTACTAGCCACTTTCTAAAAGCTTTCAGTGTCCTTCGATGTATTAAGTTTTTCTTTGTTATCTTCTTTGCTGAGCGGGCAGTCTCTTAACAGATGCCCATGTTCCTGGAATCTTCGGCATATGAAGGGGATATGTTCATAGTCTATCGTCTGCACCCACTCCTCATCAAAAACTTCCAGGATCACTTCATCCAGAAGTGCTCCTGATAGATCCATTTCCACACAAATCCTAGCAAAGGAGGTATATTTTCCCCTTCTTGTGGCTTCTGAAGCTTTGACATAGCATCCTAGTTTATTGCCAATGGCAGCCAATGATTCTGTTTGTCAATAATCAAGAGGTAGAGAGTATAGCCTTACCCACACAGGAACCGAAGAGAAATTCTCCCTCTCTGGGACAAAGTTCATTTTCCAGGGTCTCATATAGAGACCTGCAGCAGCAAAAAAATAGGGTCCTCCTTTGAATATTCTGTCTTTATCTTCAATGTTAGAGAATACTACTATGAAGAATCCTTTTGACCCAAGATGTAGGTCAATGCTTCCTTTAGGCTTCCAATGATACTTGATCTACGTCTGTAAAGCCTTTTCAGTGGGCCATAGTCCCATGAATTTACAGATAATGGCGTAGGCTCCCATATGTTCCGTGTGCTCCTGCAGAGCAGGATCATTTAATATTACTCGAGGAATGATTTCTGCTTTTGGTTTGCAAGGTCCTTTTTGTTTCATGTCTCTTGAACCCAAACTTTTGTCTTCTTCCTCTTTGTCTTTTGTGTTGTTGTTTTCTTTTGTTCTGGTCCCATCTGTTTCCTTTTCATTGTCCCTGTTTCTGTAGTTCATACCGTCTTCACTATTTCCAGGTGGCAATTTACTTATGTTGGCCACTACATCCTTATAGGGGGGAGCCGAGCTCCCTCCCCTACCACTCTCCATTAGAATCGAACTCTGTTCGTTGTGAAAAACCTAGCCGCTTCGCTTCTCCCGCCGCTCGCTCAAGATTAGTCTCCTACATTCGGGTTTTCTCGGGAACTGATACAATTACTCATTTCATTGAGGTAGCAAAAAAATCAACTAATTTTGAAAAGTGGTGATGCAGAATACATATATTTCTTTTAGCATAGTTTTTTACACTTTAGATTTTTTTATGTACATTAGTTTTTAAAATGTTAGTGATTTGCATGCTAATTTTAAAAAGTGTTGATTCTGCATCAGGCCCTTTTTTTTAAAGACCTATTTTTCTACTTTAAATTTTCTAATGTATTAAATGTGAATAATTATTTTCTAAATTTAACAATTTTTCAAGAGGTCGTCTTCTTCATATTTTCTTGTTTTTCTCTTAATTTTTATGTTTTTTTGTAGTGAGGTTTTTATTTTTTTGCATAATTAAACAAGAAGATTGATATTTTAAAGTTTCGATATTCTACATATTTATATATCGTTAATTATTTTTTCAATGCATATCAAATAATTGTCTCTAAAAAAACAATAATTTTAACAATTGACATAAATAACCATTTTGAACATAAATATAACTAAAAAATCACACATTTTGATAATTTTTTGCTAGAAATGACATGTTAAAATCACAATTTTTATAGGGAAAAATTAACAAAAAATGGTTAAATAATAGTTTTTTTATGAATTTCATGTCAAAAGATAATAATAATCACTGTTTTTTTCAAAAAATAATGGTTCACATAAAAATTAAAGTGAAAATCACATAATACAAATATTGAACACATAACAACATTAATTGAATGCTTATTCTTCTCATAAAATGTCAAAGTCAAAACATTACAAGTATAACTAATTAATAGTTACAAAAAATGAGCTTGATTTCCAAGCATAACTTAAATTTAATCAACAATATCACATAATCCAAACTCTTCATCCTCTAGAGTTTCATCATTGTCTTCTTCCACAATATTTTCCGCTTTGTTTTGTTCATTTTCCTCTTCTAATGGATCTTTGATGTCTGTGAATCTCCCAATGTATGCCTTTCCAATCATTCCATGTAATGGTGGTTGAGGTTCCTTTGCCTTTTTTTCCACATGTGATTCACTAAAATCCCCTTTCTTCAACCCAATTTCTTGCATTGCATCTGGAAGAAATTGAAGAGCATTAATTCTTTGCTGAATAAATTTGCACTGTACTGGATCTTTTTCAATGGAAATGCAATTTCTTCCTTTTTGTAGGCAACATGCTAGTGTTGTACCTAATTATCAAACACAAAAGAAATAATCAATTAAATTACTATAATGACATATACATTAAGAAAGAAAATATTGAAATTCAATTTCTATATAATAAAACTTACCTAAGCCAAAAAATAATTCCAGAATCCATTCTATTTCGTTTGAACATAAGTCTATAAGATAGTTAATCATTGATTGTGGTTTTTGATAAATGTTAACTATCTCTCATTTTGCTTCTTTATCTTCATATGTTATTTTTTTCACAACAACATCATAAACCATCACTTGGCTATGACTCTTTCCATCTACTCAATTAAAAAGCATAGACATATAGCTATCATCTTTTTTCCAACTATAAATATGGATGAAATCGCAATCATTTATAATTGGTTTATCTTCACAGTTAAGAAGATTTGACTTTTGTCTGTAACATGAAATAGTAAAAGTTGAATTAAATATTACATAAATAAATTTTTTAACATTAATCAAACATACATTTTCAACGTCTTACCATGTAAGTTGCATTCTTGAGTTTGTTTTCCCCTTGAAGCTTGTCAATAACATTGTCAATTATGTGTCAGAATGAAATGTCAGAAATCTCCATAATGGTGATGATGTGACTTCTACAAATCCCACAACCACTTTACTAAGAGCTTGATAAGTATAAGGGTCACTATCATAGTCAATGTTTGGGATATTGAAACCATGGGGAATATCTGCAATAACTAGGGAATAATCCCTTTTAGGTATGAGTTTAGCAATGTCTTCACAGTCACCTTGTATTACTTGATATTGAATAGTTTCAATCCCATTCCAAATGAAATGAGTAAGAGTTGGATCAAGTTCAACATTCTTAATATGTTGCTTTATCAGTCTTTCAATCTTGATTTTTTCAATAAAGGTTCTAAAACTATCTGGTGCTCCATTGGCATCCTTCCTCATCTTTAATAAAATAAACAAATATATGTATAAGTTATAAAATAAAAATAGTATACAGATGAATAAAAATGAATGTATAAATCAACATACCTTTCTTAAATGCAAGATAAAAATTTGTAGTGTTGATGTAGAACTTGAATCTGGATAGTTGCGTACAACATCATCCCAACTATATTCATTCAACAATTTAACCATTTGTTCTTGTATTTTCATCTAAACTTTGTGACTGAATAGATAAAGTAAAAAAAATTAATATAATTATGTGTATAACAAATAATACCAAGAACAATATGTTCTATTTAAAATAAAATTATAATATAGAAATAAGTAAAAATAATTCAACAAACTTACTTTTGAAATTCCTCAGACATTTCCTCCAATGATAATTCCCCTGACTTCACCCAAGATAATATTGATTTGACAAGTTTATCATCTTTCACTCCTTGCAATTCTCTCCAAGATGTGATAGTCATATCTTCTGGAAGCTGCTTCATTTTAGGACTTGATTTACTATTGCTACATATCAATGGTTTAGACCTTTTGACCTTCTAGTTTTTAATGCCGATGTTCTCCCACAATAGCTAAAAATCTCATTAATCAATTGCCATATCTCTCCAGTTCTAAATGCCAACTGGAAAATGTTATCAATACTTCTGAATATATCAGTATTTACTCTGCTACCTTTTTAACTTATTTTCTCCTCAATTTGATCACCTATTTCCATATAACATTCCTTTCGGAATTCTATAGTAACATTTACCTTATCCCCACCACATTTTTCTTAAAATTCATTATGAATAAATGTAACCCTTTGGATGAAATTCATAGACATCCTATATTCATTATCTGAATTATGATCCCATGCCAATAACTTTGCTTCTGTATCTGATAAACCAGCATAAATGATACATTTCAGTGTTTCAAAATGTGGGTTATTGGGATATTCCTCCATCAATTGCATTTGATCTTCTACATAATTGTTCCCCCCAAGCACATAATAATTGTATTCAAAACATTTTGACTTATCAAATTCTTCTTTGTTGGGAACTTGAACTAGATCAACAAGAAGCATATAATTAACCACATGGATTGTACCTCATCAATGTTTTCAAGTTGTGAACATGCATGTGGTGTGGCTTTTTGATTTGATATTTAAATTTTCCTTCACTTGGCTTATATATTTGTCTCACATTAAGCTGAAATGTATGACCACCCTCAATTAAGTTTGTCTTTGTCAAGTTATGTCGAATGGAATTTTGTTTTGTTTTAATAATTCTGTCCTCTAAATCAGCTCCTGTGTAATGATTTCCCTGCTTTCTTTAGAATTTTCACTAGGATCTTCACTGTTGGCAATGATTGTTTGAGAATGTTCAATTTTCATTTTCTTCCTCCTAACATTCTCATCATTAACTAGAACAGAGACATTCCTGGGCATTGTTACTTTTTGTCTTTTATGGCTCTTCTCCTTTCTAACATCAGTTATAATGTCATCCTCAGTAATGGAAACATATTCTTCAGCGTCAGTTTCAACTTCCTCATCTTCAAAAGTAACTTGTCTACCTTTGCTAGATTTATCCGCTATAGAGATTCTTTGTTGATCCCTTGGATGTAGTTTTGTAGCATCATGAATTACTATTTTTTGCTTCTTTGTCATATCTTCTTCTGACTCTAAGTAGAAATTGTTGTCAACATTCATAATATCTTGCTCTATGAAATGAATGTATCCCAACATAATTGAAAGATTTTCAATAAAATTCTATCAAACAAAATATCATATGTCAATAAAAACTAAGTTATAAAAATATAATGATACAATTACAATAATGCAAAACACAAATATAAATAACAATACTTACCATATCTTATGCAATGTCATTTATAATTTGTTTACAAAACTTTGTATATTCCTCTGTCGTGTCATACAATGATAATGATAACCGATATTTAATCTTGTCATGTAACTTAGGTTGTTTTGTAAGTACATAAACAAATTTTGTGTCCGGTATCAAACAAATGTCTATGACTTTCCCAGCACCTCATTGTAGGTTTTAACCCTGTACATAAATTACCTGCATACAAATTCTAAAACACAAAAAATAAACAATGTGAGAGCATAACACATATACATAGAGATTTTCCCCTAGATCCCAAAATCGGGACTACCAGCTTGATTTTTCATTATTTTCCTTTTAATGTTACAATACATATTTATACATGCTGAAGCATCCAATACCATGGACCGAAAACTATCGCGTCCAAAACCATGTGTGAAAATCATGCACAAAACCATAGGTGGGTCCGCCCAACCTAACATAGGGTCCAAAACCAAAATTTTCAGGCGTGCTACCCTGGACCCCATAAAGTGGGGTTACCTGCACCCCTCAAACCCCCTGTGACTCCCCCCGCTACACAAACGGCGCAACGAAGGGGGGGATCCGCCCCCCTTCTAACCCCTCAGTTAACTATGTGGGCTAGTCATAGAAAGAATATAACACAACCCAACATTCTCCCACTTGTTGTTTTCTTTCCACAGAGGACCACAAGAGAGCTTAGTCATTTATCCAGCCCTACAATGCCCATTGTTTCTCTACACCAAGAGAACTTCTCAGAGCTCACAGATTTTGTCAATGCATCTGCAGTGTTCTTCAAAGTATCCACCTTTACCAGCAACACCTTTTTGTCTTCTATCATATCCCTCACAAAGTGATACTGAACATCAATATGCTTTGTCTTTGAATGGTAAGCAGGGTTCTTTGCCAAGAAAATTGCACTTTGGCTGTCACAGTCTATCCTTATAGCTCCCTGTACTAACCCCATACTTGAACACAATCTCTGCAACCAAACTGCTTCCTTGCTTGAATGAGTGGCTGCCATGTATTCTGCCTCTGTAGTTGATAGTGCCACTACAGATTGTTTCTTACTCATCCAACTGACTGCACCTCCAAATAGGTTAAACACATACCCACTTGTAGATCTTCTCTGATCTAGATCTCTAGCCTAGTCTGCATCAAGAAATCCATGAATATCCAACACTCTGTCCAATCCTGGTCTTCCTTGGTAGCACAAACCATAATCACTAGTGCCACGCAAATACCTGAAAACCTGCTTCACTGTTGTCTAGTGCTCCTTCCCTGGCTTTGACATAAACCTGCTCAATACTCCCACGGCATGTGCAATGTCTGGTCTAGTACAGACCATTGCATACATCAGGCTACCGACTGCACTTGCATATGGAACACGAGACATGTCCTCTTCCTCTTCTTGTGTCTTGGGACACTGTTCAACCGCTAACCTCACACCTAGAGGAATAGGAACCTTCACCAGTTTACTATCCTACATATTAAACCTCTGCAGTATTGTCTCGACATACCTCCTCTGGTTTAACCAGAGCTTCCTCCTTTCCCGGTCTCTTTTAATTTCCATGCCCAAAATATAGTTTGCAGCACCAAGATCTTTCATGTCGAATTTGGAGGATAATTGGGTCTTCAAATCCTGGATAATTTCTTTGTCATTTCCAACCAACAACATATCATCCACATACAAGACCAGATAAATAACACAGTCACTAATTAATTTAAAGTACACACAGTGATCTGCTTTGCTTCTGGTGAAACTAAGTCCCCGTATAAATGTATCAAATTTCTGATACCACATCCTTAGTGACTGTTTTAACCCATACAGAGACTTCTTTAACTTGCATACCAGTTCTTTCTTACCCTTCACCACAAATCCTTCAGGTTGCTTCATGTAGATCTCCTCTTCTAGATCCCCATGAAGAAATGTTGTCTTCACATTCATCTGTTCTACCTCAAAATCAAAAGCAGCAGCAAGAGATAAAAGTAATCTAATAGAAGTTACCTTGGCAACAGGAGAAAAAAATATCACCAAAATCAATTCCCAGCACCTGGGAATAACCTTTTGCTACCAACCAAGCTTTGTATTTCTCCACCTTTCCTTCTACATTTGTCTTCTTCTTGAACACCCATTTGCTGCCAATGGGTTTCCTTCGAGCCGGCAACTCCACCAGATCCCAAGCCTCATTTTTGTGCAAAGATTCCATTTCATCAACCATGACCTCTTTCCAGAGTTTTTCATCTTTTGAATCTACTGCTTCCTTCACAGGTATGGGATCATCATCAGTAATAGATAAAGAAAAATTTGAATAGAAAGCAGATGGACTATACCTTTCTAGCTACCTTCTTTCTCGAAATGATCTTCTCACACCCAGAGTTTGTGGCTCTTCATCTTCTGATTCCTCCTCTGTTGTAGAGTCTGATTCTTCCTCCTTTAGATCAAACCATATCTTCTCAAGTTCCTTTGGTTGGACTTCATGTTTAATAACATCTTTCACCTCTCTAAACACCACATCTCGACTGTACACAACCTTCCTTCTTACTAGGTTCCAAAGCTTATAACCCTTTAAACCATCCTTATACCCAATAAAGATGCACTTTTCATATTTACTATCCAACATGGTTCATTTCTCCTTTGGGACATGTACATATGCATCACATCCAAATACCCTCAGATGTGAAAGAGAGGGTTTCTTACCAGTCCATACCTCTTGTGGAGTTTTATCCTCCAACACTGATGAAGGTGATCTGTTGACCAAGTAGCATGCTGTCTCCACCGCCTCTGCCTAGAATTCCTTTCCTAACCCGGCACCACTGAGCATGCTTCTTACCCTTTCCATCAACGTCTTGTTCATTCTTTCTACAACTCCATTTTGTTGAGGTGTATATGGATTAGTATTCTGTCGTGCTATACCACACTTCATACAGAATTCTTCAAATTCCTTATTGCAAAACTCTCCACCGTTATCTGTCCTCAACACCTTTATCTTCTTCTCTGTCTGGTTTTCCACCAGAGCCTTGAATTCTTTCAACCTATCAAAGACTTCATATTTCTTCTTAAGGAAATATATCCATGTATTCCTTGAGAAATAATCTATAAATGATACATAGTACACAGACTTACCCAGTGATGGAACCTTCACAGGTCCAAACACATCACTATGCACAAGCTCTAATATATGTTTTTCCCCCTTACCACCAAAGGGGAAACTCATCTGATTCTGCTTCTCATATACACAATTTTCACAAAAATCAAAATCCAGAGAGCTATTACTCACACCTTCTACCATACCTTTACCATGAAGTATTCGAAGGCCCTTCTCTCCAATATGTCCAAGCCTTTGATGCCACAACATGGTCTTCTCTCTAGAGACCACTAGATTTTCTGCTCCACTTTCAGGAACCACAGAACTATTGCACCCATCAACAATCGTGCTACCTTGCAGCTTGTACAGAGTTCCAATCTGAACTCCCCACATAAATACCAGTGCTCCCCGAACCATCTTGCAAGTATCCTTTTCGAACACTACTTTTACACATGCATCATCCAACTTGCTTACAGAAATCAAATTTTTGGCCAATGCAGGAATATGCAGAACACCCAGAAGTGTTCTAACCCTTCCACCTTGTAGCTTCAACTTTACTTTTCCACGACCAACAATTCTAGCCTTCCTATCATACACTAAGAAGACATCACCACCATCGTATTTCTCATACTCGCAGAACCACTCTCTATGGGGAGTGAAGTGAAAGGATGCACCTGAGTCAATCAACCATGCCTCATGATATACATGTGTACTTGAAGAAGCTAAGTACACATCCCCACCTTCATCTGAGGTGGTTTTCGCCTCTACAAAAGGAGCATCATCAGATCCCTTGCCTTTATCAGGAGCTTTAGATTTACAATCCCTTTTGTAGTGCCCTTCCTTTCCACATTTCCAGCACACCACTTTTACAGGTTTTCCTAAAGATTTAGATCTCCCTCTAGATTTATATCTCCCGCTCAATGACTTATTTTTTATTCTGTTCTGGGACCGTCCTCGTATAGACAAGGCATCACCATTCTGGCTCTCCATATTTTTCCATCTCGTCTCCTTCGTCAACAAGGATGAGACTATTTCATCAAACTGCAAGGTAGTTGCATTGCTACCTATTGCAATAACCAGACTATCCCACGAATATGGCAGAGAACACAACAAAATGATGCACGTATCTTCATCTGAAATTTTAATATCAACAGATACTAACTAACTTAACATAGTATTAAAGGCATTCAAATGCTCTGTCACCAAGTCTCCATCTTTCATCCTCAGGTTATACAGCTTTTTCCACAGGAACAGTTTATTCACCAAAGACTTAGATTGGAACAAAGTCCCTAACTTTTCCCACAAAGCCTTCGTTGTAGCTTCCCCTGATACATTCAGCAATACTGAATCTAAGACACACAATCGTATTGTGCTCTTTGCCTTCTAATCCAACTTCTTCCATTCTTCATCGGACACTCCCATTGGTTTAGTATCCAGATCCACTATGATCCACTGATCTTTATCCACCAATAGATCCTCCATCTTGAGTTTCCATAACTCAAAACTCTGACCATTAAATTTCTCGATCTCTATCTCTCCACTGCTCGCCATCTTCTTTCACTACCAGAATCGATCCTGCAGATCTCCCACTGAACAGGGTCTACCACAGGCCTGAGCAAAACCCCTCAGCAACAAAGGCGCCCCCTTGAAGCCAAAACAACTCTGATACCAAATGTAGGTTTTAACCCCGTGCAGAAATTACCTGCATACAAATTCTAAAACACAGAAAATAAACAAAGCGAGAGCGTAACACGTAAAACACATATATATAGAGATTTTCCCCTGGATCCCAAACCGAGACTACCAGCTTGATTTTTCATTATTTTGCTTTCAATGTTACAATACATATTTATACACGCCGAAGCATCCAACACCATGGACCGAAAACCATCGCGTCCAAAACCATGTGTGAAAATCATGCACAAAACCATAGGTGGGTCTGTCCAACCTAATATAGGGTCCAAAACCAAAATTTTCCGGGGCGCTGCCCCATACCCCATAGAGTGGGGTTACCTGCACCTCTCAAACCCCCTGTGACTCCCCCAGCTACGCAATCGGCGCAACGAAGGGGGGGCTTCACCCCCTTTCTAACCCCCCGGTTAACTACGTGGGCTAGTCATGGAAAGAATATAACACAACCCAACACTCATAAATTCCATTATCGTTAGGGATATCAACATATAGATATATCTACACATGTTGTTCTCCTTCTCTATCTTTCAAATACCATACATTTTTTGTAAGCTTCACTTCTTTTTATTTCTTCCAGTATGAAATCATCTTCTTATCATTTGAGGCACTTGATATATTTGTAGTTATTAGCTCAGGTTTGGTTCGTTCAACAGTGTTTTTTGAGGATCCACCTTTAATTTTAGTATTTTTTGGTCCAGAAAGATTCACATAAATCTTCTTTGATGCCATTTTACTGCAAAAAATATACACATATATAAATCAATAAATTACAAAAAAACAAACAAATCTAAAAACGATAAATAATCATAAATCATAAATAGTTTTGTAAAACATAACCTTTTAAAAACAATTTAAAAAAAAAATGCAAATCCCTCCTGCCCCACCCCGCTGCCCAACAAGCCCATGGGGGTGGAGGCCTGATTCTCATAATCGAACCTCCACCCCCATAGGCCCGCTGGGCCACGGGGGTGGGGCGGGAGGGCTAGCGTAACCCCCTCCTGCCCCACCTCCACAGCCTATCAGGCCCATGGGGGTGCCGGCCCGATTCCCATGGGGGTGGAGGCCCAATTCTCTGATTCTCATAATCGGGCCTCCACCCTACGAGCCTGATTCTAAGAATCAACCCTCACCCTTGGTGGGTTGGGCCGCAAGGGTGGGTGCCGCTAGCAGGTACGATTGGGCCCACCACGCCCACTACAAACGTAGTGGCCTTCTGCCTGCCATGGGGCTGTTGGGTAAGCCTGGCTCATCTAAATTTTTAATTTGTAAAAAAAATCTAAATTTCATTAATAAAAAATTAAGTATTATTTTACTGGAATATGTTTTTGTTCAAGTATTTTACACAAAAATAACAACCCAACTGACACATAACTACTAGTAAACCTATTGAATTTTAAAACTTGCACACAGCAAAAGGGAAACTAACATTTCAAATGTGATAATCTTCCATTGAATATGTTGTCGATAACAATGTAGTTGCTCCATAAAATTGCTCCAAGTCTTTTAATGAACCTTGAAAAGCCTTGATGTGATGTGAGGAATAGTGATAATGAAATTTATGATATAGCGGAAATTACAGAATTGTTTTACCGCACAGTTAATGTGGGATTAATTTGTTTTTATAAAAACTTTAACATATAAATTTTGTTATGGTGATATAGGGAACTATGATAAAATGAACATTACAGAATTGTTTTACCGCACAGTGAATGTGGGATTAATTTGTTTTTATAAAAAAATTTAACATATAAATCTTGTTATGGCGATATAGTAAATTATGATAAAGCGAACATTATGGAATTGTTTTACCGCATGGTGAATGTGGTATTAAATTTTTTATTATAAAAACTTAACATATAAATCGTGTTATGGCGATATAGAAATTTATTTTAAATGTGTGATAGAAGATATAATAAAAAATAAAAATAAAAAGCATTTAATTGTCTAGTAAATGTTATATAGTTTAAGTAAAAAATTAATTAAGGTAAAAGTTTTAGTTTACAAATCAATTTAAAGATTTAGTTTAAAATATTAATGTCATAAGAGAATTTTAGTTAAAAATTTTCAATAAATTGTAGAAGAAAATTATGGAGGAAAATACATAAAACGAAATTTTTGGAGGGAAAAATTTCGGTGAAAAATTTTAGAGGGAAACTTTGGAGGGAATTTTTCATTCTTTAAGCTATATATTATCATTAGGAGAGATTTCATTTGTATCATTCAACCTCTTCTGTTTGAAAGGCATGGATTCTTCTGATAGTGAAGTTTTGCTTTGTGAAGCATCAGCATCTTCGTCCCGTAACAACTCTATTCATATTGATTAATATAACAAAAATTCTTCCACTATGAATAGAGAGTCATATCTTATGCTTAGTCCTAATCCTAAGGACTATGAGAGCAGCACTGATGACGAGCAGGATGAAGAATTTCAAATAAATAAAGAGTCACAGTTTCCACTTAGTCCTAATCCTATGGACTATGAGAGCAGCAGTGATGAAAAGCATGATGAATATTTTCAAATAAATAAAGAGTCGCGGTTTCCACTTAGTCCTAATCCTATGGACTATGAGAGTAGTGATGAAGAGAATTATGAATAATTTCAAATTAATAGAGAGTCACAATGTCCACTTAGTCCTAATCCTATGGACTTTGAGAAGTAGTGATGAAGAGCATGATGAAGAATTTCAAATGAATAAAGAGTCACGGTGTCCACTTAGTCCTAATCCTGTGGACTATGAGAGAAGCAGTCATGAAGAGCATGATGAAGAATTTCAAATGAATAGAGAATCGTGGTTTCCACTTAGTCCTAATCCTATGGACTATGATAGCAACAGTGATGAAGAGCATGATGAATAATTTCAAATGAATAGAGAGTCACGATGTCCACTTAGTCCTAATCCTATGGAATATGAGAGCATCAGTGATGAAGGCCAAGATAAAGAATTTCCAATAAATCGAGAGTCAAATTTTCCACCTAGTCCTAATCCTAAGGACTATGAGAGCAATAGTGACGAAGGGCAGGATGAAGCACTTAGTCCTAATCCTAAGGACTATGAGAGCAGCAGTGACGAAGGGCAGGATGAAGAATTTCTAGTAAGTAAAGAGTCACATTTTCCACGTAGTCCTAATCCTATGGACTATGAGAGTAGCACTAACAATGCACATGATGAAGAATATCCAATAAACATTGAGTCAAATTTTCCATTTAATCCTAATTCTAAAGACTACGAGGGTAGCACTAAAGAAGGGAAAGATGAATAATATCCTCCAAGTCAATATTTCAAAATCACAAATGATCATAGTGAGGATAATATTCCTCATAATGATGATGAAAATGCTTATACAGATGATGATCCAATGATGGATATGTTTCCAACAAATATTGTATCGAGGAGTAGGAGCAGACCTTTTCGTATCAATCCAAGATGTTCTAGTTATACAAGGGGTGGAGAAGAATATCTCACCCGAAGAATTTCTATCAGTGCTCTCATTTCAAGTGAATGTTGTCAAAAATATTGTTTGAAACATATGGATTTCAAGTTTGCATTGGAGAAAAGGAAGAGATATTTGTCAATGAATAAAAGCATGCAAAATTCATACTTAGTCGGTGCATGTGATCTACATTTTCAGGTTATGATTATCATATTGGGTCTTTATTTATCTTTAGAAAGGATTTCAAAATGTTTCATTCAATGGGTAATTTTCACCTGACAAGAATCCAAGAAAATTTGGAAAACGATCCCACATTTTATTCATAAGTACATCATAGACGACAGTTTGGGCCATTATCAAATACTGCAATGTCATGGAAGAAAGATTTCTTTTCAAATAATGGAGGGTGTATGCCAAATAGAGAGACGATACATATTCTAGATAATTTCTGAAGACGAAAAATCTACAACTTATACAAATAATATGCAGAAGGTGTTGAAGGACATGGTTGATTTATTACATATCAATATTTTGTGAAGATATGTACGAAAGAATTCAACAATGTCTGTATTCCTAAGAAGACAGGGATGGGGATTTATAGTACATTTGCTTCTCTTAAATAAAAAGGGATAAATGTGAAGGGGCCGAAAGAGTTAAGCATTCATAACATTAATTTTTAAAATTGTATAGTCATCAACTATGAAAACGTATTTATTAATGACTTTCTTTTATGTTGTGTAGATTCCATTGTCAAAGCACTTCAAGAGCATCGCGAACAACAAACAAGTGAAAGGAAAAAGTTGTACAAGCATCAAAATAAGTGTTATGATAATCCAAATAAATATTTGGGTTTGATAATTGATGGTATGGACTAGAAGAAAATACTTCTAACACATTTTTCTCGCACACCCAAAAATTTACAGGAGGAAAATTTTATTTAGTATCACTTGGTTGGTTGTATGGTCTTCAATGGGAAAATGTTGCCAAGGGTATACTTCACAGCTCCAAATATTCATAATGATGTAAATCTGACAATAACCATAATTCATGATGTGATTTCCCATTGATCTGGTAATCTTCTTGAAGTTTTTTATTTACAATTGGACAACACTTGTCGTGAAAACAAAAATCAGATTGTTTTTGGATATCTAAACATGCTTGTTGAATTGAGAATTTTTCATAAAGTAAAGGTGTTTCCTTCTTATTGGGCACACTCATGATCTTATTGATCATATGTTCATACATTTTTTAGTCGCATTGAGGAGGAAGGAAGTTGGGAGCTTGCCATCATTAATTGAATGTATTCATAAATCATACATGCTAGAGCCAATTTTTTATGTGTTGGAAGAAACCATTGACATGCGAAGGTTTATTCTAGGATCGCATGGTGAGGAGAAATGAATTGAATAACTTAATGACATTAGGTTCCAACATCAATTTCGTATCAAAAAAATTGATGGGAAAACACTAATATGGGGCAAGAAGTATTCAGCTACTGTAGAATGGGCACCGTCACCAGGTTTGGCATTTTTTAAGTTCATTCTAGATGATCCAATATTTATTTGCGTCAAATATATTGTTATTACAATCAGTTGTTGAAGTTCATAATGCACGGAGGCAGAATAGAGATATAAATTATTCTGATTGCCTGGAAGAAATTAAAAAATGTATTAGATATACATATGAGTACTTTGACATTGTTGGTTCAGTATGGTGGGAGTCTTTTTTCAATAATCAAAGTGATATCATTTCAAGAACAACAAATGAAGATACCTTTGAAAACTCCATTTATTTGGCCACAAAATGTGTCAAATGAACATGAGGAAAGAAACATTGTTGAACAACAATAATCTCAAGGTATTATTAATTCTTCATAGGTAGAGGAAAGAGAAATGTATATTGGTTCCAAAATGTCCCATGCACAACTTGAAGCCATGGAAGACCTTTAGAGGGGTTCAGTACAGGATATTAAGGAGGGTTGCATGATCGCAGTGCTAGCAGATGGAGATCCCAATGGCTATCCATTATGGGTTGCTAAGGTTATAAAGGTCATTATAGAAAATGAAGATTTTACAAGTGTTGAAATACATTGGTATGCCACAAATACACACCCATTCAATGGTGTGTGAGATGGTAGTTGATAAAAAAAATGGTGGAAAGAGAAAAAGAGAGGGTACAAATATAAATTGTCGCTGCACAAACCTCTTAAAATTGGAGGATGTTGACATACTTGTTTATGAATTCAATTTAACAAAGAGAGGAACTCTTTGCTTCAATACAATAGATATTTTGAAGAGGTCATTACCAGAAGGAACAATGTTGAGATGGGAGTCTGTTAAAACCAATCGTAGATCCAGAATAATTTTGAAACCTGAAATGGTGGGAATGCATGTGGACTCAGATGGGACACTAGTTTATGAAAGAGAATAATATGGAACATCTTCATATACATCCAATCATTCATCTAAAGATGTGAATTATGATGGTTTGCAAGAAAATATGAGTGATTTTGAATAATTGTCTAAGATAGTTTATATAACTTATGTTTGCATTGTATCTTGAAATAAAAAATTTGATTCCCATATGGTGTTAAATGAAGTGATGAGTCATTTTTATGTTTGTTAGATTATATGTTTTAATTATGATGATTTTTATTGTTCAAAATATCTACAACGCAACAATATCTTAGAGATATGATTTATGTTTCATTCAATCTACAAATATTGACATTTTGATTAATTTAGTCTTGTAATTTGTTCATAATGTGTTGAAAACTTAGAGTTTTCTAATTCTATGGTTGAAAAATTTCTAATGCTTTTGTATCTTTAATGTTATGGTTGAAAGCAATTATAATTTTAGTGATATTTAGTGTCATGTTATTATATGTTTAACAACATGGATGAAAACTAATGGAATTTTAATATGTTTCGGATACCATTATTTTATTTTTATCATCATCATTAAAAAATGTTGAAATTATACTTGGAGAAGAAAAATGTTATTCTACCAAAATCATTAGTGGGTTTTTTTCCTTAAAACCCACTGTTTTTTGCACACGCAAAAATTTGATTTTACTGCCATTTTTTTAAAATGTTGAAAATTAACCCTAAAAAAAAGCATCGTTCCAATATACACACTTTTTGTTTTTAGCACTGTTTTTCATGTTTTTTGGGGTTTTTGTGTTAGAGTTCTCATTTTGAGTTTATAGTTCCCATTTCAAAGTTTACATTGTTAGTGGTATTTTGGGAGCACAATAGAGGAGGAGAAGGATCTCATAGCAATTGTTTAGTCCATAGTGTCAAAACATAATTCCATAGTGATTTCTCGTTCCTTTATATGTGCATTTTTATAATTAAAGCATATGCCTCACTTTTAAGTTGTGTTTTCTCTTGTATTAAGTTTCTCAAGATAAATATTTTGTTCATTTGTATAGATGGTATGTATGTATGCCTACTATTTCATTTTCATATTTTAATTATTTCATAAATTCAAGCAAAGCTAGTAATTAATTAATCTTGGATTTAAGGAAAATTAATTTAAATATTGTAACATTTTAGAATATTATAAGATTTGTTGTGATGCACTATTTGAATGGAAACAAAGCTACCAACTTAATGAGACCTATAACCTCAAAACAAGAATTGTAGCCCAAAAAGCCTCTATTTTTGTGCAAATAACATAAAAAACTTCCTGAAATCAAAAAGTGGTGATGATCTATCACCCCTTTTTAGAGTTAAAATTTCAACATTTCTCAACCATGGCATTAAAAACCAAAATCATGATTATGGAAAACCTTAAAATTCCAATAATTTTAGATCATGGCATTAAAGACCAGATATCATGACTATGAAAACCACGGTGTTAAAGAACAACATTATGACTATGAAAAATCCTAAAAATCAATACCTAAATTAGAAAGTGGCTTTACCATGAGCAATTTATTTTTTTTAAATGAAAATTGTAGCTAATTTGAAATCTTAGCATACGACAACTTGACCCCTTTTCAATGGGCCACTAAAATTACAATATTCATTTAACTATGGCCTATAAAATCATCATTAGAGTACACAATCATAAAGTCCCCATAAAAAAATTGTAATGCAAAATTGTTTAATCTTTTAATTTAGAAAAATATTTTTTTTAAAGAATAGAATTACATAATAAACAAATATCTTTTCCAGTTTTTTTCAAAATAAAAAAAAAAAAAAATGATTAAAAACTAAATATATATATAATCAAAATATATAATTAAATGAGAGGAAAAAATTAAAAAAAAAAAAATATATATATATATATATATAATAAACAAGATAAAAATTTAAAAACTAAAGAAAACATAAACAATGCCCCTCCATCGACATGGTCGACCTAAAATTGCAGCACAACCCATACTTAGGTTTTACTACAACTGCAGGATGGTTGCATGGGCAGAAGGGTGACCCTGCCCCCAATATATTACTTGGGTACTCAGGCCGTGTTGTAGTTGCAGGTCAACCATGTGGGTAGAGGGGCGCACCTACCCCTTCGATATATTACTTAGGTACTCAAGCTATGCTACAACTACGGGTTGACTGCGTGGGTAGAACAATGCCCATAACCTTGAGCCCTCAATATATTACTTGGGTTGTGTTGGGATATTCTGATTGTTATAATATCTACAATCTATTACATTATGTCCAAAAATATTGCAAGAAAAATAATAGACATAAAAAAGAATTTTATACCTAACGACACGTTACCTTTAAGAAGAGAAGCTTATGATTCTTTGATGTCTTTGTTTTGGAGGGGGATAAGATCTCTGCTTATTTTTCACTTGATCTTTATGGTTATTTTAAACTTTCCTTCTTTGTTGTTGATGAATTTTAACACTTCCTTTGCCTACATTTCTATTAGGTCCTTTTTCTACTTCAACATGGATTATTAGTTCTCTGTTTTTAGCTTTCTTGGTGCTTGATTCTCATTCATATCCCAAACCAGTCTTTATGAGAGGAGATCTTTGACTACAAAGAATACCATATAGTATTTTGGTACTCTTATCAAACTTAAGATATTGATTTAGCTGATCATAATATTTTATAGATCATTTCTCAAGGAAATAATCTTAGCTTCTAGTTTCTCACAATGACCTTCTCTTTCAGTCAGCTAGATAGTCATCACTCCATTTACTCTTAAGGTTTCTTCTAGTTGGGTCTTTCATATAACAATTTTTTCCTTAATTTATCAGCTTATTGTTCCTTGTTCTCATAGTCCTGCAACACTTCCTTACATCTATGATTTATTACTATGAACCTCTTAATCTCCTTTAGAACAAAGATATGTTTTCTTCTAAAATATGTCTTCTCATTAAGGTATTCTTCTTCTATGGATTGCATTTCTTTAGCTTCATCTGATTCAAGATCCTTCTACCTTTTATTATTTCTTCTAATTTTCTTCATTGCATCAAGGGAATTTTCAAGATCACACTCATGGTGTATTTTCCTTTCATCTCTTTCTTTCTCTAGATCCAATCTCTTTCTAATTATCTTTAGTTTCTTGAACAATATGATGATCTTGTATGGTCACGAGTAGGGCTATTTCTTCATCACTACTAGATGTATATCTTTCGCTTCCCTCTGATGAGAAATCGTCTTCTAAGGAGTAAATACTTTTCTTATTGAGCTCATAAGGTTTTCTCTCTGCCTCGTGTTCTTATTTATTGCTAATATTTTCTAAACTTCCACATAAACATCTAGAATAAATATGAGCTACTTTTCTATAATTACAATAAATAGTAGCTTACATATGGATTTACATTCTTATTCAACTTATTCACCTATAGCTTCGTCCTCAATGTTGTTTCTCTTGACATTTGAACAAATGGAGAATCATGACCTATTTCTCCACATTTGAAGCATTCAACAAGTAGCTTAATTTTTCCTAATCTCTTTTGTGGTCCCCTTTCGATTTGGGTTTCGTTCTTATCTAAGTCATCACTGAAGAAGTCATGGTCTTCAACCTTATTTGAATCTTTGTGTACTTTGTCTTTCTAAGAGAAATTATTGACTTCATATCTTCCTCATAGATGCATTGTAGCTAATCCAAAATTTATTTTGTTGTCTCAGAAAAAAAATTACCTTATCAGAACCTGATTTAGAAAAACCACTCAAGATTGCCTTCATGGATTTTGTATTATTATTTTTCTTTCCACCTATTGGAAATTTATATACATCCAAGCCAAGAGCCATTAGATAAAAGTTCATCCTTACCTTCCAAGTTTCATAATTTGATCCTTTCAATAATGTTTCTCCATCTAGGGAAAGTCCATCCTAGCTAACCATGGTCCCTTGAGATCTCCCTTCTAGTGGTTAAATTGTTCCCCGGGAACTTGCTATGATACCAATTGTTAGACTCATGAATATACTAAGAAGTGGGGAGGGGGGTGGTTTTGAATCAATGTATTGACATATTTTAACAATTACTAACAATATATAACATTTCAAACCATCAAAAATCAATAATACAAGAAACATGTGGGAACATTAGATGTGTGTGGAAACCCATAAAGGGACAAAACCACAAAAATTATGTCAAAATATTGTTGTAGGTTTCAACTTATTGTTACACAAATTTACTAGCACCAACCAAAAGGAGACACCCATCCCTTGATTTGCAAGCACCAACTTACAAGAGGCACCAACCCCCTTTCTTTATAGGCACCAACGTGAAGGGGGCACATATCCCCTAATTTGTAGGAACCAACCCCCTGATATTTATAGGCACCAACATGAAGGAGACACTTATCCCTTCATTTGCAGGTACCTAACTACTCTATCTATCAAATCCCTCTTTCATCACATTTTCAAACCCACATCCCCAAGAACATTATTTTATCTATAAATATTGAAACTTATTTAATCTATGATATTATCTTCACTAGTGTAGATCTTGTGATGTTTGTTCTTTGCTCACTCTCTCTTCAATTGTATCTTAAATTTTCAATTTGATATATTATGTTCTCCTCTTTACTGAATTTGATCTTTCACTTCTCATTCTCAGCATCACCTTCTCACATGCTATACAACACTCTATTTATCCCTATACTGGATCTCCTCTAATACATATTTAATCTATTCAAATCACTCATATTTTCTTCTACTCTCAGATCAACTGGAACTCATTTTTGTTTTGAGCTTTGTTTTAGCTCTCTTGCCATTTTATTCATTCTTCTCTTTTCCCACACTTTTTTTATTTTCTTAGTTCACTATATATTTTTTTTCTTAAAGGCTCACATCCTATGCTTGAAATCAATCAATTTGCTTAACTATCTTTCATATTCTTCATTTGTCTTATTATATTTTCATATACACATGTTGATCTCACTATTCAAGTGCTTTCCTTCTCTTTTACAGTTTTTGGCCCTTTCTTTACCATGGGAACCAATCCATTGTATTGAACCATGGAATTTCCACTTTCCCAAATGATGTTGTCTTCTTGACTAGATCAGTGTGGTGTTCTCTGTTTACACACAACATCCTCATGGTTTTCTTTCGTTCTTACATACAACTCATGCTGCATTTCTAACTACACTCTCATCCTCAAATAGCTTGCATTTAATGTATATAATACTTATCATTGCACTATTTTTTTGCTACAATATCCACATTGATTATGCCCATCTCATGTCCTCATGCATAATTCGTGTTCAACACCATGCCAATCTCTTTTACTATTTATGTATTCATCAATGGAACAAGGTGTTATAGCTCCTTTTCCTTTAACACTTTTCTTCATATAACTATAGTCTCGTATCAAGGGTTAATGCTTTAAGTTTGGCATCCAACATCCGAGTGTTTTCTTTATAGCTACAAATTACAATGGGAAGATCTTGGATGCCCCTCTTATCTTTTCTTCAACACCAAGTGTTGATCCCTGGGCTCTTCTTGACCTCAATTAGAACCATGCCTTCAATTTCCTTCCCTAACATATCTAGGGTACAGGTAATTTGATAGCACTTACACTCGATAATGTCTGGATCCTAGATTCCCAAATACATATTTCATCATACACAGAACCTTAACCTTGCATAACTTTGACTCTTATCCTTTTCCTTTTCCTGTATCCAGATCCAACCTATTAGCTAGTGGGAATACCATGTATACCCTTGGATGTCTAGATAACTCCATGATAGAACCTTGACAGTATGGAAATTTGACCTAGTAACCTCTTTACTTAAATCTGGATATGAGACTGCAAATGAGAATACTTGCTCCACACTTGAATATTTGAATGACTCGGTAATGGCCCTACTAGAATTTAATCCTTATGTTATTTTTTGCACATTTACCTAGTTTAGCGCCATTTTGGCCAATACCAAAAAACATTGGAAAACCTTCACCAAACCACTACCCTGGTGTAATTCCCAAGACCTCCAAATAGGCTACCATATTATCTATCAACTTAACTAAAATTGCCACATGGTATTTCCAATTGTTTCCACATGTCCATACCTACCACGTGTCAAATTCCATCTATCTATTTATTCCCCCAAAAATGTTGAAAATGGGTGCCACATGTCACTACCTCCAATTTCCACATCATAAACCTACCATCTATATGGAAACTTCATTTTTTCACCTATCTGGGGTCTTCTCACTTAGGAAATATGGTATCTAACCTTTTTCTTAAGTATTTTCCTTATGCAACCCTATATACCTAGATGCTTGGATAACCTTAAATCTTGGATAAATCTAGATAAGATGGCATATTCCTATTTAAAGTTCTCAATAAGTGAGTGCACCTTGGATGAGTCTAGATGCCTGAGGTCTTGAATCCATTTCTACTTACTAAGTTTCCTTCACTTCAAAACAAATTTCTTCTCATTCATTGGAAGTTTAACTAAGTGTTATACTATTGGAAATATTTTTAAGAGGGCTATCTAACCAAATATTTTTCATACTCATTTGATCAATATAAATGTAGTTAAAATGTTTACAAAGCTAGGGTATCCAACTGGTCTACATTCATGAGTTCAAGTTAAATAATCTACAACCTACACTCAGTCACCAATGACACATGATACCTTAATCAACAATGACATAACTAGAATCATGAATACTCAATAAGATACCCTTGATCTTGACATCACTTGACATCAATGACAACAAAAATCTTCCAACACATTCAAGAATCTCTACCTTTATTATTCATGGCAACAACACTAGACATTGTTGGTCATTGATGGCTATGGACTTGACTCTGATTAATGATTTGTTGAATATCCCTCAGTTCTAAGCTCTAATGTTGGTCTATTTATTCTCCCCGTTTGACATAAATGGTGAAGGGTTCTCTACTTCTCAAATCACCCACATTGTGATCTCTATATTGTGGTCAAAACTCTACTAGGTGTGTTTTATTTCATATGACTTGTGTTCTCTCTAAAAAATAATATGCATTCCTTTGTTGTTGTACCAAATGACTAAGATTTACTTATGTTGCTATACAATTGTACCAATTCACATCAATGGTTGTTCCAAGAGATAAATTCCCCCCCTAGGTCAATAACATAGGACTGTTGATACCGATTCTAACTAAAAACAAATTAATTCTCCCACTTATACCAAACAAAATGATACCAAACATGTCAAGTCTAAAAACTTTCCATTTCATCATTCTTCTTGTGCAATAAACTCCAAACATATACTACTAATGATGATCAAATATTTTCAGTTCTAGCTCCCCCTGAATAAGATCTTCCTAATTTTTTTTATATTTTAGGCTTCCCCCCCCGACATATGCTTCCTAAATGTATATTTTAAAGAAAATATGACAAGTTTTGAAATCTTTGATTCTATTCCATCTTACAACTCCCCTTGAATTGTGAATGCTTTCAACTCCACATCTAACTTCCTATTTTCCTTTGAACACCCAGCTTCTTCTTGCCTTTTTCTTATCTAGTATTCCTATGAACCTGTCTTTACTTCACCTTAAATCTTTTGATGTAGTATTAAAACCTAAGGTATCAATTATTTCTCATTCTTCCTTTGTAAAATCATCTCCTGTAATATGTATTATTCATCTAATTAATGAGTTTTGATTGTTGATTCCTACAAATATTGTTATCATGTACATCTTTGTTTTCCCTGTATGAACACTAAGTAGTTAATCAAATTATTGTTATAGGATTTCACATTTTGAAAGATGATGGAATTTGTGCTTATTTTAAAGTTCATCGTTCATTTCACTTGTTCATGCCAAAATAGCTAGTTGAGATTTATCATTCTTGTGATTTCATTTCCTTGAGGAATCCTTCCACTGATTTCTTCATTTGAGGTTGTACCTACATTCCCTTTACTTAGATTTTCTAACTCATTTAATTTGATAGAAGAAAGACGATATTTTTACCTTGAAATATGCCTGCACTGGTGCAGGAAAAATAACTACAGTGGAAAGTAAGTGTTTACTTGGATAAAAATGTCCATGTTAGTTACCCCAAACTTGGGTAAGTGCTCGGTTTCATGAACCTGCTTCTTCTAGGTGGCAACGAGCATATCTAAAAATCAAGTAACAGTCTCTTTTTATTAAAATTTTGATCTTCCTGCGAGTGTGCTGGTTTTCAGGTTGATCCTTCTGCAATCATGTCAGTCAACTGATTTTCATAATTATAGGATATTTTTTCCTTTTTTTCCTTTTTATTTTCTTTGATTATTTTTTCTTAATAAGAACAAAAAGGATTCAATTCTTCAACAGGTTGGTGTTACCACCTACCAACTCCTTTTCAAATGGTTTCTGGACTTGCTGCATAAAATCTCCTTTAGTAAGGGGCTGAAAATATACCTTTAGTCTATGCCCGTTTACCAAGAACACATAATTCTGTCCATCAATAGTTTTGATTTCTACGCTCCATTTTCGAACACTTTGACCACCTCATAGGGTCCCATCCAGCGTGTATGAAATTTTCCTTTAAAATGTTTGAATCTTGAATCGTAAAGGAGTACCCAATCACCTGGTTGGAACTTCTTCTTTTGAATGGACTTGTCATGTCACTTCTTTCGCTACTATTGAACCAAGATGTTCTATTGAACAACATACCTCCGGATTTCATCTAACTCGTTTAATTGTAGAAGGCATTGCTGTTGTGCTTCAAAGAGATCTAGTCCCAATTGGACTGCAGTCCTAAAATTCTTGATCTGGAATTCTATCGGCAAAAGGACTTGTTTCCCGTACACCAGCACATATGGTGTGTCCTGTGTTGTTTCTCCAAGTGGTTTGATAGGCCCATAATGCTTCCAGTAATTTGTCATCCCAATCCTTTCTATGCATGTTTACCGTCTTTGTGAGGATGGACTCAATCACCTTATTCGTGGAATCCACCTGACCATTTTCTTACGAGTGATACGGCGTAGATTTCCTATGTCGTATTTTGTACTGCTCCATCACACCCTATACCAGATTAGAAATAAACTGCGATCCATTGTCAGAAACAATTTCTCTAGGCACACAAAATCTAGTAAAGATTTCAGTAAAAGCAAAATCAACAACAACTCTTTCAGTAGCAAAAGAAACAGTTTTAGCTTCTACCCATTTTGTAACAAAATCTGTACAAACCAAAATATGCTTTTTATTTGATGATGTAGGATTTATTGGTCTTATGAAATCAATGGTCCATTTTTCAAAAGGCTCAATCATAACCTGAGGACATAAAGGCATTTCATTGTTTTGATTAGGCTGTCCAATTCACTGATAGCTATCACATTGCTTGACATAATGTTTGGCATCCTTGAATAAGGAAGGCCAAAAATAGCCAGCTCGTAATACTTTATATGAAGTCCACTTATCTGCGAAGTGACCTCCACAAGGTTCATCATGGGAAAATTTTAAGATATCAAACACCTCTTCCTCTCTTACACATCGAATAACGAGATCTGCTCCGGTGTAAAAGATGTCTCCTTAGATCCAGGAATATGCAACACTTTTCTGAATGATATTCCACTTTTCACGAGCGGATAAGTGAGGTGGTAATTTTCCAATGACTAATTAGTTAGCTATGTCAGCAAACCATGGATATTTTGTTGACACAAAAAAAGATGTTCATTAGGAAAATCATCATCAACAAGAATTTCTTCACTGGGATTATTTAATCTTGAAAGATAATCTACAACTACATTTGACTTTCCTCGTCTATCAACAATGGTAATATTAAATTCTTGTAATAATAGAAACCACCTAGTCACTATACTACAAGTTAATGGTTTATTCATCAAATATCTTATAGCGGAATGGTTAGTATGTACAAAAACTTCATATCCTGTAATATAATGTCTGAATTTATTAATGGAAAAAATTACAGCTAAAAACTCTTTCTCAGTAACTGTATAATTGAGTTCAGCGGGTGACAAGTTTTTACTAATGAAATAAATAGCATAAGATTGTTTGTCTTCTTCTTGTCCTAAAGTTGCGCCTATAGCAGTATCTGAGGCATCAGAGGAAATATGAAATGGCAGGGACCAGTTTGGTCCTCTCAATACTGGTGCCTGAACTAATTTTTCCTTCAATGTCTCAAAAGACTGTTGGCAAGTTGTGGACCAAGAAAACTCACTATCTTTAGCCAAAAGTTGGAAAAGGGGGATAGCTATCCTTGAGAAATTCTCAATGAATCTCCTATAGTAGCCTGCATGTCCTAGAAAACCTCTCACTTCCCTTTGAGTTTTGGGTATAGGAAGACTCGAAATGACTTCTATTTTTGTAGGGTCAACCTGGATACCTTTGTCAAAAATAAGATGGCCAAGAACCACTCCCTCCTTACACATTAATCTGCATTTCTTATCACTCAAAGAGAGATGAGCTTCTTGGCAGTTAAGAAGCACTTTTTCTAGATTCTTGAGGGCTTCCTGAAATGAATCACCAAACACAAAGAAATCATCCATATAGATTTCTACGCATTCAAGGTCAGCAAAAATAGCCAAGACTGCCCTTTGAAAGGTAGTCGGGGCATTACATAGCCCAAAGGGAAGCACTCGATAAGAAAATGTACCCCATGGACATGTAAAAGTGGTTTTGTCTTGATCCTCGGGTGCTATCTATATCTGGTTATATCTACTAAAGTCATCTAGAAAAGAAAAGTACTTCTTACCATCAAAGGTATCGAGTACCTGATCGATGAAAGGAAGCGAGAAGTAATATTTGAGAGTGGCTTTATTCAATTCTCTGTAGTCAATACAAATGCACCATCTCCCATCTTTCTTTGGGACTAATACTAATGGAGAGACCCACTGGCTATCAGAAATGGGATAGATAAAATCAGCATCTAAGAGTTTTTGCAATTCTTCTTTTACAATGTCTCTTAGAGCTGGGTTCATTCACCTTTGGGGTTGTCAGACAGGTCGGGCTCCATCTTGAATATAGATATGGTGTGTACAAGTTTCAGGAGGGATGCCTTTCATATCTTCATAACCCCATGCAAAGGCATCAAGATGGTTTTGCAACAAATTCACAAGCTGCTCTCACTGAGAAGGATCCAAGTCCGAACTGATATACAAGGATTTACCTAGACTAATCTCAACAAGAGTAGTATCAGGCTCAAGAGTACACAAGGGTGTCACTAGAGATGGTGATGATGGGGGTAGAGATTCATATCCTTCCTGAAAATATAGACTAAAAATATGACTCAATGACTCGAAATTAGGCATGGTGTCTAGATTGTTTAGGAAGTCTTGAATCTCTCCCTCCTATGAGGACTCAGCATTCTGATGTATCAAGGAAATAGGTTGAGTCTCCTCATCACTACTGTAGTCTAACCATAAATTGTCTCGGAGCTCCTAAAAAGATCTAGCGGGTGGATATAGGGTGACTTTCTTTTTGGAATCTCCATGGGAAATATACATATCACCAGAACGACATTTGATATAAGCATCGGCTGTAGAAAGCCATGGTCATCCCAAGATCAAGGGATGCCCTCTGAAATGTTTCTTTGGCTGAAGAACACTGAAAATGTGGGATATTCCCAAGAATCTAAGGAAACGACCACATCATCCAATACTCCTTCCGCCTTGATTTTAGATCTATCTGTCAGTTCAACACAGTGGGAGTAGGATGAATATGGACCAGTCCAAGTTGAACCATGGTTTTCTTGTTCATAACATTAATGGTTGCCCCTAGATCTATAAGTACATTGGGACAAGAACATCACCTATCTGAACAGAGGCAACAAGGTTTCCGGGGAAGGTATATTTTTCCATGTGCATACATCCCGTCATTAACTCTACTACTCTACCAACAAATTGAATGGTTTTGGGTTCCAATCTTCTCCTTCCTAGCTTCTTGAGACAGAGTTCCCTAATGATTTTTGTACAAATGGGGATCTATTTGATAGCTTGGAGTAAAGGTACCCTTATGAAAAGGTTCCTAAGCTCGAAAGCTAGGCTAGAGTCAGGAATGGGATCTTTCTTCTCCACAACTAACCTCTCTGGATAGGGTGGTTGGTAGGCAAAAGATGAAAAGGGCTCAGAATGTACAGGGATAGGATGAATGGTGTCATCCTTTTCGGAGTGGTCAAGAGTTTCCTCCTCTCCTTTCTCATCGATAATCACCATGGGCTGCTTTTGATTCTCTAAGGTTACTACCTTCCTTGATCTCAATTGGAGATCATTGACTCCAACTGGCTTATTCTAAAATCTAGATGAAGAAATTAGGGTCATAGAATGTATCATTTGTACCTCTTTATTTTTGGGGTTGGGTAAAGGTTGAGCAGGCAGCTGAGAAGGTTGAAACAATGGAGGTAGTGGTAATGGTGGCATAGGTTGACTCAACTGAGATAATGATAGTTGAGGCATTGGGTAAGGTGCATATGTAGGAGGGTATGATTGCACAGGTGCATGATAGGAATTATGTGAATGATGTGAATGGTTTTGCCCTCTCCATCCTTGTTGCCAATATTGGGAGGGTTGTCCATATTGATATTGATTCCCATGTTGCCAATGCTAAGCATGATCAGTGTTAGGATAGGAATATGAATGTGCATTATAACCAAAAAAATGTGGTGAAGATTCAGGAACCATACCTGCACTTACCCGAGGCCAATTCCTTCTTGCTCCCATAGCATGCAATGATTCGGCTTCAAGTTGCCCCCCCTCCAATACAGATTTCAGCCTAGGTATAGAGGGACATTTATCCATAGCATGGTTATTTGCACAAATTGCACATTTATTAGTTTCTTTAATATCTAGAGGACATTCTCTTAAAGGATGCTTTATTCTACATTTAGGACAGAAAATAGACAATATCTCTTGCTCTTCTACAAGTTTCTGCTGAAACTTCAAAGAGTCTATTTGTTTACTAACGGTATTCATTATTTCAATTTTCATATTGTCCATTTTTTTTCTAATCCAATAATCATAGCATTAGTAGATTCGGTTTTTCTATTTTTATTCTGAATTCCTTTACCGATCTATATTGATTCCTCGAGAATTTCCTGCACAAGTCACAGATCTGATCAAAAGTATTTTGAGCAATATCCCCTTGTCCTAAAAGATTTAAATTATTTCTAGCATCATCACTGAGCCCACGTAGGAACAAGGTTCTAATGGTACTTGGATCAAATTTGTGCTTTGACCTTTGAAGGATATACGGGAATCTCTCCAAGTAGTCCTCTAAAGTCTCATCATCATGTTGCACAATAGTAAAGATTTCATCTTGAATATCTCTATTTTTACAATATTCTTGATATTTTGACAAGAACACTCTCTTCATTTGCTCCCAAGAAGATATAGTGTTTCCTCCTAGTCCCATGAACCAGCGAAGTGTTGTGTCCTTGAGAGTTGCAGGAAACAACTTTAACTTCTGGGCATCCGATGAATAATCATAACTTCTACACAAAATATCAAAATCAAATAAGAAAGAGACTGGTTCTTCATGTACCTTACCATAAAAATGAGGAAGAACTGATGGTGAAACATTTTTCATTTGTACTTGTGTATCAGGATCCACAATCGGGAATCCGAAAGTGGATTGTTCCTCATTTACCTGATTTTCACCACTTCCTTCTGCATGGTCTTCCATATCTACTAGTGTTTTTCTTCCACCCAGACCACTCTTAATAGACTGAGAAGGCTGACTATGGATTCCAACAGTCCCCATCTTCCCCTTTATGGGTTGTGTCACACCTGAACCACTGCTACCAGGGCCTAGGTGGACTGTTCCTACATGATGAGTCTAAGTTTGTTTGGACTTTCTACCTACAAAAGAAGGCCCAATGTGATTTTTGGTTTCATATTTGTCAGTGTTTCTTTGGCCCCTAGTGGGCTTCAGACCCCTACCTCTTTTAGGCATTCATTTTAAAAAATGACAAAACGAAATTCAAATAAAAACTGCAAGTTTCGAAAAGTAAATCGGCACCTATAAATTCCTTCAAACAATAGAAGCACACTACAGAAAAAATAATAACAGACTTACCCATATAGCAAAAAAATGGAAAATTCTTACCAATTCAAATTGCCTCCCCAGAAACGACGCCAAAATGTTGGGTGCAGGAATTGCACTTGAGCAAACTCCTCAACACTTAATTTTCAACTTGAGGGTTTCCTAAACTTAGAGATGAATCATAGGCAATGCCAAAAATTGTATGAACTTTTCCTATCTCTAATCCTACTTCTTAAAGGAAATTCTTTGCAGAATCAGACAGAAAACAATCGGAAAGGTAATTGACACCAAAGCAACTCTAGTGCTGGAATGTAAAAGACAATTTGCATGTAAATCAAGTAAAGAAATTCCACACAACAGAAACAATCTTAAATGTTGTAATGAAATGCTATGTTCATCTTCAGATGGATGGCTAACAGTCTGACAAGTGGGCCCTTGCAGAATTCTGTCTTCCTTCTGATCTTCCTTCCACACAAACAACCTGTCCTTGCACTGTTACAATTTTCTTGCACTAGTGCAGGTATAGTATCTCTGTGCAAAAGTATATGTGACCTTCCTTACTAAAGACTTATGTCTTAGTGAAGGTGCTCTAAGCCTAAGGGCTTAGAGAACTCTATTTCCGTGACAAGAGACCAGCTCTTGCACCAATGCAGAGCTTCCTTCCTCTAGTTTCCAAATTACTTTTGAAAAGACTGAAAGATGTGCTAGAAAATAATTGCAACTGTAAATGAAATTCTGAAGTAAATTATCTGTGAAAAAGGAAATGCTTCAATTCATTAAACCTTGCAAAGGAAATAAACTTCATGAAATAAAGGCACTTCAAAAGAATCAAACAGTAGTCTAAGTGTTTTTCATGTGTTAACTAACTTTAGTAATCCATTCAAAGATACTTATGTTGTTTGCAAGTATAATATGTTTGTGATGATTTTATGAAAATACTTCCAAATCCTCTTAAAGATGTACTTTTAATGTTGAATACAGTTACTAAATTAATGATTCATTCACTTGTGTAATAATTGGAAATAATATGCAGAGAAGTGATTCATTGTTCACTGCAAAAGAATAATTAAACCAAAGTGCAGGCAACAACATGCACTGGTGCAGGAAAGAGCTCCTTGCACAATCCAATTGAAAACAAGTTAAAACAAAGATTGAGAGTAAAGGAAATACAAGAAATATATTTCATAAACAAAGTAAACACCACTAACTCTCAACCCATGGATCCGTTTCACACGTTAGCTACAAATGATATTTTAAATCGGAACTTGAAAGATAAAGATTAAAACTATAACATCACACAGTTGCAAACGAAATATCCACACTTTCTTTATGAGTAACGGAAGCGAGAGGGGTAAACGAGCTGGGTTGGCTAGGCCCTATCCAACTAGCTTGTTCCCCTTCTAAGGAATGAAAAAGCTCAGCACTTCAAAAGATACATCAAAGATAAACTAGATGTTGTGTATGCAAATCATGGAAATTCTCTTGTATTACTTGATTCAGCAAATATACATGACAGAGCAGTCCAGCCCCAGAGCTGAGGTGATAACCAGATTACATAAAACAAAATTACAATCGATGGTTCCCTACTTACTAGCCTCCTCCTACCTATATCTATATTTTATATATCCTTTTGGCTCTAGCCATTTTCACTAATTACAAACATTTCTTGTTCATGCCTTTCAGCCGAACAGACTTAGAAACCGAAATTACAAACTTGGCCAGCAGTTATAATACACATGAATCTCGCTTGGCTGTAACCTAACTTTGGAAAATATTCCCTAATTGTGCACCACCTGTTATCCTGCTTCAGTTCATCAACAGCTAAACTTGGAGTCAAGGATCGAGACCTATCCTCATGGAAGATTTGGCTTCTCAGAAATCTCGAACAATCTTCGTGGCAGTGCAGGAATCTACCTGCACTAGTCATACTCATTCATAATTAATACTAAGTTCCATGATTACTCTAGGAAATTAATATGAGTTACAAGAGATATGTAAATAGGCATGAAATCCATATAAAATGATTAATAAAGTGTTGTAATAAATCTTAATATAAAATATGAGCCTGTGCAGGAATGGGTAACTATCTTGTACTAGTTCGGGAAAGAAGGGTCTTTTATTGAGATAAAACAGAGGTTGATTTTGATGGAAATGGGGTAGAAAATAGGGAAATTTAGGATACCAACACATATTATGAGAGCGTCCATTGTCTATATCCCATTTATCATATGTATCTTGGACACATAAAACTAAGTTTCATTTCTCTTGTTTTTCTTTCTTTCTTATCCATATCTTCTTACCCTGATTTGCTTTTTTTTTCTTCTCCTTGACCTGAATAGGTTCTTTCTATTTGATTTGTATTAAAATCTCTATCAACTTACTTTTGCAATATTTTTCCTTGTGCCTAGAGTTGTTACATATGTAACACTCAACATGATCTGAGAATGGGGAAAGGACTTCTGATTTCTAATAACATTCTTATCACACCATCTAGAGTTGTTATTCACATACTCATTCTCTGAGAACATATCTGGTATCTTGCTACTATTATTCATCATATTTTGATTCCTATAATATATACAATCTATTGCCTTATGTCCAAAAATATTGGAAGAAAAACAATAGCCATAAAAAATACTTTGATACCTCATAACACTTTGCCTTTGATAACAAAAGATTTTGATTCTTTGATGGCTTTGTCTTTGAGGGGGATAAGATATCTCCTAATTTTTCACTTGATATTTGTGGCCATTATAAACTTCCCTTCCTTATTGTTTTTTATTTTTAACACTTACTTTTCCTGCATTATTGTTAGATACTTTGTCTACTTCAACATGGTTGATTTGTTATTTGTTTTTATCTTTCTTGGTGCTTTATTCTCCTTTATAGCCTAGACCAATCTTGATGACAGGATATCTTTGACTACTAAGGGTACCATCTAGTATTTTGGTACTCTTATCAAAATTCAAATATTGATTTATCTTATCATGGGATTTTTCTAGATAATTTCTTAAGGAAACATTCTTAGCTTCTAGTTTCTCACAATGACCTCTTTCAATCAGCTGGCTAGTCATCACTTCATTTACTCTTTTTTCTTCTTCTAGCCAATTCTTTAGGATAGCAATTATTTTCCTTAATTCATCAAAATATTGTTCCTTTTTTCATAGTCCTATAGCATTGTCGTTTATTATTAATTTATTATTGTGATCCTCTTAATATCCTCTAGAGTAAAAATATTTTTCCTTCTAAAATATATTTTCTCATTAAGGTATTCTTCTTCTATGGATTGCATATATTGAGATCCATCTAATTCAAGATCCTTATATATTTTGATCTTTCTTTTGGATTTCCTCATTGCATCAAGTGTTCTAGTTTCATTTCAACTCCTTTCTCTGAATCTAATGTCTATTTCGAATTGGCTTTAATTTCTTGAACAATATGGTGATCCTTTATAGTCATGAGTACATGTCCTTATTCATCACTACTAGATGTATATGTATCTCTTCCCTCTAATGAAAAATCATATTCTAAGGAGTAAATACTTTTATTATTGAGCCCACAAGGTTTTTTGTCAGCCTCATGTTCTTCTTTATGACTACTATTTTCTAAAATTGCATATAAAAATATAGAATAAAGATGACATATTCTTCTATAATTACAACATAATAATATCTTACTTGTGGATTTCACTTCTTCTTCATCTTCTTCACCTTCATCTTCATCCTCACTATTGTCTGCTTTGACATTTAAACAATTGGAAACATTATGACCTATTTGTTATAGCGTCATGTCTACATGAGTCTTGAATGATGCTATAACACTATTTCTCCACATTTGAAGAATTTAACAGGTAGCTTATATTTTCCTAATCTCTTTTGCACTATCCTTTCAATCTGGGATTCGTTCCTTTTTGTGTCATCACTAGAGTAGTTGTGGTCTTTGACCTTCTTTGAATCTTTTTGTACTTAATCCTTCTAAGAAGACTTCTTCACTTCATAAGTAGTGTGAGTATCTTCCTCATAAATGAATTTCAACTTATCCAACATTGCTTTTGTAGTATCACAATGACTTACCTTATCATAATCTAATTTAGACAAACCACTCAAGATTTCCTTCATGGATTTTGTATTATACTTATTGTTATTCTTTCCATCCACTATATATTACCATACATCTGAGCCAAGATCCATTAGATAAAACTTCATCATTACCTTCCAAGTTTCATAATTTGGTTCTCTCAATAATGGTGCTCCATCTTGGGAAAATCCATCCTAGATAACCATGGTCCCTTTAGATCTACCTTCCAATGATTAAATTGTTCCTGAAGGAACCTTCTTTGATACCAATTGTTATAATTATGAATATTTTGAGCGAGCAGATGGTGAATTAATGTATTGGCATATTTTTCCAATTATTAGCAATATGCAACATTTCAAACGATCAACAATAAATCATATAAGTAACACATAGGAACACTAGATGTATGTGGAAACCCAGAAAGGGAAAAAATCACAAAAAATATGTATGAATATTGTTGCAAGTTTCAACCTATTGTTACATCAACTTTACTATCACCAACTAGAAGAAGACACCCATCCCCAGATTTGAAAGCGCCAACTTATAGGAGGCACCAACCCCTTTTCTTTACATACTTCAACCTAAAGGAGAAACCTATCCCCTTATTTACATGCACCAACCTATAGGAGGTACCAACCCCTCACTATTTATAGGCACAAACCTAAAGGGGACACCTGTCCCTGATTTGTAGCGACCTACCAACATTCCTATCAAATCCATCTTTCATCACATTTTCAAACTCACATCCACATACACATTCTTTTATCTTTACATATTTAAAACTCTTTAATCTTTGATACTCTCTTCACTAGCCTATATTTTGTTTTATTCATTCTCTTCTCACTCTCTCTCAAATTGTATTTCCAATCTACAATCTGATCTATTCTATTATCCTCTTTGTTGACTTTGATATCCAGCTTTCATTCTCAACTTGGCCTCCTCACATGTTATACAACACTTCTTTTTTCCTATGTTATCACCAAAATAGGACCCTGATAGGTTGTTGATCAGACTATCTTAGTGTAATTATTTCAAACCAATCTTTTAGCTAAGGCTTAGCCTCCTCATCCTGAGAGGGCTCTCTCAAAGGGTTAATGATTTTGATTAAAGAATAATTTAGATGGCTAACTCTATGGTTTGTGATTGTATATGTTCATAGGTTGAAAGATGAAGGCTGGCTACCATTGGGCTATGGAGTCAAAGTGTGTTTCAGTACAACAGCAAGATCAATTTCACATAGAAGTCAGGGCATAGAGGGTTTTAACATAAAAGAAAAACAGAGATATAATATAGAGAACACAGCCTACAAACACATGAAGGAAGTTAGAGCATCATCAAATGAATTCTAAGTAACATGTGTCTATACCACTGCAAGTAAGTATATGAAGGAAGCCATGAGGAAAATCAAACATTGAAACCCTTTCTGAATCCTGAGTAGTGAAAGCAGCTCTTTGTATTAACCTGAAAACATACAGTCATATACAATAGCACAATGTGCTTGTTTCTTTGAAAATTGCCAACCTTAAGTGCATTACATCTCTTTTCATATATAGAGTTCATTACAAGCTTGGATTCCTTCCTCCATCATGAGCATAATTCGAATTTTCCATCAGTGACACCTATTCTAACCATAAAACAAACCTTTAAATGCATTTAACAACTAACTAGCAGTCCTAGAGACCTAATACAACTAGGAGTGTAACTCCTTATTATGAATAAACCACCTCAACTAAAAATTAAATGCATTCTTTGACAAATGCAACCTCATGAAGTTGAATTTTATGAAGCCTCCCACGTTGTCACCTGACTGCTAAAGACAAACCTTAGAAATTAGGGAACATGTTTCCCTGTTTTTAGGTTTAGGATCCTTGAAAGTTGGCACGTGGGACAGAGCCTTTATCTCCTCATCCATGACACATTTTTAGAAACTGAAGGAGGTTTTTATATTCCATGATTTCTAGAACAAAAACCTCTCTTGGTTCTTTAAAACACTTCTCCATCTGTCCAGAATCTGTCCTTGAAAAACACGTTTCAAACAAGAAAAATTTGTTCTCTGAAATTAGGGTCTCAAAGAAAGCTTAGTATCTCCAAACTTAAAACACTTATGAAGAAAGTGAGATAGGTTATTTTATATGGAGAGTTGATGAAGAGAAACCTCCCTCATAATTCCAAAATAATTTTTCCTGTAACCATAAATTGATCTTGAAAAAGACTGCTAAAACCAGAAGATAAAACTACACCTACAGCAGTTTCATAGTGCAAGTTTAACCATAAATTTCTCCCACCTCAGAATGAATTTGAAGAAACTGAAAGCTTTTTTTGTAGTTCAATATGTTAGGAAGAAAAGCCTCTTTCAATTTTCAAAATTGAGTTTTCAGCTGCTCAGGAAACCTTCTAGAGGTTGACTAGTAAAAATAGTTTTTCTGCTGAAACAGGCTGCTTCAGGGGTTTCATAGCGCGCTACGAAAACTCCTAGTTCAGTGATTTCATAGTGAAAAACTAGTTATTTACACTGTCTGCATTACGAAAACATGGATTCGTAGCAAGTTTCAAAAAAATTTCAAAATGGCTAAACACATGACTTTCAAAACATGATATGAGATCCATAAAGTGTAAAACAAGGTTGTTGAGCTTTATTTGATGATGGAAATGAGACTTTAACCCTATGACTTAGACTCTAAAAACCATAAAAGCGACTTAATCACCATCTAGAATTATGACTTAGGAAAAAATGTAAAATGTAAACCTTGACACAAGCTTGACACATGGAAATAATGTGTGATGTGGGACCAGTGATGGGCAAGAATGGAGTGTTGACCCTATTTGACCATGCCAACAAGAATCTTTTCTAGATATTAGACACTAAAGCAACCATGGAAAGACTAGACCAAGGCTAACACCAATCCTTTGGAATAGAACTGTTGCTCCGAATTTAGAAATCATTTCTTAAGTGATAACAATGGGTCCACTTGGGATAGTGTGCCCCTGTGGTACACTAAGAACTTGTAGCTCCAGTGCCGCTATCCATTTTCTAGAATAAAACTCTGAACTTCTACCCAATCTGCTTCTCAAGCCTTTAATGATTTTTTGCAAGAAGAATTCAAACTGCACCTACTGAAATAGATGCTCAGTCAACCTACCCTGAGCTTATTTGCATCTACCTACCTATCAGTTGCAATCTCCACTTGTAGCTCAAGGAACATGAAACTTCCAATGAAGCGAGTCATCAATCTGATCTGACGCTTGAATCTCTTGACTATGCTTGAAGCAAAAATAAACCAGATACTGAAATAACCAAGGAAGCATGAGGTGTAATTGTTCTTCAAGATGAAAATATAACTGGAAGCCTGAACAATAAATCTTTTCCATGTAGTTAGCTATAGGGTCAAAAAACACATGGTTAGTTTGATGATTCTCATAGCATCCTATTACTTCTAACAGCTGATCTTTAGTCACACAACCTTTATTTGATATGCTATCCAGCTGCTTTTCTAAATGATTCCCACAAACAATGTAATTTTCTTCATTATTATGATCACTCTTTGATGTAAGCTGCTGCAAGGAATTACAAAAATGAACAACCTTTTCCTCTGCCTGAGGGTTATAAAAAATTTCTTCCAGTATTTCTTCTTGGTGTTTGTAATCATTTTCATACTCTTCGTGATCAAAAGACTGGCAAGTTTGTTGCATCTCTACATCAATCTCTGAGGATGTAATATGATTTTCATAAGTAAACCCCTCTTGATTTTCATGTTGCATTTCATGGGATGTTATCCTTTCTTCTTGGTGTTGAAATGTATTGTTATGAAGAGCCTCTAAAATTTCTTCATCCATGAATTCATCATCATCATAACAATCCTCCAAATATTGAATAAGACTCAAAGAATGTTTACAACAATTTTTTACCAGCAATAAGGAAGGATGACATTCTTTATACATCTCATAGAATTCATCATGAAAATTAGCAAGCGAATATATTGAACCATTTTCCAAGCTTTTATACCAAGACCATGCTTTTCCTTCTAAAGTGGTCATAAACATCCTCATGAGACAATCTTCAAGGAACTGAACCTTAAGACTGCGTACATGCATATGGAACCTAACCAAATGAAGAGCAGCATTGTCTTTCTTTTCATCTTTGAATATTGGAAGATCATCTAACCAATCAACCTTTGGCATAGGATTTGGAAAACCAGGGATATGAGACCGATTCATAGGGGCATACCTGGCATTCATTCTTGCAATGGAACTCATTTTGAAACTTCATCAAGCTACTGATATTCTAGCAATGGAGTCACCTTCAAATTTGTTATTTTATGTGTGGAGTCACCAAGGTAGTTTGCAGCCTCAAAAAATTTCTCAGCTCCTGCTACCTTCAGAAGTTCAGCTTCTTAGTTTCGGGAATGAATAATCTTCAGACTCCCGGCAGACGCACCAAAATGTTATCACCAAAATAGGACCCTGATAGGCTGTTGATTAGACTATCTCAGTGTAACTATTTCAAACCAATCTTTTAGCTAAGGCTTAGCCTCCTCAGCCTGAGAGGGCTCTCTCAAAGGGTTAATGATTTTGATTAAAGAATAAGATAGATGGCTAACTCTATGGTTTGTGATTGTATATGTTCATAGGTTGAAAGATGAAGGCTAGCTACCATTTGGCTATGGAGTCAAAGTTTGTTTTAGTACAACAGCAAGATCAATTTCACATGGAAGTCAGGGCATAGAGGGTTTTAACATAAAAGCAAAACAGAGATATAATATAGAGAACACAGCCTACAAACACATGAAGGAAGTTAGAGCATCATCAAATGAATTCTAAGTAAAATGTGTCTATACCACTGCAAGTAAGTATATGAAGGAAGCCATGAGGAAAATCAAACATTGAAACCCTTTCTGAATCTTGGGTAGTGAAAGTAGCTCTTTGTATTAACCTGAAAACATACAGTCATATACAATAGCACAATGTTCTTGTTTCTTTGAAAGTTTCCAACCCTAAGTGCATTACATCTCTTTTCATATATAGAGTTCATTACAAGCTTGGATTCCTTCCTCCATCATGAGCATAATTCGAATTTGCCATCAGTGACACCTATTCTAACCATAAAACAAACCTTTAAATGCATTTGACAACTAACTAGCAGTCCTAGAGACCTAATACAACTAGGAGTGTAACTCCTTATTATGACTAAACCACCTCAACTAAACATTAAATGCATTCTTTGACAACTTCAACCTCATTAAGTCGAATTTGATGAAGCCTCCCACGTTGTCACCTGACTGCTGATGACAAACCTTAGAAATTAGGGAACATGTTTCCCTGTTTTTAGGTTTAGGATCCTTGAAAGTTGGCACGTGTGACAGAGCCTTTATCTCCTCATCCATGACACATTTTTCGAAACTGAAGGAGGTTTTTGTATTCCATGATGTCTAGAACAAAAAAATCTCTTGGTTTTTTAAAACACTTCTCCAACTGTCCAGAATCTGTCCTTGAAAAACACGTGTCAAACAGGAAAAATCTGTTCTCTGAAATTAGGGTCTCAAAGAAAGCTTAGTATCTCCAAACTTAAAACACTTATGAAGAAAGTGAGATAGGTTATTGTAGATGGAGAGTTTATGAAGATAAAACTCCCTTATAATTCCAAAATAAGTTTTCCTATAACCATAAACTGATCTTGAAAAAAACTGCTAAAACCAGAAGACAAAACTGCACCTACAGCAGTTTCATAGCACAAGTTTAACCATAAATTTCTCCCACCTCAGAACGAATTTGAAGAAACTGAAAGAGTTTTTTGTAGTTCAGTATGTTAGGAAGAAAAGCCTCTTTCAGTTTTCAAAATTGAGTTTTCAGCTACTCAAGAAACCTTCTGGAAGTTGACTAGTAAAAACAGTTTTTCTGCTGAAACAGGCTGCTTCAGGGGTTTCGTAGCGCGCTACGAAAACTCCTAGTTCAGTGATTTCGTAGCGCAAAACTAGTTTTTTACACTGTCTGCACTACGAAAACGTGGATTCATAGCAAGTTTCAAAAAAATTTCAAAATGGCTAAACACATGACTTTCAAAACATGATATGAGATCCATAAAGTGTAAAACAAGGTTTTTGAGCTTTATTTGATGATGGAAATGAGACTTTAACCCTATGACTTAGACTCTAAAAACCATAAGAGCGACTTAACCACCATATAGCATTATGACTTAGGAACAAATGTAAAATGTAAACCTTGACACATAGAAATAATGTGTGATGTGGGACCAATGATGGGCAAGAATGGAGTGTTGACCCTATTTGACCATACCAACAAGACTCTTTTCTAGATCTTAGACACTAAAGCAACCATGGAAAGACTAGACCAAGGCTAACACCAATCCTTTGGAATAGAATTGATGCTCTGAATTTAGAAATCATTTCTTAAGTGATAACACTCTACACTATAGCTCCTCTATTCCAAATATGATATGTTCAAGTCACTCATACTCTCTTTTTCTCTCAGGTTAGAAAGCTACAACTTTGTAACACTCCCTTCGAACACCTAGCCTACACCATCTCAGTGGAAGGTGTTACTTTCGCCTAATCCAACCTCTATAGTTTGGTCATGGGAGTGGGGTCATAAAATTCCTCATTCTTTCAACTTCTTCAACTATAACCAAACCTTACTGTCACATCAGTCTATTGATACCTTCATGATGATATAAATTTGACTTGATCCGACTTATGGGTCGACCAATATAGCCATTTTGTGTTAGGTCTATTACACTTTCCATGTCATTGGTGGCGTCTACATGTCTCCATCATGTGTAACACTAGCTGAAGCCCCAACTTAGACCTAGTCGACATTAGGGGAATTTTGAGATCTAAAATGGGCCTCCTAAGGAAATTATAAAATAATAGTGGAAATAATAAAATAAGATTAGATTACATCATCAAATTTTAGAGGGAAAAACAAGAAAAATTATTTTTTCAACTCGTATTTTCAACTTATCTCCCTATGGGTTTACTCAAATTTTGATTGAAAACACTCATTGGATGATAAATTTGATTCCTTGTCCAAGGATTACCCATGTTGCATACTTTCGATGGATCCTACTACATGAAAAATGATAAATACATGAAAAACGTGATTGCAATCACGGGTTTTCGTGTATTTCTCATTTTTCGCATGGTAGGGTCCATAGAAAGTATGAAATTGGGTACTCATTGCATGAGGAATTAAATTTTGCATCCAACGAGCACTCCTTCTTGAAATTTGAGTAAAACCTTAGCGAGATAGGTTGAAAATACGAGTTGAAAAAATAGTTTTATTATTTTATTATTTTTTAGTCTTTTTACCTTTTTACTTTTTTTGCTTTATTACTCAAAAAATGGTGAATCATCCCCCTGGTTGACATCATCGTCTTGAATCCTATTGGTTCATATAAATTTTATTCTGGTTGTACATTTTTCTTAGAAGACCCATTTTAGACCTCAAAATTCCCCTAATGCTAGTTAACAAGCCCAACTACGCTCTGACCAGACTTGCTTCTAGGCTTGAATGACTCGACCACAACTAGTGAAATATTTTTGGCTATTTGATAGTTCCAACTCACTTCATCTCCTAACTTTCTCGGTATGGCCAACTATCCTGACCCTCGACCTGGTGGGTCCCGCAAGTATCTCTCAACTTGTATTACTAATGTTTCTTGATTTAGAAATTTTCCCCAACATCTTACTAGGATTTTTACACGTCCCAACTATGTGCAACATATCTACGTGCAAACTCCTTCTAACATGCATTATCCATGGAAATTGGCCCCAACAGGGAGACCCCAACTGACTAGTTGACTCACTTGGGCTAGAAAAACTATTTGATCCCAACGAGTTGACTTACTTTGACTAGATAGTGCCCTAGCATAGGCCGACAAGCTTAATATCAACAGCCAATCGATTTCTTCGTCTAGGTCAAAAACAAGGAATGTATCCCAATCTCTTTAAGGACTTCTACTCGATGCATGCAACTTCATGTGTGCGATGATGATCATGCCACTACCTCATCGATCGGTGACTGTTGAGTGGTCCCATAAACTTATGTTTGTCATCATATATTATGTATTATGTAAATGTCAATAATCCTTTGTAAATGTGTAAGGTAAAGTAAATGGGTGGTTAAGAGCGAGTACAACCGCTACAACCACATATCTCATGTATTAATATACACTAACTCTAAGAGAAACTTGGTTGGAATTCCTTCCCAATTCTAATGTTCTTTATCTATTCTCGTAATGTGTTTTTATTATTGTTATCAAGATGTAGCCTACTCTTGCATATTGTATGTTTATAACATCTGGCACTATTGTGTTCTTCATTTGGCTAGGTGATAGTAGTAATGAATGAAGGTGGTTCAAACCTGCAGAGAAGAAAAAAATGAAGGGGATGAGATTAAATGAAAAAATTGCAATTCCAAAGTTTTTGAGAGATGAAAGAAAACTTGTGTTGACATTCGTAAAATTTCGTCGATGTTGCTACATTCAAATTCAAGATTTTTAATGTTGAAATCTAAATCTGCAAAGGGAAAAGAGGAAGAGGAAGAGAATTCCAAGGTTTGTGCAAGAAAATGTTAGTTGAATACACAGTAAAATAAAAGTTCATTTATGTTGTTATGAAAGAATGAGAGCAAGAAAATTTGAACTTGCATATTCTTCTTTTTCTTAAGGATTATCATTGCTAAATTTTATGAATAAATTAAATATACTTATATTTTCAAAGAATCAAGAGGCTTGTGTGGAAGATTAGACTGTTGTTATTCTCAGAAGGTTCATATATTGAGGCATTCAAGGAACAGAGAAAAATTATAAATACATACTAGGCGATATAGCCCCAACTTTGAAAAAGATGGGATTTTCTCCTCTAATATTGAATAAGCTAGCTGAGAAAGAATAAGAACGTGTTGATTGCATTCCTAATTTCACCGAGAATGGATTTCCATTTTCCACTATGGATAAGTCACGAGGTAATGTTAAAGGATAAAACTATATCATTATTATACCATATCATTGTCGAATGTTTAATTTGACAAAGTAAAATATTGTCTAATATGTGTAAAATTCCAAGCCTTGTGCCATCCCTTCCATGAAAATATATCCTTTATTCAATATGGTATAATAATAATGGTAGCATCTCATTTTATGTTCTCTTCTATGTTGTGCATTCTCCAATAAGATTTTTAGGCATATAAACTCTAGTTGTGTACACGATTACTGCCTACAAGGTTGCATTGCGTTCTTTTTATCTTGTCTTATTTCTTTTTTCATCCAAGCTTCTGAATTCTCTAGTTTGTGCAAAATACAGTCACGCCCACATGTAATTTCAAACCCAAAAGAAACAATGTGAGAGTTTTTCTTCGAATTCAACATTCGACCTATCATTATCTAGGAGGGAGAAAATTTGACTTATCAAATGGACGAAATTCGGGTTGTCAAGCTTGTAATTGATAATCGATGGTTTAAGTTTGCAATATTTATGGGGTGGAATCAACTTAACTATGTTCCATAGTAGAGGGAATCTAAAACTATGTTTTGTGAATGATGTTATAATGGTGTATCATAATGCAGTCACTCATACATATCATTCTTTCACTGCAAGGGTGATGTCAAGGTATCAAGTGCCAATGATGTGAAACAACTAGAACCATATTTTGAGAAAATGTAGGGGTTTGAAGGGTGTGGAGGTTTCATTATAACATTAGTTTCAAATTTGGATACATGAAACCTATTTTTAATTTTGACTTGCTGGATGGTCCAGACAATTTGACCTATGGCATCAAGAATAGATTTTATTTTTGACAAGACTTTGTCGAAAAACAATGGATATGATATCAAAGTTGTCGTTGCAGATAAAAAATGAGATAAGATGATACTTTATTGGTCAAATTATTTTTTGAATTGTTGACTTTATGACAATTTGATCAACTTTTGATATGATTGTGGAATGTGTTAGATGGCTAAATCACTTTTTGATTGGTTTGTTAGTCGTATCATATCATTTCATTAGCCTGATCGACTTGGTTGAATTGCAATGAGAATATTTTCTCTTGCAATGGTATGTTCTTCCCTTGATACAACCAAACAATGTCTCGACTAAGACCGAACTGGCAGAGCCAAATTTAACTTGTTAATAATCGACGTACAGTCAACTCATTTCACAATCAACTTGTTGGTCTACTCCAACTAACTAATAGTCGATTGAATGAAAATTAAAATTACTTCGACTTATGGATTCTCAAAAGAAAATTATCCTACTTTGAATCTTGTGAAATTTGCAAATTTATTATATGGTATCCATTCTTTGTTAATGATTATTTGATTGAATCAACATTGTATCAACCTCTGACTAATTTCCAATCAATGAGATGTGCAGCATCCTAAAGATGATATAGTTGCACTTTTGGTTGAAGGCAATCCATTGCAATATAGTAGAGCCTTATTTATAAAAGAATTATATGAAGGGTATATCTCATAAGTTTAAAGTCAAGTCTGAGTCTGTTTATGTAATGAAGTTGGTCAATTTTTTTTAATAATGTCTATCAACATCTAGTGGTCATGAATAATTTGTTAGAAAGTTAGTGATTCATAGGGATTACGAGTTGCTCCTTCATGTAATTTATTTAATATAGGCTCTATATAACAACAACAACAACAAATCATTTATCACAGTTAGAAAAACAATTGAATGTACAACATATATGAAGCATCTAAGCATCATAAAAAAAATTATAGATGTATTTGTAGTAGCAGAGAATTCAAGAACAGGAAATCATAGGAGCATAACACACAGAGCATTGAATGATTAAAAATGATGACAAAAATAAATGAACATATGGATTGATTCCCAAGTGTAAAGTTACATAATGAATCTTGGATTGTGACAGAAGTAAAATCTAAGATGGTTAATATGCATATGATTCGTTTATTTTTTAATGGAAGACTCCCATGAATGACAGTCACACGTTGGATTCATCCACAGAGAGATAACAAAAAGGACACCCCCAGAGTGGAGAGGAGCTACGCAACAGTTCCTGGTTGGAGTAGGAATCCACATGATAGAGAGATTACAGTGAATATGAACAGTTGAAGATCTGAAGTACTTGGCCACTAGACAAGAATAAGTCATAGTAAGCCTTGTATACATGCATTCTCCTATCCATCTAGTAGTTGTTGTGGTTGAGATACCTACGAAGACCAGTATGCATGGTTGATGTACAATAAGAATACTTATACGAGAAGTAGAGATCCAAGACTTTATGCATCCTTGCTTGGGACGAGCAAGGCATTAGGGGTGGGGGAGATGTTGACGGGTATCTTAGACCTACTTTTGTCATCATATATTATGTATTATATACTATCTGTAATCCTTGGTAAATGTGTAAGGTAAAGTAAATGGGTGGTTAAGAGCAGGTACAACCGCTCCAACCACATATCTCATGTATAAATATACAATAAGTCTAATAGAAACATGGTTGGAATTCCTTCCCAATTCTATTTTTCCTTTTGTATCCTCATGGTGTGTGTTCTTGTTGTTGTTATCAAGATGTAGTATGCTCTTGATTATTGTATGTTTATAACAATGACCCTCAGATTAATTGGGTACCCAACAATATGGGTCCTCCCACTAGGACCCCACAATGGAAACTGAGCCATCATTGTGGAAATTTGACACATTTTCAACATACACGAGTCTCAACCTGTCAACCTGGTGAGCTCCAGTATTGTAGCAATAATGCTACAACTCCTGGGGCTTCCTGTCTCTCATTTTATCAACCCGGTAGTTCGTACAAACTTGGAAGCGACGGTGCTATATGCACAAGTACTAGCTCTTGTCGCAGCTGTCACTTGGTCAGCTGGCACAAGTCCGCTAGGGCTCAAGCCAACTTCTATAGGCTCTCAGAAGAAGCTTGCTAATTGATGGACGAAATCTATTCTCAAAGGAAAACTACTCTACTTGACAAAATGGACTGAAAGCAAATCAAAGCATGTAAACCTAGGAAACCCTAATTTAACTAGTCTAACCTCTACAATGCAAGAAATGTGAATGAAACTTCTACCAATGTTGTTGTTACCTCTAATAAGTGCAAATGCATGGATCTAAACTACTTGCATCATGAAAGATATGTTTTTGTATTTTTCCCTTAAGTGTGTGGAATGATTGTGATTTTGTGCTAACTAGGGTTTGATTGTGCAGATGGGATGGAGAAGGAAGGAAAGCGTGGGACAGGTTGGGGAGGCTAGGAGAGGTCCCTAGGGATCCTTAGCATCCATCCACAGAGGTTCCTCGCATTCAGAAGCTCGGCAACCGAGTGAGTGGCCTCCTACAGGAAGTCTGCAGGGGATCCTACAGGATACTCTGGTTTCTACAGGATGTCTACAAACGGCTACAGGATGACCTACCGTGAGTGTTTGGCGTGATGGAGGAGTGATGAAATGGTAGGGGGAGATGTGTAAGGTAGGAATGAGGTTGGTGATGGCTGTAGAAGTGGAGGAATAGGATAGGGAGTGAATGTAGGGAGTAGGTTGGAAGATAGAGGGCTAGGTCAATGAAAGGGCTAGAGAATGGAAGTACGTGAGGAGTGAAAGACTTTGGGAGATGACAGAGCGGAGCAGAGGTCAAAGATGTGTTTGCATGTGTGATCAAGATGGAGGACGAAGTAATGGAATGAGAGAAAGCAGTGTAAATGGAACAAATGCTTGTGACTATCACCAAACCAAAAATGCATTAACTTAGACTACCTGTGCTTATAAATTCAATGAACAGCAATCTAAACGCGAAGGAGAATGTGCATGAAGCTGTGGTAAAGGAGTGTGGTGCAGGTGTGAATCATGTGGAAGCATCTAACATAACGTGACTGTGTTTGCAGCAATCATGGAACAAAGAAATGCGTATTTTTGGTGGCTAGTCATGGACTGCACTCCAATCCCAGATGAGACGGCAGTGAGCCTTAACAACCTTTTTGTTGGAGCTCCAATCGATTATATCTATCCTCTGCTACACTAAGCAAGTGGAAACAAAGTCATCATAAGCAACTCCTATCTAACTCATGAAAAAGACCAACTTAACAACCTGTAATTCGAATTGCATGTGCAAATGAAAAGCTCAAAGTGCTGAAATGAAATGGAAACAACACTACAGCAGAGGGGATCTATGGCTCTCAGGTTGGGCCCTAACCTGAGAGCTATAGTCTCCTTAAGAAAACTTAGAACTAGATCAGAATCTTCCTTCTTTATTCATAATCTGATATCATGCCAAATTGGCTTACAAAAAGGAACAAAAACTGAGCTGTGCTCGAAAATTACAATAGCAAGACGAGAGTTTCAACAACCTATCCAAGGCTAGGGCCTCTACACTTATACAAAAACGATGATCCAACAAGTTTCCTTGATTTTAGGAGCTCGGCTGTCCAACTAGAGTTTAACTGCTGATCCTGTAGGACGGTCATAACTGTTGTTCCTGTAGAGCAGTTTATAACTGCTGCTGTTCCTGTAGAACAGCTGGCTGCTTCTAAGCTTGGAGGGGAGATGGATTGGAGCTCGGAGTTCTTGGTGGGAATCACGAGGAATGTCCCCAAGACCGTGGACATCCTCTCCTAAAAGTCAGCAGTGCCACCTCATTGTCTCCTTGTCTCCTTTTCGTTGTCTTTTGCTCCCTTTTAATGCCAAAACCTGGAATCACAATGCATTAGTCACGTAGATAGAGTGCCTACCCTTCTTCCTACAAACAACATGAATAAACTAAGAAATGCATGCATAAGCAGTAAAAAATGAATGGTTTGAGCAAGTAGAATAGGCCAAAATGAGCCCAAATTGTACCAAAATTGGGGCTCATCATCACCCCCCAGCTAAACCATTTGTTCATCCTTGAGCAACCTTGCTCCTGCTCCTTGTCCTTGGCCGAGGACTCGGGACCGGAACAGGCTCTTTCTTTTCCGCTTTTGATGGCCCTGCCTTCTCTGCCCCTGGTGGTGACGAGGGTGATGCTTCCTTCCCCTTTCCTATTTCCTTGAGTCGGGCTTCGGAAGGCGACTGGCCGATATTTCGTGTCCACGAAGTTATTTTTGGGCTCCCCTTTTCCGGGGTAGCTGATGTTTTAGAGGGGGTCCTTGCACTGGGTGAAGTAGGGACATCCCCTGAAGTGGTTTGGCTGCTGGGTGGAGGCTGTGGCTTGCCCGCGGTAATCCTCTTGCTTCTCCTGGCTTCAGGTGGTAGAGGGGTCTCCCTCTCCCTTTTCTCTTTCGGTTTTGGAGGTGTGCTGAGGGCAGCCAGTGCCGCTGCTGCCTCCTTTTCGAGAATGCCAGCCTTCTCTTTCCTGCGTTTTGCTCTCTCAGAGCTCCTTGTAGAGGGCCCCTCCTTTTTAGATTTCGGGCTTCCTGTGGAAGACCCTGCTTTGCCCGCTTCCAGGCCTCTTGTAGAAGATTCTTTCTTTGTCTTCGGACTCTCTATAGGAGGCTATTTCTCAATGACCTTCGGGCCTCTTGTAGAAGCCCCTCTTTCCAATCTCGGGCTTCTTGTAGAAGCCCCTGTCTTTGTCTTCGGGCTTCCTGTAGAAGCCTGTGGTTGCACTTTCGGGCTTCCTGTAGAAGCCTTTGTCTCTGTTTTTGGGCCTCCTGTAGAAGCCTGTTCTCCAACGATTTTCGGGCTTCCTGTAGAAGCCTTGGTCGTTGCTCTTGGGCTTCCTATAGAAGCCTGCTCCTTACTGATCTTCGGGCTTCCTATAGAAGCCTTTGTCTTTGTTTTCGGGCTTCCTGTAGAAGCCTGTGTTTGTGTTTTCGGGCTTCCTGTAGAAGCCTGTGTGTGTGTTTTCGGGCTTCCTGTAGAAGCCAGTTTTTGCGTTCCTGCAGACGCAACTCTCACCACCTTTTCTTGCTTGGCTGCATGGATTTTGCTTTTGGCTTTGACTGCAGGAGCTGACGAGGTGCTTGGGCTGGCAGGGACCACCTCAGTTTTGACTGCCCTGCTTTTCAACCTCTTTTCCCTTGCTGACAGGATGGGGGTGTCCTCTTTTGCTCTGTCATCCTTTCCCTCCTCCTTCTCCTTTCGTTCTTTCTTCTATGTTGGAGTCGGGACCTTTTGGCTTTTCCCTTTCTTACTCTCGGCTATTGGCTCTTCTTCTTCACCACTAGAGGATTCTGTTTCTTCAAGCAACATTTTTATGTTCCCTTCTCTTGTTAAATTCCTAAATGATTCCCATGCGAGGGGGACTTTATATGAGTGGAGAGCATCCTCCACAAGAAGCTTGACTAGCCCATGGTGGGCTACCTGATCCGGAATTCCGTCCTTGAGCTTTGTGGAGCACTCCATCAAGGACTGCAGTAAAAAGTAAGGAATGCTTAGCCTCTGTGCTGCAGGGAGGTCAATCTGGTGTCTTAGTTCATTGAGCAGCCTGAAGTGATACGCATATACGATGCTGTAACGACCCTCACAGGTGATATATTTCATAATTTGCAAACTGACTTCGTTCCATGGTGGCAACAGGCTTGTCCTTTTCACCCCATTTTTGTCCTCTGTGAATGATTCTTCAGGTGGGAAGAACTCCTTCTTTGCTTGCTGGCTCTGCTTCCGCTCTTCTTTATCCCACGACAGACCCATGGGCAGTTCTGTGATTCGACTTATATGCTCTGGGGTGAGTTTGAGGCTTAGACCTCTGAAGGTTACTGTGGCCAGTGTCTGGGACTTAGGCTGCAGAGCCTGCAAGAATTCCTCAGCTACTTCATCATCGTAGCCCTGTAGCTTATCACAAAAAGGCATCCATTGTGCTCTAGTGAAGAGCTCAACCACTGCCGGGTTTCTCCTTAATGTATTTGAATCAGTGGGCTCTCGCCTGATAAACCCACCAGGCATGATGAACACAGTGGTTTTGACCAAAGGTGGTAGATACAAAGGAAATTCGGTCTTATAGACAGAGCATGCAATGAATTCACAGACCACAGTCTAATTATACTGCTATCCTGTAGAAGCGATAGTATAGGCACGGCAATCCAATATTTTTTTATGACCAGACTGTGAATAATGACCTTGCCACCTTTGAAAGCCAATTGCGGAAGGAGTTTCAGGGTTACCTCTTTTCTGCCACCTTTTCTTACGTGAAGACTTCACCTTCCTGTAGAGCTGCGTTCCTGTAGAAACTGCTTCCTGTAGGACTGCGTTCCTGTAGAAACTGCTTCCTATAGGACTGCGTTCCTGTAGAAACTGTTCCTGTAGGAGCAGTGTGCAAACCTCGGGGAGGACTGCAATTGGACTGCGGTTGAGGTGCGCTTCACTGGTGTTCAGTCGGCCGAAAGCTTGGCGTATCAACATGCAGAGGTATTCAGAAGAGTTACTCAAGTTTTGAAGTGGAGGTGGATGGATATACGTGCACAATCTAGCCGATTAGATTTTGAATCGGCGCAGCTCGTGGCGCGGAGGGTGAGCTGTCCCCGCCGGACCGTTGGGTGACGTCACCCATCATCCGCCTGCACATTCACTTGCTGCTGCATTCATTCCCACATATCTGCCGCTGCCCTTTTCGGTTAAACTCGTTTCTCGGTTGACGGGACTGATCTTCACGTGCGTGCTGCGTGTTCCCTTTGTCGTGGCTGCCACCCATCATCTGACTATCCCTTCACTAGCCAACGTGGCCAGTCAACTGGCCTTACGGCCGCTCAACCATTCATTTCTACGCCATGCAAACAAATCAAAGTAATACTCATGCGATTTGATGGAAGGAAGGATTAGAACACTTACCTGCACGCGTCTGCACATGATTTCCAGTTTTTGGACGACGGATCTACCTGCTGCCTGTGGCTTACACAGTCCCGGAGGCTCGTGGTTACAGGATGCTGGCGCTGTAGTGGACGCTCTGGTTGCATGCGCCCGTGTGTTGGTCGCAGATGGCTGGGCGATGAATGGTATCCACTCCTGCAGGTTTGACTGCTACAGGATTCCCGAGGGGTGCCTTGTAACAGTCTCACCTCCTTGGGTGCATGCTACTTGACAATGGAGATGACCTGCTAATCGCGCTCCCGAAGCTTCTGATGCTCGACATGGACGTGGTATGAGCTCTCGGTGTTCATTTTTCTCTGACAACTGATTTTTCCACGAGAACTCATTGATCTGGTTTGCTGGTGCAGGGATCTTAGTTACATGGTGACGAGGATGGTGGAGCAAGGTATCAGCGTCGTGCATGGGCCCAAAAGAGGCTTGCATGCGTCCACACCAACCCGTAGTCATCAGATCTGCTCATGAAATGCATTCTGGCTCGTTCTGAGCTTCTACAGGAAGTTTCCTGTAGAGGTACAGAGCTTCCTGTAGACAGGCAGCTCTTCCTGTAGAAATTTGCACCTTCCTGTAGAAAAACTGTGCCTTCCTGTAGAAAGACAGCAGTTTCCTGTAGAAGATTCAAACCATGATAAAATTGCACATACCTTGAAAAACATAAGCGTTCTTGGAGGAGGAGCTTGTGAGGTGTCCTGGCTGCATGAGAAGGACCTTTGACTTTGACTTGAGAGGCTTCCTCTCCTCCATAGAACACCTGCAATCTGCATGCAAATTTCACATAATGACTTATTGATCTTGTTTTTTTCTTTTTGTTTTTTTTTCTTCTTTTTTTTTTGAAAGATAGCAGGGGCGCCTCAATGAGGTTTTCACCCTTACCACCTGCCTTAAGCGCCTCAGAGGGGTTTTCACTCAAGGATCTTTATTTCTTTTTTTTTTTTTTTTTGAAAGATAGCAGGGGCGCCTCAGATGAGGTTTTCACCCCTACCACCTGCCTTGGGCGCCTCAGGAAGGTTTTCACCCAAGGATCTTTATTATTTTTTCTCTTTTTTTTCTTTTTTTTTTTTTTTTTTTTTTTTTAGATTCTTCAGGGTGTGCCCAAAGCAGGGGCAGGACCCTTCTCTATGACCAATACTGCTTTCTCCATAGTTTTGATGAACTCTTGTCTTGAGGGAGGCTTCCTGTAGATCTTCAATCGATGCCCATTGACAAGCATGGGAATGGCTTCCTCATCAATGGTTCGAATGAGGACAGATCCATTGTCATGACACTTTTCCACTGAATATGGTCCTAGCCATCTGGTTCTCAACTTCCTTTTGAAATCTTTGTATCTGGAATCATACAACAAAGCCCAATCTCCCGGCTGAAATTGCTTGTCATGGAGATGTTGGTCATGCCACACCTTCCTCTGAAGTTGAACCACTTCTGAGTGAAGGAGGGCCTGCATGCGGTGCTCATCCAGTCCATTCAGCTGCAATAACCTTTCTTGCTGTGCATGGCTGAGATCTAGGTCCAGCTGAGCTGCCATCCTCAAAGTGTTATACTCAAACTCAATGGACAGCAAAGCTTTCTTCCCATAGACCAGCTCATAAGGTGTGAAGCCGGTGGTGGTCTTCCAAGTGGTGTTGTAAGCCCATGTGGCTTCAACCAGGCGATCTGCCCAGTCCTTTCTGCTGCTGCTCACCACTTTAGTCAAGATCCCTTCTAATGCTCTATTGGTGACTTCCACCTGCCCATTTGCTTGAGGATGATAGGGGGTGGAAGTCCTATGCTTGATCTTGTGATGAGCTAGTAGATCTTCAACCAAGTTGGATGTGAACTGGCTCCCTTGATCGGTCACCAGCTCTCTTGGGTAGCCAAACTTGTAGAAGATGTTCTCTCTTAAGAACTCGACCAACTTCTCTTCTGTTGCTGCTTTGATTGCTTTAGTCTCTGCCCACTTTGTCAAGTAGTCAGTACACACAATGATGTAGGATCTCTGCCTCGAAGAGGGATTGATTGGACCCACAAAGTCCATGCCCCACTTCTCAAATGGCTCAAGAGTCACTTGAGGTTGGAGAGGCATCTCATCCCTTTGGGTCGGTTTCCCCATTCTTTGGCATTGGTCACACTGGCTGACATATCTTCTGACATCTTGATGAAGTGTGGGCCAATAGTAGCCTGCCTGCAGGATCTTGAAGGCAGTTCTCTTTGCTGCAAAATGTCCTCCACAAGGCCCGTCATGACAGGTGAGGAGGATGTCGAAGACTTCCTCCTCCCTTACACAACGCCTTAATATCTGATCGGGGCCAAGCTTGAACAGGTTGCCCCCGATCCAAGTAAATGAGGCACTCTTTCTGATGATTTTGCTCTTCTCTTTTGAAGAGAGGTGCGGAGGGAACTGAGCTGAAACAAGGTAGTTTGCTATATCAGCAAACCATGGAGAGAGTACTGAGATAGCAAACAGATGCTCATCAGGCATCTGGTCATCCACCGTCCCATCTTCATCTGCAGACAAATCCAATCTAGACAAGAAGTCAGCAACAACATTTTCTCTTCCTGGTTTATCAACAATGGTTAGATCAAACTGCTGCAATAAAAGTAACCATCTAATAATACGAGCATTCACATCGGGTTTATTCATCAAATATCTAATAGCAGCATGGTCAGTATGTACAAAAGTCTGGTAACCAGTAATATAATGTCGGAACTTGTTCAGTGCATGGACCACAGCTAAGAATTCCTTCTCGGTTACAGTGTAATTCAGCTCTACTTTGGACAAGTTTTTGCTAACGAAGTAAATGGCATATGGAAGTTTTTGCTCAACTTGTCCTAAGGCTGCACCTATGGCTTTGTTCGAGGCATCAGTGTGGATATGGAAAGGTAGGGCCCAGTTTGGACCTCTCAAGATTGGTGCTGACACCAACTTGTCCTTTAACTCATTCAAACTCCTCTGAAAATCGTCAGTCCACTTAAACTCCACATCTTTTGCCAACAGACCAAACAATGGTGAGGCTAACTTGCTAAAGTCCTTAATGAATCTCCGGTAGTATCCTGCTAATCCCAAGAAACTCCGGACATCCCTTACTTTTTGAGGAGGTGGAACCCTCTTGATGAGAGCAATTTTGGTAGGATCCACCTGCAATCCTTGGGAAGAAATGGTATGGCCTAGCACGGTCCCTTCAGTCATTAGGAATTCACATTTTTCAGGGCTGAGGGACAAGTTCATCTCGGTGCATTTGGTTAGGACTTTCCCCAGGTTGGACAATGCTTCCTGGAAGTTGGCCCCATAAGGAGTAAAGTCATCCATGTATATTTCCACTGCATCATGGACCAACTCCGAGAAGATGCTCAAGATAGCTCTCTGAAAAGTAGCAGGAGCATTGCATAGCCCAAAGGGAAGGACTCGGTAGGCAAAGGTACCCCAAGGACAAGTGAAGGTGGTCTTATCTTGGTCTTCCGGGCTCATTTGGATTTGATTGTACCCGCTAAACCCATCCAGGAAAGAGAAGAACTTCTTTCCTGCCAGTCCATCCAACACTTGATCTATGAAAGGTAGAGGGAAATGGTCTTTTTTGGTAGCTTTGTTCAGCTCACGGTAATCTACACAGATCCTCCACTTCCCATTCTTCTTGGGAACCAACACTAGAGGGGACACCCATTCACTATCTGAGATGGGGTAGATGAATCCGGCATCCAACAGTTTCTGCAATTCTTCCTTGACAATGTCCTTAAGGGCTGGATTCGTTCTCCTCTGGGGTTGCCTAATTGGTTTACAATCCTCTTTGATGTATATATGATGGGTACAGTGTTATGAAACCAGCTCACAAAAAGATAGAAAAGAGAGATCCACGCCTTAGAATTCAGCCTCTTCGAGGGGGCAACCTCCTTTACATTACATAAATGAACAATTCTTGGATGATACAAATGACAAAACCTCCTTTCTATATATAGGAGTCTAAGGAGTCACAATATAATCCAGCCGACCTAACAATAATAATATAAAGCCACAAAAATAACAATAGAGGGATTCTATGGGGCACAGAAATAACAATATGGGGGTAATAGGGGCACAACAATATAAATAAGGGGTATAACTACAATAGTAATGGGGTAATCACTAGTATTATAGGGACCCAACATGCCCCTCTCCTTCAAAAAAGTGTTGTCCTCAACGCTTGAGTAGTTCTGGATACTTCTGCATAAAATTCTCATCCTCCCATGTGGAATCTTCAGCGGATAAGTTCTTCCACTTGATAAGATACTCTGAAATTGATCGATTTCGTAGCTGTCGAGTTCTTGTTTCTGTGACTGCTTCCGGTTCCAATATAATTTTTCCTTCCTCGTCAAGTTCTGGCAATATTGTTTGAATTGGGAGCTTGTCACCTATAACCTTCTTTAAACATGAAACATGGAAAACTGGGTGCAATCGAGAAGCTGCAGGAAGCTCCAATTTGTATGCCATAGTACCAATCTTTTGCAACACCTTGTACGGACCATAATACTTTGGTGATAATTTATTATCCTTCTTAGCTTGCTTTAGGGACATTTGCTTATATGGTTGTAGCCGTAGGAATACCCAATCACCTACATCAAAACTTCTTTCACTGCGATGTTGATCTGCCTGTTGTTTCATTCTATTTTGTGCCAACACGAGGTTATCCTTTAAGAGTTGGAGGACTTGTTGTTGATGTTCGATGTGATGTTCCACTGCCTGAACCTTAGAATTTTCTCTTAAATATGATGTGATGGATGGTGGTTGATACCCATAAAGTGCCATAAATGGGGTCATTTTTGTTGCTGTATGGAAGGAAGTGTTATACCACCATTCAGCCAGAGGCAACCATTTGACCCATTGTGTCTGTTTATCAGATACAAAGCAACGAAGATATCCTTCCAAACATTTGTTTACTATCTCAGTTTGCCCATCAGATTGAGGATGATAAGATGAGCTATGAGCTAACTGAGTACCAAGACAAGAAAATAATTCTGTCCAAAAATTTCCAGTGAAAATGGGATCTCTGTCACTTACAATAATCTTTGGGTTTCCATGTAGCTTTTGAACTGTTTCCATAAATGCAGTAGAAACTGTACTGGCTTTAAATGGATGTGATAATGCACAAAAGTGTGCATACTTGGTAAGTCTGTCAACTACCACCATGATGACACTCTTTCCCTCAGACTTGGGTAAACCTGTGATAAAATCCATTGAAACCTCCTCCCAACGTTGGCTTGGAATGGATAAAGGTTGTAATAGACCCGGTGTCTTAATTGTTTCAACTTTATTTTGTTGGCAAACCAAACATTCCGCCACAAACTTTTGAATATCTGATTTAAGGCCATCCCAAAAAAATTCCTTCTTAACCCTGTGGTAAGTTTTTAAAAATCCTGAGTGCCCTCCTAAGGGAGAAGTGTGCAATTCCATAAGAATCTTTTGTTTTAGCTGGGAATTCTTACAGAGGTATAAGCGATCTTTGTACCATAACGAATCATTTTGCCAGCTAAATGTATCAGAAGTACTGGAATCTTGTTGTAGCTTTCGAATAAGTGCCCACACTTCTTCGTCATTCTTCCATTCCTCCCTTGCTTCGTTTATCCAATCTGGTTGGATAATAGAAATGGCACACAACAATGCTTCCACATCCTCATCCTTTCTTGAGAGTGCATCTGCCACCACATTTTGCTTCCCTTTTTTGTAGATGATTTCAAAGTCATAACCCAACATCTTTGTGACCCACTTTTGTTGCTCTTCAGAGGATAATCTTTGTTCTAAAAAGTATTTAAGGCTATCATGATCCGTTTTTACCTTGAAGTGTCTTCCCATTAGGTAGGGTCGCCATTTCTTAAGTGCATGGAGTATTGCCAACATTTCCTTCTCATAAATAGCTTTGCTTAAAAACTTTCCCTTGATTGGACGACTTTCAAAAGCAATGGGTCTTTCATCTTGCATTAGAACAGCACCAATTCCATTTCCTGAAGCATCACATTCCACAATAAAGGTTTTTGTGAAGTCCGGTGTAGCTAAGACCGGTGCTTGGCACATTGCCTCTTTAAGATGTTCAAAGGCCTTTGTTGCTTCCGGAGTCCATGAAAATGAATCTTTCTTCAATAATGTTGTTAGAGGTGCTGCTATTCTCCCATAATTCTTAACAAACTTGCGATAATACCCTGTCAACCCAAGAAATCCTCGCAGATGCTTTATGGATGTGGGGATTTTCCATTCCTTAATGGCTTTAATTTTGCTAGGGTCTACCTTAACTCCTTCATGAGATACAATATGACCCAAATATTCCACCTCCTGGACTCCAAAGAAACATTTGGATCTTTTTGCATATAATTGTTTCTCCTCCAATAGTTGTAGCACCCTGTCAACATGTTCAACATGATCCTTCCAAGACTTGCTGTAGATTAGTATATCATCAAAAAATACTAACACAAATTTTCTAAGGAATGGTTTGAAAATTGAATTCATCAAACCTTGAAATGTTGAAGGTGCATTGGTAAGGCCAAAAGGCATGACCAAAAATTCATAATGACCCTCATGAGTTCTAAATGCCGTTTTCGGAATGTCTTCAATCTTCATTCTGATTTGATGATATCCCGAACGAAGATCCAACTTGGTGAAGTAAATTGATCCATGCAATTCATCCAGTAATTCATCAATGACAGGAATGGGGAACTTATCTTTAATAGTGAGCTTGTTGAGCTCCCTATAATCCGGACACATGCGCCATGATCCATCCTTCTTGTGCACCAATACTACTGGAGCTGAGAAAGAACTTTGACTCGGTTGAATTATACCAGCCTCTAGCATTTCTGCAACCATACGTTCAATTTCACTTTTTTGGACATAGGGATATCTGTACGGCCTGATGTTTGGAGGAACACTTCCTGGAATCAGATGAATAGCATGATCATGATCACGCATAGGTGGGAGACCTTTGGGAGTCTCAAATACCTTGGAATGATTGTCCAGGACTTTTTGGAGATCTGGAGAAATAGATGATTCCAATGTGGAAACATCTAGCGAACATAATTGTGCAATTACACCTCTTTGCTCCTTTTTTAGAAGCTTTGTCATGCCATTAGAGCTGATTATCTTTCCTGGTTTCCCTGCAATACCCCTTAATTCAACTTCCTTTCCTTCCACAGAAAATTTCATGAAAAGTTCTTGAAAATTAAAAGCTATTGTACCCAAGGATTGTAGCCATTGGACTCCTAGTACAACATCAGCACCTCCCATTGGAATGGAAAGCATTGGGCTAGTCAATACATATTCTCCCATGGATAGCTTGATATTATGGCACTTTCCAGAGCAATTTATTGTTCCTCCATTTGCAATCATCACTTGACACTCTGGTGCTGGATATAGGAAGCAATTCAATTCTTTTGCTACCCTACAATGAATAAAATTGTGGGTGCTTCCTGAATCAATCAACACTATTACCTTTTTCTTCTTGATTTGTCCTTCTATCTTGATGGTTTGAGGAGTGGTAATTCCCGCCAATGCATTACAAGATATGGTCGGATTTATTTGTTCTTCATCTAGGCTTTGTTCCTGGAATATATCCTCTTCTTTTGACCTTTCTTGCTCCTTTTCTTCTTCCTCTTCACAATCTATGTAGAATAATTTCTTCTCAGCACACTTATGACCTTTTGTGTATTTGCTATCACAATTGTAACAAAGCCCTTTTGCTCTTTTTTCTTCCAATTGTTGTGGTGTCAACCTTGTAGGTTGTGGAAGACTATGGGCAACAACACTTCCGTCTTTATAGTTGTGAGTGGTATGCTTCCTAGTTGCCATAATTTTGCTTTCCATTTTTCTTGCTAACCTGAATGCCTTCTCTAATGAATCAGGTTCCCAAAGGCAACATCATGTTGGATATTATCCTTTAAAGACCCTATGAACACATCAATCCTATGCTCCTCTGGAATATCTTTTACCCTTATGTTCAATTTTTGGAACTCCTCAATGTGCTCCATTATTGAACCCTTTTGTTTGAGACTTATCAATTGGCTAAAAAAAGTGTTGCTTTTTGTATCCTCATAATGTGCTATCAATTCTTCCGTAAAAATTGCCCAAGTGATAAATTGTTTACGAGAACAAAGCCATTGATACCATACAAACTGATTTGGTTCCAAATATAAAGTTGCCATACGTACCTTTTGTGTGTTTTGCACATTATTGAGATCGAAGAATTGCTCCATCTGTAATATCCATGTGGCGGGATCCTTGCCATCAAACTTCCTCACATCGATTTTTGGAACATGGTGAGTCTTCGATCCAACATTAGAGTCTATGGAATCATGATTAACATTTCTTTTATTCTCATCATGAGTTTCCTTTACTACCTTTTCACCATTAGTGACCCTTTCTTGTAGCAACTTCTTCAATTCATCCATCTTATCATCCATGCCATCAATTTTAGCGTCCATGCCATCAATTTTAGCGTCAATCTTAGCTTCCATGCCATCAATCTTAGCGTCAATCTTAGCTTCCATGCCATCCATCTTAGCTTCCATTCCCTTTATCTTAGATTCCACGCCATTTACCTTAGATTCCACGCCACTTATCTTAGCTTCTGTTAGCTTTTGTGAGCGTGACATTTGTTGCACTTGTTCTTGTAATTTTGATATATCATGTAGCATTTCTTCCTCTTCTTCATGAGTCATGCTAGAGCTTTCAGGTTCCTTACTAGGTGTTTGCATTTTCTTTCCTCGGGGCATCAGTTACCGATAATAATGCTTTACTATGCCCTTTGAATTCCGTTAAACCAAGCTTACACAAAAATTAAAAAAAAAACTACACACCTTTTTTCACTTTATAGAAGCCTGATATTGAATCTGATGTATCTCTGTAATTTCGGATCATCCAATTCTGAAATTGCTACCTGTAGTAGCCTTCTGCGTCCTCTTTCCAATGCCACAAGTCTGAGCCAAATTGGATTCTCCAAGGAAGAGTTATGTGAAATCTCCCACAGTGACTTGCTTTTAGACTGGTTCAGTAGAGCGAACTTGTACGACGTGCCACGAGTCACTGTTTCAACCTTTGAATCTGAAACACACACAAAAGAAACTACAGTCCGTCCTCTTTCTGTACCTTTTTACGAAATTTCAATCCGATCCTCAGAGAGAAAGTTATGACGATTTTCCCCAGGTCACCTGTTTTGAATGTAATTCAGGAGTCTGCAAAAAGACCAACTTCCTCAGATCATATCTCCGAAATATCACGCGAAAAGCTCTGAAATTCGGACCCAAGGTTCAGCGCCAATTCTTCTCAAATGGGTTTTTTTTGCGACTTCTGAAACGTCACAGAAAAAAGTTATAGCGAAAATGCCACGATGACCTGTTTGGAGCAGCGAAACCCTAGAATCCAAAGCTCTGATACCAAATGTTATGAAACCAGCTCACAAAAAGATAGAAAAGAGAGATCACGCCTTAGAATTCAGCCTCTTCGAGGGGGCAACCTCCTTTACATTACATAAATGAACAATTCTTGGATGATACAAATGACAAAACCTCCTTTCTATATATAGGAGTCTAAGGAGTCACAATATAATCCAGCCGACCTAACAATAATAATATAAAGCCACAAAAATAACAATAGAGGGATTCTATGGGGCACAGAAATAACAATATGGGGGTAATAGGGGCACAACAATATAAATAAGGGGTATAACTACAATAGTAATGGGGTAATCACTAGTATTATAGGGACCCAACATACAGACCGAGGGATGGACTCCTTTCATCTCCTTATAGCTCCAAGCAAAAGCATCTAAGTGGCTGGCCAATAGGCTACACAACTCCTTCTCCTGGGAAGGAGATAGGGAGGAGCTGATCTTTAATGCTCTCTCAGGGCCGAACTCCACACTTTTGACTCTGGGAGTGACAGGGCTAGTTGTACAAAGGTCCACTAAGGTGCTAGCTTGGGCATCCTCCACCAACTTCTCTAAAGATAGTGCACTGGAAGGTGGATTCTGGATCAGGGTCTCAATCAAATCATCCTCGGTTGGGGGATTTCTTCTAGTGGTATCTAGGGTACACAGAAGTGCTGAATACACCTCGTCTTCTTCTCCTTCCTCCAACCAGAGTGGTAAATCATGCTCTAAAGAAGGTTGGGCAGGAGGGTATAGGACTAGTTGCTTGGACATGGGACCATTTTTGATGGTCATGTTTCCTGCCCGACAACTTATGTAAGCATCTGCAGTAGCTAACCAAGGCCTTCCCAAGATGAGAGGATATCCAGTAAGCTTGGCCTTTGGTTGCAGAACCAGGAAGTCTGCAGGGTATTCCCAAGAATCGATAGAGACCAAGACATCCTCCACAATCCCTTCGGGAGTCACGGTGGAGCGATCTGCTAATTGCAGTATTGTCGAGGTCTTCCTCAAGGAATCCTGAAGATTGAGTTTAAGCATGGTATCCCTGGTCATCACATTGATGGCCGCCCCCAGATCAATCAAGGTGTGGGGGATAATGGTGCCATTGATGTGAACATCTACTACAGGACTTCCAGGATCTAGGTACTTTGGGCAGATGACTTGTCCTAGCATAAGGTCAGACAGCTGTCCTATGACATTGATAGTTGAGGCATATTTCTTCCGTCTGCTTGGGTGTTTGAAACACTTCTCCTTAACCAGCTTGTTATATATTGGCACATCCTTGATGGCTTGGAGAAGTGGGATTTTTACACACAACTGCTTGAGCTCACCCAAAAGCTCATCTTCTTCTGGGTTAGGTTGTGTGGTGGCTGTTAGTCTCTCAGGAAAGGGTGGAATAGGCTTTGGTTCACTCTCCTGATGGTTTTCCTCATCCTCTGGGGGAGGAGGTTGGCGATCTGGAAGAGTCTTTCCAGATCTAAGATTGATCTCCTGGATCTCCACAGCATAGGTAGGGCATGAGGTCTCCCCAGTATATACCTGCTGAGCCTGTCTATTGTTGGGGTTCGGGTTCGGTTGAGCAGGCATCTGAGGTTGCCTTGGAGGAGCAGGAGGTAAAGGCTGAGGTTGAACTGGTGGTGGAGGCAAAATGGCAGGAGGAGCGTTGTATTGGGGCCTCCACCCCGACTGAGGAGCACTCCATTGAGGCTACGACTGGGTATGTGAGTGATATGGATGAGAAGTAGGTTGAGTAGGGTACTGAGGTGGATAAGACCATGGAGGAGGCATGGACCAAGAAGGATGAGCAGGGGGACCCCAGGAAGGCATGGGAGTCGAGTGGTTGGGGTTGTAATAAGCTTGAGATGCCCCTTGCATCCCCTGCTGATAAGGTCTAGATCCTTGAGGCCTCCTTTGGTTGATGAAGTAGAGAGGTTCAGTGGGGGCTTCGGTTCCTTGGTACATGGCTTTAAACCCAGGTAAGGTTGGACACTGATTTTTTGGGTGGTCCTCCTCACAAACGAAACACACTTCAACCGAATGCAATGGACATTCGTTCTTAGGGTGTCTTCTGGTGCACCTAGGACAGAAGACAGCCAAGGCTCTCTCAGCTTCTTCTTTCTTCTGCTGGATCCTGAATGTGTCCAGCTGCATGGCAATGGTCTGTCTCACCTCACTCTTAAGATCTTCTAATTGGTTTGCAAACTCATGTTTGGAGAAAGGGACACCGGTGGAGAGGAGATTTCCTCTACCTCGTTTTCTAGCTGCCTTGGAATGATTTCGAAACACAGTCTTGATGTCCTCATAAGGCAGTTGGTAAATGTCCCCCCCAGCTAACATGTGAAGGGTGTCTAAGAGATCTTCAGGGACTCCTCGGAGTAGAACCAACTTGAGGGATTCAGGGTCAAGTGTGCACCTGGCCCGTTTATAGCTAAGTTGGAACCTCTCCTCATAATCCTCTAAAGACTCATCATTCCCCATGGTCATTCGAAAGATCTCTCCCTTGGTTTCCTTGGACCTACAATAATCCCTATACTTGGTATTGAAGGCTTGTTGCATCTGAGCCCAAGTAGCGATCCTATTCCCAGGTAATCCCATGAACCAGCGTAGTGCTGCATCCTTAAGAGTGGAAGGGAAAAGCTTCAGCTTTTGCTCATCTTCAGTATAGTCATAGGTTCTACAAAGGACAGCAAACTCAAACAAGAAGGTATCAGGATCCTCAGTGGTCTGTCCATGGAAGTGAGGCAAGGCGGAGGGGCTAATGTTTTTCATTTTCATATCTCCATTGGTCTCTTGGATGGGGAAAGCTCCTTCTATTCTCTCATCTTCTCTCCTATTATCAGCCATGGCTTCAGATGGAGTGGTCTCTAACTCTTCTTCTTCTATAGGGTCTTGGTATATCTCAGGATGTTCACCTATAGGTTCCTCTGGGTCACTGTCACCAAAGAAGAGAGAAGGGTGACTCAGTGATGTGGTGGGGGTGTTTGGTAGGAATTTGCCTGATCTATCTCGGTTCCTACGAGGCATGAAATGGAAAGGACTTTTCTTTTTTGAGTGCTTTTGCTTTTTCTTTGGTACCTGCAAAACTGAAACAAAGTGATCTACAACTAACTATATTGCTCAAATGAAATTGCAGAATTGGAAAGCTAATCTAGGAAAGCAAGAAAAATTACTCTAGGAAAGCAAGAAATATTAGTCTAGGAAAGCAAGAAATATTAATCTAGGAAAGCAGGAAATGCTAATCTAGGAAAGCAGGAAATGCTATTCTAGGAAAGCAGGAAATGCTAAGCTACTTTTGCAGAATGGAAATGAAATAAACTACTGAGCAGAAGTAAGAGTACGAAAGTAGAAGAAAAGCAACAATTACTAATACTCTGACGCTTCCCCGGCAATGGCGCCAAAAAGATGGTGAGCTCCAGTATTGTAGCAATAATGCTACAACTCCTGGGGCTTCCTGTCTCTCATTTTATCAACCCGGTAGTTCTTACAAACTTGGAAGCGACGGTGCTATATGCACAAGTACTAGCTCTTGTCGCAGCTGTCACTTGGTCAGCTGGCACAAGTCCGCTAGGGCTCAAGCCAACTTCTATAGGCTCTCAGAAGAAGCTTGCTAATTGATGGACGAAAGCTATTCTCAAAGGAAAACTACTCTACTTGACAAAATGGACTGAAAGCAAATCAAAGCATGTAAACCTAGGAAACCCTAATTTAACTAGTCTAACCTCTACAATGCAAGAAATGTGAATGAAACTTCTACCAATGCTGCTGTTACCTCTAATAAGTGCAAATGCATGGATCTAAACTACTTGCATCATGAAAGATATGTTTTTGTATTTTTCCCTTAAGTGTGTGCAATGATTGTGATTTTGTGCTAACTAAGGTTTGATTGTGCAGATGGGATGGAGAAGGAAGGAAAGCGTGGGACAGGTTGGGGAGGCTAGGAGAGGTCCCTAGGGATCCTTAGCATCCATCCACAGAGGTTCCTCACATTCAGAAGCTCGGCAACCGAGTGAGTGGCCTCCTACAGGAAGTCTGCAGGGGATCCTACAGGATACTCTGGTTTCTACAGGATGTCTACAAACGGCTACAGGATGACCTACCGTGAGTGTTTGGCGTGATGGAGGAGTGATGAAATGGTAGGGGGAGATGTGTAAGGTAGGAATGAGGCTGGTGATGGCTGTAGAAGTGGAGGAATAGGATAGGGAGTGAATGTAGGGAGTAGGTTGGAAGATAGAGGGCTAGGTCAATGAAAGGGCTAGAGAATGGAAGTACGTGAGGAGTGAAAGACTTTGGGAGATGACAGAGCGGAGCAGAGGTCAAAGATGTGTTTGCATGTGTGATCAAGATGGAGGACGAAGTAATGGAATGAGAGAAAGCAGTGTAAATGGAACAAATGCTTGTGACTATCACCAAACCAAAAATGCATTAACTTAGACTACCTGTGCTTATAAATTCAATGAACAGCAATCTAAACGCGAAGGAGAATGTGCATGAAGCTGTGGTAAAGGAGTGTGGTGCAGGTGTGAATCATGTGGAAGCATCTAACATAACGTGACTGTGTTTGCAGCAATCATGGAACAAAGAAATGCGTATTTTTGGTGGCTAGTCATGGACTGCACTCCAATCCCAGATGAGACGGCAGTGAGCCTTAACAACCTTTTTGTTGGAGCTCCAATCGATTATATCTATCCTCTGCTACACTAAGCAAGTGGAAACAAAGTCATCATAAGCAACTCCTATCTAACTCATGAAAAAGACCAACTTAACAACCTATAATTCGAATTGCATGTGCAAATGAAAAGCTCAAAGTGCTGAAATGAAATGGAAACAACACTACAGCAGAGGGGATCTATGGCTCTCAGGTTGGGCCCTAACCTGAGAGCTATAGTCTCCTTAAGAAAACTCAGAACTAGATCAGAATCTGCCTTCTTTATTCATAATCTGATATCATGCCAAATTGGCTTACAAAAAGGAACAAAAACTGAGCTGTGCTCGAAAATTACAATAGCAAGACGAGAGTTTCAACAACCTATCCAAGGCTAAGGCCTCTACACTTATACAAAAACGATGATCCAACAAGTGTCCTTGATTTTAGGAGCTCGGCTGTCCAACTAGAGTTTAACTGCTGATCCTGTAGGACAGTCATAACTGCTGTTCCTGTAGAGCAGTTTATAACTGCTGTTCCTGTAGAACAGCTGGCTGCTTCTAAGCTCGGAGGGGAGATGGATTGGAGCTCGGAGTTCTTGGTGGGAATCACGAGGAATGTCCCCAAGACCGTGGACATCCTCTCCTAAAAGTCAGCAGTGCCACCTCATTGTCTCCTTGTCTCCTTTTCGTTGTCTTTTGCTCCCTTTTAATGCCAAAACCTGGAATCACAATGCATTAGTCACGTAGATAGAGTGCCTACCCTTCTTCCTACAAACAACATGAATAAACTAAGAAATGCATGCATAAGCAGTAAAAATTGAATGGTTTGAGCAAGTAGAATAGGCCAAAATGAGCCCAAATTGTACCAAAATTGGGGCTCATCACAACCTAACTCAGGAATTAACCAATTATTGAATATTGAGTCCCCTCTGGTTGACTCAGGGTGAAGTCATACTAGCTCTCTCCACCGTCAACCAAAATATATGTAACCTCATGATGGAATTCACACGTTGTAATAGCATAGTCGACTACGTCTTGTAGTAATTTGAGACCATGCAGTCAACTCTAGAAATCATGAAAGTTTTAGCTAATCACATAGGGCCTCTATGATCTTCATAATCATAAGATTTAAACATATGCATACAAGATCTCATCATAGACAACGAGAACAACATATTCCCATAGTAATAGTGTTAATACATGTATGAATAATCATAACAACAGTATTCATCTCAATATGTACACAAGCAAGAAAAATATCTTATTATGTTCAAGTGTTTAACAACTAAGAGTGGGACTAACTCTCTACCCAACCTTAGATTGGCCTATATTACAGTCTTTCTTGTAGCCAATCAGTCCCGAGCTAGATTCTAGAGTTTGACAAGGATTTCTTAAAGGATTCAACCGATGTTGTTAGCTAAAATACGTACTCCAAAGGCCCAAAACCTCCACCCACCAACTATTCTTTCCATATGCTAAAATGGGGAATCCAAAGACCTCCCAGTCTCCATCTACCAATCAAAACAAGGGAATCCATAGGTCGACACCTCCACCCTCAACAAAAAAATGGAATATAAAGGTCAAAATCTCCACCCTCAACAATAGAATGGAATCTAGAGGTCAACATCTCCACCCTTAGTAACACAAGAGAATCAAGAGGTAGAAACCTCCACCCTCCACCAAAAAAGCGAATTCGAGAGTTCGACACCTCCACCCTCTACAACACAAGGGAATCCAAAGGTTCAAACCTCCACCCTTAACAACACAAGGGAATATAGAGATCAACACCTCCACCCTCAGCAACAAAAGGGAATCCAAAGGTCAACACCTCCACCCTCAGCAACACAAGCATACACGGTGGTTCCAACCAAGCCTAGGAATCCAAAAGACACTGTAAGAACTATGAAACAATCAAAGAAACTTAAGAACTCTTTTTAAAATTAATCTAAGAGATAGGCCTCCACCCCAACTGTCAAGGGAATCCAAAGATCATCCATATCCACCCTCTAGCTATCTAGGGAATCTAGGGACTACTTCCCTCACCTGAGATATGTTCATCCAACCTTACATTGCTCAACTGAATGAGTTCTTGATTCTTCGCTCTTATAGCGATGTTGAGCTTATTTTCTTCTCATGGTTCTCCCTTTCTTCACACCTCCACGACTAAGTGTTTCACTTCCCTCTACTGTGGTGATCCTATGATACTCTTTGTAACTATTTTGACTCCTTCTCCCCTCTTATTTTCCAACTTACCTCGTTGCTTTTAGGTTGGTCATGGGGATTTCTTGTGTTAGCTTCCCAACCATGTTCTTCTTGGTTGACTTGGCTTTTCAGACCTACCAACATGACCGATCCTCTTCTTTAATTTTTATCTTCTTCCACCTTGCAAACTCATCCAAGGAGGTATGGACTAACTGTCCTCTTCCCTACCTCATTGATTATTTATAACCAATCTCATTTAGTTGCACCTCTGCTAGCCTTTCATGGCTGTAAGAAAAGAATCAATTTTTCCCCAAATCCCAAGCATTCTCCTTTTTCAAGCTCTAGAATTTGTGTCCCACTACTTAGGCCATTTTTTATTATTATCAAAATTACATAATTACAAGGTTTAAAATGAGGGGTATCACTCAGGGGCTATCACAAACCCCTACCCCTTAGAGGAACTTCATCCTCATTATGCTATAAATGAACATAAAACCAAAACATGCTTTAAAACCAAGCACAACTAATTTGGAGCTTTATATACGGGGATGCGGATTGTTAAAATTCTTCAAGTTGCCAAATATGAAAGCAAATGTGCGTCTGCTCGAGAGACTCATTGATTATTGGGATGTCGAGGAAGAAGCTTTTATGATTGATCAGATGCCACTCAGGATAGAAGTGGAAGATATATATTTCATCACGGGCCTTTCCCGAAGGGGAGAGGTAGTACACTCCCGGGGCAGGACCCGGAATAGTCTCAGTGTAGACGACTATGTACAACTTTACTGCCCAGGTCATCGGAAGGTCGGGAGTCAGATCTCGATCCCACACGTGGCGAGTTTGTCACTGCGGATAATCTTGTTCACCATAGCTCGAGTGAACGGATCATCTTCGCTACATCAGGCATCACGGGTAAACATGAGCGTAGCAGTGGACTGTCTCACCACGGTGTTTGACTGGTGTACTCCTCTACTTGCCAACATGAAGGAGCAGCTTGCTTCTATCAGGAGGGGACAGACCAAGAACTTTGGGTACGGAACCATTTTATGTACTTTTTTCTTCGAGAAGGTTCCCGCACTCCGCCCCAGGGTAGCAGTTCCCATCAGTAGTCCACGTGATCCACGCATGGGCCGGTGGGCTGACTTGATGAAACGTCTGGGGGGTGGGGAAGTACCTAGGAATGCATTCGACGACGACTTTTTTGCTTGGTGGGAGCAACAGATCATCGCCATAGACGACTACCCCTATGCTGGACTGGATTTCCGAGGAGATCCTGACCTAGTGTTGCCACCAGATGCAGCATGGGGCGAGATCGGTAAGATTTCTTTTTGATTTTTATGATTTTATGATTTTTAGGATTTTTCAAGTATAATGATGAACTTTGAAAAATATATTATTTTTTGATGAGATTCAAATGACTGATATGATGATCATGTTCCAGACATTGGGCCCGTGCGACCAGATGGATTCCCACGGCATGGACGGCGTGGCCGAGGAGCCGAAGAGGAGGCTGCGAATGCGGAAAGGACCCTCAACAACGTCCAGCGACACTTGGCGAGATTGAGCTACCAAGTACCGATGGCCGAGATAGAGGACCTTCCTCCAGATATGCAGCGTCATGTGGTTGGGATGCCACGTGACTGGGTTCGCGGTTTTCGGCGCGTGGCCAATGCTATAGTTAGCTATTTAGCTGCTCATCCAGAGCCGAGGCATTAGATATGCCTGACATGATTATGGGCATTTGAGTCCCAATTTTGTATATTTTTGGACACACATATGTACACTCGAGACGCTTTGCGATATATATATATATATATATATATATATACAGTTTGACTTTTTGATGCATGATTTTATGATGATGAATGATTGATATGCCAGTCTAATGCTTGATTAGCGATAGAATCAGCTAACCAATTTTGAGATCTTGGAATGTGCAAATAATTAATGTAAATAAATGATCTTTGCAACAACCTCACCCTTAAATATTGGCGATATAATGATGGATCTCTAACCCGATAAATGTTATTTAACTGAGACACTATCAATTGAGAATCAAGGTATACTACCAACGAGTCGATCCCATGAGAGATTGCCTCGGATAATAAATTGATAACAGCTGTATACTCGGCCATATTGTTTGAAGCAGGACCGATACACACGCCTCTCGATATCATCAACTGACCAGTTGGGTAATAAAGTACCCAAGCTGCGGAAGCAAGATTCCGAGTGTGCCGACTAGCACCATCGGCGAATCCAAAATAAACCAAATCATCCATCAACACCTGCCAAAGCAGACCAAAAAGCGCTGATATCAGAAAACGCTCGATAAGATATGTACAAATATACATAAAACACAAAGAAGCCATTGCCTGGCCAAAGCTAAGCAAAGCACTTCCTGAGGTAGAGCCCGTCAGGGGGCTCCGCCAACTGACTCCTAGGGATGTTTATAGGTACGATAATCGAACCAATCAATATACTCTCTTCGGCAAATAAATGTGTCGGAGCCAAAGGGACCGTACAAACATCACTAGTCGAACTGGAGGACCGAGATTCTGCTTCATGCACAGGGGAATGAAAGCGTAACCGACGATGTAAATCTTCCAAAGGTCAATCTACGGCCGTCATTGCTTCGAATATCGCTTCATCGGATGGAAAAACAATATCCGAGCAATCCGATGCAGAGGTGGAATCAAGGATCAGAAAATGAGCCACATCACCATCTATTTGTTTCCCAGAGGAAATAGTAGAATGGTTATCTACAGAGTTATCGATAGATTTACATCTAAGTTCTACTGTAGATATAAGAGATTCTATTCCACCCACCTTGTCGACACCTGATGTGGTTGCAGATGAAGCTAAGGTTCCAGGATTCGAAGAATAAAGAGTTTGGACAAACTCTCTCCGTAAAGGATCCCTGGAGGATGAAATTGTATCTATACCAGCTGTAGGAGGGGGAAGATTAAACGTACCCATCAATGAGGAGTACATCCCGACTCCTAAACTCTCAATAGGTGGACGGGGGTTACCCACTAAAGGAATAGCAGAGTCAGAGTTTGCTTGAGGATCAACTGGGGAATAGTCCAACTGATCAACCTTAACGATTTTCCCCTCATGAGGAAAGCAAATGACACGAAACAGAGTCGAAACAACGGCATCCATCTCGTATACCCAGTTCCTTCCTAAGAGGAGATTATAATCCAGGTTAGCGTCTATGACCTCTACTTCAATATTAACGACCTTTCCTCCAACACATATAGGAAAGGCCGGGATAATCCCGTATGGCCTATGAGAGTGACCATCAAATGCTGTCAATAGGGTAGGTGAAGGAACAACCGACGGTGATCCAATGGCCTTCCAGCATGACATGGACATGACACACGTGGAAGCTCCCTCATCTACAACCGTCCGAAAAATATTCGTTTTCTGGTAGGTTGACTTTATCTGGAAAGCCATATGATGAGGAAGTCTCTTTTTGACATTACTCATATCAAAAGTGAGAGCTAAGGAATTACTTGGATCCACTGCCCCCATTGCCGATAGCAAGGCACTTCGTTGAGCAGGACATGACTGGAGAACCTCTAACGCAGACATAGCACATGGACTCTGGGCCAGATCCTCAACAATGGAGTAATTCTGGGCTGCCCTAATATTAGGGTTGATAGTCGCGCGTTTAGCTGAACCTTTCGGCACCCGAGGTATAGTCTCAACAGAAGGTCGCTCAATATGAAGTGGGTTGTTAGTTTCGGGAACTGATTTACCCTTAGAATTTTCACCTTCACCATAATCGCGTGACCGTGTGGCCACATTAGCGTGAGCACCCATCATGAAAACATTTGATGACTTGTCCCCTTCCTGGTTGCCCCCTACGGAGGTACCAGGGTTCGAACTTGCGCCAGCAAGAAGTTGCTGCCCTTGGGGAAACGGGTTAGTTAACACAGCTTGCGAACTAGAAGTCCCTTGCTGTCCTAACAAGCGCTGAGCGTCTTCAATTCTAGGGCAGAGATGAGTTAGATGGTCTCCTTTGCATAACTTGCAAGGAAACTTAACTTTCTTTCTCGACTCATTTCCACCACCACCAGCGTTGTTGCCGGATTTATTTGCATCGGGCTTCCCATCCTGGTTCTTCTTCTTACCACGTCCTTTCTTTTTTCCATCAGAATTTTGATTTCCTTTGGGGTTATCGGATTGGACGGCATTAATGGAAGAATTTTGGGAAGCTTGAGGATTAGACATTGTGACTTGGTTGTTAGAAGCAGTTTGTAATGACAACTGCTGCAATTGATTCAACAAGTTCACTGTAGTCGAGTCTACTGACCCTACGATACCATCCACGTGCGGACCTGGCTTTGGCTTAGCTAAATCAACCTTAGATCCAGGAGCATCTGGCAAGTACTTTTGGAGGATCCCAGACTGAGAGTAAATCAGTTCTAACTGCTGGGCCCTGAAAATGGCTTGCTCCTCAGAATAGACCCCAGACATGGAGACATCCTTGGAGATCTCGGGTTGCAAAGACTTCAAAAACCACTCTAGACGGTACTCCGGAGGGATTTCGGCTTTAATGAGCCTCTTTCTCCGTCTCCATTCCTGAATGTGATCAGAAATGTGGGTTTCCTTATCCTGACGAAAGGTAGCCAGAAGTTCAGTCCCGGCATCATAGCGGACAGGCAACTGGAAGTGATTCAAGAAGATATTGGCTAAGTCAGCGAATGATGTAAAGCTGCCCCCTGGCAACTCTGTATACCATTTAGCCGCATTACCAGTCAAGGTGCGCTGAAAGAGTCTCAACCTAATCGAATCCTCGATGAGGGAGTTAGATGAGCACCACAAATGGAATGTGGTTACATGATCGCCCGGATCTTCACCACTCTTCCCTTCGAATTTTGGAATGTCCGAAGGGAGTTTGGTTGGGACCGGAGGCCAGGCCGGATTATACCTGATAGGGTCATTCGTTAGCTTAGTGAGATCTGGCAAGTTTAACGTTGCCAGAAACGGAAGCCGAGGAGGACCTAGGGGATTCCACCCAGACTGGGCAGAACTCCCAAAGTTCTGAAAAGATTGTCCTGGGATTTGGGAGGCACCAGGCTGCCCGAAGTGACCAGTAGAACCGGCTGAACCAAAAGGCAAACCTTGTGGTCCAGCAAAATTCGGAGTTTGACCAACTCCTGCCGTATAACCTCCATAGCCTGCAAAGTTTCCTCCTAAAGAATTGTAAGGAGTCGATAACCCCTGATATGGGTTCCAGGCCGAAGCGAGGGGAGGAATACTTTGGAACATGCTAACCGTGGAATACGGCCTACTTCCTTGTTGGCCAATGAATGGATTCGCAGTTCCTGCGTTACTAACCCCAGGGTTATTCCAACCTTGGAAAGGATTGTTGCTTTGTCCTATTGAAGAAAAAGGCATGGATCCTACCGTTGGGTTGGAATGTGGGATATGACCACTTCCAAAAGGAAAACCCTGAAATGAAGCCGATCTGCCCATCATGGACGTAGCGGCACTGAACGGAACTGATGGAATACCCTGTGCTTGGGTGCCAAAAAGGAAGGAACCAGTACTAAAAGCATTGGTTTGGGCATTTCCACTCGTGGACGAAATGGAGGTAGACCCAATCAAAGATGTGCTAGCAAATGATCTGAACAAGGAAGCGGAGGGGATGGAAATGGTTCCTCCCCCTTGCACCGATGTTGGGGTTTGCATAGTCGCAGCACTCGTAGAAGCCATGCTTCCAGTAGTGATCATAAAAGGTAAGCGCGTAGCGTAACCTGGACTCGATGGTCTATATAATGGAGGCCCAACGTATTGCAATACGTCTGGATAACTAGATGGTAGTGGAGAATTTGGAATCACTAATGATTCTGAAAGTTCTTCTACCTCTACGTTATTCTCCGCTTGAAAGCGAACTCGAGAAAGGACTGGAGTGTCCCTCTCTTGTTCAGAAGTACCAGGCCTTGCTTGGCCGCTAATGTCCCCGAGAGGAGGATCAATCCCCGATGCGTCAACCGGCGTGGGACGGACCCCACTGGTAGTATTCCCTCTGCGCCTTCTAGGAGAAGGCTCTAAACTAGGTGGCGAGAGACCACGAAGTCTTCGAGACCGTCTTGGAGACCGGTCAGCCACTTTGAATTTTTGCTATGATCTTATCTAAAGACTCAAAAAATTAAAAGCTAGGCCAACTAGGAGCACAGAGCACACACTATAAAGTTCCTAAAGATACAGCCAGTCAAACAACTTTCAAGTATTTCCGCTCCGGGTGATTAGGACCGGACACCAAAATACGAGAAAGTGAATCAAAGGGCCTTCCGAAGATAGTCTGGGATGATGAGGGCCCAGTCCTATCAGCGAAGGTATCAGAGGAAGTTACGCTGACCTCCTAACAACAGCCTGTGCCGGTGCAAGCCCCCAAGCTTCGCAAGGGTGCCCTCCGGAAGTACTGTCGAGAGTGATACAACGTCGACCTCAGGTGCCACGGGATTCCCCTCCGCAGCCACCTATGCAGATCCCTAGGAGAGGCAACTATGGGTACCAACTCGTCGCAGAAGCCAGGCGGAACAGTCGTGAGGTAAGTTCAGACAAGTAGGAGAGGGGGTATCTCTCTTCCCTGTCTTCACAGACCCTCGTGCTTAACTCCCAGATCCGGAGCTTTCCTGGTCTTCCTAACGCTATTGGATTTACTCTCTTTAATCAGACTCTTATGTTTGACGTTTTGTGTGGCCTTGGAGAGTTAACTCTCCACTCGCCTAATCCAAGGCCCTAAAATCCTAAACTTGTTGGTGTAATAACTAAAACAAAAAGTTCTAGTGGATTTTAATTAAGCGCTTGATTTTATTAGGCTGTTCTTTAAGTCAAGGGTAATGGAGGTGAAACTTGTGGTGTTTTTATGGACGCAAAAGAAATTAATAAAACTTAGCTACATGCACATGCACTTTTGTTTTCGATGAATAGCAATTTCTATGAGGTTCAGAAGGCACTTGTAATATAAACAAAAATTTTTTCCTTTTTCTTTTCAGACTCCACACTCACAAAAACTAACAAAACTAAATATGCCTAAAAAGAGATGCAAATCTTACCCTAATGCAAGAACTAAATGTGGATGCACGATTCAAAGACTACTCTAAAAACAAAGAAGGAAAGTTGCTGCTTTACCAAATTTTGTCTTGCCACTGAAATGCTTAGATAGAAGATGATTTGTTACTAATCATTTCGTCCAAACAATAAAAACAAGTTTTAAGATAAAAACAAAGCACTTTCACTTCGCAAAAAAGGAAATCAAATAAGCAAGTTTAAGAAAGCGAAACTCAAAAACTTTCAAAAGATTTTCTTTCAATCAAACCAAAAAGTCTTTTTCAAAGGAAAACTCTCAAAAATACTGACACTAATGATTGATAAACAAGCCACCAAACACTTTTGTGAATTGACACCTTTCAAATGATGAAAACTCAACAAAAATAAAATGTGTTCGAAAACTCTTTTGACAATCAAAAGCAGCAATGAAAGTCCAAAATATCAAAAGACAAGTTTCAAGAAACTGGTAACAAACAAATTTCCCGAAACAAAGGAGTAAATGGTCATAAAAATGATTTCGTTAAGCAAACACAAATGTCATGAAAACAAAATGGACACAAAGATTTGAAGACAATCTTCCCACTCTGCCGAAACAGAGCAATCAAGATTCTTAAACAGAAATCTTGTGTGTCAAAAATCAATGACGCTTGCAATCAACGAAAAACAAGACTAGCACTCCTTATAACTAGAGAGAGTTCGAAACAAGATGCCCCCTGTTAAACAGAGAACTGTCACTGGAAATTGACTGTTTTAAACTGACCCAAACCACCAGACAGACATTCAGCCAAAGAAAAATTATAAATCTTGAAAATTATGTGATATACGCGCCTGCAATTATTTGCAGAATGCGTGTATACGCGACTGTAACTAAGGAAACCTACGTATACGCGGGTTTACTTAATGCAACTTGCGTATATACGCTTCTGTTATCCAGAAAAAGTGCGTATCTGAAGTCTTTCAAGAAAAATAAAAAAACACAAACTAAAAAACTGGAAAAGCTTGGAGTTCAAGAAAATATCAGACAGTCAGAACCAACAAACAGAGGGACTGAGCCTTGATTGGCTTGAGGACTACCCAAACTAGGAACAACAAGAGTGTTGTCCCCAGCGGAGTCGCCAATTCTGGTTGAAGGGAAAGTACCCCTAGGGTCCTTTGGGCTAAGACTCTACCAGACTGAAAATTGCTTATACAAAGAAACACACACACACAGCCATCTTTTTACTTTTAAGCAAATTCTAATGTTTAGGGTACATACCTAAGGTCCTACGTTCGAGAAGACCGTTAGGGTGCAAACCCTTCTTGGAGTTCCCTTCTTCTTTCTTTGACCTGCAAGACAAACAAATCAAAGAACACAACAGTACATGTATAGAAGTTTATATATAAATCATCTTTATGCTATAAAGTTAGTTATAAAAAGTCTTTAAGTAACCACTTTCATAAGAATTCAACACAAGAATCTCATAAGCATAAAGAAAGATTATTCGGGAACAAAGACGTGTTTCTTTATATATAAAGGCAAATAAAGTACATATATCGGAAAGATATCACCTGAACACCTTCAGCAGGCTCCAAGCAAGCTTCCTCCCGGATTCATTCCAGCCTCCAGCCTCTAACAAGAGCTCCTTCCAAGTCTTACTCAATGATGATGTCAAGGATGAATGATCACCAATACACATGGAAACAAGGGTTTCCTATGCAAAATGGGGGAAGTGCAGAATGCACCAAGGACTTCAGACCTGGTCTAAGGGAAAAATCTCAGCATAATAATCTTGCTCTCCTTTCTCTCTCTCCTTGGCCTTCCCTTTGATGTCTTTTTATACCCTCTCCAAAGTAGTTTTTTAGTTAGGAGTTGGTTGGGAACAGTTGGGCCACGGGCACTAACAGGTGATCCAGCAGGTAAACCCGCGATCACCGCCCGAAAAATAGGAAATTATATTTTTTTTTAAGTGTTTTAATAGATACACGCGGGTTGGGTATGACAGACCCGCGTGTACACGCGTTTAACACAGGGCAAAGTCGCGTATAGGGAATAAAACATTGTTTTTTAAATTTTTGGACCAGGTCTGGAAGGAGGGGTTGCCCTAGGCCATAAGTGCAGCATCACAAACCATAAGAGTGAGATTTGGAGCTATAACAATACATAACTCTACACAACACTTACAAGATTTATTCACATTTTCTTCAAACAACAAACAATAAAGGACATGCTCTCCACATATGATCAACCATTTCCCATGTGGTTTCCTAGGGCCCAAAGTGCCTCCACTACACTTTGACTTGCTTGATTTCTTGATTCTTAAAAGTGAGCTATCTCCGGTCTAGGATGCAAAGAGGTTCTAGCTGGAATTATCCCTCTAGTTCCACCTATAACACAAACCAATCAATTACATGATTATCATCTCGTACATATCTATTAAGCAAAGAAACATGGAAAACATCATCAATTTTTACTGATGGTGGCAATGTTAGCCTATAGGCCACTGGCCTTATTCTTTCAACCACTTCAAATGTCTCAAAAAACCGTGGTGCCATCTTGGCACATGACCCAAGTTTTATAGAAATAATCTTACGTCTAATTCTCAGATAAACATTCTCCCCAACTAGGAACTCCTTGTGAACTCTATGTTGTTCGGCATAGCTCTTTTTTCTATCCTATACCACTTTTAAAGTTACTCCTAATAGCTTGCATTTCCTATTCCATGTACTATTCCATGTACTTCAACATATTAGGACCAATAAGGGCCCTACTAAACGGATCACTCCAGTTAATAGGAGTGTTGCAAATCCTATTGTAAAGAGCTTCAAATGGGCTCATTTTCAAATATGTTGGGTGTGGAGCCTGATTATCTTCTTTATTCAGAGGTATCGCCGCATTGGACCCTAGTTCGTAATGGGGCGGCAATGCCTCCCGTAATATTTGCACTGCAAGGGGGGTCCAGGGGCGGCCCAAGTGGAGATCTGACGGTAGAAGTTATGTTTAATTTAGGTTTTTTTTCCCTGTAAGGCAACCCCTCACTATATATTAGGGAATTGTATTGCGTCTATGTATATCTATATTATGAGTGAGAAAGAGAGAGGAGATTGTGTGAGAGCAAAGAGGGAATTACAATGGATCTGATGCAGGTTGTATCTCTTCAGTTTGCTGGATAATATAAAAGGAAGGACTGGCTGTTTCTTTGTGGACGTAGCCCAAACTAGGTGAACTATGTATATATGTGTCTCTTTTGTTTTATGCATTTTCTGTGTTTATGTTTCTGCAATATATTTTATGTGTTCCATTGCTCTATAATATATAATTTTCTAACAAAATATTCTCGGTACCCATTATTGTATGCAAGTTATACAAGTGGAATATATTCTTCCCACTTCATCAGCAAGTGCATTACATATATCCTTAACATTTCCTCAACTATTCTATTTTTCCTCTCTGTTTTCCCATTGGTCTATTGATGGTAAGCTGTGCTAAAAGCTAGCTCTATTCCCAGTCCTGCAAATAATTATTTCCAGAACCTTGAAGTAAATTTGGCATCTCTATATGAGATGATCTTCTTGGGAGCTCCATGCAATCTCATAATTCCTTTATAGAAAATTGAGCTACGTCACTTGTCGAATTAGTAGACTTAACTGCCACAAAGTGATCCACTTTTCTCAATTTGTCAACCATAACCATGATTGCATCATGCTACTTGGAAGTTATTAGAATTCCTATAATAAATTCCATGGAAATTATCTCCCATTTTCATTCCAGAATGGGGATAGGCTGCAATATACTAGATGGTTGTTTGCACTCAGCCTTCACTTGGTGGCACTCCATGCATTTGGAAATGAAATCAACCACTTCTCTTTTCATATCAAGCCAATAGTAAAATTTCTTGATTGTTGTTAGAGTCTTTTGATATCTTGGATGACTTGAATATGGCTTTGCATGGAAGTCTTTTAATATCATCTTCTTTAAGTTACTATCATTTGGCACATATATTATATTCTTGAATCTAATCAAATTGTTTTCTGAGAGACAATATTTCTTGTCCTCTTCACCCTTAGAATATTTTTTGTAGCTTTTCCTTTATCTACTAATGTTTTACATCTTTATTCCATACACTTTGAATTATCTCTTCCATATAAATTCCATAAGAACTGATTGTTGTTACCTAACACATTTTCACTCTCATGTTGAGTGCACCAACAACTCGGTTTTCCTTTCCCTTTATGTACTTAATTTCGAAATCAAATTCTCCAACTATGGCTAGCCACTTAACTTGCTTGGCATTCAATTTAGGTTGATCCGACAAATATTTCATCCCTCCATGATCAATCATTAAAGTAAATCTCCTACCGAGGAGATATGTCTCCACATTTTTAATGCATGGATGATGGCGACCAACTCCAATTCATGAGTGGTAGTTTTTCTCATGCTCATTTAACTTACATGATTCATAACAAACCACTTGACCTTCCTATTGGCTTGGTGGGTCCTGACCCAAGTTCAGATTTAGTTTCGCCAAACAAATCCCTATATTACTAGCCCTTTCGGCATCAATCCACAGAGCGCGGACTGAAGTCTCACCCAAAGCATTATGGGGGGATGAACCAAGTTTTTGCATCCAAAGATGAGAGTGATGTCATTTTATACTGTAGATTTGCCTTCGTGCAGATCAATAAGCCTTTAGGGCTTATCGATATAACTACCCTTAATCAACTTCTATACCTCCGTGAACGTTTACGACTATCCTTCGCGAACCTGGAATAGGTGGATTCACTACTTACGCACATCAAAGATTACATACAACCCATTAATTACCCAGGTTACCTTAAGTGTTCGATAACTTCAACATATATCAATATAATATTTGTGTAAACAATTAACAATAATTGCATTCATATAATAGTATAAGTCGTGTAAAACTGCGCATCAATACATCATTATTTCGTAAACCCATTATAACATAAGAGGCATTCATATAAACAGAAGTAAAGAGATAAACACAAGTATTTCTGCAATAATCTTCTTTATTAATACTCAGTTCTACTTGAGACTTAAGACTTCCTTGTGCACTCAGCTACAGGGGTCTACGCACTCAGTTGCGGACTCTACTCTAGGCCTCTGCGCACACAGCTGTAGAGCCTTTCTTCCTACTCTTCTTCGCTAACTCTTTAGACTTCTCCCATAGACCAAAACATCACTCCATGACCATGATGCCTTAGACTCTCTAATACATACCTATTTATACAATCCCATGGTCCGCCATGGTCCGCGGACCATGGGTAGATTTTCAAAAGCTGACTCAACTTACATAAAATAAGGGTAAAACCCTTTATGACACTTTAACTATATACGCACTCCACAACCACATCTTGTGGAGACTTTACATCTTTATACAACAAAACTTCGGCTTTTTCCACAAAAATGACCCTAGGGTACCCCATCCAAACAAGCCCCCAACACAAAGATCGTGACTCGTCCTCGAGTCATTCTCCTGGTGCAGAGATCTTACTACGAAGATCCCCCAGCTCCAATCACACTACTGCTACCTCAACCATGCTCTGCGTGGCTGCCTGCTTGATTTGCTCCACCAGCTTCTTTTTGTCAGTCTTTCACTATCCTCCTTGATTTTCTACTACGTACTCTGTAAATTTTCCAATTTCTCCTAAATTTTGGTGGAGACAATGTAGGCCTCATCCAACCAAGGCCCCAATCTAGCCTTGAGGACTACCTCTCTCTTCTGCGTTGCTTCCACCTATGTAAATAGTTGTCTTGCCTCCTGCAGCTTACCAAGGCATTGTGTGGTAGCAATGGTGCACGTCGTGTCCCTTACTTCATCATACTATTGCTGGAGTTTGTGAGCTTCTGTATTCAAGGCCTGCAGGGTGGGATCTTCCTGCAGAGCCGTGATTACCTCCATTGCTTGCTCAAAAAGCACAGTGTAGTCTACCACTGCGGCATCCACCATCATGACTCCATCCTTCACAGCGGCTTCACGTTGTTCCCTTACCTCTAGCAGAGTTGAAGGCTATGACTTCAACTCTAATTCTGTGATCTTCAAGTTCAGCTCAAACTGAACTCTAGCCACTTTTGTCTTGGCGTCACACACGCCTGCAGCCAGCTTTTTGATCTTCACCTCCAACAGTGCTTCCTCTGGTATATGCAGTTCGAGCACTGTTCTGCAGGCTTCTGCCACCGCAGCTGCAAGCTGGTCGTTCTGTGCCTAGATTTTCTTCTGTGCCTCTAGTGCCTCTAACTTCTCAGTGAACATTTTTTTTATTTTTATCACTCCATACTCACTGATGAGGCTTAGTGCGTGCTACTCCCAAGCTCTGAATTTTGCTATCATTCCTACTGGTAGTGTGTGTAGGTACTCATTTAGGAGCGTAGCTAGGTTGAGGCCGATGTTATCACTATGGCCTTGTCATCAGCTGCCTTCACACTCAGAGATCCATCTCATAGCCCAACTACTCGAAGGTCTAGTGATCGAACCATCTGAGCTGCTTGAGTGGTCCCTGGTGCAAAACTTATTGTTGTAGCACTGCTCTGCCCTGCGCCTACCTATATTTGAGTCGTCTGAATCTACAACTCGCGCAAATCCTTCTAGATGGTGCTTAGTCCCTGCTGATGTTGCTGCTTAAACTGCTGCAGCAGTTCTACTGTAGTATCCTACATCGTGTCGCCTATCTCGTCTAGGTCATCGTCTGTTAAAGTGATCATATCGAGCGACAGCTTTGTCGCCTTGGACTTCTTATGTGGTCCTTCCTTTCCCTGTTCTCTCTATCTTTTGATCCGGAAGGGAGTGCTCTCCTACTCCTCCTAACCATCGCCACCTTGGTTTGACTGCTCTTCCTCCTCCGTTTGGGGTGAAGGAGACTTATCACTCCACTCGGAGCCGCGCTCCTCCTGTTTGGCCTACTGCTTGGAGACACGCTCTGCTTCCACCCGGGCCTTGTCCTTGACCTCTTTTTCTCGTTTCTCAACCAACTGTTGAACCTTTTGCTTGGTTGCTTCCTTCTTCTTCTTCTCTGCAGACTTTCTAGTACCTACGGCGAGATCAGATGGAGAGTGCCACTCTATCAGCCAACATTTGACGACCTCCTTAATAGCCTCATTTGTAGCGAGGTAGGGTAGGTCAAACCATTTTTGCTATGGATCCTTCCGTGCCCGGATGTATACACGGTGGAAGTCAGCTTTGAACTCCACGTACCCTGAAAGTTCTTCAAACATGGTTGGTGACAACCACAGCTTCTGGTTGATGGCCATGCGAATGCTCGCCTCCATCATCACCTAAAAGAATTTGGTCTCTATGACCTGCGCACCATCTTTTGTGGCCCAAAGAGATGCAAACTTTGCAGCCTCCAGAAAATCCTTATCCACAAGAGGAAACTGACTGTCCTCCGGCAGATCCCAAGCGACGAGCACAATGGAGAGAAATAACCATGAATAGTGGAATGTTTTACTCTTATCCTGTGCCTCTCGATAGTTCATGAGGAACTCGCTACAAAGGTAGTGCATCCAGTTGAACTATACACCCTCCGCGCACTGGGCAGCCAAAGAAATCACTAGCACCGAAACCTCGTTCACGCGGCATTTTCCCATAACTTTCCCCACAAGGATCTATGTGGCAACCTTCACCATGGGGTTAGTGATTAAGGTCATAGAGTATCCACGCGGCTTCTTCTCGAGCTTCAATTGATCCTTCATTTTCACTGTGAGGTCGTGCTCACTCGTTTTTCCGCCAAACTCCTTGGCCGGATTCAACCCTGGGTGCGGCAACAGCGTGATCTGACAAATCAGCATATCAGTGATGGGGATTGGCACGCTCAGCCACAAAAAGCCATCATGCACCATGGTTAGCAATTGCTTAATGCCAATCAAGTTTATATTGGAGCGATGGTAACGTGGCACCCACAACAAGTCCAGCGACCCTGACTGATTCACTCCACGAATCCATTCTACCGACTCCAGCACAATGACACCTAATTCTTTGTAGAACACCCTCTTCATGTAATTTTTTGTGGCCAAGTGGGGGAACCTCTCATGGTCTGCCAAATCCCAATCTTCTAGCTTGAGATGGGGAATCTGCATCAAGCGCGGACCTTCAAAAATGATATTCTCCAGTAGCAGGGCTATATTAACGAGGAATTTTCCTACACCTAGGTCCTTAGGGACCTTTACTTTCCCTTTGCACAGGGGATTCAATCCAGCAACTTGGATATTAGATCCAACCCCTTCGTGTCGATGTCCTCTGCACCGTCTTCAGCCTCCAATTCCACCATTTTTGCCTTCTCTTTTGCACTCGGTTTGTCTTTCATCTAAGCCTGGGTGGCTGCATGCTTCCTCAGTGACTCGCGCACTGACATGGGCTTCTTCTGCTTGTCCTTCTTAGGTTAGGGGACTTCCTTCACCGGTGTTAGCTTCAGCCTAGGAAACCTCGGTGTCATAGGCACAGCAACTAGAACCTCCACGCTCACAACTTCCGGAACCGCTCCCTCAGAAGCAACATCTCCACTAGTACTCATAGTTTTCGCCAGGCTTGGTCCTAGCATGTTTTCCAGGATGAATGTCTAATTTACCTTTGATAACTTCGTAAATGCAGGGCTTACAACTAAATCCTCCCAATATGAGCGATTCATAGGCAATCGACAGCACAACACAATAATTCTGATGATGCAAAGTGTTTTTCGCTAGATGGCCACGCGTAATTTATAGGCGAATTCAAATTCAAATTCAACTGTTCCCCCCAAAATCCATCCATAAATGCTGATTTGGTGGCAGATATCGAAAGATTTCAGCCTCAAATACCTTAAATGTCACACCCCCACTCCTCTTAACCATCTCCTGGTAGTCAAATCATGAACAGTGACTATAATGGTCACTTTCTGGTTGCACTACGCGGTCTCTTCCCCTAGAGTGTAGCTGTCTTCGCACTTCTTCTGGTATAGTGACAACATTCGTTTTCACGCAGACCCCTTGTCGCACAACTCTACCAACTGAGCAGTGTAACTTATAGTCTTGCGCCTCCTTACAACTGCCTGGAGTGATAAGACTGTGCTACCATCATGTAGTCATTGGGTCGAATCCCCGGTGTATGGATTCAATCAACTTCCATTCACCCTCCCCGTAAATGGATCTCCATTCAACTTCGCAAGCTAAACTGCTCCACCATCTGTAATCTCTTTGATAACATATGGCCCCAGCCAATGCATCTAAAATTTTCATGGAAACTTATCAAACTTACTGTCATATAATAAAACTAAATCATTTACCTTGAAGGTGCACAGTTTGATGTGTCGATCCTACCAAGCTTGTTCATGTCCCTTGTGAACCTACTGATGGAATCTAGCCAAAAGCCTATCTTCCTCGAGCTCTGTCAGATGTGCGAGCCTTTCTTCTAAGGCTCCATGGTTCTTCATTCCTGTGAAAGCCACTATGCGTAGACTAGGCACAATGTATTCCATAGGCATCACAGCTTCTACACCATAGACCAACCTAAAAGGTGTCTAACTAGTAAGCTTCTTACAGGTAGTTCTGTAATCCCATAACACTACTGGTACGTGCACGTCCCAATCATTCCACTGCACATTGCAAACCTTCATCAGTGCACTCTCCAATATCTTATTAAAATCCTTAACCATTCTGTTGGCTTGAGGATGGGATGGTGTAATCTTTTGATGGTAAACCTGGAACTCCTCTGTCAATGCGTTGATCACTTCATTGAGAAAATATGTGTCACAATCGCTCATCAATACCTTTTGGAAACCAAACCTGGTCAACACATATTCGAATAAAAATTTCGTTGTTGTTTCCCCTGTATAGTATTTTACAAGTTGTGCCTCCACCCATCTGGTCAAATATTCGGTCACGGTGATGATATATCGCACACCTGTTTTCTTATCGAGAGACTGAATCAGTCCTAGAAAATCAATCGCCCACTTCTCAAATGGATGCAATGACACCTGCGGATTCAAAAGGATCTCATCCCTCCGCGATGGCCTGCCCGTCCTCTGATATGTGTCGCATGCCCTGCAATATGCTTTAGAATCCTTATGCAGTGTCAGCCACCAGAACCTAACGTGCAAAATATTTTGTGTTGTTGCTTTTCCTGCATAATTTCCTCCCGCAGCTCCTCCATGAGCTTCATCAAGGATATTTTTTCTTTCAAATTCAAGCACATAGCGTCGAAGTATTTCATCTGAGCCCATCTTATACAAATGGCCTGCAATAACTAAAAAGTTTATCGCATGCACCACCAATTATTTCTTCAGTTGACTAGTGTATTCCTCTGGAGCCGTCCTCGTGGTCAAAAAGTGGATAATGTCTGCAAAATGATTATCTGCTACGTGCACTGCAAAGCTCTGCGCGTCAGGCAGGCCTTCCTCCAAATTGGTAGGCTCCTCCCCTATTTCAATGCGCGAAAAATGGTCTGGCCCTACGTTCAACCTTCATGGCTTCACAATTACCTAGAAATCATACTCCTGAAACAACAGAAACCATCTGCATATTTTCCCCCCAACACAAGCTTGTTGACTAGGTATTTCAATGCAGAATGGTTTGTGTACATCTTGAAATGTCCACCTAGCAGGTAATTTCTGAACTTCTGCAACGCGTACACCATAGGCAACCATTCATGCTCTGTCATTGAGTAATTCTTTTCAGCCATAGAAAACTTCTTGCTCGCAAACACTATAAGTTGATCCAATTCTCCTTCACCAACTTGTGTCAGCACTGCTCCTAGCGCAATACATGAGGCATCTACATGCACGTGGAACTCCCTCTTCCAATCTGGGAAGACTAGGATCGGTGCGCTGACCATTTTCTCCTTTAGTACATCTAGACTCTGCTGACATTCTTTGTCCCAATAGAATGTAGCATCCTTCTTCAGTAACTTCTCCAATGGCACGGTACTCTAAGCATAACTTTTGATGAACTTCCGATAATATCTAGTATGACCCAGTGTAGTGCGTAACTATTTAACACTTCTTGGCACTTCCAAATTGATGATTTCCACGATCTTAGTAGGGCCCACCATAATTCCTTGCCAACATACCACGTGACCCAACAAGATCCCAAAAGGAACACAGAACAAGCATTTCTTTAGGTTTAGTGCAATCTGATACCTTCGGCATGTATCCAACATTAAGCGCAGACTGTCTACATGGTGCTTAACTAGCCCAAACACGTCTAGTCATCGAAATAGACTTTCAATAACTTGTGAATGAACTCCTTGAACATCGTGATGACCATGCGTGAGAAGATCGTCGACACATTCTTAAGTCCGAAAGGCATCACTGTATATTGGAAACAACCCCACTTTCACAGAGGTGGTCTTACTCCTGTCTTTTGGCGTGATCTTTATCTGATGATATCCTAAGAACCCATCAGTGAATGAATAAGTCTCCTACCTACCAACATTATCTAGTACCTCCTCTGTGAACGGAGTTGGAAAAGGTTCATGAACACAAGCATCGTTGAGCTTCCTGAGATCTACGTAGATCCCTATTTCATCCTTCTGCTTCTTTTCCTGGATGACCATTGGACTCACCCAATCAGATTCCTCCACTAGTTCAATAATACCCACTGCAAGCATATTTTCCAACTCCAAGCAGATCTTTTCCTTGTATTTGGGATTAAGGCAATATGGCCTCTGCTTAACAGGCTTCATGTTCGGTTTCAAAGTTATTTTCATCACTCCCAAATCACCTATGATGCCTTTTAAGTCCGAAAATTTTGTGGGGAATAAATCCTAATATTCACGGAGAAACTCAATGACTTTGTCCACGGTAGCATCATCCCAGTAATCCCCTATCTTCGCAAACTTCAGTTCTGCTTCTGTACCAATGTTTACCTTCTTAGTTTTTAGTGGCATAGTGATGTTGGGGTTCTCTATCTACAGTCCCTCTACTTTGCAGTGGCCTTCTGCTTTGGGGATGTTAATATTCCTTGGATCCTCATCCTCTCCTTCAATAGTCATATTATAGCATTCGAGCGCATGGCACAGCTAAGTGCTCCAATCCGGTTGAATCAACTCCAAGGGATCCTGTGGAATTATGAAGATTGATGCCTTAACCTCCTGTAGCACTTCATCAATACTCTCGAATCTTTCTTCAAAGTTGAAAATCCTCACAAACCCATCTCTTAAGATATCCCATCCCGCAGTGTCGCGGTGGAGCTTTGTTTCCAAATACCATTTCATAGGGATGATGTCCAAAGTGTGAAAGAAAATATGCACCCACTCTGGCTGTGGCTCTGTTCCATAAACCTTAGTCCACTTTGCCAAATGATCGCGCGGATCATTTATCCCATCATACTTCTCAGTCAGTTGTACCTTTGGGTGACCAAATCGCATCCTCATCACCTTCCTATAGTCACACCATTCTTCAAAATTGTCTTTATTCGTACCCCACCATTGTGCAGGCATAGCACGCAACGCCAAATCTGACACTTGGAAGTGATTCTTCTCAGGCACTTCCCTTTCAAATGCATCCAAAAATTTATCTACATCAGTTAGACCATCATAATAAGGCAAACTTCTTACCTCGGATGATACACAACGCAGCAATTTAGTCATCATATTACATCGCAGCGTAGATACTTCATGTAACCTATTCTTCTAGTGCTCCAATTCTTCATCCGAATCTAATGTACAGGAGCTTTCGCGGTCCCATGCAATTCATCCATCGGCTGTCAGATTAACCCAATCTTGGTCTCGCGTTGTTATCTTATAGATCTGATCCAAATCATCGTCACTTTCCTCATAGTCGCGGACCAGTTCAGTATAGTGCGGTCCTTCTACAAGGTCCAATGGGACTACCACGTAGAGCGTTTTCCTTTCAAATGACATTGTCTGCTTCTTCAAACTGATGACCCTATTCATGTCGATATCCCAATCAATTCCCAGGAGTGCAGGATATGGATTGTTTTCATCAAAAATCTTTATTACTTCAAAGTCAACCAACACGCTCACACCTTCTATATCTACAGTTACTCCATGAAATCTCCCCATAGGGATAATCTTATGTTGATTTTCCATTCCTAGTTGAATCAGAGACCACTGCAGCGCAGACCTCCCCATCTTATCCTAATTCTATTTAGGAAAAACATTCACATTCGACCCTAGATCCAAAATAACTTGATCCATCTCGTATTCTCCTATTTCCACGATGAGCCTCATCTCGTGTCTTGTTCTCGTCTTATGTCTGCTGATCTTTCTAACCGCGCGGTGCCCATCAGAAGCATTATCTCGACCCACACATTTGTTTATCAACTCCTCTAACCCTTTCACAGCCTTGCTATCGCGTAGAAGTTTCATGCAAGTCTCCAAGAAAGTAGTAAGCATGGAGGGGTCAACTTATTCAGATAGCATATCATGAATTTCTGAACCCAACTTCTTTTTCTGGAGCCTTGCGGACATATCCACCTTCTTCAGGCTACTTTCCCTTATCGTCACTAGTCATCACACCACTTCGGAACACGATATTGACATTGGAATCCTCTTCGCGAGGCTCTTCCCTCATCTTCTGCAAGTTCTAGGTAGGTTGTTGAGGCTGTGCCTTCTTCTCCTCCATTTTAGCTATCAATATAGGGCATTATTTTATCACATGGTCAAACTTAGTACAATACCAGCATGACAGACGTGTCTGCCTCATACACTCCCGTGCGTAATGTCCTGGCACTCTGCAATTATAGCAAATAACTTGCCACGACCTCTACCAGGTCCTCCTCCTCCTCGGCCTCATTTGCGTCCCTTATATCCTCCGTGTGCTCCTCTGGCACCTTGATCGAGAGGCCAAGTTTCCATTTTCATATGATACACAGGTGTTCTTTCTATCATTGATTCATAGCTATGACAGTTACACTCATCATGGCCTATCGATTTATAGAAGTTGCAGAATAACTGTTGCGACGTCTGTACAAATTTCTGCAGTAAGTGACAATTGTCTATTACATGTTTTCATGCTACTTGATAGATAGCACACCACAACGTGGGCCCTATACTTGGTCTTGTTGGGGCTTCCGACCTCAGAGGCATGGGCCCTCCTCCTGCCATATAATTCACGAAAACAGGGCAGTGATCCTTATCATGCCCCTGGTTCTTACACTCGAGGCACCAAACTTCTTTGCACACTTCTGGCCAAGCCGTTTTTCCTTCTTCAAGCTCTGAAACTCCAAGAAGAGGTTCTACAACTCTGCATGAATTTGTTGAACTCCCAACGTCACGTCTTGGATAGGTGTCTCATGTAATCTCATTGTGATCTCCAGCGCTTTCGCCTGCATTCCTATATTTTGTTGTGACAAAGCAATCCTTAAGTGAGGTAGGAGCATGGCTATAAACCAGTTGTGGTGCTTACTATCTGTGAGATTCATATTGGCTTCGTGAATTCTGCACTTCAGTCTCTGATCCAGCTTCCAGAGTGTTTCACCGATCCTCATCGTGATTTCCTTGAACCCCACTACCGACTGTGTTTCAGACTTAGGCCTACTGAACTCCTTGTTCAGAGCAGTCTGAGTGTCCGCTAATAACGCCGCTAGCTTATCAGTGCAGTACTTATTCACTATCTATCTCTCGCCCATATTTAGCCTTGGACGGAATTTACCACCCAATATTTTCATCTCTGTGTATAAGTATCTATCCAACCACTATTCTTTCATCAAGAATGGGTTTCTATTTTCTTGTGCCGCGAATTCATGGATCTTTCTATCTAACCACTCCTCAATTTATTTCTTGGTTGGATTCCAGTGATGTGACATCACACATCTCTTTATGCAGATCTCAGTCCCGAAAACGAAACCATTTGTTGGCTTGGTGGGTCCTGACCCAGGTTCAAATTTAGTTCTGCAAAACAAATCCCTACACTACTGGCCCTTTCAGCATCAATCGTCGAGCGCGGACTGAAGTCTCACCCGAAGCAGTATGGAGGGATTCTAGAACCAAGTTTTTGCACCTAGAGAAGAGTGTGATGTCATTTTATGCCCTAGATCTGCCTTCGCGTAGATCGATAAGCCTTTAGGGCTTATCAATATAATTACCCTTAATCAGCTTCTATACCTCCCCGAACATTTACGACTGTCTTTTGCGGACCCGGATTAGGTGGATTCACTACTTACGTGCATCAAAGATTACGTACAACCCATTAATTACCTAGGTTAGCTTAAGTGTTTGATAGCTTCAACATAGATCAAGATAATCTTTGCTTAAATAGTTAACAGTAATTGTGTTCATATAACAGTGTAAGTCGTGTTAAATTGCGCATCAATACATCATTATTTCATAAACCCATTATAACATAAGGCACATTCATATAAACATAAGTAAAGAGATAAACACAAGTATTTATGCAATAATCTTCTTTATTAATACTCAGTTCTGCTTATAGACTCAAGACTTCCCTGTGCACTCAGCTGTAGGGGTCCGTGCACTCAGCTATGGACTCTACTCTAGGCCTCTGCGCACATAGCTGCAGAGCTTTTCTTCCTACTCTTATTTGTAACTCTTTAGACTTCTCCCATAGAACAAAACATTACTCCATGACCATGATGCCTTAAACTCTCTAAGACATACCTATTTATACAATCCCATGGTCCGCAGACCATGGGTAGATTTTCAAAAGCTGACTCAACTTACATAAAAGAAGAGTAAAACCCTTTATGACACTTTAACTATATACGAGCTCCGTGACCATAGCTTGCGGAGACTTTACATCTTTATACAACAAAACTTAGGCTTTTGCCCCAAAATTGACCCTAAGGGACCCCATCCCAACAGGCCCCCAACACAAAGCTCGTGACTTGTCCTCGAGTCACTCTCCTCATGCAGAGATCTTACTACAAAGATCCCCTAGCTCTAATCTGCTACCTCAGTCATGCTCTACGTGGCTACCTGCTTGATTTGCTCCACCAACTTCTTTTTGTCGGTCTTGCACTATCCTCCTTGATTTTCTGCTACGTACTCTATAAATTTTCCAATTTCTCCTAAACGTTGGCAGAGACGATGTAGGCCTCATCCAACCAAGGCCCCAATCTGGCCTTGAGGACTGCCTCTCTCTTTTGTGTTGCTTCCACCTATGTAAATAGTTGCCTTGCATCCTACAACTTAGCAAGGCACTGTGCGGAAGCAACGGTGTGCGTCATCCCCCTTACTTCATCATACTATTGCTGGAGTTTGCAAGCTTCTATATTCAAGGCCTGCAAGGTGGGATCTTCCTGCAAAGCCGTGACTACCTCCATTACTTGCTCAAAAAGCGTGGTGAAATCTACCACTGCGGCATCCACTATCTCGACTCCATCTTTCACAGTAGCTTCACGTTGTTCCCTTACCTCTGGCAGAGTTGAAGGCTATGACCTCAACTCTAATTCTGTGATCTTCAAGTTCAGCTCAAACGAAACTCTACCCACTTCTATCTTGGTGCAGCACACACCTACAGCCAGCTTTCTAATCTTCGCCTTCAATGATGTTTCCTCTAGTATATGCAGTTCAGGCACTGTTCTGCAGGCTTCTACCACCGCGGCTGCAAGCTGGTCGTTCTGTGCCTAGATTTTCTTTTGTGCCTCTAGCGCCTCTGACTTCTCAACCGACATTTTTTTTATTTTTATCACTCTATACTCGTTGATGAGTATTAGCGTGCGCTACTCCTGAACTCTGAATTATGTTATCATTCCTACCTGCAGTGTGTGTAGGTACTCATTCAGGAGCGCAGCTAGTTTGAGGCCAATGTTCATCAAAGAACTCACTATGGCCTTATCAACAACCCCCTTCGCACTCAAAGATCCATCTGGCAGCGCGACTGCCCGAATATCTAGTGATCGAACCATCTGAGCTGCCTAAGTGGTCCCTGGTGCCAAACTTGTTGTTGCAGCATTGCTCTGCCCTACACCTACCTGGAATCGAGTCAGCTGAATCTGCACCTCGCGTAAATCCTTCTGGATGGTGCTCAGTGCGTGCACCTTGAGATGAGCATGATGTTATTTTATGTCATAGATCTGCTTTCACGCAGATCGATAAGCCTTTAGGGCTTATTGATATAACTACCCTTAATCAGCCTCTATACCTCCACGAACGTTTACAACTGTCCTTCGCAGACTCAGAATAGGTGGATTCACTACTTACACGCATCAAAGATTACATACAACCCAGTAATTACCCAGGTTACCTTAAGTGTTCGATAAATTCAACATATATCAAGATAATGTTGAAAATGCAACAAGATGATGGAGCTTAGTGAAAAGAAGTCGCCTTCACTAAGTGGGCCCGCAGGCTATTTTTGGCGCAAAGTCTATTTTTAGACTATTTCTATTTTTAGATGTATGGATCATGGTCTATGAGTTGCAGGATGCTATTTGTGGATGATTGGTCATGTTGGTAAAAATAGATGGACTTCTATTTTTAGACATATGGGCGGAGTCTATTTTTAGACTGCCAGGCTAAAAATAGAACAGTCGAATATTATTAGCTCATAATAATATTTGGACTATAAACATTATCTTATCCTCTTGGAGCACTTCAGTTCGAGCTACGGATGTGGCACATGAAATTTCCAGAAGGAAATATGCTTTTCTTATGGGTCAGTTGAGCTATTGCATCATGGACTTCAGTTAGAACTCAAGTGATTGAGTTTGGTGGAGTTGATTGAGGAGTTGATGGATTTGTGTTGAGTTTGACTTGGTTGAACTAGGTGTATTTAGTCTAACTGTAGAATACACTAGTGATGAGTGATGTGAATTAATTATTAATTAATTCACTAATTATTAACTGATAAATCAACTAAAGAATACATCAGTTAACTCAGTGCATGGACAGTTCAGTGGAGACAAGTGTTAGAGGTGGGTGAAAGAGTGAGGCTGCTATCAGTTGTGACTATAGCTGTGCATGAGATTTGCACAATCAATGATGGAGATTGCCAATGGGGATTGGGTGGTACAACAAAAGGGAATTTGAGCTTGGATCATTCCAATTCTCACATTGGATTGCGCAGTAGAGGCAGGCAGACAGTGGAGGAGAATTGAACCTGTGACTTGATTCAGATCTGAGCTAGTTTGTGTGTAGCAGGTGGAGATAGTACTGAGTACTTGTGAAGAGTATTGTACTATGTATTGTTACATGTTCTCTATCATTATAATATATAGATAGTTGGGGGTTTTCAGTTGTATGCTTTCCCTGGTTACATACTGTGTTGATATGTGTTATTAATGTGTTTCAATGTGCGCATGTGAATGTTTTGATTCTGCAAATTGATGATAAACGTAGAGGAGGTTATGTATTATGCATGCATTCCTCAAATAGTGTATATTAGGATAATCTCTGTGAATAAGTGTCATATTATTCAAAATTTGTACAGATAATCTTCGCGTAAATAGTTAACAGCAATTACGTTCATATAACAGTATAAGTTGTGGAAAATCATGCAACAATACATCATTATTTCATAAACCCATTATAACATAAGACGCATTCATATAAACAAAAGTAAAGAGATAAACACAAGTATTTTTTCAATAATATTCTTTATTAATACTTAGTTCTACTTACAGACTCAAGACTTCCCTACGCACTCAGCTGTAGGGGTCCGCACACTTAGTTGCAGACTCTACTCTAGGCCTCTGTGCACACAGCTGTAGAGCCTTTCTTCCTACTCTTATTCGCTAACTCTTTAGACTTCTCCCATAGACCAAAACATTACTCCATGACCATGATGCCTTACACTCTCTAATACATAGCTATTTATACAATCCCATGGTCCGTGGGCCATGGGTAGATTTTCAAAAGCCGACTCAACTTACATAAAAGAAGGGTAAAACCCTTTATGACAATTTAACTATATACGCGCTCTGCGACCACATCTTGCGAAGACTTTACATCTTTATACAACAAAACTTGGGCTTTTGCCCCAAAATTGACCCTAGGGGGGCCCCATCCCAACACTTCCTGCATTAAGAGTCCATCAAGTCCCTCTTTGTAGGAATATAGGCACACCACATAATCCTTATATGGATCTATTATTCTTGTTACTGGTACATTGGTGAGAAATTTCTTTTTTTTATCGAAGTTTGCAACACAGTCAGTTGTCCATTCAAACTTATTTCCTTTCTTTTGCAATGCAGTAATTGGATAGCAAATCTTGGAGAAGTTATTGATGGACCTCCTGTAACAGCCTACTAGACTCATAAAGAACCTAACTTCAGCCACATTCTTTGGTTTTTTCCACTCCATGATGCTCTTGATCTTCTCTAGATCAATAGCTACTCCCTCTTTTCTGACATTGTGTCCCAAATAATGGATTTGAGACTGGAAAAAATCACATTTATTAAGCTTTACATAAATCTTATGTTCTCTTAGTAATTGTAGTATTGTGGCTAGATTATCTTCATGCTCTTCCTTTCTCTTTGAATAGACCAATATATCATCAACAAAAACCACTACATATTTATTTAGATAAGGGCGTAGCACATTGTTCATAAGACACATAAAAGTTGCACGTGCATTAGTAAGCCGAAAGGGAAGTATGACAAATTAATAATTCCCATACCTCATCCAGAAAGTGGTTTTATATGTGTCTTCGTCTTTAATTCACACCTGATGATATCAAGATCTTAAGTCGATCTTGGAAAATACTATAGATGCCCTTAACTAATCAAATAAATCATCAATCCTTGGGAAGGGATATATGTTCTTAGTGGTCCCCTTATTCAATTGCATGTAATCGATGCATAACCTGAGTGTGTCATCTTTCTTCATGAATAATACTGACACTCCCCATGGAGACACACTTGGCCTTATGTAGCCCTTTTCTAGAATCTCCTTGAGTTGTAACTACAGCTCAACTAATTATGAAGTGCTCATTCTATATGGAGACTTGGATACTAGTGTTGTACCTAATAGTAATTCAATAGAAAAATCCACTTCTCTATGAGAAGGAAAACCTGAAATCTCTTCAGGAAATTCATATTGAATTTTATTTAAGATGGGAAAATTCATTAGAGTGCCATTCCCCCCTTCAATTCTGCCATTAGCTTCAACATTTTTATTAATTGGAACAAAGAATAAATCACATCCTTTCATGTGACTTCTTTTAGCTTACATAACTTTAATAAACCTTATTGATGTCGTTTTTAATTTTCCCCAAAATATCCTCCTTTCTCCAAACTCATCTAAGAAGTTGATTTCCTTCTCAAACCAATCTACCTTAGTGTGATGCATATACAACCAGTCCATTCCTAGTAGTATGTTGTACACTCCCAATGGAAATACATTAAAATTTTCTATTTTCGGCATGCCATTCAACTCAAATGGGCATGCTTTTACCCAATGTTCCACTCTTTTCTTTTGTGGCTAATTGCACTAACCATGATTCTTCATGAGGTTCCTTAGCCAATTGGCACTGATTTACGATTTTTGGGCTAACATAATTGTAGTTAGACCTCAGGCCAATTAAAATATAAATGGCTCTATGATAAATATTACCTTCCATTTTCCTTGGTGGTTGGCCTACCTATTATCTAGCATTGTGTAGATCCTAGGCATACTTTGAGCCACATACCCCATCATCTAGGCTTCCTGTGCATTGTAAAGTAACGGCCCAACATCCTTGTGCTATGGGAAATATCCTTTTTGATGATTTTCTCTACATGTCAACATTTCAATGGTTCCTTGACATCACCTCTTCTCTATTCTCCCACCGACTAATTTACATGACCCTTTTTAGCTTAATTAAATTTTGGTTTTGGTTGACCTTGATTAGCTAAGGTTGCAACTTACCTCTTTCCATAGGGTTGCAATCTTCCTTCTCTCTTATGCCACTTTCCTCTACTCTTCAATCTTCCATTAATATTCCAATCATTTTAGTTGAGGCCTGCACCTCGAATACTTGTAGCAGTGATTTAACTTTCTAATTGCATCCTCTAATTTTTGTAATTCATCTAATTCAATTCGATCTTTAAAATAGACGCAGCGCACTGATAAACCTCTGAATGTTTTCCCTCTCATCCTTGAGATAAGGCATGTATCTCAGCATTTACGAAAACTTGTTGACGTACTCCTCATATGACATTTGTCCCATTATGAGCTCATAAAACTCCTTTTCCATATTGTCATAATATTTATCTAACATGTATTTACTTTTGAAATACTTCCCAAATTATTTCCACGAAAGCTCCTTTTCACTTATATTTTTCACATTTTTCACGTCTTCCCACTAAATGTTTTTCTTGCCCTTGAAGTTAAAGGTAGCAACCTTGCCTTCATATTCTCTTAATAGTTGTGGATTATGAAAAACATTTTCATCCCAAGTAGCCATGCTTCAGAATCCTCTGATTTCTTCACCTCACCATCAAATGTAGGGGGTTTGGCTTTCTTGAACTCCTCTAACACATACTCCATCTCCTTCCTTTTGTCATGATGGTGATGATGATGATGGAAATGATGTTTATGAACATCACTTGATTGTTGTCTATGGTGGGATGCCCTCTTTTATGGGGTATCCAATTGAGTACCACCTCTTGTGGTGTCATAACTTAATAACCTATGCCTTTTATAAGATTTTCTCTTGTCTACTCCATTAGACCTTTCTTCTCATTCCGTGGAAATTTTCCTACCTTTATGGCTAGCTCCAAACTCATGTTTCTTATTCCTTTATAAGTTTGAGAATATTTGTAGTATAACTACATTCTCTTTTGCTTGCCTCTCTTGTGCCTTGATAATCCTTTCATTGTCAACCTTGCATCTCCTTATTTTTCCCCTTAATATTCTCAATGTGTCCATCCAGTGAACAGAACCTGCATCTCCTATCTTTTCCAATGATTCTTCCTCTTCACACCCACGTTGTGACCTATTAGTGTCATATTACACCATCCCAGTCCCCATCTCTTCTAGCTTTTAGTATCTCACTATGTGTCACCATTCACACACATAATTGTTATAATAAAATAAATTCACACTCATAACTTAATCATTACCGTGGCTTGTATCGAGAGTATGTTGGTAGGGGCTAGCTAAAACAACACACTTCAAGTTACTATTTTAATATCAATAAAAGCATATCAAATCATTAGTGACATGCAACGTATGTAAATCACAATAGAACCACTTCAATAAGAACTACAAGAAATCCATACACTCCTCAGGTTTTTAACACCTATGACACTTCTCTAAAGCCTCTTTTTTTCTCCGAAGGTCCAGCATTGAACCTTCGCTTTATCAACTTTGTAACAAAATTGTGATTCTATTCCCAAAGGTCTAGTATTTGAACCTTTATCTTTGATATCACTCTGTAACACTCCCTTCCACCACCTAGCCTACACTAGCTTAGTGGAAGGTGTTACTTTCTCCTAACCCAACCTCCATAGTTCGGTCATGGGATTGGGGTCATAAAATTCCTCATTATTTCAACTTCTTCGACTATAGTGAAACCATACCATCGCATCAGTCTCATTGAGACCTTCCCGACGATATAATTTTACCCAAATGGACTTACGGGTCAATCAATATGGCCATTCATTTTTAGGCCTATTACACTTGCCACGTTAGTGGAGGCCTCTATGTGTCTCCATCGGGCATAACATTGTCAAAGCCTCGACCTAGCCGATTGGTTAATGGGCCCAACTAAGCTACTGACCCAACCTGCTTCCAGGCCCAACTAACCCGAACACAACTGATGAAATATTTATGACTAGTCGACAAGTCCAATCACTTCAGCTCCCAACTTTATCAGTCTAGCCGACTATCCCAACCCCTAACCCCTCTGGTCCCATAGGAATCTCCAATTACCTATGCTACTAACATTCCTTGACTTATAAATTTTCCCCAACTTCTTACTGGGATTTTGTATGACCCAACTATGTGCAATCTATCTATATGTGGACTCCTTCCAGCACGCATTGGCCATGGAAACTAGCCCCAACTAGTGAACCCCACTTGACTAGTCGACTCAGTTCGGTTAGACAAACTAGTTGAATCGCAACAAGGTGACTTACCTTCTAGGATGATGAACTTGATGTTGAAAACCAATCAATTTCTTCATCTAGATTGACAATAAGGAATGTATCCCAATCTCTCTAGGGGCTTCTTCTCGATGCATGCAACTTCAAGTGCATGATGACGATCATTCCACTACCTCATTGGTCAATGACCCTCAGATGAATTAGGTACCCAAAAATCTAGGTCCTCCCGCCAAGACTCACACTAGCAACTGAGCCCTCACTATGAAAATTTGACACATTTCCACCATACACAGGTCTCTACTCACTGACCTGGCTGAGGACTTAAGTGAACATTGAATATTGAGTCTCCTCTCGTTAACTCAGGGTGAAGCCACACTAGCTCTCTCCACCGTCGACCAAAATACCTGTAACCAAATGATGGATTCACACGTTGTAACAGTGTAGTCGACTACATCTTGTAGTCATTTGAGACCATGCAGTCAACTCTGCACATCCTAAAAGTATTAGCTAATCACACATGGCCTTTATGCACTTCATAATCATAAGATTTAAACATATGCATATAACATCTCATCATAGACGAACAAGAAAAACATATTCCCATAGTAATAGTGCTAATACATGTATGAATCATCATAACAAAATTATTCATCTTCTCAATATGAAAAGTGCACAAGCAAGTAACTTATCTTATTATGTTAAAGTGGTTGGAAACTGAGAGTGGGACTTCAACTCTCCACCCAACCTTAGATTGGCTTGCACTGCGGTATTTATTGCACCCAACCACCCCTAAACTAAATTCCAGAGTTTGAGAAGGATTTCTCAAAGGATTCAACTTATGCTACTAGGTGAAACAAGGACTCTAGAGGCCCAACACCTCCACCCACCAAGTACTCAGTGAAACCAATTGTTATTCAATGCAACTAGTTGGAACAGGGAACCTAGAGGTAACCCACTTACACCCACCAGCTTCTCTCTCTACAGGTTGAAATAGGGAATCCAAAGACCTCCTATTCTCCACCTGCAAACTAAACAAGGGAATCCAAAGGTCGAAATCTTCACCTTCAGCAACACAAGGGAATTTGGAGGTTGACACCTCCACCCTCAGAAACACAAGGTAATCGAGAGGTCACTCCACAACACAAGGGAATTCCAGAGGTAGACACCTCCACCCTCTACAACAAAAGGGAATCCATAGGTTGACACCTCCACCCTCAACAACACAAGAGAATCTAGAGGTTGACACCTCCACCCTTAGCAATACAAGGGAATCCATAGGTCGACACCTCCACCCTTAGAAACAGAAGCATAAATAGTGGTTCAACACAAGCATGGGAATCCAGAACACACTGCAAGAACCATGAAACAAACAAGGAATATCCATAACTCTCCTTACAAGGATTCGAAGATATAGACCTCCACCCCAATTGTTAAGGGAATCCAAATATCATCCATCTCCACCCTCCAGATATCCAGGAAATCCAGAGATTACTTCCCTCACTTGAGAGATGTTCTTCCAACCCTCCAATTCTCAGCCAAATGACTTCTTGATTCTCCACTCTAGTAGCAATGTTGCATTTTCATTCTTCTCATGGTTCTCCTTTTTCCACACACCTCCACGACTGATTTTTTTCACACCCCTATATCGCAATGGTTCTTTGATACTCAATGTAACCATTTCAACTCCTTCTTACCCCTTCTTTCCCAACTATCATTGTTGTTTTTTAGTTGGTTGTGGGGATCTATTATGTTAGTTTCCTAGCCATGTTCCTATTGCTTGACTTGGCTTGTTAGACCTGCCAGCATGGACCATCCTCTTATTTGATTTTTGTATTGTTCTTCCTTGAAAACTCATCGAAGGAAGTATGGACACTCTGTCCTCTTCCCTACCTCATTGGTTGTTATAACCTATCTCATTTAATGGCACCTCTACCAACCTTCCCTATCTATAAGAAAATAAAGTTTTCCTTAATTCCCAAGCATTCTTCCTTCTCAAGCTTTGGAATTTGTGCCCCACTACTCAGGTTTGCTTTTATCAAGATTACATAATTACAAGGTTTACAATGAGGGGTATCACCCATGGGTTGTCATAAACTTAGATATTCACTGAAATCTATTTTGAGTTCTACTTCATCTCTCTTGCTACTACTTCCATTCTTCTCCTTGCCCATGCTAATTTTTCTTTTTCTTTGTTCGCTAAAGAATTATGTTTCTTAAAGGATCACAACCAATACTCAAACTTAGCCAATATTCTTATCTATCTTTCATATTCTTCCTTTGGTTTAATTTCTCATATCGACACGTTGGGCTCACTCTTCAAGTGTTTTCCTCTGCTTTTATAATTTTTGTCCCTTTCCTTACCATGGGCATCTAGCCATGGTATTGACCCACATAATTTTTGCTTTCCTATATCACACAGTCTTCTTGACTAGATAAATGCATCGCACTCTATTCACATTTAGTATCCTCATAGTTTTCTTATGTTCTTACATACAACTCATGTTGCATTGTTAACTACACACTTATCCTCAAATAGCATGTATTTCATGTATAACACATTGATCACTAAACTCTTTTTTCTACGATATCCACATTGATTACACCCTTCTCATATTTTGATGCATAATTCACATTCCACATTGTGCCAATCTCTTTTATTGTTTTTGTATTCATCAATGGTGTACACTGCTAAATCTCCTTTTTATTTTAGGGTTTTTATTAATATAATTATAGACTCAGACCGAGGGATAATCCTTTAAATTCAGTATCCGAAATATGTATGTTTTCTTTGTAGCTACCCATTACAACAGGTACATCCTGGATGTCCCTCTTAGTTTTTCTTTAGCACCAAGTGCTAAGCCTTTGGCTCTTCATGACCTGGGGCTGGAACTATGCCTCAATCTCTAAAATATCTAGGGTTTGAGTACTTTGTTAACACCTACACCCAATAATGCTCAGATCTTGGGTTCCTAGATACATTTTTTATTATACACAGAACCTTGACTTTGTATAACTTTGACTCTTATCCCTTTGCTTTTCCTATATCTAGATCTAGCCCATCAGTTAGTGGGAACATTGCGTATACCCCGGGATGTACGAATAAATCCATAGTAGAATCTTGAAAGTTTGTAACTTTGATCTAGCTACCTCTTTTCTTGAATCTAGATTCAAGACTTTGCAAATGAGCATAGTTGCTCCATGCCCGGATATCTGAATGACTCGATAATGTCCCCATTAGAATTTAGTCCTCCTACTATTTTTGGTGCATTTTCTTAGTTCAACACCATTTTGGCTAATAATAAAATACACCAGAAAAAATTATCCAAACCACTACCCTAGCATAAATTTTGAGACTATCACATAGGCTGCCATGTCATTTGCCAACTCATCCAAACCTACCACGTGGTATTTCTTTATGCTTCCACTTATCCATATATATCATCTATCACCTACCACCTACCAGGTTTCAACTACCATGTGTTTATTTCTTTACCCAAAAATGCTACAAATGGGTGGCACATGTCACTACCACTAACTACCACATCATCAACCTACCACCTGTACTACCATTTGTGAGGGGTCCACTCATTTAAGAAATCTAGTATCCAACCTTTTTCATAAGTATTTTTCTTGGGAAGCCCTAGATACCCAAATTCCCAAATAACCTTTAAGCCTCGATAAATATGGATAATTTGATATCTTCTTGTTTCAACTGCTCAAAAAGCAAGCGCACCCCAGATGAGTTTGGATCCCTGGATTCTTTGAAGCCATTTATGCCTACTAAATTTCCTTCACTTCAAAATTACTTTTCAAGTATTATTAATATACATGAGGATTATATTTCTCTTTTATATATAGATATTATGCTTGACTTCAAACTTTTTTTATCCATACTAATTTTGATAATGTCTTTCGGATTAATCACACTTCATGTTCTTGGTCGACGTTTTGAACCAACTAATGTGGTTCATCCTTAGGACAAAGGTGTATTTGAGATTAACCTTTGTCCTGAGGATGAACCACATTAGTTGGTTTGAAACGCAACCAACAACATGAAATGTGATTAATCCGAAAAACATTATCAAAATATAAATATTAGATTTATTTTTAAATATAATTTTTTATATTTGATATAATAATAATTTTGTAAAAAAAAAAATTAATACTAAAATAAAAATGATATACAAAGAATTTATTTAATTTTTGATCTCACACTTTTGTGATCCATAATGATTTTTTTAAACTATCTTTCAGATTAATCACATCAAATGATTTTCTAGTCAACATTTCAAACCTACCAATGAGGTTCATCTTCCAGACCAATTAATGGTAAGAAATTATAAGATGATTTATATTAATTATTTGTTTTTTCACCTTAGTCCTAAAGATAAACCTCATTGATAGGCTCGAAACGACCAAAACAAATCATTCCATGTGATTAATCTGAAAAATAGTTTCGAACAAATTATATTGAATTATATTAAACAAAATTAATCAAAATTTATATTAAAAAATTAACATTATTATCCTAAGTTCCAACCATTTAAACTATTCTTAAAATTAACAATTTTATACTTTTTCATAATTATTTTTACTTTTATTAATTAAAAAATGTATTTAAAAAGAAAATGAAATATATATAAAAGAATAAAATATATATAAAATTATAATATTTTCAATAGTTTCGAAAATGTGTATATATAAATATATTTCTTTCCAAATTCAAGCAACTTAGATTGTGTTTTTGGATATGTATATAATTGTTTTTAATATATATAATTTAATATTAAAAATTAAATAAAATATTTAATCATGCTTATTATTATTTTAAATTTACAAGGTAATAATGTAAAATTAATAATCATAATTTTTAAAATATATATATATATATATATATATATATATTCAAATTCAAAACATTATATTAAAATTTATTTAATTAAATTTAATGTACAAAATTGTGAAATGAAGTCTCATCTATTCCACTAAAAATTTTGTCGTAATAAAGTGAATCAATATAAACCACTCAATTCTTCTGAGTCAATCCAATCAAATCAAAATCATATTTCACATTTTCGACAGACGTGCAACTTGGATTAAACCAGGAAAGTCGTGAATTGTTAAGGGGTCCCCTCTTTCAACTTTCCATTAAGTCGGACAAGGAAGTAACCTCTCATATCGATAATGTTATGGAAAAACGGCACATCGAATCTCTCGCTATCATCTTCACGTGAATTCAATATATAGACGACATATTTGAAAAATTAAATGATTAATTTTATAGGTTATATATTTGAAAAAATAAATATTATGCGTATATTTAATTAGTTGTTTTTAGTGTGAATTTTTGGAAGTTTTTTTTTGGATTTTCCGTTTAATTTCTCTAAAATCCAGTACAATTTCATTGAAAACACAAGTTTGATGGTAACCCCTGCACAATAGAAGTGCCCTAGGGGTTATTCATGGTGCTGAATCCATATCTACAGCGAAAAAATACAAATAATGTAAATGAGTATTCCTTATTAGGAATTGGTCAATAATATTTTCCAAATAAAAAAAGGAAAAATTAAAATGAACCATTAAGTCAACAATAAAATTCTTACAAATTTATTTAATTCTATATAAAATAAAAAATTACTTATTTTAACTAATTATAGTGAAATTAAAAAAAATAAAATCATGGAGTGTAATTTAATTTGTAATTACCCTATATGAAATATTATATAAATAATCACATTCAAATTTGAGTAAATCAAGCTAACAAAAAATATGAGTAAATTAAGCTAACAAAAAAACCATTATTATAACGATTTTTTTTTAGAGAATTATCAATAATTGAGATAATGATTGTTGAGCCTGGGTATTGCAACAAGAACGCTGCAACTCCCAGGGCTACCAGCGTTACTTATCAACCCGGGGTTCGTACAAACTTGGAGGTGACAGTGCTATATGCACAAGTAAAAGAGAGTACTATCTGTTGTCACTGCTCATCTGGCAAGAGACCTCAGGGGTTCCAAGCCAGACTTCTAGAGGTTTAGAAGAAGCTTAACTCTTTGATGGAAGAAGAGAAAATCTATCCTAGGGGAGAGCTACCTCTACTGTAGTATTGAAGAAAATAGCATGAAATGCTAAACCATACCATAACCTAACTAACCATCCAAACAGCTATGCTAAGCAGAATTGCTAAATTAACACTAATCTAATGTTGCTATCTAAGTTGCAGAAGTAAAAAAACATTAAACTAGACTAAGGTGCAGCAAAGAAACTTAGGCTAAATCGGGTTTCAAGCGGAAAAAGCAATCGGAGGTCGAAATCAATGGAAAGCGGACGTAAGGACGCAGTAGCGCATAGGGACCATTGGATCGATCAATGAACAGAAGATGGACGGTGGAGATCTTATCGCGGGGCTTAAGTGAATAAATGGATGAACGGGGTTGATGAATAGGATGAATGGCGGAGATTGTATCGCGAGGAGTTAAGTGAGTGGATGGACGAATCAAGGTAACAAAGGAGATGAATGGTCAAGATCTAATCGCGGGGATGAAGTCAAGAGATGGACGGACGAGGTTAACAGGAGCGATGAACGGCTGAGATTTGATCGCGCGGGTGAAGTCAAGAGATGGACGGATGAGGTTAATAGGAGTGATGAACGGCTGAGATCTGATTGCGCGGGTGAAGTCAAGAGATGGACGGTGAAGATCGTATCGCGGGAAAAAGAAACATGCGGAAATGATGGAGTGAGTTTCTAAGGCGGTAAGTAGTTTCTCGTGCGCCCTTCAGGCTGTAAGCAGTATTTTGAAATTTCACACGATTAGCCTTACTACGTGACACGTAGCACGAGAAAACCACTTTTCTCGCGTGCTCTCAAGTGGATAATGTTCATGCACTAATCCGTGCGAGATTGCACAATAGCCGTTGGATTAGGTAGGGCTGATCAATGGTGGAGATCATCCAAGCTAGTTGGCGATCGGGTGAAGTGACAGCCGTCAAATCAGGCGGGGCTAATCAACAGTGGAGATCGGACAAGCTATTTGGTGATCGGGTGAAGCGACAGCCATCGGATCAGGTGAGGCAAATCGACGGTGGGGACTTAAAGCGCATAAAGTAAGTGGCAGTTGGGAAAACTAATGGATCGGGCAGTGATTGTGAAGGTTTGTTGTGGATCGGACGGCGAGGAAGCGATGCATGAAGAACATGCTGAAGGGAGTTTTTAAAGGAAAACGACAAAAAATCTAGTATGGGGGAACAAATAATTGCATCAAACAGCGAACTCCATAGCTCATGCAAGAACCAGAAACCTGTGTTTTTGGGGTCGCTGAAGGGTCTCTTCCTCAAGTCATGGTCCCAGAGGGAGGAGATGAGGCTGAGACAACTGCACACAACCTGATAGGGATCTTTTTCCTCTAGCTAACCCGCGAATTAAAAAAACACAAATGGAAGTAAACTACAGCAAATGTAGCTACTGAAGTAAATGAATAGGAAAACCATGAATAATATACGCTATGTTGCTATAATGAAAGTGAAACTACTTAAGCAAATAAACATTGAAAACCATAAGGCTACTTAAGCAAATGAACAGAAAACCATGAAACTACTTAAGCAAATAAACAGAACATAACTCTATGCTAGCATACATGTACAATAAAGAGGAGTTGTGGCTGCTTGGGTCAGGCCCTAACCCAAGAGCTTCAGCCCTCGAAGTTAACTCAGAGCTGGCTTAAACAGAACTCATCTTTATTATGAAAACCATGGATTACAAAACAAACTATCACAAGTCTCTTACAGCTCAGAAATAAAACAGAGTTTTTACAATAGAAGTCTGAATCCTACTAAGGTCCTAAGCCTCTCTATTTATACATTTGAAGTCTCTAACGACTTCCTTCCCATTAGGGAGGCTTGGCCTCTAACTCAAGAAAAACTGGTTTTCGTCCTTTTCACTTGCTCAGTTGTCTTCTAGTCTTCAAAGTGATGGTTGTTTTCACTCTGAGCTAGTGGAGGAATATTCGAATGGAGGGGTAGTAAATGAGGAGGATTTACCTCCTATAATTACTCTCCCTTGTCCCATTCTAGTTTTACCAAGGTCTTTGCCATAGTTCTTTGCTTTTATCCTTTCTACCTGCATTTTCCTTGCTTTTATCCTTTATTCTTGCATTTCATGCACATTAGACCACAAAGCAACATATCCAACTCTAACTCATTTCATAAACAGAATATAATCAAAAGTATGCAATAAGTTGTGAGAATAGTTGGTTGACTAAGCTAGGATGTGAATTAAGGCTAATTAAGGCCCATAGAATTTCTCAATGATGAGGCTCATCAATGATCTACAACAATTCTCTTAGACTGGGTATATAAGATAAAAATCTTTGTAACATGTTCCAATAGGAGATGTGAATGGAACAACTTGCATTGTAAATCATTGTGTCAAAGTAGAGGAAATTTTTAATCTCTCCAAGAAATTGTTTTCATTTATAGGAAACTGTTTTCATTTATATACATGTTGAAGCATTCATGAACCCCAATCCATTAACCTTGTGTTAGAACATAACTGTGGTTCTCTCGACTGGATCTACAGAATAACATGGACAATGCCATGGATGGGTCTATCCACTATCCTTGGGTTTGCCCAACCATTATTGGGTCCGCCTAAAAAAATAAAATTTGGGGCGCTATCCAGGACCCTGTGCAGGGGGTTATCACCCCCCTGCAACCCCACCGTTGCGCCAAATACAATGTAGCAACAAGTGTCACTAGTCATGGAAATAATATAAGACACCCATCTACCACCACTTGGAAGGTTGTGCCTAGTCACCCAACAAAATACCAAACCCCAAGAGAACTAAGGTCAAGGTAAGGGCACAAACTAGAAACCAGAGAAACAATAAGGCTGGAATCAAATTTAACAAAAGAATAGTGGATGCACTGAAAGGGAAAACTAGAGACTTGATGTAATGACAATTCTGAAAAGTAGAGAAAGGTTGCAATAAACTGAAACAATGGAGCTAAGTTGAAGAGGCCAGACACCCAGAATTACCATGAAGCAAAATTTAAAATGCCATGGGACTTTAACAACTATCGCATGCATATAGCTCCCGTATCATCTAGAAGTTATAAATATTTTGTTCCATTAGGGGAGTTTTTAGGTCAAAGGTGGATGGAAAAAAAATAAAAAATAAAAAAAATGTACTAACTAAATTAACTTTAAAAGAACCAATAGGATTCAAGATGATGATTTAATCCCAAGGGGAAAAAAATTGGAGGGAAAAGAAGAAAACTATTTTTTTAATTGTATTTCTGGCTTATCTCCTTATAGGTTTACTCAAATGTTAGGTGTACACATCCATTGGATGTAGAATTAAATTACTCATCCAAAGAGTACTCACTTTGCATACTTCTAAGTAGACCCATATGGAAAAAATTGAAAATATATGAAAAAAAAGTCGAAAACATTTCTCATGTATTTTCAATTTTTTTCAATATGGGTCTACTCAGAAGTATGTGGAGTGGGTACTCATTCGATATAGAATTTAATTTCATATTCAACATGGGTCTACACTTGAAATTTGAGTAAATCTATTAGGAGATATGATAAATATTCAACATGGGTCTACACTTGAAATTTGAGTAAATCTATTAGGAGATATGATAAAAATACAATAAAATAAGTAGTTTCCTTTAATTTATTCAAAAAACCATAATTGTTATTTTATTATTTTAACTATGATTTTATTATTTTCCTTAGGAGACACATTTTAGACCTGAAAATTCCTCTAATGAATTGCTTCTGACTAGCCTTCATAGAAGAGATGACTATCCTCCCCTGTCAAATGGAACCTAAGAGTTGCAATATATGATATAACCTACTAAAGAGAGAAAGAGATGCCTAACAGCGCCACCTTGTCCACACACAGCCATAAAAACTTGCAGAGGGCCCCCACTCATTCAAAATATTTCCATTTTGGAGAAAATCAGACTGAATTGCATGGTAGATTGGACAACACCCTTGCAACCAGTTGCACCCCTTCTTGTCTCACTGTCGCAGACACTCTGAAGGAAAAATATGGAATAACCTTAGGGAATGAGCCATTAAATGATATTTACGCCACATGTATCGTGCTTGGGGGTGGGGGCATGCCACGCCACTTCCCTCCTTATTCATCAACAGACTCATTAGAGTGGTGATCACCCCCTCTCCCACTACCCTGCTTTCTCTGCGTTCGTCCACTCCCGTCAAGGTGTAAGCTGCTTTACTTATAATAATAATTATTAATTTTTTTAACGTAATTTTACTGATTCAAAATGTTTTATTAATAAATATAATTATTAACTTTTAATTTATTTTAATTTATTTTAATTTATTTTTATGTAATTTGACTGATTCAAAATGATAAATGGGACATTACATTACAACATCTCTACCATTTTAGGTTAGAGAGAATCTCAGTGCAAAAAAATCATCAATAAATAAATAAATAAAAAACAAGGATTTTCAAAAATCATAAAGTAAAATTTATAATATATATATATATATATATATATATATATATATATATATATATATATTATTATTAAAAAAAAAATTAAATTATAAAACTAATAATATAAATTATTTTTTAATATGAAAAAAAATAAAAAAATAAAAAATAAATAAAAATAAATTGGCAACTAGTTTGAATGAGTAACTTATTTTGAATGGATGACTTACCATAAAGGGTTCCTTAATAGCATACCCATTCATTGTCAATCCAATGCCTTGTGAGTTATATATATAAATTTAAATTTGTTTTACATTTCTATTATAAATATCTTTTACTTATTTTTTATTATATATAAATATTTTTTGTATTTTTTTAAATATATTAACCTCCTAATTTACTCTTTTATTCAAATATTACCATCTTTCTAATAATATTGTTGGAACAGACAAATATTATAGATAATTTTAGATAATCCTATGATGATTTCATATTCAAATGGTACACATATTAATACATTTTTGGTGACCATTGGATTCAAATTCTAAGGTCTCTTAGACTCCCCATGACGGTTCACATTCCTCCACACCAATACTAATGGATTAAGTGCCCAACATTCCCCTGTTAATCCAAATGGGTGTGTGTGAGTCCAAGAAGAGAACTTAAATACAAAGGTGGATAGTAGCCAATGGCTAGATGTGGTTTAAGGAAGACCAGAAATCAAATGAGGTAATAGAAGCTGAAGTCTTCTACTGATAGTGGTTTAAGGTTAGCCACCAACTTTGGAACTTGGCTCCAAGTATTTATTGAAACAATTCTGAACCTCAATAGAAGTTGAAGTCTTCTATGAAATGGAAGTGCTACCTTATGATGGTTTAAAGGTATAACCAAAAACTAATGAAATGGGTAGCAGAAGTTGAAGCCTTTTGTCAGTGGTGGTTGGAAACGAAATCACCCTCATGGAAGATGAGTTTGTCTTTGACTAGAATTTTGACCCTGGCTCTAGTTGACTCGAGCTTTAGGCTCTCCCTATAGGCTCTGGTTTTCGCTACATCTCAAGCTCACTTGGTATATCTTTGAAACTAGTAGTTGATCATCAATTACCCCCTTGTAAAATACAAGGTGGGAAGATAGCGATCTCTCTATTGCAAGACATGTCAATAGTTGAAAATGAACTATGATGGTATGACCGATATATATTCTTGGCTATTGAAGACCATTACTAAGAAGTGATCCATATAAGGTGAATTATTTCTCTCGCAGAATTCTTATGTCTGGAAAATATGTCTGAATGGTGATTATATTTTTCACAATGATCATAAGGGTGAAGATCAAAACATTGATCTTTCACATGACCAACTCGATCACAATGTTGGCATTTGAGAATTTTAAGTGAATGTGGAAGTGGAGCAGGTGAAAAAGAAATTTCCTAAAGAAACCTAATACTATGAAACTGGATTGGTTTAGAGTAATCTAAACTATGAAAGATCACCTCCCTTTTATATCCAAGGCTGATTTTGTGCCTGTTATTCATAAATTATTCTCAATGTTTGACGATAGGCTTGGGAAGTGCTAGATGAAATTTTTCATCTTCATGTGAATCTACTCTTAAAGTGACACATCAAATTGATCATGTGTTGGCTGCTAATGGGAATCAATCTAAAAAAGAGAATTGTTTTGAACAAGAACTAGTTTAGAATGTTGATTCCTTCAATGTATTTCATCTCATTGGAGTTGTGACTCGAGTTGAAGAAGCTTGATTTTGTTCTATGCATCTTGAAAAATAAGGTTACAATGTTGGAGAAAGTGGCTTTGTCAATTTTGACTATATTGTAAGTAGTAGAGGCTAATAAATTGTCTAATAACTCTAATAATCCATTAAGTCTAACCATTTTCTCAACAACTCAAACTCAAGAAATGAAGGGTGTCAGCTTTAACAAAAAATGCACATGTAAAGATAGATAGCTCCCACTGCTAGATAGTTGCAATTTCACATTGAGTAGCATGTTATGAACAAAACAATGAATAAATCCTCTCAATTATGAATCAAGTGAATCTCACAAGTGATGCTCCCAACACACATACCATAAATGGAAAGCTAGGGACCAATATCCTTACTCTATAAAGTGAAAAAAAATCTTAAAAAAATATGTGGTGAACACAAGTATTTACATAATTATTTAGGATGCATTTGGTGCCTCCTCAATAGACCAATACACTATGACGTTACTCAATTCATGAATTTTGTTTGAATTTTGCAATTTATGATTATAGGCCTATTTACACCATTAATTGGGAGTGTATTGAGTAGCAACTTGAGAAATGATCAATAGTGGGTGTTAGAAATTAATTAATGAAGCAATGAAATACACAAAATATTACAGAAACACAAATATAGAAATGCATAGAACAAGAGACACAAATACATGTGGTTCACCCTATTTGGGCTATGTCTGCAGAAAAACAGTTAGTCCTTCCTTTTATATTATCCAGCAAAACGAAGAGATACAACCTACAACAGATCCACTGTAATTTCCTCTTCGCTCTCACACAATCTCTTCTCTCTTTCTCGCTCAGAATAATAATCCACATCCTCAATAAATTCCCTCATATAAACTGGGGGGTTTCCTTCTAGGGAAAAAACCCTAAATTAAACATAACTTCTACCGTCAAATCATCCGCCTAATGAACAACCGAGATTGACTACGAAATTACAATATTTTACAAGGAAATTTTTCATCCTTTTTTTTTTTTTTTTTCAGGAACACTGCCCCTGAACCCCCGCTCGGGGGGGGGGGGGGCGCGGTGGGCTCCAAACATGCAACAACCCCCCCTGGACACCTACACAACAATAGCTTGGCGGGTGGGGGTGGTGGAGCCCCCCCACACCCCCTATTGGGGATTGGGATCCAAACACGGTTGAAACAAGACCTCTGAATAAGGAAGATAATAAGGCTCTACATCCAACATGTGGGTAAGAGTGAAAATAAGCCACCATAAAATCGGATCGCGATTAACAAGCAATACTCATATTGAGAGGTTATAATATATTTTTTTTGTTGCCACAATCACTCAATCAAAAAAAAATTATTTAACTAATAGAACTCCACAACTACTAATGCTTAGATTTTTCATCATATTAGTGAATACTCATACCCCATTACTGTAATGAATGTTAACAAAGTTACAAGAATACCTTACAGTTTCGAAGCTTGTCAAAATATGCACCTTGTTGTTGATGCAAAAACATTTCCTTGATCTTTTGGGCTTGCTAATTACTCGAATGATTCTTAATTCTAAAAATAATTGGGGTAGACCATTTATAAAAGTAGACAACCAACCATTGAAGCCTCTTACGAGAAATGGAGAATGTTTTTCATTAATATCCTTCCAATATGCCTTTAAATACTTAAAAATAAAGGAGTACGTTATGGATCTTCCACTATCAATGAATTTGTTGTACGGTAATGACATCAGTTGACACCCTAGTCATGGATGGGGATAGTTGGCATGAAGGAATAAAGTGGGTTGATCTAGATTTAAAGGTATCTCCAATGGCATACATGCAGGATAGATTTGGCTGATGATAACCAAAGAATTGGAAAGAAGAGTTTGGAGATGTCTTAGCTTTGATACCACTAATAAATTGTAAAATGCAATGCTCTGTGCAAAACACAACATTTGGTAAGAAACTTGAAACCTTAAGAGGGAAAATGAATTCCATAGTTGAGATTTAACCTAAGACATGTTCTTCACAATCAAAACAAACCCATATGATTCATGCTAATGTCATACATTGTGCAGCCTAGTTTCTTAAACGCATTCTCACTCCATAGTTTCAATTATCATTATACTCATAATTAAAGGAATCAATGTTGTTTAGACCCACAATAAGTCAAATATTTGGCAACCCCTAAAGGAACTTCTCAAACTCAAAATTGAACCCTCTTTTTCATCTACATTGATAAGAAGAGATGCCTGAGACATCAACATGCATAGTGAGCAGAGTTGTGGCAGAAGAAGTAACGTTGAATGAAAAAAATAGGAAGTGTTATCTATAGCACCAAGCCATGATTGATCCTAAATAGTGGAAATAGAGGAGCTATAGAAAGACTTTGATGCACAAACAAAACAAACATGCAATCTCAAAAGAATGGCAAAGATATGACTTGGAAGGAGAAGCAAAGTAGAGAGTAGGATTTCCAAATATGGAGACTTATGGATTTTAGCGGTCATGCATATATGCAGAAACAAGAAATTAGGAAAGGAATATGGCAGATAAGCAATCCCAAATGAAGGGAGTTACACCGGCTTTGATACCAATGTTGGAACGCATTTAGATGATCGTGTGATGCTTTATTGTGACCATTGGAATCAACTTCTAAAGTCTCTTAGACTTCCGGTAAATAAATTATGTGTCCAACAAATATAAATACAATAACCTAATATCTCACCTAAAATGATAAATTATTTTTCCTTTTTCTTTTATGTATAATATTATGAATATGTGAGAACCCTTTGAATATCTTTTTTTTTTAATCCAATTCAACTTATAATTAATATAAATCAGAAATATATTTCTCTTTATATATAAATATTATATTCTTTTTAAATACAATTTTTTTATATTTAATATTAATATTTTGATGTAATTTGTTTTAATCTTAAGAAGAAAATAATATACAAAGAATTTATTGAAGAAATTAAGAAAACTTTACGATAATTGACTAATTATAATAAACAAGGCTAACCAAAATTTAAATTAAAAGGAATAACATCCTTATCACAAGTTTCAAAGATAATGTTATACTATTTTTTTTTCATTTTTACTTTTATTAATTACAAAAATGCATTTAAAAGAAATTCTAAATTCATATTAAATTAGTGTTGAAGGACATTAATCATTTTTTTCAGAGAGAAAATCAACATATGGCCGAGGCCAGCAGATATTACAGCATATGGCCGAAGCCAGCAGATTTTTACAACATATGGCCGAAGCCGTTACAAATATCCTTCATAAGGCCGAAGCCAGCAGATGACCAAATATCCTTCATGGGGTCCTCAGCGAAACATAGCCGCAGGAATCGATCCCGGCTGGGGGAGCGAAAGCCATCCGCCCCAGCCGTCATGTCATGCACATCGCGTGCTAAGGACATTAATCATTATCATCATCATATTTCTTCTTATATTTATACAAAAATTTAAATTGCTTATATATATATATATAAAGTATTAATGTAAAATTAATAATAAATTTTTTTTTAAATATTTATTCCAATTTAAAAATTATATTAAAATTTTATTTACACAATTGCGAAATGGAGTTTCATCTATTCCACTAAAAATGTATTTTATTGTTATAAAACACTCAAAGTCTTGTAAGTCAATCAAATTTAAATTGTGTTTTTGGATATATATATATATATAATATTAATGTAAAATTAATAATATTTTTTTTTTAAATATTTATTAAAAATTATATTAAAATTTTATATATAAAATTGCGAAATGAAGTGTCATCTATTTCACTAAAACTGTGTTTTATTGTTACAAGAAAGTTGAATCAATATAAAACACTCAAAGTCTTGTAAGTTAATCAAATCAAAATCACATTTGGAGTTGTCTTTAGTGCGACTTTTTGGAGATTCCGGTGACGGAATCCGGTGGAAAAAATTGAGGTTAAATCTTGATTTGTATTATTTAAAATGGTTTTTTAACTGCATATTTGGATTCAGCGCCCTGAAAAACCACTAGGAGGTGTTGATTGTGCAGAAATTACCTATCAACCTTGCCATTTCAGTAAATTGCTGCCGGATTTTAGAGAAATTTAACCAGAAAAACCCACCGGAAAAACTTCCAAAAAATCTCACTAAAAACAACTACATCATATTTCACATTTTCGAGACATGCAACTTGGTTTAAACCATGAAAGTCATGAATTGTTAAGGGTCCTCTCTTTCAACTTTCCATTAAGTCGGACAAGGACGTAACATCAGATATCAATAATGTTATGGAAAAAAAGCATATCGAATCTCTAAGGGTCGTCTTCACTTGAATAAATAATTAAATCGATAAAAAATAAATAATTAAAAATATTTATTTAAATTTAATTATTATTATTAAAGTATAAAAATTTTGTTTTTTTTTAAGATTTTTAAGGTTTGAAATTTTAAAAATATATATATATTAAAAATTAATATAATTTATTTTTTAATTTTAAACTTATTTTATAAATCACAAATATACTCACAAATACTATATATTTATAATTAAATAAATACCAGATGCAAGTATGACTAAAATTAAGAAGGTAGATAGATTGAAATTATGCATTATAAAATCCAACAATGTAGAACATTATCCAATCCTACAATGTTTCTACAGATAATGTAATGAGTATTCCCTATTTGGAATTGGTGAATAATGTTTTCCAATTAAAGAAGAAAAAACTAAAGATAATGTAATGAGTATTCCCTATTTGGAATTGGTCAATAATGTTTTCCAATTAAAGAAGAAAAAACTAAAGATAACGTAATGAGTATTCTTTACTGGGATATGTTAAATAATAGTTTCTAATTAAGAAAGAAAAAAATAAAATGAACAATTAAGTTAACAATAAATTTTTTATAAACTTATTTATTTTTGTATAAAATCAAAATGCTCAATAATATTAAAAAAATGGAGATAAGGTAATGAGTATTCCCTATTGGAATATGTTCAATAATATTTTCTAATTAAAAGATATATTTAAAATGAACAATTTAGTCAAAGATAAAATTCTTATAAATTTATTTATTTTTGTGTAAAATTAAAAAATATTTATTTTTGTGTAAAATAAAAAAATATTTATTTTTGTATAAAATAAAAATTTATTTATTTTAACTAATTATAATTATAGTGAAATTAAAAATAAAAAATAAAAAAATTATAATGTAATTTAATTTGTGATTATCTTGATATGAAATATTATATAAACAATCACATTCAAATCTGAGTAAACCAAGCCCACAAAAAATACTAGCAAATCAAGCTTAAAAAACATGATTATAACTTCAAAAAAAAATAGAGAGTTATACAATAATTGAGATTATGATCTATAACAATTTTCTTGGACCCCGTATATAAAATAAGAAAACTCTGTAACCTGTTCCAACGAGAGATGTCAATGGAACAGCTTACATGGTATATTGTTGTGTCATATTAGAATATTGATGGGATTCTTTGCAAATCGATTCCAAACACTAAAGTTCGACCCTTTGCAAATTGATTCCATACACTAAAACTCCAGAGAAAAAATGAAGAAACTTTTAAACTCTCCAAGAAACTATTTTCATATGTAAGAAACTGTTTCTTATATAACAATAGATTTTAATGGTATTGATATTTTCTAATTGTTTGCGGCTAAGAAGTGTCCCAATTCATTACCACTAAGTGTCCCATTTCATTACCACTGCAATCAGTCCAGCTCTAGTGAGTACAGCCAAATATTTGTAAAATGGTTTGTCAAAGCCAATCACACCTTTCAGAGGGTTCTGTATTAATCCTTTCATCAGAAGATGGTTGATGGAAACATAAACGAAAACACCACAGGCAAAATCCATTGAGATTGCAAAAATCCAGTCTGCCACTCGACCCTATGTAGTGGCATCAATAAGTATTCCAATGCAATTCCAATGGGGCTCGAAATCGCAAAGGCGAAGGCGTACGCTGCACAGGAGAGGAAGGGCCTGTTGGGAATTATGCGCAACAGGGCTTTTCCCATGGCAATTGCAGTGAATATCTTGTGCAAACACACTGTCCACAGAGCTTTCCAGGCGTCACGCTTCGTCGCTGTGCCAGACCACCGAGTTTAAGTTAAATTGCCTTTCAAATATGCATTAACCGTGCAATAATTTGCAGGTCGAATAGTACACATCAAAGCTAAGGAGAGGTGGGAAAACTTCCCTGCAACACCGATGGTGATCCCTTCAAATACAAAATGAAAACACAGTGCGAGTATAAGCAATAAACTATCTCCAAAGGAGGTCTTCTTTACCAGTGAGGCTGTCATCATGTGCGCCACTCCTCCATTCGGTGTTGGGTGGGCCATCATGTGCACTCCTCCATTTGCTGTTGGGTGTTCCATCATGTGTACTCCTCCATTTGGTGTTGGGTGGTCCTAATACGGCAAGAGCTAACGAGCTTGTCATAGGGCATTAAATCCCCGCTTAGCTGCATACTCGATAACCCAATAACACACGCGCGCGTGACTAGATAAATAAAAAATAATGGCGGTGTGTTATCGGGTTATGGAGTATGCAGCTAAGCGGGCATTTAATGCCCTATGGCAGGCTCGTTAGCTCTTGCCGTCCTGATACTCTCAAAATCAAGAATTAAGATCATTTGATCATATACATGAAAGAATTAAGTTTGTTATTCATTTTATTTTGATTTTGATAATGAAGCTATTAAACTTTTCTATATGAGGAGAAAGGGCAAAGATTTTGCTTGAATTCATTGGATGTATTGAATTTATAATGAAACAGCGAAGATTTATGTAAAATTTTATGGAATTGTTTATTTGTGAGACTTTTTGGAGTTTCTAATCGATTTCTAGCATGAACCAAAGAAAAAGTGTGATCAAATCTTGATTTGTATTGTTCAAACTAGTTTTTTTGACTATATATATAGATTCAGCACCCTTAAAAATCTCTAGAAACATTATAAAGAGTTGACTTTTCAAACTTGTGATTTCAATGAATCCCTATCAAATTCTAGACCAATGAAATCTAAAAATAAACCAGAAAACTTTTGAACTTACCTCAAAATTCAATGTTGTCTGGTCAATATATTTGTGCACTCCACTTCTGATTTCACCATTACCTAATAATTACAACATTACTGCTATCGATCAACAAACGAAAGATTGCAAAATCGAAACAGATAACCAGTTGCAATTCATATGTATCAAAAGAAAAGCTTGGCAAATTAAAATCAGATACTCACGGGCCGTTTCTTAAAGAGGAATTGCATTGTGGACGCTAGATGACTGATCTTGCTTTTCATTAGGCTACTTAAGCAAATGAACTAGAAAACCATGAAACTACTTAAGCAAATACACAGAACATAGCTCTATGTTAGCATCCATGTAAAATAAAGAAGATTTGTGGTTGTTTGGGTCAAGCCCTAACCCAAGAGCTTCAGCCCTCGAAGTTAACTCAGAGCTGGCTTAAACAAAACTCATCTTTATTATGAAAACCATGGATTACAGAACAAACTGTCACAAGTCTCTTACAGCTCAGAAAAAAGAAAAAAAAACAGCGTTTTTACAATAGAAGTCTAAATCCTACTGAGGTCCTAAGCCTCTCTATTTATACATTTGCAGTCTCTAACAACTTCCTTCCCATTAGGGAGGCTTGGCCTCTAACTCAAGAAAAACTGGTTTCTGTCCTTTTCACTTGCTCGATTGTCCTCTAGTATTCAAAGTGATGATTGTTTGCACTCCGAGCTGGTGGAGGGATATTCGAATGGAAGGGTAGTAAATGAGGAGGATTTTCCTCCTATAATTACTCTCCCTTCTCCCATTCTAGTTTTACCAAGGTCTTTGCCATAGTTCTTTGCTTTTATCCTTTCTACCTACATTTTCCTTGCTTTTATCCTTTATTCATGCATTTCATGCACATTATATCACAAAGCAACATATCCAACTCTAACTCATTTCATAAACAAAATATAATCAAAAGTATGCAATAAGTTGTGAGAATAGTTGGTTTGACTAAGCTAGGATGTGAATTAAGGCCAATTAAGGCCCATATAATTTCTCAATGATGAGGCTCATCAATGATCTACAACAATTCTCTTAGACTGAGTATATAAAATAAAAATCTTTGTAACATGTTTCAATAGGAGATGTGAATGGAACAACTTGCATTGTAAATCATTGTGTCAAAGTAGAAGAAATTTTTAATCTCTCTAAGAAATTGTTTTAATTTATAAGAAACTATTTTTATTTATATACATGTTGAAGCATTCATAAACCCCAATCCATTAACCATGTGTTAGAACATAACTGTTGTTCCCTTGATCGGACCTACAAAATAACATGGACAAATTCGTGGGTGGGTCTATCCACTATCCTTGGGTTTGCCCAACCATTATTGGGTCCGCCTAAAAAAATAAAATTTGGGGCGCTATCTAGGACCATGTACAGGGGGGTTATCACCCCCTGCAACCCCACTGTTGTGACCAATACAACGTTGCAACAAGTGTCACTAGTCATAGACACCCAACTACCACCACTTGGAGGTCAACGAGACAAGGGGAGAGATAAGGTTGTGCCTAGTCACCCAAAAAAATATCAAACCCCAAGAGAACTAAGGTCAAGGTAAGAGCACAAATTAGAAACCAGAGAAAAAATAAGGCCGGAACCAAATTTAACAAAAGAATAGTGGATGCACTGAAAGGGTAAACTAGAGATTTGATGTAATGACAATTCTGAAAAGTAGAGAAAGCCTTGCAATAAACTGAAACAATGGAGCTAAATTGAAGAGGCCAAACACCCAGAATTACCATGAAGCAAAATTTAAAATGCCATGGGACTTTAACAACTATCGCATGCATATAGCTCCCATATCATCTAGAAGTTATAAATATTTTGTTCCATTAGGGGAATTTTTAGGTCAGAGGTGGACGAAAAAACAAAACAAAAAAAAATAAAAATTAACTTTAAAAGAATCAATAGGACTCAAGATGATGATTTAATCCCAAGGGAAAAAAATTGGAGGGAAAAGAAGAAAACTGTTTTTTTTTTTTTTTAATTGTATTTCTGGCTTATCTCGTTATAGGTTTACTCAAATGTTAGGTGTACACATCCGTTGGATGTAGAATTAAATTCCTCATCCAAAGAGTACTCACTTTGCATACTTCTAAGTAGACCCACATTGAAAAAATTGAAAATATATGAAAAAAAAGTCGAAATTTTTTTCATGTATTTTCAATTTTTTTCAATATGGATCTACTTAGAAGTATGTAGAGTGGGTACTCATTCCATATAGAATTTAATTTCATATTCAGCATGGGTTTACACTTGAAATTTGAGTAAATCTATTAGAAGATATGCTAAAAATATAATAAAATAAGTAGTTTACTTTAATTTCTTCAAAAAACCATAGTTGTTATTTTATTATTTTAACTATGATTTTATTATTTTCCTTACGAGACACATTTTAGACCTGAAAATTCCTCTAATGAATTGCTTATGACTAGCCTTCATAGAAGAGATGACTATCCTCCCCTGTCAAATGGAACCTAAGAGTTGCAACATATGATATAAAACAATGTAAACTTTGAAACGGGAACTAATACTATTATCCATTCCATAGAGATAGCGAAAAAGTGACTCAATTTTGAAAAGGGGCAATGCAGAACACACATTTTCTTTAAAGCATAGGCTTTGGCACTTTTATTTTTTTTATGTACATTAGTTTTAGAATGTTAGTGATTTGCATGTTGATTTAAAAAAGTGATGACTTTGCATCATGCCGCTTTTTTAAAAGACCTATTTTTTTACATTAAATTTTCTAATGTATGAAATATAAATAATTATTTTCTAAACTGAACGATTTTTGAGACGCTAAATTTTTTATGTCAATTTCTTTTTTACATAATATATATATATATATATATATATATATATATATATATATATAGATAGATAGATAGATAGATATATATATATTAAAAAAACAAAATTGTAAAATTAAATAAGTAAAAATAGAAGAATTTAAAAAAACATCAACAAAAATTTAAAAAAAATAATAAATTAATTAATTAAAAGCAAACTAGATTTAATAAAAAAAACAAGAAAATTAACCAAAAAAAAAATAAATATTAAAAACTACTAGAATAAAGATTAAAAACATTAAAAAAAAAAAAACTAAAAAACCAAAATATTCAAAATATATATATATCTATACTTATTTTCAAACTAAAAAAAAAAAAAAAAAACATTTAAATAGAAAACATATTTTTTATTTAAAAGAAAAACATTTTTAATTTTATATTAAAAATTTAAAATTTCGATTTAACTTTTTTTTAACATTATTAAAAAATATATTTTTTACCTAAAAAAAAAAAATATATATATATATATTTAAAAAAAATTAAAAATAAATATTATTTGTTTCAAAAAATTAAATGCATTTTTTTAATAAAATATTCTTTTTTTTTAATATCAATTTTTATTTTTATTTTAAAATGGGCCAGGCTTACAGCCCCGCCGCCCAGGGTGTGGGTGCGGCTATAAGCCTGGCCCATTTTAAAATAAAAATAAGCCTCGCCGCCCAGGGTCGCGCCCCCACGGGTGGCCAGGCGGCGGTTGGGCGATTCCCAGAATCTCCAGGCCGCCGCCCGGCCGCCCGTGGGGGCGCAGCCCTGGGCGGCAGCTGGGCGATTCCCGGAATTGCCCGGCTGCCAAATTGGAGAAAACAGTAGTTAGAGATGAATGTCGTGTGAACATGGAATTTTCAGTCCAAGTTACTCGGTGGAATCTCGTTTGCGATGTCAAAATGAGGCACACCAAACCCTATAAATATAATGAGAAGAATTTATGTTTAACAGCTTTCAGTTGTGTAGGTTGCAATTGAAGGCTAAACCTAAACCTGCTGGCTTTTAATTGAACATGGGTCAAGATTATGATATACCAAACCCTATAAATATAATGAGAAGAATTTATGTTTAACAGCTTTCAGATGTGTAGGTTGCAATTGAAGGCTAAACCTAAACCAGCTTGCTTTTAATTGAACATGGGTCAAGATTATGATATTATGTTGATATAGGTTTTAAGTTAAATCAAAACACTTAATGTCCAAACTATTATCATTATATTTTAAGTGATACCAAAGTTGTTAATCCACTTTATTAATTCCTCATTTAAAAATCCAATAGTTAAAATGATAAAATAGTAACTTTAGTAACATTAACAAGAAATCAAATAACATGATATTTTTTTAACATTAATAAGGAATCAAATAAATCTACATGCATAATTTTGGAGTGGTTACAATTATAATAATTGCAACATAACAAGATCAAAGCTTTTCTTGTTTACATTGGGCGATTCCCAGAATCGCTCGGCAGCCAATATATTTTAAATTTAGGAATTTTAATTTGAATCTAATTCCTCTAAATTCCGGCAAAGTATCATTTATTCTAGTGTCACCCATTATGATTTTAACCATAGAACAACAAAATTTATTTATTAATACTTATTTATTAATTCAAAAACATATTATTTTCCAACTAGAATCAACTAATTTCGATCCCTAGTGTCTTAGGTTAAATCAAAACCCTTAATGTCCAAACTATTATCATTATATTTTAAGTGATACCAAAATTGTTAATCCACTTTATTAATTCCTCATTTAAAAATCCAAGAGTTAAAATGATAAAATAGTAACTTCCGTAACATTAACAGGGAATCAAATAACATGATATTTCTTTAACATTAATAGGGAATCAAATAAATCTACATGCATCATTTTGGAGTGGTTACAGTTATAATAATTGCAACATAACAAGATCAAAGCTTTTCTCATTTACGTTGGGTGATTCTGGGAATCGCCCGGCTACCAATATATTTTAAATTTAGGAATTTTAATTTGAATCTAATTCTTCTAAATTCCAATAAAGTATCATTTATTTTAGTGTCACCCATTATGATTTTCAACCATAGAACAACAAACTTTATTTATTAATACTTATTTATTAATTTAAAAAAATATTATTTTCCAACTAAAATCAACTAATCTCAATCCCGAGTGTTTTAGGTTAAATCAAGACCCTTAATGTCCAAACTATTATCATTATATTTTAAGTGATACCAAAGTTGTTAATCCACTTTATTAATTCCTCATTTAAAATCCAAGAGTTAAAATGATAAAATAGTAACTTCGGTAATATTAACAAGGAATCAAATAACATGATACTTTTTTAACATTAATAGGGAATCAAATAAATCTACATGCATCATTTTGGAGTGGTTACAATTATAATAATTGCAACATAACAAGCTCAAATCTTTTCTAGTTTACGTTGAGCGATTCCTGGAATCCCCGGCTGCCAATATATTTTAAATTGAGGAATTTTAATTTGAATCTAATTCCTCTAAATTCCGACAAAGTATCATTTATTCTAGTGTCACCCATTATGATTTTCAACCATAAAACAACAAACTTTATTTATTAATACTTATTTATTAATTCAAAAAAATATTATTTTCCAACTAGAATCAACTAATCTCAATCCCTAATGTTTTAGGTTAAATCAAAACCCTTAATGTCCAAACTATTATCATTATATTTTAAGTGATACCAAAGTTGTTAATCCACTTTAGTAATTCCTTATTTAAAAATCCAAGAGTTAAAATGATAAAATAGTAACTTCAGTAACATTAACAGGGAATCAAAATATAATCAGATGATGCCCATCACTAGATTAGACTCAGTCACATCATGTTTGACAACCGACAAAACAAGAAATCACATTTTCATGGATATAATTGTTTTTCTCGGGCGCACTCGTGAAGGCCTAGGTAAACCTAGGGTTTCTACCTGACCTCTGCAGAATACCGTCACGGTCTCTTCAAGGCGCACTGTACAGTGTAGCAGTCTACACCCGTCGCTTTTGGAATTTCGACCTATGGACAGGATGGACGATACTATGGATATGGAAGCAGTTGATTACACTGAGGAGCCTTTCCCGGACAGAGTCATCTTTGACAACCCTAGGTTCACTCCTGCCCCTCCGATTGTATCGTCTTCGCCGTTTGCTGGCCCGGAATCATCTCACCGACCTCCCGTTGTTTCTCTTCCGCGGCACAGCTCTGTCCCTCCCCTCATCGGGTCTCACCCTATCGACTCCCCTAATTTTGAAGTCCCTCCACTCTCCCCGGGCACCCTTCATATTCTATCCTCACATACCCCTCCCTCGCCCTCTTTTGACCCGCTTTCCTCTTCCTTCTTTACTGTTCCTTCTGTCAACCCTCCGGCCTCTGCCGCGGCGCCTACCCCCTGTGTTGGAACCCGACCATCTGGGTGTTTCAAAACCCCTGCAGTCAAGGTTAAACCTGCTAAACCTTTTCCTCAGGAAGGTGTACCAAACCCCCTGGTGGACCATCCGTCTGCACCCCGTACCAGCAAAAGGAAGTCGAAGTGCATTAAGGCTACCTCAAAGGATATCACCATAAGGTTCGGTGAGACCTTGGCAATAGGCGAGTTTGCTATCATGGCAAACACTGTGCTGGTAGGGCATGTCAGGGGCAGAGCATATTCGGAAAAAAGGCTGACTCAATGGGTGAAGGAGATTTGGGGAGGTTTGCTTATTGATCTGCCGGAAGTCCATATATTACCAAGAGGCTGGTTCTCTTTACATTTCTCAAAGGAGAGTTACACGAACCTGGTACTGGCCAGGTACTGGCACATCGAAATGGCCCCGGTACTCCTCAAGAGGTGGAGTCCTCTTTTTGACCCAGAACGCGAACAAATTGGAGCTGGACCGATTTGGGTGTGTCTGCCGGGTCTTCCACTACAGTTCTGGGGTGAAGAAGTTTTCATCATGATTGGTAATGCACTAGGTACATACCTTGATCATGACCGCACGTTTGTGGAATCAAGAAGCAGGACCCTTGCGCGTATATTGGTTCATTTGGACACTTGCGAAGGGCTGGAGGAAAAGATCACTCTTCAGTGGGGGAGATACATCAGAGTTCAGATACTAGATTATGAGGGGGTCCCGTTCCGCTGCAGGCGATGCCACAAGGTCGAGCATCTCTACAAAGATTGCCCACTCAATCGAAAAGCTGAAGACTCCCCAAAGATCACTCCTGCACCTTCCAGGGCTGCCTCACCGGTCTCCTCGTGCCCCATTCCTACTGGGCAGTCTCCGGTGGCATCCTCACCAGCGGTCGACCCTGGACTCAGGCACTCCTCGCCGCCGATGACCAGGGCTCGCTCGGCAGCTAAAGCTGTAACAGCCTCGGGTACTCCTCTGAACCCTCCTCTCTCTATTATTGATCATATTATTAATGATTCAGGTGCCTCTTTCCAGACATCAATGGCTCATTGTTCAATGTCATCCCCCCCCTCATTGCCACCACTGGTCCCTCCTTGCTCTCACCCTCCTCATCTTCCTCCCCCCATCCATCCTCCGAGGTCTCCCCCCCTCATCCATACTTCCTTCGGTCCAGATCTCATTCCAAAATTTTGTCGGCCCACCAATCTGGTCTTGGCATCTCTGTGCCGAGTGCCGGCCCCCTGCCTACCAGAGGCAGAAAAACAGATCTCTCAAAGGCTATTAAGAAAGCAGGGGCGGAGGTTGTCTCTGGTCGTCAATCCACCATTGACGGGGTCCTTAGAGCAGGATATACCCCTCACAGTGTTCCCCCATGAAGTGTTTATCTTATAATTGCAGGGGGCTGGCTAGTGCCTCCAAGAAACTAGCCATGAAGCGTCTCATCGAGACTGAACCTATTGATATCATTCTGCTACAAGAAACTCTTTGCTCGGCCGAACAAATCTCCCAATCCTTTCAATCCTTGACCCCGGGTTGGTCCTTTGTAGCCCTCGATGCTGCTGGTCGATCCGGTGGTCTGGCCATTGGAGTTAACCCTTGCTCTATTAAGATTGAAGCTACTTGGGGGGGGGGCGGTTATCTGGGTCTGGATTTTTTCACCACTGATCTGGGCATGCACCTCAGGTTAGTGAATGTATACGCCCCATGTAATCAAAGAGAACAATTTTGGCAGCGTCTCTTACATCTCTCCCTCATGGATGTGGGACAGACCATAATCGGAGGAGATCTCAACTTTTCATTAGGATTCAGGGAATCATGGGGATCGGCGGCACAAATCGACTCTATCACAGATTATATGACTAATCTTTTAGAGCAGACAAATTTTGTGGATATCCCCATGCATAAACTCCTTCCTACCTGGAGGAACAGGAGGGTGGGCGATGCAGCATTGGCTTGCAGACTTGACAGATTCATCATGAAAGATTCGCTCCTTCAACAGTTGCATCATTACAAGCAATGGGTGGGCTCGGGAGGCATATCGGATCACGCGCCTATATATCTGGAAATCCAGGGGCCATTTAAGAAACCAAAAGCCCCTTTCAAATTCAATCACATCTGGCTGAGGGACCCGTCATATATTAAGATGATCTCTGAATATTGGAATACACATCCCATTGATGGAACATAATCACTTGCAAAAGGATTCTGCAAAAACCTCTCTGAGATCAAGCATCTCTCCATTAAATGGGCCAAGGATAAGCATGCTCGAGAAACCTCTCAACTCACTCATATCGAATCAGAGTTGAGCGCTCTACTAGATGAACGGGGCCTGGGTTTCATCACCGCTGAGGACAAGAGTCGACTGATAGAATTGGAAAACCAGAAGGCTAAAATCCTAAAGGAGCGCGAAGAATCCTAGCAATTGAGGAGTAGAGCTATTTGGATACAAGCAGGGACGATAATTCGAATTTTTTCCATAGTTATGCCAAAGGTCGAAAGGTGTCCAACACCATTTGGAAACTCCCCACTCCTTAGGGAGACATGGCTGACTCCTTTAATAAGCTTGCCCACCTTGGCATTACTCATTTCAGAAATCTCTACAAATGCCCCCGTGAAACAAACCTTCCTGATATTATCAATATAGCGAGACATTTTCCGAGATTTGTTGATGAGGATGATGCTGAAGAGCTTAATGCTCCGGTTACTTCTGGGGAGCTAGAAGGTATTTTAAAATGGTTCAAAAAAGATAAGAGTCCAGGCCCGGATGGATGGACTATTGAATTCTATCTGGCATTTTACAAAATCCTAGGGCAGGATCTTCTGAATTTCGTGGAGGAGAGCAGAACTATGGGATCCATCTACAATGCCATCAACTCGACCTTCATAGCTCTCATTCCAAAATCTGACTCCCCTTCTTCATTTGATGATTATAGACCTATCTCTTTGTGTAACTGTCTATACAAGATCATTTCCAAGACCATTGCCAACCGTCTCAGACCGATTCTCTCCAGACATATTGCCCCTCAACAATTTGCTTTCCTCGAATCCAGACAGATTCATGAAGCCATTGGTTTGGCGCAAGAAGCCATCCATTCTATCTGGTCCAAGCATCTCAAGAGCATCATTCTCAAGATTGACTTATCCAAAGCTTTCGATCGTGTCAGTTGGCTCTATATCAAAATGCTTCTTATACATCTGGGTTTCCCTCACCTATACATTACTTGGATTATGGCCTGTATTGCATCTCCTTCCTTCAGTATTCTCATCAATGGCTCAGCCTCACCCTTCTTTCACTCTGAAAGGGGACTGAGGCAAGGATGCCCTCTGTCTCCTCTTCTCTTCCTGATAGTCATGGAAGGTCTTAGTCGACTCATAGCCTTTGCAAAAAGGAATGGCGATATCGGTGGTCTCCGGATCTCAGATGATTGCTCTCTCACTCATCTTCTATTTGTGGACGATGTACTCATTCTGTTGGATGGAAGCATTCGGGATACCAGAACTTTTTCCAAGATTCTTCTTCTCTTTTCCTCCGCTACAAGTATGCTCGCTAATCATACTAAATCCACTATCACTTTCACTCGTACATCTGTATAGGAATCACATTTTGCTCAGCAGGCTTTTCCCTACAGCATTCACCCCCTGGATAGGGGCCTAAAATATCTGGGGTACTGGCTAAAACCAACTTGCCAAAGAATTGTTGATTGGGTTTGGCTGGTTACAAAGTTGGAGAAGAGACTCACTATATGGAGCTTCAGATACTTATCAAGGGCAGGCAGACTGGTGCTTATCAAATCTGTCTTGGAGGCCACTCCGGTCTTCTGGATGGCACTTGCATGGATACCGCGGAACATCCTAGGGCGGTTAAAACAACTCTGTAACAGATACCTCTGGAATGGCAATCAGGACAAAAGGTTATTTGCCTGGATAAGCTGGCAAAAGATAGCCCTACCAAGGAAATGGGGCGGATGGGGGCTCAAGGACCTACCCCTCTTCGCCCAAGCACTTGCTGCAAAAATGGGCTGGTCACTGATGACAAGTCAGAATCTTAGGGCACAAATATCATACCAAAAATACATATGGCCTCAGAGCTTAATGGACTGGAGCAGACTACCATCATGGCAGGTATTGGGATGCTCTTTAGTATGGAAGGCACTGCTCCATTCCCTTCCCCTCATACGAGACAATTTGGTTTGGAGAATCAATGATGGAATGATGGGAAGGATTGGACAAGATCCGTGGATTGGTAGTGGAGGAAGACACCTACTTAGTAGAGATATTATCAGGCACCTTCATGCACGAGGGATCAAGGTTTTTGCACACATCGCCGATCAACAGAACACAGATATCTTCTCACAGGCATGGAAGTCGGCCCTACAACTTGATCTCCCCCCTCAATGGCATCAAGAGTGGCTAGAATATACCTCAGCATTGACTGAATTGCATATCTGCATCAAACAGGGGCCTGATGAACTAATATGGTGTTTGGCAGATAATGGCACATACACGCCTAAGCCTGGATATTGTTCCCTCATTCAGCATAAAAAACCGGACATGTCATTGCACTGGTGGCAAGATATTTGGAAGCTTACTGCTCCCCCACGTACCAGACTCTTTTTCTGGTGTGTTCTTAAGGATATTGTTCCCACGGGAGAGCATCTAACCCATAGAGCGATTTATGGACCATCTTGGTGTATTCTGTGCAAAGAGGCATCGGAATCAACTGTACACCTCTTCCTACATTGCACAGCAACCCGCACTCTCTGGCAAAACATTTCCACATCTATTGGTTTTTCTGGGTCTTGGACCGGTGACGACATTCAAAGTGCATGGGAAGATTGGAATCGTAGACATCCGGGATCAAAATTACTGAACCTTCCCATAGTGGTCCTTTGGCATATTTGGAAGGCCCGGAACAGATATATCTTTGATAACTTGGCTGTGTGTTGGCCTTGAACGGAAGCCGGCATTATCTCCGCATACCTTGAACTGCCCGACCCTAATCCCCCTAGGGAGAGGCGCATACAACCACCCCCCATCATTGACAAATCAGTACCTTGGGCTTTTTTCGATGGGGCCGCGAATCAAAATGGCTATGGGGGTGGTTTCGTTCTTCATATCAATGAACACCACAGTTACAAAGTAAAACTGGGGCTCGGTGTGGGCTCTAACAATTTTGCGGAACTCATTTCCCTTCGACACCTATTACATTTCTCTCTGGGACATCAGTGTTTAAATCTTAACATATTTGGGGATTCAAAGATTGTTGTAAACTGGTTCAATCATTCTACAATATGTCACATTCACACACTCAGCAACATACTATATGAATCACATACTTTCAAGGCAGCTTTTAACCATATATCTTGTATCCACATATACAGGGAATATAACTGCAGCGCTGATCAATTATCCAAGGAGGCCGCGCTACTTCCCAGAGGAGAATGGTTAATATTGGAGCAACGAGGGACTGAGGAGTACCGCTATTACCACAGGCCATATATAGATCAGCAATATCAGAGGGACAATAGTCCCTGATCATAGCAATCGATTAAATGTTCAAGATCTGAAAATTTTTGTAAATCTTTTTCATAATGGACCCTGCGTGGTCATGTACAGGCGACTATAACTAGACTGATCAAATGACAATACAAAAAGCTTTTTTGTTTAAACAGCCTAATCACCCTGCATGGTGGATTTTGATTGATGGCACTGATACCGCATATGCTACTGCATATACAATATGTAATTTTCTCTATCATAATGAAAATTACGGATTTTTCCAGTGGGAAAAAAACAGGGAATCAAATAACATGATACTTTTTTAACATTAATAGGGAATCAAATAAATCTACATGCATCATTTTGGAGTGGTTACAGTTATAATAATTGCAACATAACAAGATCAAAGCTTTTGTCGTTTACATTAGGTGATTCCCGGAATCGCCCGGCTGCCAATATATTTTAAATTTAGGAATTTTAATTTGAATTTATTTCCTCTAAATTCTAGCAAAGTATCATTTATTCTAGTGTTACCTATTATGATTTTCAACCATAGAACAACAAACTTTATTTATTAATACTTATTTATTAATTCAAAAAAATTACTTTTTCCAACCAGAATTAACTAATCTCAATCTCTAATTAAACCACTAGTAATAATAAACGAGACACAAAAATCGATAGTTTTAATTACAACATGGGTGTTACAATATCACTCAAGATGCATAATTTTCCAACAGAATAAATCCAAGAATTTATTTTTTAGAAAAAAAATTGATTTTTTGAAAAGAAATCATTTAAAAAAATTATTATTAAATATTTGTAAATGATGGAAATTTAAAATGAATGCTTATAAATAATAGTTATTATTAGCTTGGAATTCAATTATTTTGTATTATAAAACAAATTAGTAAGAGTTGTTGAAAGAAAGTTTTCAAATAAAAGTAGGCAAATGCTCACAAATTTGATTGGATTAAAACATAAAATGACATGCATAAAAAAATGCAAAAAAGTTAGTCTCTAATGGTGGGCGGTAGAGGAGGGAGCTCGGCTCCCTCCTACAAAGAAGTTGTTGCTAGCAGAAGTAAATCACCGACAGGGAACAACGAAGATTGCACGAATGAAAGGAAGAGGGATAATGAAAAGGAAACAGATGGGACCAAAACCAAGGAAAATAATAGCACAAAGGACAAAGAGGAAGAAGACAAAAGTCAGGGTTCAAGAGACAAAAAACAAAAAGGACCTTGCAAACCAAAAGCAGAAATCACTCCTAGAGTAATATTAAATGATCTTGCTCTGCAGGCACACAGGGAACATATGGGGACCTACGCCATTATCTGTAAATTCATGGGACTATGGCCCACGGAAAAAGCTTTACAAACGTGGATCAAGTATCACTGGAAACCCAAAGGAAGCATTGACCTACATCTTGGGTCAAAAGGATTCTTCCAGTGGTGTTCTCAAACATCAAAGATAAAGACAGAATATTCGAAGGAGGACCCTACTTTTTTGCAGCAGTCGATCTCTAAATGAGGCCTTGGAGGATGAACTTTGTCCCATAGTGGGAAACGTTCTCTTCAGTTCCTATGTGGGTAAGGCTCTATTCTCTACCTCTTGATTATTAGCAAACTGAATTGCTAGCTGCCATTGGAAATAAACTATGACATTTTGTCAAAGCTTCTGAAGCCGCAAGAAGAGGAAAATATACCTCCTTTGCTAGGATATGTGTGGAAATGGATCTATCAAGTGCGCTTCCGGATGAACTCATCCTAGAAGTTTTTGATGAGGAATGGGTACAGACAGTGGACTACGAGCATATCCCTTTCAGATGCCACGAACATGGACATCTGTTTAGAGACTGCCCTCTTAGTAAAGCAGACAACAAAGATAAACTTAATACAACGAAGGACTCAGAAAACTTTCAGAAAGTGGCAAGTAAAGGAAAAGGAGGAAAAAAGGGGCTTAAGAAACAACATAACGAGGGGCAGAAGGCCAGTCAGAACAAGTTTCAAGTGCTGGAAGAGAATGAAGAAATCACAAGAGAGAACCAATATCAGGAGGAAGGCACTAATGAAAAAGACAAAGAAGAGGACAAAAAACAATCACAAGATATTGATTCTCAAAAAGAAGCGATGATAAGTGAAACAGAAATGGAGATGGACCAGGAAATGACCCAAAGTGAAACAAATCCGGAAGATCATGAACTACAAGAAATTCTCAACAAGGAAAACCTGGATCTGGAAGGATTCTTGATGCAGGGAACCAAAGGAGGTATAGATTCATTGCCTAAAGAAGAATGCAATAGAATACAGCAACTGTTTTTATGGAAAAATCAGGAAAGAAGGCTGGATAAAGGTAAAAACATTCACAAACATGATCACAAAGGGGTGAAAACAATGAAATCAACTCCAGGATTAGCTACTAGAAATCCAGGAAAGAAGAGGGATAGGAAAAAACAAAATGAGCTCTTGATGGAGTGTGGAAAGCTAATGATAGATTCGGGTAAGATGAAAGATCTAACCAGTTACTCCTTTACAAATCTTTAATTATGAAGTTCATATCTTAGAATATCAGAGGTCTAGGTAGTAAAAGGAAACAAATAATGTTAAGTAACAGAATGAAACTAGAAACACCAGACATAATCTTCATTCAAGAAACAAAATTCTCCATTCAGAAACTAAAACAGTTACATATCAAATGGCTTAACAGATTTTAGTTTCTAGAAGTTAAAGCAAAGAACATAGCTGGGGGCATTCTCACTCTATGGAATCCCCAAAAAGTCAGCATAATAGATGCGGAGGCATCGAGGAATTATTTATCAGTTATCATTCAACCAGTGGGGTGTCGGACACCTTCCTGATTACGAATGTTTATGGTCCTCAACGAATAGATGAGAAACTCAGATTCCTTGAGTCCCTGGTAGATATCAAAAGAATATATGTAGAAATACCTTGGGTCGTGGGAGGAGATTTTAACATGATTAAATCTCTTTCGAAAAAAAGAAGAAGGAGGTACCAGAATGCTAAGTAAAGATTCAGTAGCGTTTCAAACCTTCACTAAAGAGATGAAACTGGTTGACTCTGAAATGCACAACGGCCTTTTTACTTGGAATAACAAAAGAGGAGGTGACGCCCAGGTCGCCTCCAAGTTAGACAGATTTTTTATCTCAGAGGAGTTGATGCTCACTAATAAAGAAATAACTGCTAGAGTTCTCCCCTTTGGAGGCTCTAATCACTGGCCGATTCAACTAGAAATCAAGGGGATTGACTCTCCCAGGAATAGACCCTTCAGATTTGAGAATATCTGGCTCTCCCACCCAGATTTCATCAGCAACATTGAAAAATGGTGGTCCAAAGATCTACAGATCTAGGGCACCAGAATGTTCCTCCTTCATAAAATATTGAAGCACATAAAACTCAGACTCAAAGAATGGAACAAGAAGGATTTTGGAAACATTTTCGTAAACAAAAAATCAGTGGAAATTAAACTACAGGAACTAAACCAAGCATTGATCATAGAGGGTTTTGATAAATTCAAAAGTGAGCAAGCTGATAAATACAACCAAGAATGGGGGAATTTATGCAAACAAGAGGAAATCTTCTGGAGACAAAAGTCCAGAGTGCAATGGCTCAAAGAAGGTGAATGAAATACCAAATTTTTCCACAGATCTACCATGGCCAATAGAGCGCACAATAGAATCTCTTCGATATTGAATGAGAATGGGGAGCTTCAGACCACTCATAAGAATATCGAAGCTGTGCTGGTTCAGCATTTCAAAGGCATCACAAAGGAAAGTAATCTAGACAGAGAACAATGCATCAAGGAAATTACAAAAAATATCCCTAAAATGGTGTCTAGAGAGGACAATTTTAACTTGAATAAACCAGTAACCGAAGAAGAAATCAGTGAGGTTATAAAAGACATGCAGAATGGCAAAGCTCCAGGTCCAGATGGTTTTAATGTAGATTTTTTCAAGGCCTGCTAGAATGTTGTCAAACAGGATATTTTGAATGTTGTAGAGGATTCCAGAAGAAGCAGGACCATTTTGAAAGCCCTCAACACCTCCTTCATCTCCTTGATCACCAAACAGGATTCAACCCTGACTCCTGATAAGTTCAAACCCATTGCTTTATGCAATGTGGTGTATAAAATCATATCCAAGATTTTGGCTAACAGACTCAAGCCTCTTCTTCCTTCTTTAATTTCAGGGGAACAATCTAGTTATGTGGAAGGAATACAAATCCTAAAAAACATTATTCAAGCCCACGAGGTAGTTCATTCGCTTACCTGCAGAAAGCAGGCCAGTATGATCATGCAATTAGATATCGCAAAAGCGTATGACAAGGTGAACTGGATTTACATCAAGAAGGTCCTTATTGCTTTTGGGTTTGATCACAACTGGGTCAGATGGGTTATGGCTCTGGTTACTTCTTCCAGCTTTTCAATTCTGGTGAATGGCTCGCCCTCAGAGATCTTCACTCCTTCCAGAGGCCTCAGGCAAGGAGACCCACTCTCTCCCTTTCTCTTTATCCTCATGATGGAAGGATTGGGCAGATCCATTAAACAAGCCAAAGTCTCAGGAAAGATCAAGGGACTTCAATTAACGGAGAATGGTCAAGCAATGACTCACCAACAATTTGTGGATGACACCATGCTACAGGGTATCCCCATAGTCAAAGAAGCTTCAGCGTACAAACAAATCCTAAATGACTTTGCCTTGGCTTCAGGTATGGAAGTTAATCTCTCCAAATCAAATTTTTTTTTCTTAAATACTAACATTGCAATTCAGAGGAACATCTCCAAAATTGTAGGCTTTCAAATGGATTCCCTCCCCTCAAAGTATTTGGGAATTCCCCTTATAGCTAAACCATTGCACAAAAGCATTTGGGAACCAGTGCTCAACAAGATGCAAGACAAAGTCAAAAAATGGACTTTCAGATCGTTGAACCTTGCTGGTAGGTTGATTTTGACAAAGGTCATTCTGCAATCTATCCCTGTTTTCTTTTTATCAGCCCTTCCAGCTCCCAAAGGGGTCTTACAGCAATTTAGGAATATCCAGAGAGACTTCCTTTGGGGCAAGGAGGAAACAAGGAAGAAATGGGCCCTTGTTTCTTGGGATAAAATCTGTAAACCCAAGAGTCACGGAGGTCTAGGCTTAGATGATCAGGAGATTCTAAGTAACATTTTAGGTGCTAAGCTCTGGTGGAGGTGGGTTAAAGAACCAGAAGCTCAATGGGCTAAAACCTGGAAAGACAAATATGCAAGCTCCTGGCAAACAAATGATCTTATAAGAATGTCTGGAAACATAAAAGGCTCTCACATCTGGAATAAAGCCTGGGATAACAGAAGCCTAGTACAAAACAACAGCTTCTGGGAAATCAGAGCAGGAGATCTAGCTCTCTTCTGGGAAGACAAATGGCAACAAGAACCAATGTTGATAAGAGAGGACTTTATAAGCCTCAAGCAAGAAACAGAGTCCCAAGGATTAATAAAAGTTAAAGATTTCTGGAATCTTCCTCATGACTCGGGAAAGTGGAGAAACTGGAGAAATATAGAATGCAGAGACGATAGCCCCACAAAAACAAAAGTAGAGGAACTCATGAGCATGTTAAAACAAAGGAAGATCTTGGTTACAGACGGGCAGGATCAGTTAAGATGGGGCCTTAATAAACAAGGTACCTTTAGTATTAAGGAAGCAAAGAGATTTATCCTGAACCTTGATCCCTGTGTTTTGGCGAAATCTTGGCAACAACTTTGGAGTCACCAAGGGTGGATGAAGATCAAGCTCTTCATGTGGTTAGTTCTTCACAAGAAAATATTAACTTGGGACAATATGCGGAAGAGGGGGGTTATTGGTCCTTCTAAATGTCAGTTATGTGAAGCTCAAGAGGAGACTATGGAGCACATTCTCAACAGCTGCACCTATACCACCTGGCTGTGGGATTCTTTTTACACCATTTTCCAACAGACAAACAGAGATAAGGGTAGTATCATTAATACCCTGAACAAGTGGAGAAAAAACTTTTCGGAGTATGAGATCCTTAATTTGGCCTAGACCTTTACGCCAAGTTTTATTATCTGGAATGTTTGGAAAGAAAGGAATAAGAGAATTTTCAAGGAAGAAAAAACTACTCTTCACATGTTGGATCTGATCTTGAAACAAATTAAGGAGACAGTTTCCACCACTATACGCAGTTATCCCAAGAACCCTCCCACTCCGAATGAATTGAGATCCCTCAGGCATCTGGGCATGTAGGAGATCATTTACCATGGACTTAACAAAAAGGAAAGAGATTTGGAAATGGATGAGGAGGTCTGGCAGCCTCCACTGAAAGGTTATCTAAAATGCAATATTGATGGTGCTTCAAAAAGCAACCCTGGAATAGTAGGTTACAGAGGAGTGTTAAGAGATGAAGAAGGAAATATAATCTTTACATTCCACTGCCATTTAGGCATAGCAACCAATAATATGGCTAAATTAATGGCTTTGGAACAATGTCTAGAGCTTCTTAAACTAAATCACAGTTCAAATGTCATTATCGAAGCAAACTCAGAGATCTCTATAAATGCAGATAAGAGAATCAGTTGTGGAAAAGCGCCAGAAAGGGTCTCAAAACACTGGAGACTATTACAAGTGTACTGTTAGAGTCGGTCTAGTTATCCCTCTCTCAGAGATCAAAGCTCTTTTGCATTTCATGATTAGGTGTCCCATAAGTTTTGATCAGTTGCATTTCGTTAGGCATGCCATAACTCTGATGGAGCGGTTTGTGTCATTCATTCCCCTCGTGCTTGGCACTGCTGGTTCAGGCCTGTTTATTAAAATAAGTCTTCAAAGGTCATTTACCATCATGTTTTAAATTTTGAGGTCTTAGGTCTAGGGTTGAGTCAATTTTGTCTTGAAAAGTCTTAGAAGACCAACAGGCCAGAGGGATGTCTTTGATAGATCATCACTTCAATAATTTTCATCATTGTACAGCTGAATTAGGACTTCTCTTCAAAACTCTGTTTTGAAGATAAGTCGCTATCTCATTTTTGTAAAAATTGTCAAAATTTTCAGTTCTTCAATCGTTCAAGTGCAGCCTTGGTCTCCTTTTCCAGAGCATATCAGAGCTATCCCTGCAAAAAATTATCAGTGAAAATCATTATTTCAACCAATTTTAAAGGGGAAACCAAAAAGGTCAAAGCCTATTAATTTTCAAAAAGTGCCAACAACCAAACATAAGAAAATGGGTTTTGGGTTAAGCAAAAATCAACAAGGAGTCCATATGAAGATATTTCTCCTCATTTGCAACCCATTCCACATTCCAAGAGAAAAGAGTATTCTTCTAAGGCGATTTTGTGAGTTTGTGGGCAAATCGAGCCGTTTCCAGGGCGCGCTATGCATCAGGTTGGGCGCGCTATGCACCAATGGCGCACTATGCACCAGTGGCGCGCTACACATCAGGCCACAATTTTCAGTGTAATTTTGCACAGGCGCTACGCATCAGGATTTTTTGTACAGTTTTCACCTTCCAGCTCAGGAAACGAAGCTAGTTTGACCAGTTTTGACTTGTGATGGGATTTTTCACCCTCCTTGATGTAATTAATGGAACTTTATGTTGACTTGACACTTATTTACCTATTCTAGATGATTCATTCATAAAATAGCAAAAAATTAATGAATGAATTGGTTTCCTAGCTTATAGAGGCAAGTTGTTTTGACTGCCTAGATTGTAGTGCTTTGTTTAGAATTGGTTGAAACAGCTCCTAGGATGATGAGCTCGACCCCTAGAGGCAAGGGAATGGGTTAGCTTGCCTATATTATGTATTTTCTTAGTCATTTTCAGGGTTGGACTCTTGGGAATAGCTTGATACACTATTGTACATATTTTATCTGCAATTTTGGCAAAGGATAGACCAGGGTTTTGCAACACTATTTGGGATTCATGTGGCCTTATGTGTTGATGGTGTGTTTCTCTCAGTACTTGTAAGTTGTGTATGTGTATCAATTTCCTTATTTAATCTTCTGTAATTAAACAAATGAAGTGTTAAGGTAGAATCCATAAATTTGCTATGCTCTGCCTTTAAGTTTGTTTAATTTTCCATGTTTTCTTCAGTTTAAGGAGAATCCTTGAGATTTCCTTGCTCTCCTTAGCTCCTCACCTGTCAGGACTATTCATTCACTCACTTTAAAGGCATCAAAACAATCGCCTATCTTTCCCCAAGTAGACCTCTGCAAAAGTTGTGCCTCATCCCCGCACCCAAAATTGTCTTTCCCTTGAATTCAACAAAACTTCAAAAAATAAATTCCATAATCCTCGTACTTCATACCTAGCCTAAAATTAGTCATCAATTCAGTCATCTCGAGCCTCTTTGATTATCTTTTGCCGAGATTGACCGGAGAGAGCCCTCTCCTGTCCTCGTAGGGCTAGCTACGAGGCTGAGCGTGGTTTGATGTGGCCTCGAGTTTTGCCTTCCTCAGCTTGAGGCGAATTTGAACGCTAACATAGTGGCAACCATACTGGGGAATAGAACAAATGGTTTGCTTGTTGATGTCATTTGTTTTATAGCTACAGACGGAGCCTGAAGTTATGCCAGGTAGCCTTCGAAACGCTTTTTCTTTGCATTAGCAGAAGTAGATAAACGCTGCTTCAGTCAATCTCCGGTCTAGCTTGTAAACGTGACATCAAACTTGTTAATTACCCTAGTACATGTATCAATTTCAGATCTGATTGTTGATGGTGGACAACGATCAGACACTGGCAAGGCTGAAATCATTCACCTGGCGACTTCATTCACTGAAAAATCCAGAGATCAATGCTTCATGGTGACTTCACTGCAGGAAGATTAGTAGCTTTGAGCTTTTCAAGATGGATCGGGTTGCAAGAAGATACGCTCCCATGAGCCGAGATCACATCCCTGGTTTTCCAAATAAAATTCCGAAGGTAGATTGGTCAAGGAATTTGCCTACATTTAAAGATGATGGTAGGAAGGACGCTGCTCTACATCTGGTTAGATTTCACATGCATATTCGCAAGTTGAAGGTTGATTTTCCTGAAGATTGCTTGATGAAGATATTCTTGGCCACTCTGGAAGGTAAAGCCCAATCATGGTATGAAAGTTTGCCGCCTGCTTGTATTTACTGTTTAAAGGATTTTCATGCCTTGTTCATTGAAAGATATCAAGCATCTTATCCATCATTAAATTTAGTTCATGACTGTTGCAAACATGCTTCTACTTTTATTGAAAGCCTTGAGAAATAGTATGAAGATGATAATTTTATGGATGATGAGATCATGGAGGCTCTGTATGAGAATCCATTTCAGCAGCATAAAGAAAACTTAGAGGATACTTGTCTAGATGATCAGGACATTTTGCAGCAGAATCAAGATCAGCAGGCTAAAGATGGTCATATGGTGGAAGATGATGAAAGAGAGGGTTCTATTTCAGATCTGCCCACAGAAGAAGACAGCGTGCAGGGTAGTCAAGATTCAATTTCAGAATGTGATGCAGTCAAGTCAGCTAATTCAGATCATGATGACCAAGAATACCTTGTGCTGAATCCCATCAAAGAGAGCTCTGCTGTTGAGATCATAGACAGAGTTTTGGATTCAGATGTTCATAAAAAACAGAATGAGATCTTTGTGCAAGTAAGTGATAAATCTCCTTTCAATAACTCAGTAATAAATGATAGTTTGAATGCCCTGTCATATGAAGATAATTACTGTTTAAGCAGAAGAAAACAAAAAGCATTGTCTCCTTTGTCTGAAGATGAGATAGATCTACTTTTGAGAGGTCTTGTTACAGCCCAAGCTACAGCAGATTTGCAGTGCACACATAGTCAGGAAAGTGTTGGTGAAACTTCTTCCTTTTTTGAAAAAGATGACTGTCTTATAATCAGTTTTGTAGACCAGCAAAAAGATAATTTTTTCTTTCACAAAGATGATAAGGCTATCATGTTTGATAATCTCGAAGATTGTTTTTTGTTTAAGAATGACCTACAACACATTCACACCACAGAAGATCAAAACATTCAGGATTTCCATTCAGATTCCTCTTCATATGTTTCATGTGCTGAAATGTTTTTCCAAGAAGAGATCTGCTCATCCATTTGTTCAGAGTTTTTTGAAGCCTATGAGCATACTTTTACCGAAGCACATGATGAAGGCAGATCAGAATTTGAAACAAAGGACACCTTGTTCTTTCAGCAGGAGGTGGCAGTGGCAAATCTTCATGTTTTTCACGATCCTCTAGCAAGTTTGTTGCAGCCAGTAGTGAAAATGTTTATTACAGTGTTTTGTTGCAGCCATGGTCAACTATGTTTTTGGATGCCCAGTGATAGGTTTGTACTGTTGACCAGAAGTTCTGATAGGAAGAATCAGTCAAGAAGCCATCTTCTTGATTGGTTGCATTGGCATTTTGATATAGTTTGAGGATATATTGTCTTGTAAGAAACACAGGTGGCCATGTACTTCCACCAAGCTTTTGTTTTAAGTTTCAGGTCTTAGTATTTATGAGTACAGTTTGTCGAGTTAGTTGATTAGTCCTTTCAGTTTTAAAATTGAGTCATCAGTTTTCAGTCACGCATTTTAGTTTGAGTTTTTGACTCCATTGCCCAATGGACGAAGGCACTGTCTGCTCTCCCAAAGATCTATCGTTCTTGGCATCTCCAAGGAGCTACCATCCCCATTGGAGATAATGTTAGAGTCGGTCTAGTTATCCCTCCGTCAGAGATCAAAGCTCTTTTGCATTTTATGATTAGGTGTCCCATCAGTTTTGATCAGTTGCATTTCGTTAGGCATGCCATAACTTTGATGGAGCGGTTTGTGTCATTCATTCCCCTCGTGCTTGGCACTGCTGGTTCAGGCTTGTTTATTAAAATAAGTCTTCAAAGGTCATTTACCATCATGTTTTAAATTTTGAGGTCTTAGGTCTAGGGTTGAGTCAATTTTGTCTTGAAAAGTCTTAGAAGACCAACAGGCCAGAGGGATGTCTTTGATAGATCATCACTTCAATAATTTTCATCATTGTACAGCTGAATTAGGACTTCTCTTCAAAACTCTGTTTTGAAGATAAGTCGCCATCTCATTTTTGTAAAAATTGTCAAAATTTTCAGTTCTTCAATCGTTCAAGTGCAGCCTTGGTCTCCTTTGCCAAAGCATATCAGAGATATCCCTGCAAAAAATTATCAGTGAAAATCATTATTTCAACCAATTTTAAAGGGGAAACCAAAAAGGTCAAAGCCTATTAATTTTCAAAAAGTGTCAACAACCAAACATAAGAAAATGGGTTTTGGGTTAAGCAAAAATCAACAAGGAGTCCATATGAAGATATTTCTCCTCATTTGCAACCCATTCCACATTCCAAGAGCAAAGAGTATTCTTCTAAGGCGATTTTGTGAGTTTGTGGGCAAATCGGGCCGTTTCCAGGGCGCGCTACGCATCAGGTTGGGCGCGCTACGCACCAGTGGCGCACTACGCATCAGGCCGCAATTTTCAGTGTAATTTTGCACGGGCGCTATGCATCAGGATTTTTTGTACAGTTTTCACCTTCAAGCTCAGGAAACGAAGCCAGTTTGACCAGTTTTGACTTGTGATGGGATTTTTCACCCTCCTTGATGTAATTAATGGAACTTTATGTTGACTTGACACTTATTTACCTATTCTAGATGATTCATTCATAAAATAGCAAAAAATTAATGAATGGATTGGTTTCCTAGCTTATAGAGGCAAGTTGTTTTGACTGCCTAGATTGTAGTGCTTTGTTTAGAATTGGTTGAAACAACTCCTAGGATGATGAGCTCGACCCCTAGAGTCAAGGGAATGGGTTAGCTTGCCTATATTATGTATTTTCTTAGTCATTTTCAGGGTTGGACTCTTGGGAATAGCTTGATACACTATTGTACATATTTTATCTGCAATTTTGGCAAAGGATAGACCAAGGTTTTGCAGCACTATTTGGGATTCATGTGGCCTTATGTGTTGATGGTGTGTTTCTCTCAGTACTTGTAAGTTGTGTATGTGTATCACTTTCCTTATTTAATCTTCTGTAATTAAACAAATGAAGTGTTAAGGTAGAATCCATAAATTTGCTATGCTTTGCCTTTAAGTTTGTTTAATTTTCCATGTTTTCTTCAGTTTAAGGAGAATCCTTGAGACTTCCTTGCTCTCCTTAGCTCCTCACCTATCAGGACTATTCATTCACTCACTTTAAAGGCATCAAAACAATCGCCTATCTTGCCCCAAGTAGACCTCTGCAAAAGTTGTGCCTCATCCCCGCACCCAAAATTGCCTTTCCCTTGAATTCAACAAAACTTCAAAAAATAAATTCCATAGTCCTCGTACTTCATACCTAGCCTAAAATTAGTCATCAATTCAGTCATCTCGAGCCTCTTTGATTACCTTTTGCCGAGATTGACCGGAGAGAGCCCTCTCCTGTCCTCGTAGGGCTAGCTACGAGGCTGAGCGTGGTTTGAGGTGGCCTCGAGTTTTGCCTTCCTCAGCCTGAGGCGAATTCGAACGCTAACATGTACCAAAGAATTCAAAAGCATCTCCTGAGTCTTCAAACTGTTAGCTTCAATCATGTTCGCCGGAAAGCTAATAAACTAGCGGATTTACTGGCCAACCAAGGAGTGATTAATTCAAAAAGCAGGATTGAGATGAAGTGGCAGGAGGCGCCGCAGAGCAGATTAAAAAATCTCTACTATGAACAAGTAGTAGAGGACAAAGAAATTTTTAGACATTTGGCAAGACGGACAGGCACGGAATGAAGCTCAGTATGCAAGTTCAAACACAGTTCTTTGGTTGGTACTTGGCAGAAGGGAAAACTCTGAGTGGATTCATTATCCTTTGGTGTAAGTTTTCCAGTTTCCTTTTTCCTTCGTATTGCAACACAGGGTTTAATGTACAGTCAACGACTGCATCGGTTGTGAGTCCCGATGTAAGCTATTGCGGGATGGATGGCTGGATCTTCCCAGCGATGAAAATTCTCATGCATTCCTATTACAGGTTGGATAACTAGGCTTTAAAGCAGTTTCCAGGCGGTATCCAGGCGATCGCTAGGCTTTGGAATCGTAAGTGGTTTGGGAATTTTGAGAGCGATTCCACTAGGCTCTCAACACGTGGCAAGGGTGGGGTACGATTTACCACCCTCCATCGCGCCGTAAGGCTCGAGCATCTTGGCTTTTCGATATTTCTCCAAGCCGTTGGTTTGTGTAGATCGTTTCGACGGTCCGATTTGGTTGTGCAATTTTGCGGGCCCACTCGTATGATCAAACTTTGAGAGTTAATGTTGAAAGGATTGTGGAGTTTGACTTTGGGTTAATGGTTAACCGTGGGTCCCATTTGTGAGGTTAGCTTGTCCTTTAGTTAGTTTGGAGGGTTATTTTCATGGCAGAATGGCCTTGATTTTTTCGGAGTCCATGATTAAGTATGGTTTTTGTATATATTGTAACTTTACTTTTGGTTTATTGGAATAGAAGGATAGTCTCTTGCTTCAGCAAAAAAAAGAAATCCCAGGCCTACGTCGGCATACGTGGGAACTTTCCCCACACATTTTAAGATATGAATCACATCCACTCTCCCAATTTAATCTTTTATGAATTTCAAAGTTGTGAATTATGCCATCACGTACAACAACAGGTCACAAGCGACGTGCATATAACCAGAGAAAATTGTTTTAGAGGTTTCTATTAATAGAGATCATATAAATGACCAAGCATAAGATATCATTGAGATCATTTTCGTGGTAACACATTTGAACTCCATGCACACACCTTTCATTTTTTTTTATTTGTGTGGGTTCCTGACAAGTCTGTTTCCACAATATTCAAGTTCGTTTTCCACTGATTTTCAAATGCAGAACCCACGTTCTCCTTTCTAAATGACCCAATATCTTGCGTGTCACATTTAATTTGAAATAAAAATAATTCAATGAACAAAGTATTCAATCATATGGAAGGACAAAGTTCTTTTAGATCGTTGTACCAAGAAGGAAAATAAATCCTAACACACCTCCGTCCTTTATGACGCAATATCTTGCGTGTGAAAAACATTTAATTTTTTTTTTTAAATAAATATTATTTGTTTGAAAAAATTAAATGTATTTTTTTAATAAAATATTAGATCTTTTTTTAATATCAATTTTTATTTTAAAATAAAATAATTGCAACATAACAAAGTCAAATCTTTTCTCCCAAAAGCCAGCAGGTTTACGTTGGGCAATTCTTGGAATCGCCCAAGGCCAATATATTTTAAATTTAGCAATTTAGAGGGATTATATTCAAATTAAAATTCCTAAATTTAAAATATTATGAATAAATACCAATACTCGCGTGCAATAGGGTAGCTAGGAGTAGGTGCATCCGGATTTGTCATAATCTGAAAACACAGAGTTAGTATTATCATCTTTTTATTCTAAATCAAAGAAGACTCCAAGCCTTTTAGAATAACAAAGCAACTAGACTAAGATTCGAAGCAACTTTTAGACAATTAGGACTTCTATATCACGTAATTGATAAGAGATTACTTGGTCAAACTTTTTGTTCCTTGAATTTATTTTCTACGTAAAAACATTTCAAATTTATTATGAAGGCATAGATAGCACGTTAACAAATCCATATTGATGTCGTGGTCAGAACTGAAATTATTGTAAGTTATATCTATCAGAACTCAAATTATTGAATTTGATATCTATCAAATATATTGGAATCTATTGTGAGCATTATTTTGAGAAATCGTCCAAGAACAACTTGGATGATTCTAATGAAAACAATCTGGATGACTCTGGTGATTACTCAATTAGTGAAGAACAACTTAGATGATTCCAATGAAAACAATCTGGATAACTCTGGTGATTACTCTAATAGTGAATGAATAGACGAAAAGTCATTTATCTCTTAAATGACTTAGCTGTAAATATGATAAACATAACAAAGCTAAACCTTCAGCCTTCCTCTTCCTTTGTCGTATCTAGGCATATTTTGTTTATTGCAAAGGATGTTTATTAAATGTTCTGACAATGGAAAACCTTTAGATACTGAGATCGTAGTACACTGATTAAACGACTTTAGATACTGAGATCCTAGTACAATGACTAAATGGCTTTAGATACTGAAATCCTAGTACAATGATTAAACGGTTGTTTTGATGAAGTTTTGTTATTTTAATAAAAAAATTATCGAAAAAACTTTAAATATAGAGATCCTAGTACAATGATTAAACAACAATCTCGATGAATAATTAAATATAGAGATCCTAGTACAATAATTAAATTGCAATTTCCATGAAAGTTTATTATTCTACGCATAGAAATATCTCGATTACACATGCATGAAATTTAAAAAAAAAATGGAATGAAAGATTTGAATGTAAGTATTTTATATAATTTTAAAGTATAACATATTCAAATAAAAATAAATATATAATAATTTGAATTTAAATATATAAGTTAAGATAAATTTATAATAAAATTTATATATTAGTTAGTAGGTGTCATTTAATTTAAATATATTTTAATTAAATTAAAAAATAATAAAGACAGTTTTTATCACAAAAATAAAACAACTCATAAAACACTTTATTGTTAAATGCCATCACCAAAAATTAAGAAATATGACTAATTAATACTGTGTTTATATTAAGATATCTACACTTTAATATATATATTTAGGTGTTTTATATTCTATTAATATATATAATTTTTTATAATTAAATTTATTAAAATATGTTAAACTGGTTAAGGAGAGAATATATATATATATATATATATATATATATATAGGGTTATGATGTATTGATATAAACTAAAACATTCAATTTAAAAAAACATACACATAATGTTAATATTTTTAAGTATTTTTAATTAAATATATTTTGAGCGTTATATAATAAATAAATAATAATAATAATAATTTTTTAATTTGAATCAAAATTATATTTATATTTTTATAGGGTAGTGTGAGCCTTTTTTTTTGTTTTTAAAATAAAAATTATTTTTTTTAACAATCTTAAAAAAAAATTAAATCGATATTTTAAAATTTAAATTTTAAAGTCGGTTTTACAAGCATTTTTTTTAAATGTTGAAAATTGAACCTAAAAAAAAAAGCCATCATTCCAGTATCAACACTTTTCATTTTGAGGGTGTTTTTTGCACAATTTTGCCACAAAAAAATAGTTTTCACTGCCATTTTTAAAACATGTTCAAAATTGACCCTAAAAGAAAAACCATCGTTCTAGTATACACACTTTTCATTTTTAGCACAGTTTTTCATGTTTTTTTGGGGTTTTTGGGCCAGAGTTCCCGTTTTGAGTTTATAGTTCCCGTTTCAAAGTTTACATTGTTATAACCTACTGAAGAGAGAAAGAGATGCCCAACAGCGCCACCTTGTCCACACCCAGCCATAAAAACATGCAGAGGACCCCCACTCATTCAAAATATTTCCATTTTGGAGAAAATCAAACTGAATTGCATGGTAGCTTGGACAACACCCTTGCAACCAATTGCAACCCTTCTTGTCCCACTGTTGCAGACACTCTGAAGGAAAAATATGGAATAACCTTAGGGAATGAGCCATTAAATGATATTTACGCCACATGTATCGTGCTTGGGGGTGGGGGCATGCCACGCCACTTCCCTCCTTATTCATCAGCAGACTCATTAGAGTGGTGATCACCCCCTCTCCCACTACCCTACTTTCTCTGCGTTCATCCATTCCCATCAAGGTGTAAGCTGGTTTACTTATAATAATAATTATTAATTTTTTTAATGTAATTTTACTAATTCAAAATGTTTTATTAATAAATATAGTTATTAACTTTTTTATTTATTTTAATTTATTTTTATGTAATTTGATTGATTCAAAATGATAAATGGGACATTACATTACAACATCTCTACCATTTTAGACTAGAGACCATCTCGGTGCAAAATAATCATAAATAAATAAATAAAAAACAAGGATTTTCAAAAATCATAAAGTAAAATTATATATATATATATATATATATATATATATATATATATATATATATATATATATATATATATATATATATATATAGATATATATATAAAATTAAAAAATTAAAATTAAATTATAAAACTAATAATATAAATTATTTTTTAATATAAAAAAATTGGCAACTAGTTTGAATGAGTAACTTATTTTGAATGGATGACTTACCATAAGGAGTTCCTTAATAGTGTACCCATTCATTGTCAATCCAAAGCCTTGTGAGTTATATATATAAATTTAAATTTGTTTTACATTTCTATTATAAATATCTTTTACTTATTTTTTATTATATATAAATATTTTTTGTATTTTTTTAAATATATTAACCTCCTAATTTACTCTTTTATTCAAATATTACCATCTTTCTAATAATATTGTTGGAACAGACAAATATTATAGACAATTTTAGATAATCCTATGATGATTTCATATTCAAATGGTACACATATTAATACATTTTTGGTGACCATTAGATTCAAATTCTAAGGTCTCTTAGACTCCCCATGATGGTTCACATTCCTCCACACCAATACTAATGGATTAAGTGCCCAACATTCCCCTGTTAATCCAAATGGGTGTGTGTGAGTCCAAGAAGAGAACTTAAATACAAAGGTGGATAGTAGCCAATGGCTAGATGTGGTTTAAGGAAGACCAGAAATCAGATGAGGTAGTAGAAGCTAAAGTCTTCTACTGATAGTGGTTTAAGGTTAGCCACCAACTTTGGAACTTGGCTCCAAGTATTTATTGAAATAATTATGAACCTCGATAGAAGTTGAAGTCTTCTATGAAATGGAAGTGCTACCTTATGATGGTTTAAAGGTATAACCAGAAACTAATGAAATGGGTAGCAGAAGTTGAAGCCTTTTGTGAGTGGTGGTTGGAAACGAAATCATCATCATGGAAGATGAGTCTGTCTTTGACTATAAGTTTGACCCTGGCTCTAGTTGACTCGAGCTTTAGGCTCTCCCTATAGGCTCTGGTTTTCGCTACATCTCAGGCTCACTTGGTATAACTTTGAAACTAGTAGTTGATCATCAATTACCCCCTTGTAAAATACAAGGTGAGAAGATAACGATCTCTCTATTGCAAGACATGTTAATAGTTGAAAATGAACTATGCTGGTATGATCGATATATCTTCTTGGCTATTGAAGACCATTACTAAGAAGTTATCCATATAAGGTGAATTATTTCTCTCGCAGAATTCTTATGTCTGGAAAATATGTCTGAATGGTGATTATATTTTTCACAATGATCACAAGGGTGAAGAACAAAACATTGATCTTTCACATGACCAACTCAATCACAATGTTGGCATTTGATAATTTTAAGTGAATGTGGAAGTGGAGCAGGTGAAAAAGAAATTCCCTAAAGAAACCTAATACTATGAAATTGGATTGGTTTAGAGTAATCTAAACTATGAAAGATCACCTCGCTTTTATATCCAAGGTTGATTTTGTGCCTGTTATTGATAAATTATTCTCAATGTTTGACAATGGGCTTGGGAAGTGTTAGATGAGATTTTTCATCTTCATGTGAATCTACTCTTAAATTGACATCATCAAATTGATCATGCGTTGGCTACTAATGGGAATCAATCTAAAAAAGAGAATTGTTTTGAACAAGAACTAGTTTAGAATGTTGATTCCTTCATTGTATTTCATCTCATTGGAGTTGTGACTTGAGTTGAAGAAGCTTGATTTTGTCCTATGCATCTTGAAAAATAAGGTTACAATGTTGGAGAAAGTGGCTTTGTCAATTTTGACTATATTGTAAGTAGTAGAGGCTAATAAATTGTTTAGTAACTCTAATAATCCATTAAGTCTAGCCATTTTCTCAACAACTCAAACTCAAGAAATGAAGGGTGTGAACTTTAACGAAAAATGCACATGTAAAGATAGATAGCTCCCACTACTAGATAGTTGCAATTTCACATTGAGTAGCATGTTATGAACAAGACAGTGAATAAATCCTCTCAATTGTGAATCAAGTGAATCTCACAAGTGATGCTCCCAACACACATACCATAAATGGAAAGCTAGGGACCAATATCCTTACTCTATAAAGTGAAAAAAAAAAAATCTAAAAAAAAATTGTGGTGAACACAAGTATTTACATAATTATTTAGGATGCATTTGATGCCTCCTCAATAGACCAATACACTATGACATTACTCAATTGATGAATTTTGTTTGAATTTTGCAATTTATGGGATTGTTACATAAACTTTGAAGTATGATTATAGGCCTATTTACACCATTAATTGAGAGTGTACTGAGTAGCAACTTGAGAAATGATCAATAATGGGCGTTAGAAATTAATTAATGAAGCAATGAAATACACAAAATATTACAGAAACACAAATACAGAAATGCATAGAACAAGAGACACAAATACATGTGGTTCACCCAATTTGGGCTATGTCCACAGAAAAACAGTTAGTCCTTCCTTTTATATTATCCAGCAAAACAAAGAGATGCAACCTACAGCAGATCCACTGTAATTTCCTCTTCGCTCTCACACAGTCTCTTCTCTCTTTCTCGCTCAGAATAATAATCCACATCCTCAATAAATTCCCTCATATAAACTGGGGGTTTCCTTCTAGGGAAAAAAACCCTAAATTAAACATAACTTCTACCGTTAAATCATCCGCCTAATGAACAACTGAGATTGACTACGAAATTACAATATTTTATAAGGAAATTTTTCATCTTTTTTTTTTGGGGGGAACACTGCCCCTGAAACTAGACCTCTGAATAAGGAAGATAATAAGGCTCTACATCCAACATGTGGGTAAGAGTGAGAATAAGCCACCACGAAATTGGATCGTGGTTAACAAGCAATACTCATATTGAGAGGTTATAATATTTTTTTTTTGTTTCCACAATCACTCAATCAAAAAAAATTATTCGACTAATAGAACTCCACAACTACTAATTCTTAGATTTTTCATCATATTAGTGAATACTCATACCCCATTACTGCAATAAATGTTAACAAGGTTACAAGAATACCTTACAGTTTTGAAGCTTGTCAAAATATGCACCTTGTTGTTGATGCAAAAACATTTCCTTGACCTTTTGGGCTTGCTAATTACTCGAATGATGCTTAATTCTAAAAATAATTGGGGTAGACTATTTATAAAAGCAGACAACCAACCATTGAAGCCTCTTATGAGAAATGGAGAATGATTTTGATTAATATCCTTCCAATATGCCTTTAAATACCTAAAAATAGAGGAGTAGGTTATGGATCTTCCACTATCAATGAATTTGTTCTACAGTAATGACATCAATTGACACCCTAGTAATGGATGGGGATAGTTGGCATGAAGGAATAAAGTGGCTCGATCTAGATTTAAAGGTATTTCCAATGGCAGACATGCAGGATAGATTTGGCTGATGATAACCAAAGCATTGGAAAGAAGAGTTTGGAGATGTCTTAGCTTTGATACCACTAATAAGTTGTAAAATGCAATGCTCTGTGCAAAACACAACATTTGGGCACAAACTTGAAACCTTAAGAGGGAAGATGAATTCCATAGTTGAGATTTAACCTAAGACATGTTCTTCGCAATCAAAACAAACCCATATGATTCATGCTAATGTCGTACATTGTGCAGCCTAGTTTCTTAGATGCATTCTCGCTCCATAGTTTCAATTATTGTTATACTCATAATTGAAGGAATCAATGTTGTTTAGATCCACAATAAGTTGAATATTTGGCAACCCCTAAAGGAACTTCTCAAACTCAAAATTGAACCCTCTTTTTCATCTATGTTGATAATAAGAGATGCCTAAGACATCAACATGCACAGTGAGCAGAGTTGTGACAAAAGAAGTAACGTTGAATGAAAAAAATAGGAAGTGTTATCTATAGCACCAAGACATGGTGGATCCTGAATAGTGGAAATAGAGGAGCTATAGAGAGACTTTGATGCACAAAGAAAACAAAGATGCAATCTCAAAAGAATGGCAAAGATCTGACTTGGAAGGAGAAGCAAAGTAGAGAGTAGGATTTCCAAATATGGAGACTTATGGATTTTAGCGATCTTGCATATATGTAGAAACAAGCAATTAGGAAAGGAATATGGCAGAGAAGCAATCCCAAATGAAGGGAGTTACACCGGCTTTCATACCAATGTTGGAACACATTTAGATGATTGTGTGATGCTTTATTGTGACCATTGGATTCAACTTCTAAAGTCTCTCAGACTTCCGGTAAATAAATTATGTGTCCAACAAATATAAATACAATAACCTAATATCTCACCTAAAAGGATAAATTATTTTTCCTACTTTTCTTTTATGTATAATATTATGAATATGTATAATGTTAAGGTGTTCTCTCTTTCAACTTTCCATTAAGTCGGACAAGGACGTAACATCAGATATCAATAATGTTATGGAAAAAAGGCATATCGAATCTCTAAGGGTCGTCTTCACTTGAATAAATAATTAAATCGATAAAAAATAAATAATTAAAAATATTTATTTAAATTTTATTATTATTATTAAATTATAAAAATTTTGTTTTTTTAGATTTTTAAGGTTTGAAATTTAAAAATATATATATTAAAAATTAATATAATTTATTTTTTAATTTTAAACTCGTTTTATAAATCTCAAATATACTCACAAATACTATATATTTATAATTAAATAAATACCAGATGCAATTATGACTATAATTAAATAAATACCAGATGCAATTATGCAACAATATAGAACATTATCCAATCCTACAATGTTTCTACAGATAATGTAATGAGTATTCCCTATTTGGAATTGGTCAATAATGTTTTCCAATTAAAGAAGAAAAAACTAAAGATAACGTAATGAGTATTCCTTACTGGGATATGTTCAATAATATTTTCTAATTAAGAAAGAAAAAAATAAAATGAACAATTAAGTTAACAATAAATTTTTTATAAACTTATTTATTTTTGTATAAAATCAAAATGCTCAATAATATTTTCCAATTAAAGTAGAAAAAAATAGAGATAAGGTAATGAGTATTCCCTATTGGAATATGTTCAATAATATTTTTTAATTAAAAAAGAAATTTAAAATGAACAATTTAGTCAAATATAAAATTCTTATAAACTTATTTATTTTTGTATAAAATAAAAAATATTTATTTTTTATAAAATAAAAATTTATTTATTTTAACTAATTATAATTATAGTGAAATTAAAAAAAAAAAAATTATAATGTAATTTAATTTGTGATTATCCTAATATGATATATTATATAAACAATCACATTCAAATTTGAGTAAACCAAGCCCACAAAAAATACTAGCAAATCAAGCTTAAAATACATGATTATAACTTCAAAAAAAAATAGAGAGTTATACAATAATTGAGATTATGATCAACAACAATTTTCTTGGACCCCACATATAAAATAAGAAAACTTTGTAACTTGTTCCAATGAGAGATGTGAATGGAACAACTTACATTGTATATTGTTGTGTCATAGTAGAATATTGGTGGGATTCTTTGCAAATCGATTCCAAACACCAAAGTTCGACCCTTTGTAAATTGATTCCACACACTAAAACTCCAGAGAAAAAATGAAGAAACTTTTAAACTCTCCAAGAAACTATTTTCATCTGTAAGAAAATGTTTCTTATATAACAACAGATTTTAATGGTATTGATATTTTCTAATTGTTTGCGGCTAAGAAGTGTCCCAATTCATTACCACTAAGTGTCCCATTTCATTACCACAACAATCAGTCCAACTCCAGTGAGTACAACCAAATATTTGTAAAATGGTTTGTCAAAGCGAATCACACCTTTCAGAGGGTTCTATATTAATCCTTTCATCAGAAGATGGTTGATGGCAACATAAATGAAAACGCCGCATGCAAAACCCATTGAGATTGCAAAAATACAGTCTGCCACTTGGCCCTCTGTAGTGGCATCAATAAGTATTCCAAGGCAATTCCAATGGGGCTCGAAATCGCAAAGGCGAAGGCATACGTTGCACAGGAGAGGAAGGGCCTGTTGGGAATTATGCGCAACAGGGCTTTGCGCATGGCAATTGCAACAAATATCTTGTGCAAGCACACTGTCCACAGAGCTTTCCAGGCGTCACGCTTCGTCGTTGTGCCAGACCACCGAGTTTAAGTTAAATTGCCTTTCAAATACGCATTAACCGGGCAATAATTTGTAGGTCGAATAGTACACATCAAAGCTAAGGAGAGGTGGGAAAACTTGCCTACAACATCGATGGCGATCCCTTCAAATATAGAATGAAAACACAGTGCGAGTATGAGCAATAAATTGTCTCCAAAGGAGGTCTTCTTTACCAGTGAGGCCGTCATCATGTGCACCACTCCTCCATTTGGTGTTGGGTGGGCCATCATGTGCACTCCTCCATTTGCTGTTGGGTGTTCCATCATGTGTACTCCTCCATTTGGTGTTGGGTGGTCCTGATACTCTAAGAATCAAGAATCAAGATCATTTGATCATATACATGAAAGAATTAAGTTTGTTATTCATTTTATTTTGATTTTGATAGTGAAGCTATTAAACTTTTCTATATGAGGAGAAAGGGCAAAGATTTTGCTTGAATTCATTGGATGTATTGAATTTATAATGAAACAGCAAAGATTTATGTAAAATTTTATGGAATTGTTTATTTGTGAGACTTTTTGGAGTTTCTGGCCGATTTCTAGCATGAACCTAAGAAAAATTATGGTCAAATCTTGATTTGTATTGTTTAAACTGGTTTTTTTGACTATATATATAGATTCAGCACCCTTAAAAATATCTAGAAACATTATAAAGAGTTGACTTTTCAAACTTGTGATTTCAATGAATCCCTATCAAATTCTAGACCAATGAAATCTAAAAATAAACCAGAAAACTTTTGAACTTACCTCAAAATTCAATGTTGTATGGTCAATATATTTGTGCACTCCACTTCCAATTTCACCATTACCTAGTAATTACAACATCACTGCTATCGATCAACAAACAAAAGATTTCAAAATCAAAACAGATAATCAGTTGCAATTCATATGTATCAAAAGAAAAGCTTGGCAAATTAAAATCAGATACTCACGGGTCGTTTCTTGAAGAGGAATTGCACTGTGGATGCTGAATGACTGATCTTGCTTTTCATCAGGCTACTTAAGCAAATGAACTAGAAAACCATGAAACTACTTAAGCAAATAAATAGAACATAACTCTATGCTAGCATACATGTAAAATAAAGAGGAGTTGTGGTTGCTTGGGTCAGGCCCTAACCCAAGAGCTTCAGCCCTCGAAGTTAACTCAGAGCTGGCTTAAAGAGAACTCATCTTTATTATGAAAACCATGAATTACAGAACAAACTGTCACAAGTCTCTTGCAGCTTAGAAAAAAAAAAAAAAAAGAGTTTTTACAATAGAAGTCTGAATCCTACTGAGGTCTTAAGCCTCTCTATTTATACATTTGTAGTCTCTAACAACTTCCTTCCCATTAGGGAGGCTTCGCCTCTAACTCAAGAAACACTGGTTTCTGTCCTTTTCACTTGCTCGGTTGTCTTCTAGTCTTCAAAGTGATGGTTGTTTGCACTCCGCGCTGGTGGAGGGATATTCGAATGGAAGGGTAGCAAATGAGGAGGATTTGCCTCCTATAATTACTCTCCCTTCTCCCATTCTAGCTTTACCAAGGTCTTTGCCATAGTTCTTTGCTTTTATCCTTTCTACCTGCATTTTCCTTGCTTTTATCCTTTATTCATACATTTCATGCACATTAGACCACAAAGCAACATATCCAACTCTAACTCATTTCATAAACAAAATATAATCAAAAGTATGCAATAAGTTGTGAGAATAGTTGGTTTGACTAAGCTAGGATGTGAATTAAGGCCAATTAAGGCCCATATAATTTCTCAATGATAAGGCTCATCAATGATCTACAACAATTCTCTTAGACTGAGTATATTAAATAAAAATATTTGTAAAATGTTCCAATAGGAGATGTGAATGGAACAACTTGCATTGTAAATCATTGTGTCAAAGTAGAAGAAATTTTTAATCTCTCCAAGAAATTGTTTTCATTTATAAGAAACTATTTTCATTTATATACATGTTGAAGCATTCATAAACCCCAATCCACTAACCATGTGTTAGAACATAACTGTGGTTCCCTTGACCAGATCTACAAAATAGCATGGACAAAGTCGTGGGTGGGTCTATCCACTATCTTTGGGTTTGCCCAACCATTATTGGGTCCGCCTGAAAAAATAAAATTTGGGGTGCTATCTAGGACCCTATACAGGGGGGTTATCACCCCCCTGCAACCCCACTGTTGCACCCAATACAACGTAGCAACAAATGTCACTAGTCATGGAAATAATATAAGACACCCAACTACCACCACTTGGAGGTCAACGAGACAAGGGGAGAGATAAGGTTGTGCCTAGTCACCCAACAAAATATCAAACCCCAAGAGAACTAAGGTCAAGGTAAGGGCACAAATTAGAAACCAGAGAAAAAATAAGGCTGGAACCAAATTTAACAAAAGAATAGTGGATGCACTGAAAGGGCAAACTAGAGACTTGATGTAATGACAATTCTGAAAAGTAGAGAAAGGCTTGCAATAAACTGAAACAATGGAGCTAAATTGAAGAGACCAAACACCCAGAATTACCATGAAGCAAAATTTAAAATGCCATGGGACTTTAACAACTATCACATGCATATAGCTCCCATATCATCCAGAAGTTATAAATATTTTGTTCCATTAGGGGAATTTTTAGGTCAGAGGTGGACGAAAAAAATAAATAAATAAATAAAGTTACTGACAAAATTAACTTTAAAAGAACCAATAGGATTCAAGATGATGATTTAATCCCAAGGGAAAAAAATTGGAGGGAAAAGAAGAAAACTATTTTTTTTAAAAATTGTATTTCTGGCTTATCTCCTTATAGGTTTACTCAAATGTTAGGTGTACACATCCGTTGGGTGTAGAATTAAATTCCTCATCCAAAGAGTACTCACTTTGCATACTTCTAAGTAGACTCACATTGAAAAAATTGAAAATATATGAAAAAAAAAAGTCGAATTTTTTTCATGTATTTTCAATTTTTTCCAATATGGGTCTACTCAGAAGTATGTAGAGTGGGTACTCATTCGATATAGAATTTAATTTCATATTCAGCATGGGTCTACACTTGAAATTTGAGTAAATCTATTAGAAGATATGCTAAAAATACAATAAAATAAATATTTTACTTTAATTTCTTCAAAAAGCCATAATTGTTATTTTATTATTTTGACTATGATTTTATTATTTTCCTTAGGAGACACATTTTAAACCTGAAAATTTCTCTAATGAATTGCTTATGACTAGCCTTCATAGAAGAGATGACTATCCTCCTCTGTCAAATGGAACCTAAGAGTTGCAACATATGATATAAAACAATGTAAACTTTGAAACGAGAACTGATACTGTTATCCGTTTCATAGAGATAACAAAAAAGTGACTCGATTTTGAAAAGGGGCAATGCAGAACACACATATTTTCTTTAAAGCATAGTCTTTGGCACTTTAATTTTTTTATGTACATTAGTTTTAGAATGTTAGTGATTTGCATGTTGATTTTAAAAAGTGATGATTCTGCATCATGCCGCTTTTTTAAAAGACCTATTTTTTTACTTTAATTTTTCTAATGTATCAAATGTAAATAATTATTTTCTAAATTTAACGATTTTTGACACGCTAAATTTTTTATGTCAATTTCTTTTTTACATAATATATCTATATATATATATATATATTAAAAAAAAAAATTGTAAAATTAAGTTAGTAAAAATAAAATTTTTTTAAAAAACATCAACAAAAATTAAAAATAAATAAAAATAAATAAAAAATAAAAACAAACTAGATTTAATAAAAAATAAGAAAATTAACCAAAAAAAAACCTACTAAAATAAAGATTAAAAACATTTTAAAAAAAAACCTAAAAAACCAAAATATTCAAATTAAACCAAAAAAAAAAAAAAAAAAAGAAAACAACAACAACAACACACACACACATATATATATATATATTTTCAAATTAAAAAAAAATAAAAAATAAAAACACATTTTTTATTTAAAAGAAAAACATTTTAAATTTTATATTAAAAATTTCAAAATTTAAAATTTTGATTTAACTTTTTTTTAACATTATTAAAAAATATATTTTTTAATCAAAAAAAAAGAAAAAACATTTTAAAAAAATTAAAAATAAATATTATTTGTTTCAAAAAATTAAATGCATTTTTTTAACAAAATATTATTTTTTTTTAAATTTTAAAATGGGCCAGGCTTACAGCTCCGCCGCCTAGGGTGTGAGCGCGGCTATAAGCCTAGCCCATTTTAAAATAAAAATAAGCCTCGCCACCCAGGGTCGTGCCCCCACGAGTGGCCAGGCGGCGGTTGGGCGATTCCCAGAATCTCCATGCTGCCGCCCGGCCGCCCGTGGGGGCGCAGCCCTGGGCGGTAGCTGGGCGATTCCCGGAATTGCCCGGCTGCCAAATTGGAGAAAACAGTAGTTAGAGATGAATGTCGTGTGAACATGGAATTTTCAGTCCAGGTTACTCGGTAGAATCTCGTTTGCGATGTCAAAAATGATGCACACCAAACCCTATAAATATAATGAGAAGAATTTATGTTTAACAGATTTCAGTTGTGTAGGTTGCAATTGAAGGCTAAACCTAAACCTGCTGGCTTTTAATTGAACATGGGTCAAGATTATGATATTATGTTGATGTAGGTTTTAGGTTAAATCAAAACCCTTAATGTCCAAACTATTATCATTATATTTTAAGTGATACCAAAGTTGTTAATCCACTTTATTAATTCCTCATTTAAAATCCAATAGTTAAAATGATAAAATAGTAACTTTAGTAACATTAACAGGAAATCAAATAACATGATATTAATAAGGAATCAAATAAATCTACATGCATAATTTTGGAGTGGTTACAATTATAACAATTGCAACATAACAAGATCAAAGCTTTTCTCGTTTACGTTGGGCGATTCCCAGAATCGCTCGGTGGCCAATATATTTTAAATTTAGGAATTTTAATTTGAATCTAATTCCTCTAAATTCTGGCAAAGTATCATTTATTCTAGTGTCACCCATTATGATTTTAACCATAAAACAACAAACTTTATTTATTAATACTTATTTATTAATTCAAAAAAATATTATTTTCCAACTAGAATCAACTAATCTCAATCCCTAATGTCTTAGGTTAAATCAAAACCCTTAATGTCCAAACCATTATCATTATATTTTAAGTGATACCAAAATTGCTAATCCACTTTATTAATTCCTCATTTAAAAATCTAAGAGTTAAAATGATAAAATAGTAATAACATTAATAGGGAATCAAATAAATCTACATGCATCATTTTGGAGTGGTTACAGTTATAATAATTGCAACATAACAAGGTCAAAGCTTTTTTCGTTTACGTTGGGCGATTTCGGGAATCACTCAGCTACCAATATATTTTAAATTTAGGAATTTTAATTTGAATCTAATTCCTCTAAATTCCAGTAAAGTATCATTTAGTTTAGTGTCACCCATTATGATTTTCAACCATAAAACAACAAACTTTATTTATTAATACTTATTTATTAATTCAAAAAAATATTATTTTCCAACCAGAATCAACTAATCTCAATCCCTAATGTTTTAGATTAAATCAAGACCCTTAATGTCCAAACTATTATCATTATATTTTAAGTGATAACAAAGTTGTTAATCCACTTTTTTAATTTCTCATTTAAAAATCCAAGAGTTAAAATGATAAAATAGTAACTTCGATAACCTTAACAAGGAATCAAATAACATGATACTTTTTTAACATTAATAGGGAATCAAATAAATCTACATGCATCATTTTGGAGTGGTTACAATTATAATAATTGCAACATAACAAGATCAAATCTTTTCTGGTTTACGTTGAGCGATTCCCGGAATCCCCCGGCTGCCAATATATTTTAAATTGAAGAATTTTAATTTGAATCTAATTTCTCTAAATTCCGGAAAAGTATCATTTATTCTAGTATCATCCATTATGATTTTCAACCATAAAACAACAAACTTTATTTATTAATACTTATTTATTAATTCAAAAAAATATTATTTTCCAACTAGAATCAACTAATCTCAATCCCTAATGTTTTAGGTTAAATCAAAAACCTTAATGTCCAAACTATTATCATTATATTTTAAGTGATACAAAAGTTGTTAATCCACTTTATTAATTCCTCATTTAAAAATCCAAGAGTTAAAATAATAAAATAGTAACTTCAGTAACATTAACAGGGAATCAAATAACATGGTACTTTTTAAACATTAATAGGGAATCAAATAAATCTACATGCATCATTTTGGAGTGGTTACAATTATAATAATTGCAACATAACAAGATCAAAGCTTTTCTCATTTACGTTGGGCGATTCCGGAATCGCCTGGCTACCAATATATTTTAAATTTAGGAATTTTAATTTGAATCTAATTCCTCTAAATTCCGGCAAAGTATCATTTATTCTAGTGTCACCCATTATGATTTTCAACCATAGAACAACAAACTTTATTTATTAATTCAAAAAAATATTATTTTCCAACTAGAATCAACTAATCTCAATCCCTAATGTTTTAGGTTAAATCAAAACCCTTAATGTCCAAACTATTATCATTATATTTTAAGTGATACCAAAGTTGTTAATCCACTTTATTAATTCCTCATTTAAAAATCCAAGAGTTAAAATGATAAAATAGTAACTTCAGTAACATTAACAGGGAATCAAATAACATGATACTTTTTTAACATTAATAGGGAATCAAATAAATCTACATGCATCATTTTGGAGTGGTTACAGTTATAATAATTGCAACATAACAAGATCAAAGCTTTTCTCGTTTACGTTGGGTGATTCCCGGAATCGCCCGACTGCCAATATATTTTAAATTTAGGAATTTTAATTTGAATTTAATTCCTCTAAATTCCGGCAAAGTATCATTTATTCTAGTGTTACCCATTGTGATTTTCAACCATAGAACAACAAACTTTATTTATTAATACTTATTTATTAATTCAAAAAAAAATTACTTTTTCCAACCAGAATTAACTAATCTCAATTTCTAATTAAACCACTAATAATAATAAACGAGACACAAAAATCGATAGTTTTAATTACAACATGGGTGTTACAATATCACTCAAGATGCATAATTTTCAGACAGAATAAATCCAAGAATTTATTTTTTAGAAAAAAAAATTGATTTTTTGAAAAAAAAATCATTTAAAAAAATTATTATTAAATATTTGTAAATGATGGAAATTTAAAATGAATGCTTATAAATAATAGTTATTATTAGCTTGAAATTTAATTATTTTGTATTATAAAACAAATTTGTAAGAGTTGTTGAAAGAAAGTTTTCAAATAAAAGTAGGAAAATGCTCACAAATTTGATTGGATTAAAACGTAAAATGACATGCATAAAAAAAAATGCAAAAAAAGTTAGTCTCTAATGGTGGGCGGTAGAGGAGGGAGCTCAGCTCCCTCCTAAAAAGAAGTTGTTGCTAACAGAAGTAAATCACCGACGGGGAACAACAAAGATTGTACGAATGAAAGGAATAGGCATAATGAAAAAGAAACAGATGGGACCAAAACTAAGGAAAATAGTAGCACAAAGGACAAAGAGGAAGAAGACAAAAGTCAGGGTTCAAGAGACAAAAAACAAAAAGGACCTTGCAAACCAAAAGCAGAGATCCCTCCTAGAGTAATATTAAATGATCTTGCTCTGCAAGTGCACAGGGAACATATGGGGACTTACGCCATTATCTGTAAATTCATGGGACTATGGCCCATGGAAAAAGCTTTACAAACATGGATCAAGTATCACTAGAAACCCAAAGGAAGCATTGACCTACATCTTGGGTCAAAAGGTTCTTTACAATAGTGTTCTCAAACATCAAAGACAAAGACAGAATATTCGAAGGAGGACCCTACTTTTTTGCAGCAGCCGGTCTCTACATGAGGCCTTGGAGGATGAACTTTGTCCCAGAGTGGGAAACGTTCTCTTCGGTTCCTGTGTGGGTAAGGCTCTATTCTCTACCTCTTGATTATTGGCAAACTGAATCGCTAGCTGCCATTGGAAATAAACTAGGACGTTTTGTCAAAGCTTCTGAAGCCACAAGAAGAGGAAAATATACCTCCTTTGCTAGGATATGTGTGGAAATGGATCTATCAGGTGCGCTTCCGGATGAAGTCATCCTAGAAGTTTTTGATGAGGAATGGGTACAGACAGTGGACTATGAGCATATCCCTTTCAGATGCCACGAACATGGACATCTGTTCAGAGACTGCCCTCTTAGTAAAGCAGACAAAAAAGATAAACTTAATACAACGAAGGACTCAGAAAACTTTCAGAAAGTGGCAAGTAAAGGAAAAGGAGGAAAAAAGGGGCTTAAGCAACAACATAACGAGGGGCAGAAGGCCAGTCAGAACAAGTTTCAAGTGCTGGAAGAGAATGAAGAAATCACAAGAGAGAACCAATATCAGGAGGAAGGCACTAATGAAAAAGACAAAGAAGAGGACAAAAAACAATCGCAAGATATTGATTCTCAAAAAGAAGCGATGATAAGTGAAACAGAAATGGAGATGGACTAGGAAATGACCCAAAGTGAAACAGATCCGGAAGATCATGAACTACAAGAAATTCTCAACAAGGAAAACCTGGATCTGGAAGGATTCTTGATGCAGGGAACCAAAGGAGGTATAGATTCACTGCCTAAAGAAGAATGCAACAGAATACAGCAGCTATTTTTATGGAAAACTCAGGAAAGAGGGCTGGATAAAGGTAAAAACATTCACAAACAGGATCACAGAGGGGTGAAAACAATGAAATCAACTCCAGGATTAGCTACTAGAAATCCAAGAAAGAAGAGGGGCAGGAAAAAACAAAATGAGCTCTTGATGGAGTGTGGAAAGCTAATGATAGATTCAGGTAAGATGAAAGATCTAACCAGTTACTCCTTTACAAATATTTAATTATGAAGTTCATATCTTGGAATATCAGAGGTCTAGGTAGTAAAAGGAAACAAAGAATGCTAAGTAACAGAATGAAACTAGCAACACCAGACATAATCTTCATTCAAGAAACAAAATGCTCCATTCAGAAACTAAAACAAATACATAGAAAATGGCTTAACAGATTTGAGTTTCTAGAAGTTAAAGCAGAGAACACAGCTGGGGGCATTCTCACTCTATGGAATCCCCAAAAAGTTAGCATAATAGATGCGGAGGCATCGAGGAATTATTTATCAGTTATCATTCAACCAGTGGGGGTGTCGGACACCTTCCTGGTTACGAATGTTTATGGTCCTCAACGAATAGATGAGAAACTCAGATTTCTTGACTCCCTGGTAGATCTCAGAAGCAGACATGCAGAAATACCTTGGGTCATGGGAGGATATTTTAACATGATTAAATCTCTTTCGGTAAAATAAAATAAAATAAAAAAGAAAAAAAAAAGAAGGAGGTACCAAAATGCTAAGTAAAGATTCAGTAGCGTTTCAATCCTTCACTGAAGAGATGAAACTAGTTGACTCTGAAATGCACAACGGCCTTTTTACTTGGAATAACAAAAGAGGAGGTGACACCCAGGTCGCCTCCAAGTTAGACAGATTTTTTATCTCAGAGGAGCTGATGCTCACTAATAAAGAAATAACTGCTAGATTTCTCCCCTTTGGAGGCTCTGATCACTGGCCGATTCAACTAGAAATCAAGGGGATTGACTCTCCTAGGAATAGACCCTTTAGATTTGAGAATATCTGGCTCTCCCACCCAGATTTCATCAGCAACATTGAAAAATGGTGGTCCAAAGATCTGCAGATCCAGGGCACTAGAATGTTCCTCCTTCATAAAAGACTGAAGCACATAAAACTCAGACTCAAAGAATGGAACAAGAAGGATTTTGGCAACATTTTCGTAAACAAAAAATCAGTGGAAATTAAACTACAGGAACTAAACCAAGCATTGATCATAGAGGGTTTTGATAAAGTCAAAAGTGAGCAAGCTAATAAATACAACCAAGAATGGGGGAATTTATGCAAACAAGAGGAAAGCTTCTGGAGACAAAATTCCAGAGTGCAATGGCTCAAAGAAGGTGAATGAAATACCAAATTTTTCCACAGATTTACCATGGCCAATAGAGCACACAATAGAATCTCTTCAATATTGAATGAGAATGGGGAGCTTCAGACCACTCATAAGAATATCGAAGCTATGTTGGTTCAGCATTTCAAAGGCATCACAAAGGAAAGTAATCTAAAGAGAGAACAATGCATCAAGGAAATTACAAAAAATATCCCTAAAATGGTGTCTAGAGAGGACAATTTTAACCTAAATAAACCAGTAACCGAAGAAGAAATCAGTGAGGTTATAAAAAACATGCAAAATGGCAAAGCTCTAGGTCTAGATGGTCTTAATGTAGATTTTTTCAAGGCCTGCTGGAATGTTGTCAAACAGGATATTTTGAATGTTGTAGAGGATTCCAGAAGAAGCATGACCATTTTGAAAGCCCTCAACACCTCCTTCATCTCCCTAATCCCCAAACAGGATTCAACCCTAACTCCTGATAAGTTCAGACCCATTGCTTTATGCAATGTGGTGTATAAAATCATATCCAAGATTTTGGCTAACAGACTCAAACCTCTTCTTCCTTCTTTAATTTCAGGGGAACAATCTGGTTATGTGGAAGGAAGACAAATCCTAAACAACATTATTCAAGCCCACGAGGTAGTTCATTCGCTTACTAGCAAAAGGCAGGCTAGTATGATCATGCAATTAGATATCGCAAAAGCATATGACAAGGTGAACTGGATTTACATCAAGAAGGTCCTTATTGCTTTTGGATTTGATCACAACTGGGTCAAATGGGTTATGGCTCTGGTTACTTCTTCAGCTTTTCAATTCTGGTGAATGGCTCGCCCTCAGAGATCTTCACTCCTTCCAGAGGCCTCAGGCAGGGAGACCCACTCTCTCCCTTTCTCTTTATCCTCATGATGGAAGGATTGGGCAAATCCATTAAACAAGCCAAAGTCTCAGGAAAGATCAAGGGACTTCAATTAACAGAGAATGGTCAAGCAATGACTCACCAACAATTTGTGGATGACACCATGCTGTAGGGTATCCCCACAGTCAAAGAAGCTTCAACATACAAACAAATCCTAAATGACTTTGCCTTGGCTTCAGGTATGGAAGTTAATCTCTCCAAATCAAATTTTTTTTCTTAAATACTAACATTGCAATTCAGAGGAACATCTCCAGAATTTTAGGCTTTCAAAGGGATTCCCTCCCCTCAAAGTATTTGGGAATTCCCCTTATAGCTAAACCATTGCACAAAAGCATTTGGGAACCGGTGCTCAACAAGATGCAAGACAAAGTCAAAAAATGGACTTTCAGATCATTGAACCTTGCTGGTAGGTTGATTTTGACAAAGGCCATTCTGCAATCTATCCCTGTTTTCTTTTTATCAGCCCTTCCAGCTCCCAAAGGGGTCTTACAACAATTTAGGAATATCCAGAGAGACTTCCTTTGGGGCAAGGAGGAAACAAGGAAGAAATGGGCCCTTGTTTCTTGGGATAAAACCTATAAACCCAAGAGTCATAGAGGTCTAGGCTTAGATGATTAGGAGATTCTAAGTAACGTTTTAAGTGCTAAGCTCTAGTGGAGGTGGGTTAAAGAACCAGAAGGTCAATGGGCTAAAACCTGGAAGGACAAATATGCAAGCTCCTGGAAAACAAATGATATTGTAAGAATGTCTGGAAACATAAAAGGCTCTCACATTTGGAATAAAGCCTGGCATAACAGAAGCCTAGTACAAAACAACAGCTTCTGGGAAATCAGAGCAGGAGATCTAGCTCTCTTCTGGGAAGACAAATGGCAACAAGAACCAACGCTGATAAGAGAGGACTTTATAAGCCTCAAGTAGGAAACAGAGTCCCAAGGATTAATAAAAGTTAAAGATTTCTGGAATCTTCCTCATGACTCGGGAAAGTGGAGAAACTGGAGAAATATAGAATGTAGAGATGACAGCCCCACAAAAACAAAAGCAGAGGAACTCATGAGCATGTTAAAACAAAGGAAGATCTTGGTTACAGACGGGCAGGATCAGTTAAGATGGGGCCTCAATAAAGAAGGTACCTTTAGTATTAAGGAAGCAAAGAGATTTATCCTGAACCTTGATCCCTGTGTTTTGGCGAAATCTTGGCAACAACTTTGGAGTCACCAAGGGTGGATGAAGATCAAGCTCTTCATGTGGTTAGTTCTTCACAAGAAAATATTAACTTGGGACAATATGCGGAAGAGGGGGGTTATTGGTCCTTCTAAATGTCAGTTATGTGAAGCTCAAGAGGAGACTATGGAGCACATTCTCAACCGCTGCACCTATACCACCTGGCTATGGGATTATTTTTACACCATTTTCCAACAGACAAATAGAGATAAGGGTAGTATCATTAATACCCTGAACAAGTGGAGAAAAAACTTTTCGGAGTATGAGATCCTTAATTTGGCCTGGACCTTTACACCAAGTTTTATTATTTGGAATGTTTGGAAAGAAAGGAATAAGAGAATTTTCAAGGAAGAAAAAACTACTCTTCGCCTATTGGATTTGATCTTGAAACAGATTAAGGAGATAGTTTCCACCACTATACGCAGTTATCCCAAGAACCCTCCCACTCCAAATGAATTGAGATCCCTCAGGTATCTGGGCATGCAGGAGATCATTTACCATGGACTTAACAAAAAGGAAAGAGATTTGGAAATGGATAAGGAGGTTTGGCAGCCTCCACCGAAAGGTTATCTGAAATGCAATATTGATGGTGCTCCAAAAAGCAACCCTGGAACAGTAGGTTACGGATGAATGTTAAGAGATGAAGAAGGAAATATAATCTTTACATTCCACTGCCATTTAGGCATAGAAACCAATAATATGGCTAAATTAATGGCTTTGGAACAATTTCTAGAGCTTCTTAAACTAAATCACAGCTCAAATGTCATTATCGAAGCAAACTCAGAGATCTCTATAAATGCAGTTAAGAGAATCAGTTGTGGAAAAGCACCAGAAAGGGTCTCAAAACACTGGAGACTATTACAAGTGTACCAAAGAATTCAAAAACATCTCCTGAGTCTTCGAACTGTTAGCTTCAATCATGTTCGCCGGAAAGCCAATAAACTAGCAGATTTACTGGCCAACCAAGGAGTGATTAATTCAGAAAGTAGAATTGAGATGAAGTGGCAGGAGGCGCCGCAGAGCAGATTAAAAGCTCTCTGCTATGAACAAGTGGTAGAGGACAGAGAAATTTTTAGACATTGGGCAAGAAGGACAGGCACGGAATGAAGCTCAGTATGCAAGTTCAAACACAGTTCTTTGGTTGGTACTTGGTAGATGGGAAAACTCTTAGTGGATTCATTATCCTTTGGTGTAAGTTTTCCAGTTTCCTTTTTCCTTCGTACTGCAACACGGGGTTTAATGTACAATCAATGACTGCATCAGTTGTGAGTCCCAATGTAAGCTATTGCGGGATGGATGGCTGGATCTTCCGAGCGATGAAAATTCTCATGCATTCCTATTACAAGTTGGATAACTAGGCTTTAAAGCAATTTCCAGGCGATATCCAGGCGATCGCTAGGCTTTGGAATAGTAAGTGGTTTGGGCGTTTGGAGAGCGATTCCACTAGGCTCTCAACACGTGGCAAGGGTGGGGTACGAATTACCACCCTCCATCGCACCGTAAGGCTCAAGCATCTTGGCTTTCCGATATTTCTCTAAGCCGTTCATTTGTGTAGATGGTTTCGACGGTCCGATTTGGTCATGCAATTTTGTGGGGCCACTCGTATGATCAAACTTTGCGAGTTAATGTTGAAAGGATTGTGGAGTTTGACTTTGGGTTAATGGTTAATCGTGGGTCCCATTTCCGAGGTTAGCTTGTCCTTTAGTTAGTTTGGAGGGTTATTTTCATGGCAGAATGGCCTTGATTTTTCCGGAGTCCATGATTAAGTCTGGTTTTTGCATATATTGTAACTTTACTTTTGGTTTATTGGAGTAGAAGGATAGTCTATTGCTTCAGCAAAAAAAGAAATTGCAGGCCTACGTCGGCATACGTGGGAACTTTCCCCACACATTTTAAGATATGAATCACATCCACTCTCCCAGTTTAATCTTTTATGAATTTCAAAGTTGTGAATTATTCCATCACATACAACAACAGGTCACAAGTGACGTGCATATAACCAGAGAAAACTATTTTAGAGGTTTCTATTAATAGAGATCATATAAATGACCGAGCATAAGATATCATTGAGATCATTTTCGTGGTAACACATTTGAACTCCATGCACACACCTTTCATTTTTTTTTATTTGTGTGGGTTCCTGACAAGTCCGTTTCCACAATATTCAAGTTCGTTTTCCACGGATTTTCAAATGCAGAACCCATGTTCTCCTTTCTGAATGACCCAATATCTTGCATGTCACATTTAATTTGAAATAAAAATAATTCAATGAACAAAGTATTCAATCCTAACACACCTCCGTCCTTTATGACGCAATATCTTGCGTGTGAAAAACATTTAATTCTTTTTTAAATAAATATTATTTGTTTGAAAAAATTAAATGTATTTTTTTAATAAAATATTAGATGTTTTTTTTAATATCAATTTTTATTTTAAAATAAAATAATTGCAACATAACAAAGTCAAATCTTTTCTCCCAAAAGCCAGCAGGTTTACGTTGGGCAATTCTCAGAATCGCCCAAGGCCAATATATTTTAAATTTAGAAATCTAGAGGGATTATATTCAAATTAAAATTCCTAAATTTAAAATATTATGAATAAATACCAATACTTGCATGCAATAAGGTAGCTAGGAGTAGGTGCATCCAGATTTGTCATAATCTGAAAACACAGAGTTAGTATTATCATTTTTTAATCTAAATCAAAGAAGACTCCAAGCCTTTTAGAATAACAAAGCAACTAGACTGAGATTTGAAGCAGCTTTTAGACAATTAGAACTTCTATATCACATAATTGATAAGAGATTACTTGGTCAAACTATTTGTTCCTTGAATTTATTTTCTCCCTAAAAACATTTCAAATTTATTATGAAGGCATAGATAGCACGATAACAAATCCATATTGATGTTGTGGTCAAAACTGAAATTATTGTAAGTTATATCTATCAGAACTCAAATTATTGTATATGATATCTATCAAATATATTGGAATCTATTGTGAGCATTATTTTGAGAAATCGTCCAAGAACAACTTGGATGATTCTAATGAAAACAATCTGGATGACTCTGGTGATTACTCGATTAGTGAAGAACAACTTGGATGATTCCAATGAAAACAATCTGGATAACTCTGGTGATTACTCTAATAGTGAATGAATAGACGAAAAGTCATTTATCTCTTAAATGACTTAGTTGTAAATATGATAAACATAACAAAGCTAAACCTTCAGCGTTCCTCTTCCTTTGTCGTATCTAGGCATATTTTGTTTATTGCAAAGGATGTTTATTAAATGTTCTGACAATGGAAAACCTTTAGATATTGAGATCGTAGTACACTGATTAAACGGCTTTAGATACTGAAATCCTAGTACAATTACTAAATGGCTTTAGATACTGAGATCCTAGTACAATGATTAAACGGTTGTTTTGATGAAGTTTTGTTATTCTAATAAAAAAATTATCGAAAAAACTTTAAATATAGAGATCCTAGTACAATGATTAAACAACAATCTCGATGAATAATTAAATATAGAGATCCTAGTACAATGATTAAACGGTAATTTCCATGAAAGTTTATTATTCTACGCATAGAAATATCTCGATTACACATGCATGAAATTAAAAAAAAAAATGGAATGAAAGATTTGAATGTAAGTATTTTATATAATTTTAAAGTATAACATATTCAAATAAAAATAAATATATAATAATTTGAATTTAAATATATAAGTTAAGATAAATTTATAATAAAATTTATATATCAGTTAGTAGGTGTCATTTAATTTAAATATATTTTAATTAAATTAAAAAATAATAAAGACAATTTTTATCACAAAAATAAAACAACTCATAAAACACTTTATTGTTAAATGCCATCACCAAAAATTAAAAAATATGACTAATTAATACTGTGTTTATATTAAGATATCTGCACTTTAATATATATATTTAGGTGTTTTATATTTTATTAATATATATAATTTTTTATAATTAAATTTATTAAAATATGTTAAACTGGTTAAAGAGTGAATATATATATATATATATATATATATATATATATAGGGGTATGATGTATTGATATAAACTAAAACATTCAATTTAAAAAAACATACACATAATGTTAATATTTTTAAGTATTTTTAATGAAATATATTATGAGTGTTATATAATAATAATAATAATAATAATAATTTTTTAATTTGAATCAAAATTATATTTATATTTTTATAGGGTAGTGTGAGTCCTTTTTTTTTGTTTTTAAAATAAAAATTAATTTTTTAACAATCTTAAAAAAAAATTAAATCAAAATTTTAAAATTTAAATTTTAAAGTCAGTTTTATAGGCATTTTTTAAAAATGTTGAAAATTGAACCTAAAAAAAAAGCCATCATTCTAGTATCAACACTTTTCATTTTCAAGGTGTTTTTTGCACAATTTTTCCACAAAAAAATCGTTTTCACTGCCATTTTTAAAACATGTTCAAAATTGACCCTAAAAGAAAAAAACATCATTCTAGTATACACACTTTTCGTTTTTAGCACTGTTTTTCATGTTTTTTTGGGGTTTTTTTGGGGTTTTTGGGCCAGAGTTCCCGTTTTGAGTTTATAGTTCCCATTTCAAAGTTTACATTGTTATAACCTACTGAAGAGAGAAAGAGATGCCCAACAGCGCCACCTTGTCCACACCCAGCCATAAAAACTTCCAGAAGACCCCCACTCATTCAAAATATTTCCATTTTGGAGAAAATCAGACTGAATTGCATGGTAGCTTGGACAACACCCTTGCAACCAATTGCACCCCTTTTTGTCCCACTGTTGTAGACACTCTGAAGGAAAAATATGGAATAACCTTAGGGAATGAGCCATTAAATGATATTCACGCCACATGTATCGTGCTTGGGGGTGGGGGCATGCCACGCCACTTCCCTCCTTATTCATCAGCAGACTCATTAGAGTGGTGATCACCCCCTCTCCCACTACCCTGCTTTCTCTGCGTTCATCCACTCCCATCAAGGTGTAAGCTGGTTTACTTATAATAATAATTATTAATTTTTTTAACATAATTTTACTAATTCAAAACGTTTTATTAATAAATATAGTTATTAACTTTTTTATTTATTTTAATTTATTTTTATCTAATTTGATTGATTCAAAATGATAAATGGGACATTACGTTACAACATCTCTACCATTTTAGACTAGAGACTGCCTCGGTGCAAAATAATCATAAATAAATAAATAAAAAATAAGGATTTTCAAAAATCATAAAGTAAAATTTAAAATATATATATATATCTATATATATATATATATATATATATATATATATATATATATATATATATATATTATTAAAAAATTAAAATTAAATTATAAAACTAATAATATAAATTATTTTTTAATATTAAAAAATTGGCAACTAGTTTGAATGAGTAACTTATTTTGAATGGATGACTTACCATAAGGAGCTCCTTAATAGTGTACCAATTCATTGTCAATCCAAAGCCTTGTGAGTTATATATATAAATTTAAATTTGTTTTACATTTCTATTATAAATATCTTTTACTTATTTTTTATTATATATAAATATTTTTTGTAATTTTTTAAATATATTAACCTCCTAATTTACTCTTTTATTCAAATATTACCATCTTTCTAATAATATTGTTGGAACAAACAAATATTATAGACAATTTTAGATAATCCTATGATGATTTCATATTCAAATGGTACACATATTAATACATTTTTGGTGACCATTGGATTCAAATTCTAAGGTCTCTTAGACTCCCCATGACATTTCACATTCCTCCACACCAATACTAATGGATTAAGTGCCCAACATTCCCCTGTTAATCCAAATGGGTGTATGTGAGTCCAAGAAGAGAACTTAAATACAAAGGTGGATAGTAGCCAATGGCTAGATGTGGTTTAAGGAAGACCAGAAATCAGATGAGGTAGTAGAAGCTGAAGTCTTCTACTGATACTGGTTTAAGGTTAGCCACCAACTTTGGAACTTGGCTCCAAGTATTTATTGAAACAATTATGAACCTCGATAGAAGTTGAAGTCTTCTATGAAATGGAAGTGCTACCTTATGATGGTTTAAAGGTATAACCAAAAACTAATGAAATGGGTAGCAGAAGTTGAAGCCTTTTGTGAGTGGTGGTTGGAAACGAAATCATCATCATGGAAGATGAGTCTACCTTTGACTAGAAGTTTGACCCTGGCTCTAGTTGACTCGAGCTTTAGGCTCTCCCTATAGGCTCTGGTTTTCGCTACATCTCAGGCTCACTTGGTATAACTTTGAAACTAGTAATTGATCATCAATTACCCCCTTGTAAAATACAAGGTGAGAAGATAACGATCTCTCTATTGCAAGACATGTCAATAGTTGAAAATGAACTATGCTAGTATGATCGATATATCTTCTTGGCTATTGAAGACCATTACTAAGAAGTGATCCATATAAGGTGAATTATTTCTCTCGCAGAATTCTTATGTCCGGAAAATATGTCTGAATGGTGATTATATTTTTCACAATGATCACAAGGGTGAAGATCAAAACATTGATCTTTCACATGACCAACTCGATCACAATGTTGGCATTTGAGAATTTTAAGTGAATGTGGAAGTGGAGCAGGTGAAAAAGAAATTTCCTAAAGAAACCTAATACAATGAAATTGGATTGGTTTAGAGTAATCTAAACTATGAAAGATCACCTCCCTTTTATATCCAAGGCTGATTTTGTGCCTGTTATTAATAAATTATTCTCAATGTTTGACGATGGGCTTGGGAAGTGCTAGATGAAATTTTTCATCTTCATGTGAATCTACTCTTAAATTGACATCATCAAATTGATCATGTGTTGGCTACTAATGGGAATCAATCTAAAAAAGAGAATTGTTTTGAACAAGAACTAGTTTAGAATGTTGATTCCTTCATTGTATTTCATCTCATTGGAGTTGTGACTCGAGTTGAAGAAGCTTGATTTTGTCCTATGCATCTTGAAAAATAAGGTTACAATGTTGGAGAAAGTGGCTTTGTCAATTTTGACTATATTGTAAGTAGTAGAGGCTAATAAATTGTTTAGTAACTCTAATAATCCATTAAGTCTAGCCATTTTCTCAACAACTCAAACTCAAGAAATGAAGGGTGTCAACTTTAACAAAAAATGCACATGTAAAGATAGATAGCTCCCACTGCTAGATAGTTGCAATTTCACATTGAGTAGCATGTTATGAACAAAACAGTGAATAAATCCTCTCAATTGTGAATCAAGTGAATCTCACAAGTGATGCTCCCAACACACATACCATAAATGGAAAGCTAGGGACCAATATCCTTACTCTATAAAGTGAAAAAAAAAAAAAAAAAATCTAAAAAAAATATGTGGTGAACACAAGTATTTACATAATTATTTAGGATGCATTTGATGCCTCCTCAACAGACCAATACACTATGACATTACTCAATCCATGAATTTTGTTTGAATTTTGCAATTTATGGGATTGTTACATAAACTTTGAAGTATGATTATAAGCCTATTTACACCATTAATTGAGAGTGTATTGAGTAGCAACTTGAGAAATGATCAATAATGGGCATTAGAAATTAATTAATGAAGCAATGAAATGCACAAAATATTACAGAAACACAAATACAAAAATGCATAGAACAAGAGACACAAATACACGTGGTTCACCCAATTTGGGCTATGTCCACAGAAAAACAGTTAGTCCTTCCTTTTATATTATCCAGCAAAACAAAGAGATGCAACCTACAGCAGATCCACTGTAATTTCCTCTTCGCTCTCACACAGTCTCTTCTCTCTTTTTCGCTCAAAATAATAATCCACATCCTCAATAAATTCCCTCATATAAACTGGGGGGTTTCCTTCTAGGGAAAAAACCCTAAATTAAACATAACTTCTACCGTTAAATCATCCACCTAATGAACAACCGAGATTGACTACAAAATTACAATATTTTATAAGGAAAGTTTTCATCCTTTTTTTTTTTTTTCTTCGTGAACACTACCCCTGAAACCAGACCTCTGAATAAGGAAGATAATAAGGCTCTACATCCAACATGTGGGTAAGAGTGAGAATAAGCCACCACGGAATTGGATCGTGGTTAACAAGTAGTACTCATATTGAGAGGTTATAATATATTTTTTTGGTTTCCACAATCACTCAATCAAAAAAAATTATTCAACTAATAAAACTCCACAACTACTAATGCTTTGATTTTTCATCATATTAGTGAATACTCATACCCCATTACTGCAATAAATGTTAACAAAGTTACAAGAATACCTTATAGTTTCGAAGCTTGTCAAAATATGCACCTTGTTGTTGATGCAAAAACATTTCCTTGACCTTTTGGGCTTGCTAATTACTCGAATGATGCTTAATTCTAAAAATAATTGGGGTAGACTATTTATAAAAGCAGACAACCAACCATTGAAGCCTCTTATGAGAAATGGAGAATGATTTTGATTAATATCCTTCCAATATGCCTTTAAATACTTGGAGTACGTTATGGATCTTCCACTATCAATGAATTTGTTCTACAGTAATGACATCAGTTGACACCCTAGTAATGGATGGGGATAGTTGGCATGAAGGAATAAAGTGGCTCGATCTAGATTTAAAGGTATTTCCAATGGCAGACATGCAGGATAGATTTGGCTGATGATAACCAAAGCATTGGAAAGAAGATTTTGGAGATGTCTTAGCTTTGATACCACTAATAAGTTGTAAAATGCAATGCTCTGTGCAAAACACAACATTTGGGCACAAACTTGAAACCTTAAGAGGGAAGATGAATTCCATAGTTGAGATTTAACCTAAGACATGTTCTTAGCGATCAAAACAAACCCATATGATTCATGCTAATGTCATACATTGTTCAGCCTAGTTTCTTATATGCATTCTCGCTCCATAGTTTCAATTATCATTATACTCATAATTGAAGGAATCAATGTTGTTTAGACCCACAATAAGTTGAATATTTGGCAACCCCTAAAGGAACTTCTCAAACTCAAAATTGAACCCTCTTTTTCATCTACATTGATAAGAAGAGATGCCTGAGACATCAACATGCACAGCGAGCAGAGTTGTGACAAAAGAAGTAACATTGAATGAAAAAAATAGGAAGTGTTATCTATAGCACCAAGACATGATGGATCCTGAATAGTGGAAATAGAGGAGCTATAGAGAGACTTTGATGCACAAAGAAAACAAAGATGCAATCTCAAAAGAATGGAAAAGATCTGACTTGGAAGGAGAAGCAAAGTAGAGAGTAGGATTTCCAAATATGGAGACTTATGGATTTTAGCGATCTTGCATATATGTAGAAACAAGCAATTAGGAAAGGAATATGGCAGAGAAGCAATCCCAAATGAAGGGAGTTACACCGGCTTTGATACCAATGTTGGAACACATTTAGATGATCGTGTGATGCTTTATTGTGACCATTGGATTCAACTTCTAAAGTCTCTCAAACTTCTGGTAAATAAATTATGTGTCCAACAAATATAAATACAATAACCTAATATCTCACCTAAAAGGATAAATTATTTTTCCTACTTTTCTTTTATGTATAATATTATGAATATGTGAGAACCCTTTGAATATCTTTTTTTTTAATCCAATTCAACTTATAATTAATATAAATGAGAAATATATTTCTCTTTACATATAAATATTATATTAGTTTTAAATACAATTTTTTATATTTAATATTAATATTTTGATCTAATTTGTTTTAGTCTGAAGAAGAAAATAATATACAAAGAATTTATTGAAGAAATTAAGAAAACTTTATGATAATTGACTAATTATAATAAACAAGGCTAACCAAAATTTAAATTAAAAGGAATAACATCATTATCATAAGTTTCAAAGATAATGTTATACCATTTTTTTTCATTTTTACTTTTATTAATTACAAAAATGCATTTAAAAAAATTCTAAATTCATATTAAATTAGTGTTAATGGACATTAATCATTATCATCATCATATTTCTTCTTAAATTCATACAAAATTTAAATTGTTTATCTATATATATATAATACGATTTTATTATTATAATTAAATAATATTAATGTAAAATTAATAATAATTTTTTTTAGATATTTATTCAAATTTAAAAATTATATTAAAATTTTATATACAAAATTGCGAAATGAAGTCTCATCTATTCCACTAAAAATGTATTTTATTGTTACAAGAAAGTTAATCAGTGTAAAACACTCAAAGTCTTCTAAGTCAATCAAATCGAAATCATATTTCACATATTCGACCGACATGCAACTTGGTTTAAACCACGAAAGTCATGAATTGTTAAGGGGTCCTCTCTTTCAACTTTCCATTAAGTCGGACAAGCACGTAACATCGGATATCAATAATGTTGTGGAAAAAAGGCACATGGAATCTCTCAGGGTCATCTTCACTTGAATAAATAATTAAATCGATAGAAAATAAATAATTAAAAATATTTATTTAAATTTTATTATTATTATTAAATTATAAAATTTTTGTTTTGTGAGATTTTTAAGGTTTGAAATTTAAAAAAATATATATTAAAAATTAACATAATTTATTTTTTAATTTTAAACTCATTTTATAAATCACAAATATACTCACAAATCCTATATATTTATAATTAAATAAATACAAGATGAAATTATGACTAAAATTAAGAAGGTAGATAAATTGAAATTATGCATTATACAATCCAACAATATAGAACATTATCCAATCCTACCATGTTTCTACTGATAATGTAATGAGTATTCTCTATTTGGAATTGGTCAATAATATTTTCCAATTAAAAAAGAAAAAACGAGACATAAGGTAATGAGTATTCTTTACTAGGATATTTTCAATAATATTCTCTAATTAAGAAAAAAAAAATGAACAATGGAGTCAACAATAAAATACTTATAAACTTATTTAATTCGATATAAAATAAAAATTGACTTATTTTAACTCATTATAATTATAAAATAAAAAAATACTTATTCTACCTCATTATAATTATAGTAAACTTTAAAAATAAAATAAAATAACTAAACAAACATAAAGTGTAATTTAATTTGTGATTATCCTAATTTGAATATTATATAAAAAATCACATTCAAATCTGAGTAAATCAAGCCAACAAAAAATCCATCCGAGCAAATCAAGCTTAAAAAAACATGATTATAACTTCAAAAAAATTTTAGAGAATTATACAATAATTGAGATTATGATCTACAACAATTCCTTGGACCAGGTATATAAAATAAAAAAGCTTTGTAACGTGTTCCAACAGAACATGTAAATGGAAAAATTTGCACTGTGCATCGTTGTGAGACAGTAGAAGAAACTTTTAATCTCTCCAAGAAACTATTTTCATTTATAAGAAACTTATGTAACAGTGGATTTTAATGGTATTGATATTTTCTATATGTTTGCAGCTAGCTAACAAGTGTCCCAATTCATTACCACTAGGTGTCCCAATTCATTACCACTGCAATCAGTCCAGCTCCAGTGAGTACAGCCAAATATTTGTAAAATGGTTTGTCAAATCGAATCACACCTTTCAGAGGCTTCTGTATTAATCCTTTCATCAGAAGATGGTTGATGGCAACATAAACGAAAACACCGCACGCAAAACCCATTGAGATTGCAAAAATCCAGTCTGCCACTCGGCCCTCTGTAGTGGCGTCAATAAGTATTCCAATGGCAATTCCAATGGGGCTCGAAATCGCAAAGGCGAAGGCGTACGCTGCACAGGAGAGGAAGGGCCTGTTGGGAATTATGCGCAACAGGGCTATGCCCATTGCAATTGCAGCGAATATCTTGTGCAAACACACTGTCCACAGAGCTTTCCAGGCGTCACGCTTCGTCGCTGTGCCAGACCACCGAGTTTAAGTTAAATTGCCATTCAAATATGCATTAACCGGGCAATAATTTGCAGGTCGAATAGTACACATCAAAGCTAGGGAGAGGTGGGAAAACTTGCCTGCAACACCGATGGCGATCCCTTCAAATACAGAATGAAAGCACAGTGCGAGTATGAGCAATAAACTGTCTCCAAAGGAGGTCTTCTTTACCATTGAGGCCGTCATCATGTGCGCCACTCCTCCATTTGCTGTTGGGTGGTCCGTCATGTGCACTCCATTTGCTGTTGGCTGGTCCTGATACTCTCAGAATCAAGAATCAAGACCATTTGATCATATAAATGAAAGAATTAAGTTTGTTATTCATTTTATTTCGATTTTGATATTAGATTTTGAGAATATTTCAAAATTTCAATCTTGGAATATTTCAAATTTCCAAATTAAAATTCAAAATCCAGAATTCTTGAAGCTATTAAACTTTTCTATAGGAGGAGAAAGGGCAAAGATTTTGCTTGAATTTACTGGATGTATTGAATTTATAATGAAACAGCAAAGATTTATGTAAAATTTTATGGAATTGTTTATTTGTGAGACTTTTTGTAGTTTTTGGTTAATTTTGAGCATAAATCCAAGAAAAATATGATCAAATCTTGATTTGTATTGTTTAAACTGGTTTTTTATTACATATATAGATTCCGCACCCTTAAAAATCTGTATACACATTGTAAAGAGATTACTTTTCAAACTTGTGATTTCAATAAATCCCTATCAAATTTTTTAGACAAAAAAAATCTAAAAATAAACCAAATAACAAAAAATAAACCAGAAAACTTTTCAACTTACCTCAAAATTCAGTGTTGTCTGGTCCATATGTTTGTGCACTCCACTTCCAATTTCACCATTACCTAGTGATTACAACATTACTGCTATCGATCAATCAACAAAATATTGCAAAATCGAAACAGATATCCAAAAGCTTGGCAAATTAAAATCAGATACTCACGGGCCGTTTCTTGAAGAGGAATTGCACTGTGTATGCTGGATGACTGATCTTGCTTTTCATACAGCCAAACGATGATGATGTCTGCGAGCATGGTAACAAGGTAGCCTGCAGTACAGAGCATGAACGCAAAAGGATATGTCTTGTCTGTCAAATCTCCAAATGTTTCTACAGAATCACTGAGAAAATGCATCCAAGCCGTCCCCAGGAAGACGCCAGCTGCGAACTGAGTTCCCAGCAAAAGAAAGCTCTCGTTCCATCTGTAAAAATAGGGGGAAATGCCCCCTGCAAATGTGCCCACAAAAACTATGATGAGGCACCAGATTTTAACTAGAATTAGGCCTTTTGCTCTCAAGTTTGGGGTATCGCTGGAAACCTCATCATCATCGCTGCCTCCGTGGGCTATGACAAATGGAATCAGGCCGCAATTGATTATGAGCATAACTGCACTTTTAGTTGTTGCAGAAGTCATGGCTGCTGAGATTGTGCTGAATTTCATGGTTCTCCTTGCTTCTTGGTGTAATGGGGATTTTGGGTCCGCTAACTTAAGGGAACCGCCATAAATCCCAACGCGCGAGCGTGTGTAGTACAGTGTAGTACTTATAGAAAAAATCCTAAAAACTGTACTATAAATTGGTTAGTCCATGCTTTTGTTTTGCTGACTGGAGAGGCGGCCGTGGAAAAAGTCTGCGCAAACTTCGCACTGACTACCATGGAATTAATTTGCTTCCCGTGTTTTAAGATTTTCGTTGCTTTAAGAAGGGCAGATTTAGAGATAAGATATCATTTTCTATCTTAGATTCCTTTGATTTTTGGGACTGGCTTCAATCATAAAAATGTGAGGGAGAGCGAGCCGCGTGTGTTGAATCTCATCACATATTTTTTATTCTCTCCCACAGGAAGTGCAAGGGAAGCTACTTGCACCCTAACACATATCACACATTGACTTCCAGCAGACTTTGTAAGATTTACATCTCATGAAGTCAGGGCGTTTTCATACACACAAGTTCGCAAATATCCTAAATACTAAATATGTCCATGGAACAAATGAATAAACACATATAAAAATTGGATTATAATTAGATGGCAGATTTTGGAATATCTTACAAATTTAAGGAGTAAAAATAAATACAAAGAGTTAACTTTCACTTATTTTTATTAAAAATTGTAAATATATATATATATATATAAATTAATATAAAAATTATTTCATATAAATATCCTTCCTCTTCTTATTATAGTAAAATTTCCATATTTTATTGTTTTGAAAAGTCATTTGGAGGAAAAGCATTAATATGATTCACTAACAACCTAAATAATTATGTTATATTTGGTAGTTATTATGTTTTATTTTTTTTTATTTTTTTCCAAAAACAATTGTGTATCTTTCTATGTATTTAGAGAACAAAAGTTACATATAAACTATGTACAATGGAAGCCAAGTTTCAACTAAAAAGACTAGATAACTATGTACAATGGAAGCCAAGTTTCAACTAAAAAGACTATATAGACAATATACCCATAGTATCTAAAACATTAAAACAATTACCAAGTAAAATTACAATGTATTTTCTGAAATAAGCAGCACTAAATATTACTATAAAAAATTTAGAAGTGTTTAAGATCTAATATGTAGTAATAAACTTTCCACCTAAAACAAAAGAACTTTTTGCTCATGAATGCCCACATCATGCTAAGAAATAGTCCAATACAATAATTACAAAAAATGTTTCAACATGACTTTATAAGTGAAAGCAAAGTTATAGACTAAAAATCTAAAAGTTTGAGATAAGAAGAAGACTTTTCCTTCCAGTCAAACTGGTGCATTGTCATTCTTAAAAAAAATAAACCATTTTCCAGAGGAAAGTCCCCTCTTCAATAAGGAATATGCCTAAGAGTTCCATTCCTTGTGAATATGCCGAAAAGAGAGGTATTGGAATTTATTCTTTATATCTATTATCATGTCCTTCCAAAAAGATAGATTTAATACCTGTAAATTTGAAGAGACTGACAATCAATCAATTATACATTTTGAATCACCAGAAACTTGTAAATAAGCAAACTTTTTCAATGTTGCAAAAAACATAAGTGCCCAACAAGCAATGATTTCTATCTTAGCGTTTGTTCTCAGTTCTATATTTAGCCAAATGCAAAATGAATGAATTCCTGAGAGTTTGATAAAGGCACCCCCACCACATAATCCTAAGTTTGATAAAAGCACCTCCACCACATAATCCTTCTTGAGATACACCACCAAAGAACCCAACAGAGAAACACTGAGATATCATATGATAACTTATATTTTTGACAAACTTGGCTTCTGGTAATCTCAAAAATTTCTTAAAGAAGCCTACAATGTAGTGAAATTTCTTTTCAGGTTTGTAGGATAGATCTTCAAAACTAGTTTTGTTTGTCATTTTCTAGATACCCCGAGCTATAAAAATTGGCATGGTTTTATATTTTCCCATCTTTAAATCCAGCCAATGAAGGCATGATTCAAAAGAATAGGAAGATCTAATGTTCGAAGACTTGGAACATATAAGGCATCTTTCAAGACATCATTAGCAAAGGTGCACTATATAAATAGATTGTCCATGTATTTAGGCTCAGCATTACAAGGACAATAGACATTTGCGTGAGTGAATCCCCTTCTCTGTAGATTATCCCATGTGAGAATATAATTACCCAGAGTGAGCCAACAAAAGCATCTAAGTTTTTGCAGTAGTAACCACTTCCATAATTTCCTATGCCACCAAATATCTTTGTGATCTAGTGAGGAAATGGAAATTGATTCATAAGCCAATCTTGCAATAACCTGGCCTAAAGAGGTATTCCAACTCCAAATTATGGAGTCCTCTTCTTCAATTAGTAGGATCTCATTAGACTACAATTCCCTTACAAAAAGGTCCCATTCAACAACTAAGTTCCCTTGTAAACCCAAATCAACTGAGTTTTTCCAGCATCTAAAGAGGGTCGTACATGGGACGAATATCTTAACATTGTTGATCTTACACAAACCTTCTGTGTTTAAAAGGGAAATAAGCTAAAGAGATAGTTTATAAAATTCAACACCTCCTATCAAGGGATCATTTCTAATGATAGTTTGACTAACCTTACGCACCTTTCAGGAAAGCACATGGGATTCACTCAATGAAACTATGAGATATCACGTGTGTTCGTGCCATAGTAAACAATACCCTTAATTCGACTACATATTGGAAAATACCTCTAAAAATCACATTATTTAACCCCCTACCAATATGAACCAATACACCTTTCCAATTTAAAAACCCCCTACTTTCAATACACGTTTTATGTATCCATTTTTTCATTAGCATTTTTTTATACCCCTTTATATTTTTTCATTAACTTTGAGCTCCATTTTTTATACATACAAATATAAAAACCCTTTACCCCCCATATATCCCCCAATATATTATGTCATTTTCTCCTCAATTTATATCCCCCAATATGAATGCACATGGTATGGTATTTCTCCCCCATTGAAGCTCCCGTGTAGGAAAGCTAGATGAAGAGCCAAGGGAAAGATTTCATAAGGCCCCTCCAGGTGATAGAGCTAGAATTATATACCTACTTGACATAGGATCTCAGCAAGTCAATGATAGACCTATTTTTAATATATTTTTCCTTGAAAATGAGATTCTAGAAACTAAAACCAGTTAGTGCTCTCCAAAGACTCTTCATAAAGAGGGATAAACCAAATTAGTGTAGATTTTTGAAGCACCAACCCCCAAGGGACTTTGGTTGCTATAAAATTCCTCATTTAGCCAAATGAATACCTTCCTTTTCCTTTTTTCCTATCTAGAGGAAATTAAACATTCTTTGTCTAATTTTCCTTAAAATAGATTTAGGGATCTTTGAGAGTGTTAACCAATACACTAGAATACTCTCCAACATGAACTTGACCATAATCATTCTACCTCCCAATGATAACCACCTATAACACCAATTACCTATTCTACTTTCTACCTTTTAAATTAACCAAGACCAATCTTCCAAGTGGTAATATTTTTGTTTCAAGTAATAGCCCAAATATGTGAATCATTTCTCTAATTCTTCCACGTTATAGCGAAAAAAATATTTAATAGAGGCTAGGGTCTCTTTCAGAGTCCTATGTTGTAGGAAGGTAGATTTCTGGCTATTGACCTCCATGTCATATGCTTGGCTGAAAATAAAAAATATTCTAGAAAAGGTCTCCCATTCATCAACACTATCTTCCCCAAAAGGCAAAACGTCATCCACAAAAAGATGTGTAATATACAAATTTCTAGACGTCTTGACTCATTTTAAATAACCATTTCTTTTGGCTTTAATGATCATTCTACTCAAGTCTTCAATGACAAGAAGACATAACATAGGTGAAAGTGGGAATCCTTATCTAAAGCCTCTAGTGGGAAGTTTTATGAGCTTACCTTTTAATCTCTTTGAGATGATCTTAGTAATAACCTTGTAAATCAAATTGCACAAAGAAACTAGTCTAAAATCATTAAAGGTATATGGTTCGAAGAATTTGGGAATTAAAGTAATAAAATTAGCATTTATGGCCCTAGAAACAAGCCCAATTTTTTTAGTCCTCCTCCACTACCTACGATATGTCTTCCCCCATTAAGTAAAAAAAAAGCAAGGTATAGCTCAATAGTCCACCCAACAGAGCCTGTGATTTTATCCTTTTCAAAGGATTTTAAGACCAAGTTTACATCAAAGTTATAGGGCCACCAACTATGGTTGAGTTCGTCTCTGAGAAAAAACTAGGAAAGTTTTGCATAGCTATGTCGCAATCGAATTATTATCAGGGTCTTTGAAAAGGCTAGAAAAGGGATCCTTTGCAACCTTCTCCAAATCCTCTTGTTTCCTTAATATCCCAAATAGAATTCAAAGCTCTCCTAAAATTTGCAAAATTATGGAAAAATTTTGTGTTTCCATCTCCTTCCTTTACCCAAATAGTTGTACTTTTCAATCCTCATTTCTCCTCTTCAACTTTAAGTAACTAGGTTTTTCTCTCTTCTAGATTACAGAGGTACAATTTCACTTCATCATGAAATTTTGAGGAGATATAGGATTGAAAAGTGTTGTTATACTCTTGTTCAATAGAACCCAAATACCTCTCCCTCTCTTGTATTTTATTCTTTGCCTAGATATTGACATGTTTTTTGAGTTTGTTCATTTTGAACACCCAAGATTCCATAGTAGAAATAGAAGATCTAGCCGATAGTTACTTCTAGCACGATTTAACTAAAGAGATTAAACAATCATCTTTCAACTAGGAGTGATTTAATTTGAAAGGATATTTAATGGAAGAAGCTTCAAAATCTAATTGTAGGAAAATAGGGAAATGATTAGAGATACCTTCATTACAGACCTAGTACAGAAATTTACCCATCCTGATCAACTCTTTTAGCTATTTGTTTTTCTCCTAACCACCCATTCCTCCAAGTAGGAGCTAGGGGAATTGGACAAACATCGATAAGATTTTATTATTTAATTAGCTGAGAGAAGATTGGAGCTAAGTGGTCAATCTGAGCATTAACCCCTCATATTTCATTAGTAAAGGTAGTGAAATTCAAGTCCCCGGCTAATATGAGAGAATGTTCCAGCAGTAATCCACTATCTTGTAGTTGTCTCCAAACCACCTCTCTATCCACATATAACCCATAACAATTAACAAGTAGGATAGGGCTATCTAGACCTATTAAAGAACCTTCCAAATTAGACCATCCCTTGAAATAAAGAGTCTAAATGTGGTATCCAATGGATTCCAAAACCAATAGACCCCTAAAATGCCCCATTATATCTATAGTGCAAACATACCATTGAGGACAAATCATAAGAATCTCCTCTCAGGCTTTATCTCTTGACACCATAGTTTCCTAGATTAAAATTATAGGTCTCTGTAGACTAATAAGTTTCCCAAGGGCACATTTTTTGGAAGGTACCCCTACTCCTAGGATATTAAGAGACATAAATATCATGGGGAACCATATTGGGGCGACTTCTCTACTCTAAATTCCCTATGATTATAAGATAATTTTGGAACCTCCTTAAAAAATCGTCCATGGATAGCTACTTCATAGGCCAACTCTTTGTTGTTTTGTTTTTTATTTCGAATAGTCATATTATTAAAGGAAGTATTAATCCAAGGACTCCATAACCCAAGAGTGCAAGGAGTGAAAAACAAATGAAGGGGTGAGTTTCAAAGAGTCCTTATAGGAAGGGTCAAGAGGGAAAGAGCCAAGTGTAGAAGGTTTCCCCCTCTTTGGGCCTATAAAAGGTTGAGTAGTTAGGGAAGAATAATATTGATCAAAGGGAGGTGAGAAATCATAAAACATTCCTAAGGAACTAAAGGTTTTAGGATGATTTATGAGACTCGAGCTAAACAAATAGGTTTGGGGGGAACCAGAAGATCTTAAAATTAGATTATGAATTTGTTTTGCACCCATAGAATGACATGGCTTACTAGGAATAGAAGGTTTCCTACTCAAAGGGAGGAATTTTTCATTATACAATAATATTAGAGCATGAGAGTTATAAATAGGGTTAACAATGGTCCTATGGGGGCACTTTATGGGAGGAGTTGCAATACTCCTATTAGTTAGAATGATCTCGTGAATAGGGCCCTCATTGGACCTAATACATTCAGGGAAATGGAACAATAAACGATGATTATTGAACAAAATTTGAAGGTGGTGCACTATAGGCATAATAGTTATGCATATTAGCATAGAGTGCATAAAGAGTTCAAGGTTTAGGAAAATGTGTATTTGCACTTTAGGCTCAAGAAGAGATCCTTGAAGATTGGGTCATGTGCCAACTAGCACCATAGTTTTGTGGACCATTTGAAGTGCTTGAAAGAATAGGGCCCATGGCCTATAGGCTAGCCTTGCCACCATTTGTAAAAGTTCATGATTTTTTCCATGTTTCTTTGCTTAAGAGATATGTAGAGTATGTTAATCATGTAATTGGTTGGTTTGTGTTACAAGTGGAACTAGAGGGTGAGTTTCAGCCATAACCTCTTTGCATCCTACACTAGAGGAAGCTTACACTTCAGAACCAATGAATTGAGAAAGTCAAAGTGTAGTGGAGGCACTTTGGGCCCAAGGAAGCCACATGGGAAATGGTTGACCATATGTGGACAACATATCATTTTTTATTTGTTGGTTGAAGAAAATATAGATAAATCTCATAAATGTTGTATACAACCATGTATATAAAGCTCCAAATCAGTTGTGCTTGGTTTTAAAGCATGTTTTGGTTTTGTGTTTGGTTATAGAACACCAAGGATGTTGTTCCTACAAGGGGGAGGGGTTTGTGATAGCCACTGGGTAATACCCCCTTCATTGTAAACCTTGTAATTATGTAATCTTAATGAAAAATAGGCTTGAGTATTGGACACGGATTCCAGAGTTTGAGAAAGGAGAACACTTGGGATTTATCGAAAACTTGATTGTTTTCTTACAGCCATGGAAGGTTAGAAGAGGTGTCATCAAATGAGACTAGTTATAATCATTAATGGGGTAGGAAAGAGGACAACTATTTGTATGATTTTGCAAGGTAGAATAGGACAAAAACTAAAGAAGAGAATGGATTGCGCTAGCATGTTTAACAGGGCAATTCAACCAATAGGAAAATTAGTTTGGAAGCTAGCAAAAGGAATCCCCACCATCAACCAAAAAGACAGCGATGACAGTCAGGCAAAGAAGGGAGAGAAGGAGTTGAAATAGTTAAAAGGGAGTATCAGAGACCATCACAGTAGAATGCATAAGGGAGTCAAAACATTCATTCATGAGGGGTGATGGAGAAAATATAGATCCACAAGAATATACATAAATCCAACGTAAAAAGAAATAAAGAAAAGATATGAGAACAACAGAGAAGGGAAATAAAAATCGTGACATTGCTATAGGATTTGAGGAGCAAGAAGTCATTTGGTTAAGCATTGGAAGGATAGACTAACATCTCTCAGGTGAGGTAAATAGCCTTTGGATTCCTTGGATAGCTAGAGGGTGGACATGGATGATCTTTGGATTCCCTTGACAGCTAGGGTGAAGGCATGTCTCTTGTATTCCTGTAAGGAGAGTTCTAAATATTCCTTGCTTGTTTTATGGTTCTTGTAGTGCATTCTAGATCCGTAGGCTTGGGAAGAACCACTGTGTATTCTTACATTGCTAAGGGTGGAGTTTTTGACCTGATTTCCTTGTGTTGTTGGGCGTGGAGGTGTCAACATATGGATTCCCTCGTGTTGCTGAGGATGGAGGTGTCAACTTATAGATTCCCTTGTGTTGTTGAAGGTGGAGGTGTCGACCTCTAGATTCCCTCGTGTTTCCAAGGTAGGAGGTGTTGACCTCTAGATTCCCTATTTCGCTGGTGGGTGGAGACAAGGAGGTCTTTAGATTCCCTATTTCAGTTGATAGCATTGAATAGCTAGTTGGTGGAGGTGTCTAGGGCCTTTAGTGTCCCTGTTTCAACTAGCAGACTTGGTTTATCCTTTGAAAATCCTCCTCATACTTTGGAATCTGGCTCAAGGGTGATTGGCTACAAGAAAGACTACAGTGCAAGGAAATCTAAGGTTGGGTGGAGAGTTGAATTCCTACTTTTAGTTATCGACCACTAGATCTTAATAAGATAAGTTACTTGCTTATGTACTTGACATAGTGAGAGGATGAATATTGTTTCTATGATAATTCATACATGTATGATCCATATTTATGCAGGAATGAAATGAAATAAATATTTAAATAGAAACATAGCGCTATATTGAAAAATGAACTTCAATTCATTAATAACAATTACTGAAAATTGTTTATGTGCAGAATGGAAATAAACTAGCTTGAGCAATGGTAGTTATCTCTGAGAAGAGATGTGACAGTTACATGCCTTCTGAACTATGTTATAATGAGGCTTGAAGGCCTTTTTATTATTGAGAAACAAGGGAAAACCCTAAACATCCAAAAACCTAACCCTAGGAGATGAAGCACCAAAATTTTGTGGGCCCCGTTGTGGTTAGTTGGACCGCCAACTTCCCAGGGTCGTAACTTAAGCATATGATCTCTGTTTGGCTATCATAATACCCCGTTTCGAAGATCTCCACAAGAGGGCAAAAAATGAATTTGCAAACTAAATTCTAGAAGAATTTTGGACTCTCTATTTTCCCAGAAAATGTATTTTTGGACCTCAAAATGGCTCTGGAAGTTTAGGACCTGAAAAAACTGCCAAAAATAGTAATTGTGCTAGAAATTAGAAAACTGAAAGGAAATAGTGTTGGGGGTCCAAGTGGAATAGGTGAGTGGCCACCATTATCCACTTGGATCAATGTATTAGCATTGTTAATGTAGGAATATGTTGTTCTTTTTTATATATGATGAGATAGTGTATCTATGTGTGTAATTCTCATGGTTATGAAGGGCATAGATGCCTTATGTGTTCAACTACTACACTCATTTTATGTGTCTGTGGGTGGCAGAACAATTGGAAAAAATTATGTTGGAAAGCCCTTGTGTATCTAAGTAATCGGAAGTTCAATCCCCCTGGACATGTCTCACCAATTGAACTTTACAACAACAACAAAAAACATTCATGTTATGTAGAGCTAATCGCATGTTCCCATGTGACTACAAGATGTGGTTGACTAAGTTGTTACAGTGTGTGAATTCCATCATTTGATTACTGGTAATCTAGTTGACGGTGGAGGAAGCCAGTGTGGCTTCACCCTGAATTGACCAGAGGGTATTCAATATTCTACAGTCGGTTGAAGCTTGAGTCGAGTTGATGATTTGTGACTTATCTATGGTGGGAAGGTGTTGAATTTTTACAATGAGGACTCAATAGCCAGAGTGGGGCCTTAGCGGGAGGACCTAGATTTTTGGGCACCCAATTCATCTGAGGGTCACCAAATGATGAGGGAGTGGCTTGATGTAATAACCCTAGTTAAAAAAATCCATGTAATAAAGTTAATAAATGAAAATAATAACCAAGGTCATGGGACACGTATTCCAAGTTGAATGTTGGGCAAAACATTCTAGTGGGTGTTCATTTAGTTTATTATAGCTAAGGAAATTGGCAACGACTTTGGAAAGGAAAGAGGCATTAATTGGCATTTTATTTATGAAAATAATGGAAATAAGAGAAAAGGAAGGTGAAAGGTCACAGGTTGCATGTGAGGAGGAAATTGAAGAAAATAAAGGCTTCTGAGGATCAGTTCACAACCTTTTTTCAATTCCATTTTGGAGCTCTCTCTCTATTCTCTCTCTCATACTATTGGGCACTTAGAGTATTCTTGGAGAATTATAGCATTAGGAAAAGAAGGCAAAGGAAGGACAAGAAAGCAAGAGGAAGAAAGGATCAAGAAAGGAAGAGTGGGATTCAAGCAACTACAACGGGATTACTTGTAGGTATCGAGTTATATGTATGATTTCCTTACTAGTTTTGGCATGCATGGTACATGCATGTGTGTTTTTGGTTCTCTTGATGTCATTGTCATGGGTCTTGCGAGGTGTGACAATGGTTTTCAGCCTTGCCTTGCTATTTTCAAATAGCCATGATGTGATGGGGTTCTCTTATTTTGGTTGAGTTGGATTGCTGAATGGTTTTCAAAATTAAGTGGGGCGGTCTCAGGGGAGAAACACAAGGCCTAGGAATCCCTGGACGGTGAAGGTGGGATTGCGATAAATCCTAATTGTGTATTCCCTCGTTAGGCCTAGGAATCCTCAACCGGTGAATGGAGGGATATACAGTAAAGCCTAGAGGTGGAGACGAACAAATTACTCATGGTTTAGGTGGAGAGATCTAGAGGAATCCATGCTTGTTTAGGCTCTAGTGATTCAGTGGATTGTGGTAAATCCTGGTTGTATTGATGAGGATTTTGGGCCTAGGAATCCCTTGGTGCATATATGGTAAAGCCTGAGGAAGCCTTGATTGGTTTGGTTGTGAGTCCCACATTCATGCTTGAAATATGGCACGACGATGATTGGTTGAAAGAAATATTTTGTTCAGCCCAATCTATGGTCGAGTGGTACATGGAAGTACTTGGCTTCGTTGGCTTTTGCATATGTTAATAAGAGCTCTTTTCCTCTTGTGTTTTTATGTGTAAATGTACTTTCTAGTTTGTGACTTTAATGGTTATTCTATTATTGTTATTTTGTTGGTTATATGCTAGTTATAATCATGGTTCATGATAGACTTTGGTTATGGATCTCATCATGATTTGATTAATACAAGAAATATGAATTAATATATGACCCAATAGATGATAATGCATTTATTGTGATAAGGTAGAAATTCTTCTTGACGATTCTTAGATAAGTATGAGACCCCTATGCTCAGATTTGTGGTTATGACTTGTAGATTACATGTTTGTGATATGTTTGAAGAAATTCCTGTCATGGCTAGTAGGGGTCAGGTCAAGTCCTTGTACCAATGTTTACATTAGTAGCTTTAATTCATTGTTATTTATCATTTTTGGAAGTTTCATGAAATTATGGGCAAAGGCCTGAGACCTAGTTCTAGAAAAGTGGCACATAATCTGGGGTTGCTGGCTTAGAACTGCCTAAAGAAGGCCATAGTCGCAGGCATGCCTTTTATTCAGGGTGACTAGAGGGTCTCAGTCACATGCATGGCTTGTCATGGGAGCGATTGGGGGTCTATCTCAACAAAATGACAAGTTGTCTTAGGGGTTGGGCACCTGGAAGGGTTGGTTGTCTCTTGAAGGTTCTGTAGCTCCTAAGAAAGGTTAGATTGGTTTTGTTTTTTCGGTTCCACTTCCTTAACTATACATGGGGATTTGAATTACATCATAGTAACTCTTTGTCACATGTTTACCCCAATGGACCAATTAGCTTGGGTAAATGTGGGAGGAGGGTAATACACTTTATCATTGTTCATGCGTGTAAAGTTTTATGCATAGAGAAAAAGTCGCTAAAGAGAAAGGACTCCATTCTTTGTTTTCAGCCTAGACGAATATTTCAATTGGTTATCAACGTTAAGTCCCATGGACCTAGATTAGGGTACTTTCTAGTCAAGGTAAGTTGACCGGTTGGGACTCAAATGGTTTTTCTAGCTTAAGTGAGTTGACTAGTTGGGTGAGGTCTTCTAGTCAAGGTTGGATCCATGGCTAAAGTGTTCTGGAAGGAGCTTGTATGTAGATAAGTTGTGCATAACTTAGGCAGGTATACAAGACCAAAAATAAGTTTGGGAAAAACTTCTAAGTCGAGGAGTGCTTGTAGTACAAGTCGAGATTCGTCTGTGGGAACCACCAGGTCAGGGGGTTGTGATAGCCGACCGGATCAGATAGATCAAGACTGGAAGTGAGCCAAGCACGTCAACTCGTCAAGAAGGGTATGCTATTCGTGGTCGAGTCAGTTAGTCTGGGAGTAGGTCAAGTTAGTAATCTGGGCGGCCTCATTAGCTAGTTGGCTAGGTCGAGTTTGGAGCTTCGACCAAGGTTATGCCTAATGTTCTTGGTGAAATGGATGGAGTACCAACCATCTGCAAGAAATATTGTTCTATGTGGGTTCGACTATGGTGGCAAAAAAGGCATGTGGGCACCATGTAAAAAGCTATGTGGGCAAGACAGAAGGGTCCATCATTGATGTGGCAAGTTCAATGGGCCTAACACTGAATGGTTGTACCTTTCGATCTGTAAGTCTAGTCAGATTAAGGTTTACATCACTAGGAAGGTCTCGAAGCAAAAAATGTGATGGTAATGTTTGTTTATAGTCAAAGAAGTTGAAAGAATGAGGATCTTTATGACCCCACTCCCATGACAAAAACTATGGAGGTCGAGTTAGGGAAATGTAACACCCTACACTAAGTTGGTTTAGGCTAGGTGGTGGAGGGGAATGTTACAAAAATCATCTACATGTAAACACTAACAACCTTGATCAACCATGTGCACCCATAGTCAACCACATATTGACCATAGTCAACCATGTTTGAACAAGCTCAATTGTGTTCAAACAAACTAAGGTGTGGCCATGCATGATCAAACATTATTAAACATTGTCACTCATTGTCACCCATGCTCCACCATAGGAAACCTTAGTTAGCCATAGTCAACCATGGTCAACCAAAGTCAACCTTAGTCAACTATGGTCATCTCTAGTCCACCTTGAACAAACCATGCTCTTCCCACTCCTCATGGCCATCCATGGTCAATGACAGTTAGAATGGTTAACCATGGCCATCGATTGTCAACATGGACAATCATAATCTATCATAGGAAACTATGGTTAATCATCTTCAAATTTATCAAACCATTTTCATTGATGGTCAACATTGTCAAACCGCAATCATCATGCCCAACTAGAGTTAGCCATGATCAATCATTGTTAATCATAATATTTCTTAGTCAATTATAGTTTGATGTGGACAAGCATATTGTTCATCCATAGTTGATTATATGTTGGACACAATGAAGCCTCATCAACAATATTTTGAATAGGTTTAACCATAGTGAATTATAGTCAATCATTATATACTAATCTTCCACATGCACATCAGCTTTCAACTAGCATGACAACAATGGTAAATGTGGTTGATATATGTTGATTGGTGGCATTTTCCACCTATTATATGTCTATTGACATATGAAAATGATGTCAATCAACTTATATCAACCACGTTGATATGCTTGACAGAGTGGTTGACCATGGATGTCCATGGATGATCATGTTGACCATAGTTAACAATAGTCAACCATATTCAACCTTAATCAACCTTAGTTAGTAATAATAACCCATCGTACATTGTAGACAGCATGGGAAACCATGGTAAGTTAAGGTCAAATACGGTCAAATCATTTTCAATAATGGTATCCATGGTTATCATCGTTAATAGCAGTCATCCATGGGCATCATGGTCAACCATTGTTCACCATAGTCATCTATAGTAAACACTAACAACCTTGATCAATCATGTACACCCACAGTCAACCATATGTTGACCATATTCAACCATGTTTGACCAACTTAAGTATAGTCAAACATGGTTAAACAAACTCAACCATGGTCATACATGGTCAAATATTATCATTCATTGTCACCAATGTTCAACCATACACAATCTTAGTTATCCATAGTTAACCCTAGTTAACCTTGGTCAACCATGGTCATCTCTAGTCAACCATAATCAACCAAGAACAACCCATGTTCTACCCATTCTTGATGGCCAACCATGGTTAGAATGGTAAAACATGGTCAACCATGGCCTATATGGTTGAACATTGTCAACCTTTGTCAACTTGGCCAACTGTAATATATCATAGAAAAGTATGATTAACCATGGCCAAATAGGTCACACCATGTTCATCCATGGTCAACATTGTCAATCTAAGGCCATTATGCCCAACCATGGTCAACCATTGTCAATCATAATCTATCATAGTAAATAGTCAACCATGGTCAAAATTTTCAAACCATGTTACCATGCTTAACCATGGTTAGCAATGGCCAACTAAGTTCAACCATGGTAAACCAATGTGAACCATAACCAACCATAATCAACCAAGGTCAACTATAATCCTTCCTCTTTATCCTTTGTTAACCATGAAAATCATAACCAATAGCAATTGACCAAGATCAAACTCAATCAACCATGGGCTTCCTTGATCAATAATGGTCAATGCTCTTCAAGCATGGTCAACCTCATCAACCTTCTTCAACCATGGTCAACCTCATCAACTTTCTTCAACCATTAATGAAACCATTTTTGTAACATTAACCATGGTCAACATTAATGTTACATTGTTAAATTAATGTAACATAAATACATTGTTATATTTATAGTTAACCATGTTGGCAATGTTTGACCATGTATGACTTAAATCAACCATTGTCAACAATAATCTTCCTCTTAATCCCTGGTCAGCCATGTTAATCATTGGCAATCATGGCCAACCATGGTAATCATTATCAATCATGGTCATCTGAGGTCAATGACAATAATCATTATCAATCATGTTCAATTGAGGTTAATCACGGTAATCATTGTCAATCATGTTCAACTGAGGTCAACCATGGTCTACCTTAACCAACAATGGTCAACCCTCTTCAACCATGATCAACCTCGTCAACCCACTGCAATCATTAATGTAACCATTTTGTAACATTAATGTCACATTAGCATTAACATTAAGGTAACATCAACCATGGTCAACATTAATGTAACATTACTGTAACCATTTAACAATTGTCAACCATGGTCAATAATCGTAAACCAAGGTTAACCATAATCCTTACTCTTGAGTTTTAATCCCTAAACAACTACGTCAATCATTATCAATCATGGTCAATTGAGGTCAACCATGGTCTGCTTTGACCAATAATTGTCAACCCTCTTTAACGATGGTCAACCTCATCAACCCACTTCAACCATTAATATAACACTAATATAACATCAATCATTGTCAACCATGGTCAATCTTAATGTAATGTTAATGTCACAATGTCACAACGGTCAACATTAATGTAACATTATTAGATCAATGCAACATTAATACATTGTTACATTAATGGTTGACCATGGTCAACCTCGATCAACCCTCTATCAACCTCAGTCAACCTTGCCAACCATGATCAAACCTCATCAACCATCTTCAACCATGATCAACAAACCACCCCACACACGTCGACTGTCAACTAGCACAACCACATTAGTAAATGCAGCTTATATACACCATAAAAAACATTTTATATGCCAATTAACATATAAAAATGATATCGATAAACATACCTCAACCAAAATTATTAATATAATTGTATTAATTTAAAAATTTCCAAATATAAAAATACACTTACTCAACTATTTATTTCACATATTTACCACTCAACCTAAACCACATATAAATAGGCTATCAAATAAAATATTTAACTTCACGAAAACTTAATAAACTTATGAAAATTAAATGATAAGTTTTTTTAAATTAAAATGATGTGAAACTAAAAAGTTATGCGGAACGGCGAGGAAGGAAGGAATGCAAGGCGGCTGGAAAGAGCGGGAAGTTTATAGGAAGTGGTTTGGTGGACTGTATTACGTTTATTTTTTTCATTGAAGACCGTATAACCTTGATTTATAACGATATGGATACATTGAATACTAAACATAATCAATGATTTATACTGTATGCCTAAAATCATATCATGATTAAGAATATTATGAAATATTTAATTATCCTCAAAAGTATATACCTAAAATCATGAAAATATATTACAAATAAAAAATACCTTATCCATAATAATTTAACCTAAAATCATAAAATGATTTATATAGATTGCTTTTACATATAATTCTAAGTGGACAATAGAAATCAATGATGGTTACTCGACACACGATCCTTATAGATATACCTTTGTCATTGCGTGGTTGTACCACTTGGATTTAATTAACATGAACGGTTTCAAAACACTTAACCTCATTTTATTAACATGAACGGTTTCAAAACACTTAACCTTATTTTATTAGTCCCTTCCCTTTGGGCTAGGACTATAGTAATTGATTTTCAGCGATGTATTAGTCTTCACGCATATCAAAATCATTCTAGAAATTTTAAGCTAAAGTTTTGTAAATTATATAATTCTTCAAAATTATCATGATGATTTTAACCAAAGTTTTACCAAACTTTGTGGTTCGAGGTTTTATTTGGCCTCTTCTCGAGGTACCGACTCAAATGAGCTTATACTATGTTAGTTTAAAACTAGTATATATCGTACATTATCAGATCTTATCAACTAGTTTTTTTTTCTAGTGAAATAGTGCCATACATGTTTAACTCCATGGATTTTCCCTACTTTCCATCTTTATCACATCTAGTGACATTTGGGCTTACACATGGGCTTCATCATCGCTGGTCACTCCATAGCTTGACACTGCTTTGTCACTTCACAATTGGTCACTCCACAACACAGCTTGACATCACGTTGTTATAGGTGGTTTGTCCATGTTCTATGTTCTCTTCTGTGTGCTTAACTCTCTCTGTTTTGTTGGTCTGCCTTTTTTTGTTACCAGTAGTTTGTTGAAAATAGCAACAAGAAATGCTAAATATAGAAGTGCTAAAAATAGAACTGCCATAAATAGCATTTCGGGATACCTTCCTATTTTAGTTAGTCCCTAAACTAGAATAGAGAAGTAAAATTCGAATTTGATCTTAACAGTTGTTTGTAAAATAATTAATTAATTCATCTTGAGTTAATTAGTTGTAGAAAATCAAACATGAAGTCTATGTGAGGACATGCAACAATTATCCCATTGACTGAGGAATTTATCCCTCAGATAAAGAGATAAGGATGAGTTGTAATTAGTTAGCTCAGTTAACTGAGTTCAGTCCAATTAGATTAGTTCAAATAGTTTGTTGAACTAATTGTGAGTTCAGTTAATTAATGTATGCATGCATGTAACTGCTGCAATTTAGATAACTGAATATTCTCTCATAAATAACTCATGCATGTCAGTTCAGACAGAGACCCAGTTGAGATCAGATGATGGGACAGTGTACTATCAGTTGCAGGAATATTCCATTGTGAATATCTCTTGCATGCAGAAGGAATTCATTCCTTAGAGATTGCGCAGTTACTTCTTTAGTTTAGTGAGTGTGTGATGAGGTCAATCACACAGGGGGCATCATTGGACCCCAAGAAAAACTGCGCAAGGAAATAGGAGGCTTGGAGGGCTGAGAAAAGGCATATCTTGTGTCTATTCAGTTTGTGAGTTGTATTGTTTGATTCCAAAGAGAGCAATATAGCTTGTGAGCTGATTCTTTTTGTAATCTGAACATATTTCCACTTGTATGATAATACAGAGATTGGGGTTTTAGGCTGAGGTTTTCCCCGGGTTATTCTTCTGTGTTCATGTGTGATTGATTTCTCATTCTCAGTTATATGTGTTCTATTTGATCTTGCTCATATTCGATTAAGCTTTTGTTGTAGAAGTAGATCTTGTATTTTGCTTTAGTATATTGCATAATATGTTGATCTACAATGGGAATTTCTACATGGTATTAGAGTAAAGGTGATCAAAGTGAAGAACAGTATACATGAAGGGAGAAGTTCGAAGTTTGAGGTTCCTAATTATAGAAATCGAGTTCTTATCACATCTTAATTTCACCAATGGCGTTCAACGGTTTAAGACTCGAGAATGCCCTTGATGGCAGCTCGAATTATATAGCCTGGAAGGATCTCATGGAAGCAGTATTAGACGACAAAGGTCTAAAGGAATTCATTGATCAAGAAGTCTCCAAGTCGATAGCAGCTAATGCTATAGAATTGGCAGAATGGAAGAAATGTGTGGCTAGAGCAAGGAGAATCCTCCTGGAGGGAGTTTGAGACCACATTGTCTTGAGCCTCCATGGGAAGGAGACACCATTTTCGATGTGGAAAATAATGAAAGATCTATATTAGAACAGCAGCGATCAGAGGAGCTGGCGCTGAAAGACAAGCTTTGGAAAATCAAGTGTGAAAAGGGCAACATGATCTCTACATATCTGAACAATCTCACTACCTGCAGGGATGAGCTTGCAAGTGTAGGGATCATGACAGCCGATGATGACATGGTGAATCTTGCACTCCTCTGTCTTCCTAAGAGCTGGCATAGCTACTAAGACTTGGTTAATGGAAGAGAAAAACTTCCAGATTGGGAATGACTTTGGTTGGATTTGATGCAGGAGGAGATAAGAAGAAGCAGAGATGGATCCTCATCAAAGATGAGGAAAATCTAGCCTTAGCGAGTAAGGCAAGGAAAGGGAAAGGGAAGGCGTCCCATCCCAAATCTAGTTCTTCCCATGGTGGGAAGAATTTTGACAAATCGAAAGTGCGATGCTTTCATTGTCGTGAAGTGGGCCATTATGCTACGAATTGTCCACAGAAGAAATCCAAGAAGGGATCTGATGGTGAGGCACTGGCCTCATAGTTTGAGTTGGATTTCTCTCTTATTGCATGCATGGTTTCATCCATGGTGGGATGTGTGTGGTACCTGGACAGTGGAGCTTCATTCCACATGTCAGGTGACAAGAATCTTTTCAGTACCTTGGAGGAGAAGGATCTCCAAATGCAGATCGAGACGGACGATGACAGAAAGTACTGTGTTTCAGGTGAAGGTACGGTTGTGTTTCATAGGGAGCATGGAGCTCCTCTCACCCTGACTGAAGTAAAGTATGTGCTAGGTCTGAAGAAGAATCTTGTGTCCATTGCTATGCTAGAAGATAAAGGCTATGATGTAGTCTTTAATAAAGGAAAGGTATTCCTGAGGCATATCGGCACTGGATAGACCAAGCGAATCGGGATTCGAATAAAGAATATCTACAAGCTGGAGGTAGATGATTGTGTTGCATTGAGTTCCAAAGCTGAAATGGTGTAGAGCCGAGATGTTGGCGAGCTATGGCATAGAAGATTGGGCCACTTGCACCATGGATCCCTAAAGATCATGCAACATATTTCTACCAGACTTCCCAAGGGAAAACTGGAGTAGACGGATACATGCAAAGGTTGTACCTTGGGTAAGTATGCGAAATCTTCCTTTCCGGATCAAGACAGTAGAGATGGGGCAATCCTGGAGCGAGTTCACTCAGATGTTTGTGGACCATTCTCTACAGCCTCCACCACTAAACAAAGGTATTATATTATTTTTATTGATGATTTTTCTCATAGATGCTGGATCTACTTTATGCAAAAGAAGGATCAGACCTTCTTGAGGTTTTGTGAGTTTAAAGCCTTGGCAGAGAAAGAATCTGGAAAGAAAATAAAAGCCTTGCGTAGCGACAATGGTGGAGAGTATGTCTCCCAACAGTTTAAGGACTTCTGCGCTGCAGAAGGAATTAAACAAGAGTTGACGACACCCCATAACCCATAGCAGAATGGGGTGGCCGAAAGGAAGAATAGATTGATTGTGGGAGCATCTCGAGCGATGTTTCCTGACCAAAGCCTACCACTGCATTTGTGGGCTGAGGCATGCAATACAACAGTATAATTTCATAACAGAAGCTTGCACCGTATACTGGGAATGAAGACACCTTTGGAGGCCTTTTCCGGGAAGCGACTAGATGTGAGTCACTTCCGAATCTTTGGATCACCAGTTTAGTGTCATGTGACCAAAGATGCATGGAAGAAGCTAGATCCAATAGTTGAGTTGGGAATACTTGTGGGGTACACTGATACACCCCACAACTATCGAGTGTACCTGCCTACCAGTCAGAGGACAGTGGTACGCAGGGATCTGAAGTTCAACGAGCAGAAAGCCATGCGAGTATCACTTGAGAGGGAGCTCAAGTTGCATGCAGAGGAGGAACTTTCAGTTCCTAAGGAGGAGGAGCCTCAGATTGATGCGGAGTAGCCGCATGCAGAGGATCCAAGAGTGGAGACATCCACTCATGCTGAGACTTCCAGAGATGGGCGGAAATGCTTAAGGGAAGCTGACAGGTTGATACTGGATGCGCGAGAGAATGTGGGATAGCCATCTTCTCAATGCAGATAGAGGAGGTCGCCCAAGCAGTACACTGGGTACATGGCCTTGGTTGGAGAGTATGTAGAGTCTGAACCTTCTTCATTCGACGAGGCAGTGCAGCAACCAGTCTGAGTTGATGCAATGGTAGAGGAGTACAACTCTATCATTTGGAACAGTGTGTGGGATGTTTTCCCAAGACCTCAGGACAAGTGAGTGGTTAGTTCTAGATGGCTTTACAAGGTAAAGCAGGTAGCTGATGGCAATGTTGAGAAACATAAGGCAAGGTTTATTGTCCGTGGTTTCTCACAGGTCAAGGGGATCAACTACGATGAGACCTTTACTTCTGTAGCAAGGTACTCATCTATCATATCGATGTTGGCACTATCAGCTTAGATGGGTTGGAAGATCCATCAGATGGATGTGAAGACAACATTCCTCAATGGGAAGATTGAGGAGGAGGTGTACATTCAGTAGCCAGAGAGTTTTGAGACCTTCGATCGTGAGTCGCATGTGTACCGATTAAAGAGGGCTTTGTATGGGTTGAAACAAGCACCCCGTGCTTGGTACACCAGGATCGACAGCTATTTCACTGGGTTGGGCTTCACCAAGAGTGAAGCAGATGTGAACCTTTACCACATCATAGTAGAAGGTAAGCCATTGATCATTGTTCTTTATGTCGATGATCTGATTATGACAGGTGATGATCAACTGATCCAGTCTTGCAAGGAGGACCTTGCAAGAGAGTTCGAAATGAAAGACATGGGTCTTATGCACTAGTTTCTAAGCATGGAGGTGTGGCAAAAAGATGGTGAAGTATTTGTGTCTCAAGGCATGTATGCCAATGAGATACTCAGCGGCTTTCACATGGAGAAGTGCAAGCCCATGTAGACTCCTCTAGTTGGGAACTGGAGGAAGGAGGATGCTACTTCAGGTGAGGCAGTAACTGTTATTGTTTATCGATAGCTTGTGGGTTCACTTATGTATCTGGTGAACACACGACCAGACTTATTCTTTGCAATGAACCAACTAGGTCAAGCTATGGTTCAGCCTACCAAGCTATTTTGGAAGGCAACGAAGCATGTGCTGAGATACCTCAGAGGCTCATCTCAGTTTGGATTGTGGTATAGACGGATAGAGGGAGTGATGCTTCAGGGCTTCACAGATGCGGATTGGGCAGGGAGTCCATCAGACCGAAAGAGCACTTCTGGAGGAATCTTAAACCTTGGTTCAGGTGCAGTTTCCTGGTACAACAGGAAACAGAGGTCAGTTGCACTTAGCTCAGCAAAGGTTGAATACATGGTTGCTAGTCAGGCTGCATGTGAGGCCATTTGGATGCGGAAGATTCTAGTGGGATTGTTTGGTCAGAGGATAGATCCAATTGTGATCTACTGTGATAATCAGAGTTGTATCAAACTCTCTGAGAATATAGTTTTTCATGACAGGTACAAGCACATTGATATCTGGTATCACCATATTCGAGACTGTATGGTTAAGAGGATCATGTTGTTGCTATATGTTTCGACTGAGGAACATGATGCAGATATTTTGACTAAGGTATTGTCAAAATTAAAGTTCGAGTTCCACAGAGACAGGATTGGGGTTACTGATAGTCCCTTTCTTGTTGAGAGGGAGTGTTGAAAATAGCAACAAGAAATGCTAAATACAGAAGTGCTAAAAATAGCACAACCATAAATAGCATTTCGGGATACCTTCCTATTTTAGTTAGTCCCTGAACTAAAATAGAGAAGTAAAATTCGAATTTGATCTTAGCAGCTGTTTGTAAAATAATTAATTCATTCATCTTGAGTTAATTAGTTGTAGAAAATCAAACATGAAGTCTATGTGAGGACATGCAACAGTTATCCCATCGAGTGAGGAATTTATCCCTCAGTTAAAGAGATAAGGATGAGTTGTAATATTGAGTTGTAATTAGTTAGCTCAGTTAACTAAGTTAAGTCCAATTAGATTAGTTCAAATAGTTTTTTGAACTAATTGTAAGTTCAGTTAGTTAATGCATGCATGCATATAACTGCTGCACTTTAGATAACTGAATATTCTATCATAAATAACTTATGCATGTCAGTTCAGACAGAGACCCAGTTGAGATTAGATGATGGGACAGTGTACTATCAGTTGTAGGAATATTCCATTGTGAATATAGAAGGAATTCATTCCTTAGAGATTGTGCAGTTACTTATTCAGTTTAGTGAGTGTGTGAAGAGGCCAATCACACAGGTGGCATCATTGGACCCCAAGAAAACTACGTAAGGAAATAGGAGGCTTGGAGGGCTGAGGAAAGGCATATCTCGTGTCTATTTAGTCTGTGAGTTGTATTGTTTGATTGCAGAGAGAGTAGGATATCTTGTGAGCCGATTCTTTTTGTAATCTGAACATATTTCCACTTGTATGATAATACATAGATTGGGGTTTTAGGCTGAGGCTTTCCCTGGGTTATTCTTCTGTGTTCATGTGTGATTGATTTCTCATTCTTAGTTATATGTGTTCTATTTGATCTTGCTCATATTCGATTAAGCTTCCACAAGTTTGTTGTAGAAGTAGATCTTTCATTTTGCTTTAGTATATTGCATAATCTATTGATCTACAGTGGGAATTTCTACATAGTTTGTCTATTCTCTATGTTCTCTTCTGTGTGATTAACTCCCTCAGTTCCGTTGGTCGCATGTTCACAAGGGAGTGGAGAGTTGTTCTGGTCTGCCTTTCGCCTCATGTTTGCATGGGAGTGGAGAGATTCCTCCAATGATCAAGAGAGAGACATATACAGACGATTCCATAAAGTGCTTCATGTTATTATGCAAAATATGTAGAGCCTCTTTCAATCAACCCTGTTTACACAACATTTTTAACATCTTCTGGGGTACTGATATTACAACAATTTCCAATCTACTGCTTTGACTTTGGTCGCATGTTCCTAGGGGAGTGGAGAGCTGCCTGCAAATTTAATTCATACATATACAAATATGACAAAAGTCTTCTACTACCTACACTTAATTGATACATATAATAAGAGGGGCTTGTTTAAGAAAAACTACTGACAAAACTACTGGTAAGTTATTTCAATGCTTATAAATTCCCATGAAGCTATTATTTGTTTTTAAATTTCCATGCAATTTCAGTTACATCATTTATAAAAGACCTATAAACTAACTAAATTTTAGTACCTGTTGCTTGCTAGAACACATAAGAGTATAGTAATTCGCATGTAAACCACCTCTCCTGGTTCAGAGAGGAGATGTCTACCGCTCTGGAAGGAAAGGAATTAAAGCATCCATCCCTGTTTTACGCATAATCACCTACTTCTTGCACAACATACCTCGGAGGTCTGTGAAGAAATCAAGTACAGATCGATTTCCATATTCGTGGGTAACACTATTGGAGAGGGAGACACTTTCTGCCATGCTTGCTGAATGGGCAATGGCTAGCCTGTCAAAGAAATCATGAATTGTGACGCAGGACAGAAATTGATTTTTTTGGTAGTTAATGGTTGCCAGCTACAAGTACATCATTTCTACTTTCATATCTACTCCATTCACCATGAAATTTCTGCAATATAATGAAATTTCAGTTGTTTTCATTTCACAGATATATATATATATATATTCGAAGGCCTTTTCATATATTGGTAGTGCATTATTTATTTATTTATTTATTTTTTTCGGTAGTATTATACTAAACGAGGTCATCTAGCATTTAGGGCAAAGTAAATGATTGAGCAGTGGAAGATTTGGCTTCCCAATAGGCAAATTCTGGACTCTAATTTATTGAATGGTTTAGTTGATTTGAAGATTAATCATTTTCCCTCTACATTCCTATTTGCGTGCAAGATTTATTTGGTGGATACCTTTCTCTTTATGAGACAGATTTATATGGTGGATACCTTCTTCTAAACAACAACGCTCTTCAACAATCGAGCCAAAGTGGGTAGGTTTGACTGACTTTTCGTGAACTCCTCAAGTGTAACTGGCTAACTGGGCGCGCTTCGGACAAGTTCTCAGGGTATTCTATATATTAGTTAATTGTACGGGAGACACTGTGCAATTCATTGGAATTGCTATTGCTAACTTGTCCACATAGTGCACTACACCTGTTCTTCAACCTTAAATGTCTAATCAATTTTTAAGAAATATTACAAAATCCTGCAACTCATGTAGTTGTTTAGTATTAAAACCCATTTTAATTAGCTGTAATATTTTAAGAGATTATTGATGTCTAGAGCTTGTACTGCATGGTTGAAAACTGGCTTTTCAGGCCGATACAAAAGCCAAGACTTAGACACTATAAAAGACTGCGAACAGGTAAGTAAAACAAATATTCTCTCATACATCTACAACTAACCCACTTCATTCATTAAAAAAAGACATAAATGGGAAAACACACCATCATAACCATAGACAACATAATTTGAACAAGGGCTCGAAACTAGGTATTTTCATTAATCTTGTGCAAGCTTCCCTTATTTGCTGGATGAAAAATCTAAGAGGGGACGCCATCTATAGCATCTACGATTTCCAGTCTGAATACATCGGCTCAGGTTATGGGCCATTGGCCCTGGTTTGTAAAGCCAAAGACTTTGATTAAGCTAAACAAAACAACAGCAAAATGACCAGGGAAAATGAGGCAAGTGACACCTGGAGTCCATGCAATTGTTTTGTTATTACACTTGAATAATAAGGAGTTTTGATCGATTGTTAATTTGACTAACAAGTTGAAATTATTTTTCCTACCACGTGTTTATAAAACATTACAATATTTAATTCTTACTTTGACTCACAATCTTACCACGAGTCTATAAAACATTACAATATTTAATTCTTACTTTGACTCATAATCTTAATTGAGGCTCTCATCCGATAATCTTAATCTTAAAATCACTTCCATTTCATAATACAACAATGTAGAATAACTTCATTTTATGAAAAAAATCCATTCTTCTCTTCCCAGTTGTGAGAGATACACATTGGGTGCTGAAACATCCATGATGTAACACGACAAAATGCTATTTCTCTAAACTTCTTAGTAAGAAAGATTCTTTTCTCTAAATTTCTTAGTACGAAAGATTCAATGTCTCAAAAGACTTTTTCTTTACCATTTTGAAAAATACAGAGGAACTTGACTTATGTTAAAACATGCATGATATTAGAGGATATAAGATTATTTATCTCAATTTCTTTAATGAATGCTCCTTCCCTCCATAATATTTGTTTAATGTATAAAAATTAATGAATAAACATAATATGTAATTGGAATGAAGACACATATCCAGTGTAAAGTATTAGTGAAGCATTGCCAACTTCCGTTCCCATCACATAACAACTTGCAGATAAAAAAATTCATAAACCACAAACTCAAACGTAACAACTTGCAGATAACAAAATTCATAAACCACAAACTCAAATGCTAGAAAAAGGGGAGGAACCTCCGGCCTCCCAAAAAAGAAAATAAGCGACCATGAAAAAAGCGCAATATGATACGTTCCTGTGACTTCAGTTTGTAACAGATACAGTGAAATCTGAACTCTGTACAACAACGTTAATAACCCAACAGGTCTGTTCCAAGCTACCGCCAATTGTTTCAGCATGATTGAGTGCTGGTGAATGAATATGTACAACCTTCACATGCAACAGTGCAACTATTGAATGCATTCATGTTGCGTAGATAATAAGGAATCTAGTGTTCCTTTCTTTCTTCGCACATCACCACTAAATAAACAGTGTTGGCAGCAAGCAATGTACATAACGCATTAGTTCAACAGGGTAAGCTGCTGTGACAATTGTGACAGTGTTTGCTCTTGGCATCATAACAACGTTTTCTCTAGGCATCATGGGTAGGGACTTGTTGCTCTGCAACCATCTTGTTTATTTTTTAATCCGTAAAGCAACCAGCCAAGCTAAACTGAACATATGCCAAGCACACCCAAGAAACATAACTTTGATTAAATGCTCATGTTTTTTTGCAATTGAATAAAATTTATTGTAATCACAGTGATAAGTAGTTGAATTTTTACTATTTAGGTATTTCAAAGATAGTATTTAAATTACGGAAATTTGTGATCTCATTAAAAATTAAATATTTAAATTCCACTCAAAATCTCTTACCCATAACTATAAAAAAAACAAATTTTAAAAAATACGGAATGAATTCATTATGTAGTTGCACATAACACTATGTAACTAAACTTTGGGTATAACAGATAACGCTTAATCAATTATCTTGATATAACAATTTACAACATGTTGAGATTTTAAAAGCATCAAATAAAAGGTTCTAATTTATTTTTATTCATCAATTCTATGAACTGTACACTAATAATTTACTAAACACTCTTGCATGCAATGATGTTGGCTACAACGTATTGGGAAATGAAAAATGGATAAAAATGTAATTCAAATTTAAATTAAACTCACCATTCAAGAATTATTGCATTATATTTTTCTTTCTTTTCTCTTAAGAATAATAGCACCTATCCCAAACTTTTCTCATTATTGGTTATTGCAATTCATAATATATATTATAAACGTTCGTTTTATGTAGTTAATTTTGAAAACTATTAAGCAGTACTATGTTGTAAATTTAATTCGTTTTGTGTTTTTTAAATTGCTAATTTTCAAGATTAGGTTTGTGTTATAGTGAGTGATTATTATAGTTTAAAAAGATTGGGAAACCGAATCAATAGTTTCATTATGTATTTATATGTACATTGTTTACATTATTCTTTGGGATCAATAATTAATTTTTGTTTGAGTTTGGTTTTCAATTGTGTTGTCTTACAATGATATCAGAGGGGAGGTTTATCCACTCGTTGAATTCGTAAGCCACTAGTTTTGTGTGGCCTTCTTATGTGTTTTGTTGCGCTTGTTATTTCGACATGAAGTGGATGGTGTAAGGGGATCGACGGTGGCATGAACACGCATCAGAGTACGACTCCAAAACTGAATGAGTTTGACCGTGGTTTCTAATCGGTACGAGTAGACTGCGTTGAAGGAGGAACATGGATTGCCATTAGAATTGAGTCGATTGAAGATCTGTTTGGTAGTGTTGAACTCATTCGTTTTGCTGATGCTTGAAAACTTATTCTAAGACCATATTTGCATGCTAGACACACTATTTTTTTAACTTTTATGAAAAGAAAGTGACGTTTTATTATTTAAGAATGGAATTTGAAAGGTATTGATCTCCTCAATTTACAAAGTAATCCCCCAACCAACCCAATCCACCCTAATGAAGTTGTCCAGCCTTGCTTTCCGGCTGAAGTGGGGGCGTACAATTGAGCAAACCCAAACAAATAAGGAAGGCCATTACTTTGAGTTTGAGGAAAAACGTGGATCGATTGAACGTCTGGTAATCGTCTTGTGGATGAGGTTTCTGGCAATGCTTTGGGTTGTGTTATTGCTACAGAAAGAAATGCATTGTGCAATTAATACGCCATACTCCCCAAGCCCAGCTACCTTCTCCGATCGACGCCATAGTGGCCATCACCAAAGAATATAGTGGCAACAGTCGTATGTTTTCAACAGTGGTATGATTTTTTTTTTTAATTAAGTATTTAAGTCTAATTGTGTTTGCTTATGAAACGTTTGTCACCGTAAGATTTGTAACAACCCTGGTTAAAAATTCATGTAAAAATATATAAGACCACGGTCATGGGACATGTATTCCAAGCTAAATGGTGGGAATAACATCCTAGTGGGTGTTCATTCGGTTTATTATGGCTAAGGAAATGCAAAATGATTTGGAAAGGCATGATGCATTTATTGGCATTTTATTTATGAAAATAATGGAAATTAGGAGAAAGGGAAGGTGAAATGTCACATGTTGCATGTGAGGAAGAAATTGAAGGAAAATAATGGAAAATAAAGAAATAGAATTAATAAAAAGACATCTGAGGATCAGTGGATAGGCTTGGTCAGTGTAAGTTTTGTTAGTTCAGTTTTGGAGCTCTCATTATTCTCTCTCTCATACACCTAGATACTTAGAGTTTTCTTGGAGCACTCTTGGAGGGTGTGGCATACTTGGATTTTTGGAGCAAGAATGATCCAGGTGGATGTTGGTGGCCACCCACCTATCCCATTTGGACCCCCACAACTGTCTCTTTCAGTTTTTCAGTTTCCTTAATTATAGCACAATTTACTATTTTTAGCAGTTTTCGGGTCTTAAACTTCCGGAGCCGTTTTGAGGCCCTAAACGACGTTTTTTGGGAAATCCCGTAACCTGCAATTTTTTAGATAAAAAATCGTTGTTTGCGTTATAGTCCTCAGAAAGATCTTTTCAACGGGCTATCATGCGCGTAAAATGGAGATCGTATGCCAAAGTTACGACCCCGGGAAGTTGATGTACCAATTTACCCAAACGGGGCCCATAGTTTGGCGTTTTCATCTTCTAGGGTTAGGTTTTGGAATGTTAAGGGTTTTCCATTGTTTCTCAATAATAAATAGGCCTTCGAGCCTCATTGTAAAGACACTTCGAAACAGTTCAGAGGCATGTAGCCGACACATCTCTTCTCAGAGATAAGCTACCATCGCCCTAGCTGGGTTATTTCTATTTGTAAGCATATTTCAGTATTCTCCATTAATGAAATGAAGTATTATTTCCGCTGCATCTCTGTTTTTATGGTTATCTCTGTAATCTATTGCGTTCCTGCTTAAATCCGGATCAAAGAAGGCAAAGAAAGAGCAAGAAAGTGCAAGAGCACATCGGGATCAACAACTACAATAGATTTTGCTTGCAGGTACTGAGTTGCATGTATGTTTTCCTCACTAGTTTTTACATGCATGGCATATGCATGTGGTTTGTTGGTTATGCTCTGTCATTGGCATGCATGATGGACTAGATTAAAAGTGGAATTCCTAGCCTTGTATTTTCCTGGATAGCCATGGTGATTGTGGATTTGTTTTCCTTGTCTTTTTTTGGTTGGTTCTCATGTTTCCTTAGCTAGTCCTAGAAGCCCTAGTTGGAAAAACGCTCTAGAATCCCTGTAACAACTTGGGTTGAGTTACTTGTCCTGGAAGCCTTGGTTGGAAAAACACTCTAGAAGCCCTTGGGTTGAGTTACTAGTCTTGGAAGCCCTGGTTGGAAAAATGATTTGGAAGCCCAGTAAAAGTTGTGGGTTGAGTTACTAGTCTCTGAAGCCTTGGTTGGAAAAATGCTCTGGAAGCCATGGAAGGCTTGGATAGAGACCAACCTGATGATGGTTTTGTGATGTTCGTCAGGGAGGTGGAATCAGTGTTTTATGGGTTGATGTGGAAGGTCTTTGGAAGCCCCGGATGGTTTTTGATTGATGTGTTCTATAAGATCCCACATTCATGCATGGAATATGGAATGAGGGTGAATGGCTGAAGAGAGATTTGGCTTAGCCATTCTATGGTCAAGTGGAACATGGAAGTCCCATCTCGGGTTTGGATTTTGCATCATCAATATGAGGTATTTATTCTTGTAATTCCATGAGTATTATACTTGTTATACATGGTTTATGTGGTTGTGATTTCATTGGAATTTACGTTGCTATTATGTTGGTTATATATATGTTTTATGATAACAACTATGTATGGATCTCGTCATGGTTTTACTGGTAAATGAATGAACAATGTATCTATGACCTATTACATGAAATGGAAGTTGATGTGTTGAGGCATCAATGTTTCTTAGCAATTATTAGCTAAGTATGAGACCCCTATGCTCAGATATGTTATTTACACTTGTAGATTACAAATTCATGATATGTTTGACGAAATGCCTATTTTGGCTAGTAGGGGTCCAGTCAAGATATTATTCAAGTAATTTCATTTGTATTGTCATTTATCTGTTATTTTATTATTATGAAGATGTCATTCAATTCTAGGTAGTGACCTGGGCTCTGGGCTTGAAAAAGTGGCTCAAATCCCAGGGACGCTGGCACAACACTGTGAAAAATAGTCTCTAGACGCTGGCATGCCCATAGCATGAGAACATCCAGAGGTCAAGTGGTCCAAAATATCAGTGGGACCCAGGGTCTTGTTGGCAGAAAGGTTGGATTGGTTCATGAGGGTCCTAAAGCTGATGTTGAATGCATGTATGGTGTGTTTCCATCGGTTCCACTTCCTTAACATGACTTAGGAGGTCAAATCATATCGTAGTGGCCTCTCGTCACATGTTTACCCCGATTGGCTGATTGATTGGGCAGGCGTGGGAGGAGGGTGTTACAAGATTTATGTGAAGAGTTCCTCCCTTTCTCATTCACTTGACATTGCGCCAAAGATCCTAGTTTTACAAGTAGGTTTTATGTATTCCGTTGGGTTATAATGGACCATACAACTAGCTACAAGGGTTTTTGTAGTGCATTTTTATTTACAGGTCTGTTTCATTTTATTCTGAAACACCTAAACCTAAAATTTGCATGGCTAGAAAATCCTTTCCTGTCAAGCGACTTCAAATCTCCATTTGGTCTGATTGAAAATTCATTAACATGGAGAGAGTTAATATTGTTTATCGTGACTAATATGTTTCTTTACAGTAAGGAATTGTTAAAGTTGTGGAACCCTACCTGGACCATATTCAAAAACTTGGTCGTGACAACAAATTAGAACCGTCTGAGGTGTTGAGCCATTTAAAAGTTCTAGTTAGTTTGATAATTGTGTTGATAGCGCTCTTAAGAGAAAGTGGCCAACAAGAAAAGTGACGGTGATTTTGTGATAAGGCCAAAGATTTGTTGAATAAAGATTCATTACAGTAACTTCCATGCGTGTTATTTCTTACGAATTTGATAGTATGGGGATGGAAGTCACGGTCCCCAATTGTGCTGGGAGAAAAAACAAAAAATAAGGTACAAAGCCTAGATTCAACTCCATTTCATAATATCAAAGATATACATTGTTCGATTAAAATGCATATGGCTACCTCCTCTGACGTAATTTGAGTGGGGTCACCAGAAGACCATGTGTTGAGGCAATTTCTAACTTAAGCAGCCTACAAATTAATTAGTGCATTGATCCAAGAGGATCTCTACACACTAGTGGCATGGAAAAGGCTCAAAATTAGAAGTGGTGGAAAGGCGATGAAATTGATATCATATCGAAGTGCTCATCACCCTGATTCCAATGGTGTGAACGACACTCCACTCCGAGTCCGGATGAAGGAGATAGAAGCAATCAAAGTTGGGTTGACTTTTTGTTGACTGGGTAGGATTAATGAAGGCACAATTTTTACTTTTTCCAGCAGACAGAATCCGGCCAACTCTGGCCAGATTTCGGGCAAAATTTTTTCCTCGTTAAAATGACTCCTTCGGTCCAAAACTGAATTTCCAAAAAAGCACACTTTATTTTATTTTAACAAAAAATATAAAAAAGGGGGTGGCGGGCCACCAACCCCGCCACCCCAACTCTCATTTGCACACAACTAAAATAATATATATATGGTGGAGGGGTTGGCCACGACCCCCAACCCCTCCCATGGAACAAACAGTAAACCAAATAAGGGTGGGTGGTCATGACCCCACCACCCCACAAACAACCCACGACATTGTTCAATTAAATGTATAGTGGGTGGTGGGTCGGCCCTTGGGGCATGGACCCAACCACGCCCAAAAGGAAAATGAAACAAACATGGCAGTGCAGGTAAGGTGTGCAGGTCGCCCAAGGCGGGCCCAACCCAACCAACTTTTTGTTATAAATAAATTTGTTATGCAAAAAGGAGGAGACGGGGTTTGACCGCCCGACCTCCTCCCTATTAATCGGATCCTCAACCAACGCGCCACAATAGAAACTTTGGAAAATCTGCCACCATTATTTTATTTAAACATAGTTTATCAGTGCACCCAGGGGGAGGAGGCAGTGCACGCAGTTCGAGGCAAAATTTTGCAGGAGGGGCGAAATTTCACTTTGTCAAATTTTGACAAATTTTATATGGTTTCAGTACTTCTCGACGCCACAAACACAATGGTGTTGTCCGTTTCTCCATCAGAGTTTTGTATTTTTCGGCCATTTTTCAGTATGGAGGGCCCAAAGACGTAGTCCAAGTCAGACGAACTCTGTTATCAAGTCTTGTTGTCTTATTTCATGCTTTATGTGTTTCTCCTCTTCTCTCATGTGCACATTAAGTTTTCTATGTTAAGCTAAAATTTATGCATGTAATTATTTAACACATCTATAAGCAAAAGATCTTGGATCAAGTGGTATCAGAGTAGGTATTTCTAGATGTGAATTGCATGACTGTATGCTAACAAGAAACAGGCTCCGAAGAGGCAAAGGGAAACTAAAGTCTTTCAATCCCAAAGCAAGACGTGCACATCGAAGGAGAAACATGGCAGATGAAGAGGCTCATCATGAAGAGGAGCTAAATTTCCACAAAACCTTCTATGCAATGGCAGAAAATGTAGGTCAGTTGCTTTCAAGACTGGAGAAAGCAGAAGGGAAAAAGGCAGAAGAACAAGGTTCAGTGCATGGAAATGGTGAAGAAGAACCCCCTCCTTCTCCTTCCACGAGTGAAAGCTCTTCTTCCTCTCATCATCATCATCATAGAAATTCAAGGGGTGCATCTAAGAAACTTTTCTTTAAATTAGATGTCAAATTTGATCTTCCCATGTTTAACAGTGAAAGTAATGCATAGATGCTTAATAACTAGATTAGGCAGATTGAAATCTACTGCAGGTTTCAGCAGATCGAAGAGGATGAGGCAAAGATTCAATTGGCCTCTCTTCGGCTGAGTAGTACCGCTCTCGTTTGGTGGGAGAGCAAATTGCGAAGCAGTAAAAGTGTGAGTAATCTTCTTTCCTCATGGCCTAGTTTCATTTCTACATTAAAGGAACAATTTTATCCCTTGGGTTATAAGCAAAAAGCCTTAATGGATTGGCAATACTTAAGGCAAGGTAGAGGTCAGGATGTTCAAAGCTTTACCAAGGAGTTTAGAAAACAAGCACTTAATTTGGGCATTGCACTTGATTCACCTGAAGTAGTAACTAAGTATATTGGATCATTACATAGTTACATTAGACATTCATTATTATTGTTTGAACCTACTGCCATTGACTCAGCTAGTGTAAAGGCCATTCCTATGGAAAATAGGGGAACACCTAAACGGGACGACCACCAAAAGAGAGCCCCAGCAGCTAAGAGAAGGGGAGCAAAGCCCTCTTGTACACATTGTGAGAAAGAGGGGCATGATGAAGAAAATTGTTGGAAGTTTCACCTTGAGCTGAGACCTGAAAGAAATGACAGAAAGGGGAAACAAAAGGTTGTCACCACTGTGCAACAAAACCAAGATTCCGAGTCAGAGGAATATGAGAAGGTCGCAGCTGCAAGATTTGCACGAGGTAGGCCCATTGACTTGGGGTCCGATTCTGGCGATGAAATGAAGTTTGCAACCCTTGTGATCGCGAGAGGAGGACCGATAGATTTGGGGTCTGATTCTGGCCATGAATCAAGGATTTCAACGGACATAATGAAAAGGGCACTACTCACAGCAGGACTCCAAGAACTTGAGGAGATCAACCACCGCATCCAAGCAGAGAATGTTGAGCTAAGGAGGCTTCTACATGAGGCAAGGGAAGAAAAACAAAGATTACTATGCCAGTTGCAAACCAAGGATGAGCCTTGGAAAAGCTGCACCATCGCTATCTGTAGGTAAAATGCGATTCCTCGATTTCATATGATTTTCGTGATGATGAATTCACTGCTTTTGAGAAATATACTATAGGGATTGGATCCAAACTATTGAAGAATATGGGGTATCAGGGAAAGGGCCTCGGCTTTAAAGGCCAAGGCATCATAAATCCCATAAAAGTCAAGGAATTGCCATGTCGTGCAAGACTCGGATACACCAAAAAGGAAATGGGAGAAAGCTCCAATACAACTAGTAACCAACCAACGACAGACAATGAAATTCCCTCCTCATAGTCTAGTGATAGTGGGGGCCCCATAAACACTTATCGGAGGAACACCAGGGAAAGCGCCCCAAGGCAACCTTGAAAGTTTGGAGGAAAAAGAATTGTTGTAGCCATTGCAACAAAGAGGGACACCAACAAACCACATGTCTGATGCTCCATGCTCTGGAAACATCGCTGGAGAAGCCGAAAGGTGAACATGTTCAGCAAATGAAACCACCCCATTCACAATGGTCTACTTTGTTAAGTTGGTTTTTTTAAGATAGTAGCTTGTTATGGCCACCATTGTAAATCATATGTTGCAAGTAAATGCAAAAGTCATGATGTGTTTCCTATCACTTCAAACCGCAACGATGATATTTTGGCCTTTATTTACTAGTAGTTGAGGTATTGATTACTTTTTATGTAATCCTTGGCCAAGTAGTGTGTACTATAAACTCTTGGCAAGGAAGGGTTATTAAGTCATGTGTGGTGTGCATGATTGCAAAAAAATGTACTAGTTTTGCATGCAGGTGATCGAAAGTGTGGGTTGAAAGGACATAAACAATGTGCTAAGTGTAAATTATTTTGGGGTCCCAAAGCTCCTCAGTGGGGAGGATTGATCCAGGGGGATCTCCAGACACCAGTGGCATGGAAAAGGCTCAAAATTAAAATTGATGGAAAGGTGATGGATTTGACATCAAATCGAAGTGCTCGTAGCCCTGATTCTAACGGTGCGAACGACTCTCCAATTCGAGTTCGGATGAAGGAGATAGAAGCAGTCAAAGTTGGGTTGAATTTTTGATGACTGAGCAGGATTAATGAAGGCACATTTTGGAATATTTTTCGGTGGACGGAATGTGGCCAATTCCAGCCAGATTCCAGGTAAAATTGTTTGCTCATTAAAATGACTCCTTCGGTCCAAAACCGAATTTCCAAAAACGCACACTATTTTATTTTAACAAAAAATATATAAAAAAAGGGGGTGGCGAGCCACCAACCCTGCCACCCCAACTCTCATCCCCACACAACCAAAATAATATTAATATATATATATATATATATATATATATATATATATATATATATATATATATATATGGTGGAGGGGCGGGCCACGACCCCCGACCCCTCCCACGGAACAAACAATAAACCAAACAGGGGTGGGTGGCCAAAACCCCACAACCCCACAAACAACCCATGACATTGTTCAATTAAATGTATAGTGGGTGGTGGGTCGGCCCTTGGGGCACATACCCAACCACGCCCAAAGGGAAAATGCAACAGCCATGGCAGTGGGGGTACGATGGGCGGGCCACCTGTTAGGTTCCTATACCAATAGGAGTCATAATTTTTGAATGTCTGAGATTAAACCTATAATATGTACATACCTTTGCTTTCTGCAAATGTTTTCCATATTCAAAAAATTAAAAAATGTAAAGAGGGTATGTCCTAAAAGAATAATCAAAGGACAAAAAGAATAAAAAGGTAAAAAAAAGATGAAAAATATGAACCCCAAGAAAAGAAAAAGGACCATGAAAGTGTGCAAGTCAAAATGCCACTACTATTTACTTTTTGTGCATAATAAATGATTGTGTGCAATTTGTAACCTTTGCCACAATCCATGATAGTCAAAATGTTTAAACTTGGCTATTTCATGTTTCAATTTCATGTCTATAGATAGAGAATAAAGATCTAACCAAATTGTTTAATCTTGGCAGATAAGTAGATAGGTAGAGTAAATAAAAGGAGCTCAACTGTTTAATCTGAGCCCTTGGATGTAATAAGGTTAGAATTAGTCAGTTTACTATTGTAAAAAAAAATGTTTGATAAGGGTTTGCTAGCTCAAATGCACCCTAATAAAGAGAAGTAAAAATGGTAGGATGAGTAGATGGGTAAGTAGTAGAAAGGTTGCAGAATTTTGATGATTGATTAGACAAAAGCATGTGTATCATCTTTTTCATCATAAAAGTTTCAAATGTGAATGGGCACTCAAGCATGTAGATGGATATCAAAGTCAATTAATTAATTTCCCTCATTCATTTCACCTTTTACTTAACTAATTTCCCACAATAAAGTTCAAAGTACTTAAAAACCCTAAGTCAAAGAGGCTCAGAGCATTTCTCTGACTTTTGGAGGGACCGGACCCTCGACTCAATGATTTATAGGCAATAAGTACCAAAACACCCTCATAAACTTTCATTCCCCCCTTTAGTTCATTCATTTTCCCTAATAATAATCTTTTCCTAGGGTTAAAATGTTTTTACCTAGGAAAAGTCTTTATTCGCCTACATAATTCATTTTCCTATAAAAAACCAACAAAAAAACACTATATCCTAAGTTTTATGGAAAAGCATTAAAAACATGAAATATCATATACTTAGGTATGGTGCCCCTTTCCGCTCATTTGACTAATTACTAATTTATTTATTAAATCCCGACTAAAAACCCCTTTTTCCTGTATATATTTAACTCCCGCAAAATACTAATAAACCCTACTCTAGTTTAATTGTATAAACTATAGTATTACCCAAAATTCCAAAAATACACTAACTAATCGACCTGCGATTAAGTTAGTCTAAAAACCCGATTAAATCCCACCGCTAATCACCCTGATACCTTAACCCCGCCTTAAACCTTCATTAAATCAAAAACCATCGCACTTAATTACCCACCGGGCCCCCCCACTACCCTCCGTGCAACTCCACTGCCCGATTGCCACACGATCTCTCCCCTCCACATCCGATGGTCCTCATCCATTTTGGAAGGGCCCGACATTCAAATGTTACCCGCCTGAAAAGGGTTGTTTTCCGCTGGGCCCCCGAGGCTATGTGTTGCTCGATGAGTGGAATCGGGCAGCCTCCCCCCAATACTGCCAAGCGCCCAAAAGTTGTGCGAAGGAAACCACTTACTGCCCGCCCGCTACACACCAAAATAGCCACTGTTCACTTTGCTACATGAAAAACAATCACTGTTCACCCATACCTGCCAATTTTGACTTTCCCACATAAAGCCAAAAAGCCCCAAATCATTCATTTTATCGTGTTTTTTAACTGAAAACTTCCATGCACACACCTGCGAACGTCGAAGCTATCAACCCACATACAATTGCACCCTGAAGATGCCACAAAACTCCCAGATTGTCTTCTAACCTGCTTGAAGCTTTTTCAACCATTCACAATTTCCATTCACTTGGTTCAGACCTAGTTTTCTTCAATTCCAGGTATTTAAGCCAGAATTCATTGAAAACCGTGTCAATTTCCGAACCAGTCACTAAGTTTTCTTAATTAAAATAAAAGAGAAACTCTGGTAACCCAAACCCACCTAGAATTGAACCACCATTGCCTTAAGGAAAACTGAAAATCACCTCCCCCATTCTCAAATCCACAAGAACTGAGAATGGTTTCCTAAATTGCCATGGATGTAAGACCAATTTCCTCTCCTCACCTGGACTTAGACCACCTCCCACTAGCTGATAAAGATTTCCGAATCAAGGACACCTCTGTCCATGAATCCCCTCTCAAATTATATTGTCGATACAGAGACCAATACCTGAACCATGCTGATAAAATAGGTCTTTGGGAGTCCAATTTACCCAAGTACCAATTCCCTGAATTCCATATTTTCCCAGAAATTGTCCATTATTGCCATGCAAATTATATCCCCAGCCAAAGAGCAATGATGTCCCCAAACCAGACTGTTCTTTCACCATCACTGTTGAATCAATTAATGAAATGCTGCAATTTCAACTAGGGAAAAACCTAACCCCTATTTCAATTGGAGACCTATTAGACCGATTCCCCAAGCTTACCACTGTAAAACTTGCTGAGATGTTCCAAACTTTCATTGTAGAAGAAAAGCATACTCCAAAAGATCCTCCTCCATATGTGTATACCGTATTTTCCAAATTTGGCCAGGACATTGTAGCAATGATATCCAGTATCCTAGGTTATACCACTAGTGAGTATATAGATGAAATCATCCTTGCTTTCATGTCCGTCTTCACTCCAGGACAGCCTCCTGCTGTCATTTATGATTATGCCAAATTTATAGTTGACAGGATGCATGACCAATTCCTTAGGATGAGTAATGAGAGAGTCTTCCAGTATTCCTCTGTGTTGTACCACCTTTTTCTATACTATCAAGCAAATAAGTTCCCCTTTACTCTCTAGAAGCTTGATACAAAAGGTCACCCTAGCTCAATGTTTTTCTAGACTCCATTGATCCATAAATATGACTCCCCATGTTCATATACATACTTCATAGACCTATTTGTACATCCCATTGTGACAATGCTGCTAGGAAGCCCTCCTCCAAGAATCAGTTCAGATATAAGGAGGATCCTGCAACTCTCAAAACAACACAAAATGGGGGATTGGTACTTGTACCAAAACCACACTGAAATTAGGATTTATGGTTGTGAGTTGGCCCCATATAAACTACCTAGATACCTCCCAATGAGGTTATTTGCTCTGGAGTACTACAAGCAGATAATCAATTCAGATGAGGTACACTTTGTCAGAGCCAAAAAGAAGGCCCAGCTCAGGATGAGAGACCAGTTAGGCTCCTTTATTTGCAATAGTAGAGAGGCTAGAAAGGAGGCAGACCAATTCCTTCAAAGACTAAATTTGAAACAGAGCTTCATGTGGAGATATGATCCCTTGGACTTCATCTGCAACAGAAGACAGAAAAACAAGATGGCTCCCTACATTCACCAACGAATCCCTGAAAAAATAGAAAAATATGCAAATCAATTGGAATGGGTGGAGAACAATTTAGTAGATAGGGATAGCACTGAAGTTGTTGAAAATAGTCTTAATGATCTAGAGAAACAGCTTGATGAGGGTTATTTCCTGCAAGTTCCAGGAGAATCACAAGCCCAAGAGGAATCACAGGTGTAGCAAGAATCAGAAGCACGAGAAGAATTAGAAGCACTAGAAGATTCAGAGGCACCAGAAGAACCAGAACAATCAGAAAAATCAGAATGACTAGAGGCCACCATGAGTAACCCCTCAGTCTTATAGACTCTTATAAATGAGGAGAAAAGCCTCAAGAGAAACAGGGAAGGGCCACTCCCTTAGGAAGAGCAACATCACAAGCATATGCAGAGACAAGCCATGCAAAAATACAAAGGGTAAATCTTGTTTTAGAACAGGAATATACAGAAGAGACAGATTATGTTACAAGCACTGAAAGAGAAGGGAGCAGGCATGCCACTCTCTCTGGAGGCATCTTAGAACCATCCACATCACATACCCAGATACTGGAAAGGTAGCAGAGTGTGGAGGTATCCTCTTTCAGGATGCCAACAGACAAGGACCAGGACATCAAAGAAAGATATAAAGAGATAAAGGCCAGGAATGAGAGGCTAAAAGCCCAGACCTATGCACAGTACTTGAAGATGACCCCTACCAATCATACAAGGCTTATGTGAAAAGAGGGGAAGATGCAAATGACATTCATGAAGCCCACTACTCAGTAACCAAGAACAACAAAAGACTTCAAAAAGATATACTTCGAGGTATTGGCAAAGGACATTCATCCTATTGACCAGATTGAGCTGCACAAGTAGATAGGGGAGATGATTTACTCCACCTTGACAGGGAAAGCCATCACTTCCCACCAATTACAAAACTCCCTGAATAATATATCAGCACAGTTCCAGTTTGAAAAGGCCTCTTCATAGGCCAAAGATACCAGAATCAAGTCCTTAGAGGACTTAGTCATTGAGTTGGGAAACGATCCCAAAGATGTAAAGGCCATTGAAAAATTAATAAAGAAGAAGAATGATAATATAGCTGCTCTGAAGAAACAGCTCAAGATGCCCCAGTTGCATCACCCACAAATAGCAAATGATTCTTTATTGCCCTTTGTTCATGATCACCCTCTTTTCTTCATTCTAATCCCGGTTCAAGGATTCTTAGCTGCCCTTTCACCTTTTTTAGAACCATTTCATTCATTAAACCTGAAGATTTGCATTCTACTTTGCTAGCCTGCCTTGTGAACATTTCCTTTACTGATCTGGTCCAGTTATGCTATCCATTGATTGACTCCATAGCCCAATGGATTGAAGACCTAGTTTTATCCATCTGTTCTAAGAATTCCACTACCCAACCTTCAATCTAAAATCAAAATCCTCATGAACACTAAGAATTAGCCTAAAATCTAATAAAACAAAGCTAAATCATAAAGAGAGAGCCCTCTCTGGACTTAGGTTGGATAGAACCTGAGCCTAAAAGATTGGTTTGTGGTTACCTCGAATGATTCCTCCTTTTTATAACTTCAAGGGAAAACTTCTGAGTGATAACATAGTGGCAACCATACTAGGGAACTCAAATCCTCGGTCTTAATAAACCTTTGAGAAAATTTCAAATCTTTATTTCAAGCCTCTTGAAGGGTTTATTAGAAGTTATTTACAAAATTTTACAGCTCTGGCTTCAAGGAGAACTCACTATACTAGGGCCAATCCAGATCCAAACCCTGCCCTAGTAGTGGATAATCCCAACCTAATTTCGAGAAGATCCAAAAGACAAGAAAGTTCAGTAAGTCCAACACCTTCAATCAAAGCAGATTCATGCCCTGATGAGTGGTTGTTTTTAGAAGACCTCCCCTTTGATGAGTCATTTGACCTTTCCCTATTTAGAACCAGGTCTGAAAGTGCACTTGATGACATAGTTCTAGATCCAGAGTTTATTGCAGATCTTGAAGTCCAAAAGGAAAACCAGTCAATTGATGAGTATATTCTAAATTCCCCTCAGTCATCCCTTACTATTGCTAAGATCCCTGAGCTTTTTGAACTAGTGTCAACTACCCTTAGTTCACCATTATTCCCTTCCACCTCTGAAGTTCATTCCTCACCTCCATTCATACCTTCACTTCCCTACCAACCTATCATTACACATCAATCACCTATTACTCCCAGTTCTCCATCAACTACTGTATCATCCCTTAGTACCCCAACCCCACTTCTTATCCCTGCCCAACTTAGAGCCATGGCAAACAGATATGCTCCTCTTGTGTTACCTGCTTCACTTGGTGCCATGCCACAAGATTACGAGAACGAAATTGTCAAATTTGATGGCATCGGACCTTATACAGAACAACATCATGTAAACAAAATGACAGATTACTTTGAATTACATGAAATTGATATTGGAGATGTTCAAATGAGACTTTTTTCTCAGACTCTAGTTGGTGATGTAAGAAAATGGTTTAGAGCTTTACCTGCTAATAGCATAGATAGTTTAGAAGTATTTTATCAACAATTTTTAAATAAATGGGAAAAGAAAAAGAACCCTTTGCAGATTCTTTCAGAATACAAAAGCATCAGAAGAGGACCAAATGAAATAGTCCAGGATTACTGTACTAGATTTAACAATATATACAATGCAATACCAGTCAATCTTAAACCCCACTTGACTTAGCTCTGATAAAGTTTCCTGATGGGTTTGATATTGATATGGCATTCCAACTTAGAGAGAGAAATCCTCCAACTTTAGAAGACATGCAGAGTGTAGCAGTTAGTGTAGAAGCTAACTTTCTAGCAAAAAGATCCAGGGTTAGGAATGAAAGGAGAGGACCAGTGAAAGATGAAGCCTCACCTTCTGACCTTAAAATAGATGTCCTAACCAAAGGAATGGAAAAACTGATGGATAGGATAGAGAACATTGAAAGGAAGCCTCAATGGGATAATCAACAAGCACCTCTAGTGAGAAATCCAAACTTTAGAAAGAATCAAAATCAAAATACTGGAAAGAATGGACCTGATCAGAATATTAGGCCTCCTTTTCAAGAAAACTATGCTGAAACATCCCATTCAGAAGACCCTGAACAAGACACACAAATTAACTTAATGGGATTAGATGAAGAGGAAACTGTCTTCTTGACTCAAGATGATCAGGAATTACATATGCTTCAGCAATTGCAAACCCAATCTGGAGAATCATTCAATTATAAACAAGGGTATGATTTTTTTAGGGCCTAAATCTACCTCACGCTGAAAATGGTAGGATCTAGGGTAACATCAAACCACAGTTAACTTGGTAGCTAGTCCTACCAGGTCGGGAGAGGGCTCTCTCCTTGTCAATCTTAAAAAGGATGGCTAATAAAGCTTGAGATGACTGATATAATGACTGATTTTAGGCTAGGTATGTGTACAGAGGTGTTTGATTGAATTTAATTTTTGATTTGCTAGCTCAAATGTGAAAGGCAGATTTGGGTCCGGGGAATGGACACAGTCTTGCAGAGATCTCTATGGGGCGAGGTAGGCAAACGGTTTAGTACTTTGAAATAAGTGAGATGGAGAGTCTTAAGACTGGTGAAGAGTTGGAGAGGGCATGAAAGTCTCAGGGATCCTCTTCAGACAGCTGAAAACATAAATAACTAAACAAACCCTAGGTAGAGCACTGCAACATCAATGAATTCTACCTTTATCCTTGATTCATTTAGTTAAGCTGAACAGAAAGAGATGATGGCATACATAAACACATGTGAACTTGAAATTACAGAAGGAAAAACAATACCAAATCAATTTGCCACAAGAATCCCACAAAGAGTTGCAAACCCTGGTCTATTCCTTTGCCAAATTGCAGAAATGAATGTACAATAATGCTCAAAGCATTCACAAGAGTCCAACCTTTACAAATGACTGAAAAACTACTAGATATAGGCATCAAACAACTCACACTAGGCTTTAGGGGTCAAGTTCATGAGTTTAGGAGCTGTTTCAACAAGATCTAAACTAAGAACTGAAAAGTAGGCAGTGGAACAGCATGCCTCTAAAACCTAGGAAACTGATTCATTCAATTGCAAACTACTTTTTCATGATGAATCTACCTCTATGAGTGAAAATTTAGCATAATTACATAAAAATCCATCAATTCACATTAAATTACATCATGATTTTGACTATTAGAAAGAGAAAAGTCAAACTGTGAAGAAACTAGGCGAAAAATAGAGTTTTTTGGCCAAAATGAGCAAATTTCATCCTATGCGCCGCGCTGATTTCCCTATGCATAACACCTTTTTTCAGCTGATTTTAGAAGCCTTTCCTTGCACAAAATTTTCTCCAAGTGGGCTTGTTGGAAAGGTCTACCTGTCTACTTTCCAGAACAAGTGGAATTTCTAAATTTGGCCTCCATTTTCCCCTCCAAAACTGAGTTCTCCCAACACTGCTTCCTGTGTGTCCAAAAAGGGGCAGAAAGGTCATTTTTGAGGTGTTTTTGACCTTTTTGGAAGTTCAAAACCTGTCAAAATTTCTTGGCCATGTGAGGGCATTCATATTTTTCCATGAAAAATCCAAAAATGTTGAGTTTTCCTCAAAAGGAGGTTTCTAGCAAAAGCGTGCGCCAAGTGGTGTGGCGCATTAGGCAGAAAAACTTGGTTTTTAGGCCAAAAATTTCAAAATTGCAAAAAGTTTCCCAAAATTCTTGAAATTTGGGCTGAGTGTTCCTCATCAGGCACTGTTTTGGGCTAAGGAAGCCTCATCCAAGATCTGGTTTCTATTTTTCTCTTTTCTCTTCCTCATGGCTTTCTTCAATTTGGCTTTCAAATTCCTGATTCTTGCTTTGCACACCATATTTCTGGACAAGTAGTGGTATGCCATGTTCCTCAACATGCTTTTCTTATTGTTGGCATTCTCTAGCATCCTTTATGGGTGCATGTTTTTCCTCTCAAGCCAAGATTCACGATCAACTTGAATTTCTTGCTCAAGTGTAGTCAATTTGATTTTCCTCCTCTTTGCAGCTTGCCGGTTTGCCCTTATGTTTTGGAGCTCCATGATGGTTTGCTGATCTTATAGTTGTTTGTTCCTCTGCTCCAAATAATTAATGATCCACTTGGCTCTTTCCAGGTTGAGAGACAAATGTTGAATGTCATCTTGCTGCTCCTGAATGATCTCTTTAAGTTTTGAGCTTTGTGAGCCCAAATCAGTGTCCTCATCCTGAATGAGGATGAAATCTATCTCTTGACCTCCTGAAGGTCCCTCATCATGCAAGGGTTGCTTTTCCTTGTCTTGTACCTGCTCTGTTGATGGAGGAAACGAGACCCCTTCCACCTCGGGTGGAGATAATACTCGTTTTGCTGCTGCAAACAACCTTCTAGTGCCCTTTTGGTATGTGACAAACATTGGCACACTAGTGGTTTGTGTCTCATGAATCTCCTGCTGATGTGAAGGCTCCCCTACCTCATGAAAAACTGTTGGGGGTACCTGAGGACCTGTAAAGAACTCATGTGCAATGAAATTTTCCCATGAGATGTTCAGTAAACCAAGCTGATGCAAGACCACAATTTTGATTAGTGCAAAAATGATATATGTTGTTATACTGATGCTGAGGAGGCTTCCTTTGCACTAAGGTGGTAATCTTCTCAATATTCCAGCAAATGAAATAAGGGAGGTTCATCATCCTCACCCTAGTAAAGTGCATCAACAATCTGATATGATAAGTGTATAGACGAGAAAATATGCCCTCACAGCTGAAATATCTAATTATGAGTTTCATCAAGGGAGCATATATGTCCTGTAGATACTTGAAAGGAAAAAATTCTACCGATATGTCTCTGAAAACCAGCCTTGATGTAAGGCTCATAATGCTCTTTGTCTATCAGCTACCTCTTATTCCACTGCTCACCTACATTTGGAATGCCGGTTGCTTGAGCAATAGTCTCAGGTGTCAAGGTGAATGTCACACCTGCCAAAGTGACTTGGCCATTATGAATATGGAGAACAAACAATTTGGCCAGCTCATGGTGGTACTTAACTCTCTCCACCATCTCACAGAATTGATAACAAGATTGGTGTTGAAAGCATGTGACAGCAAGAGGACAGGCCAACAGCTCGGCAAGTGAAGTAGGCTCCTCCCAGTTATGTTTTCCACCCTTGTGAGGCATCCCTGGTGCATGTATTTCTCTAGAAGAATCACTGACTGTCTCCTCATCTCTGTCATAGGAAGAACCTGACTCCATGTTTGCCAATGTTTGAGTTTTCTTAGATGAGTATGAAGAGATTTTGATGTCTTTAGGTTTTTTCTGCCAAAGATATGAATGTATGAGGGAGTATGGAGGGAGTGTGTATGAGGGGTTTAGGAATGTTGCTGACAATTTTTTGGGGAATAGAAGGGTTTAGGGGATGATATTTAGAGTTTGGGAATAGCAATTTAGGGTTTGGGGGTATTTGATAAGGGTTTGGGATAATGGGATTAGGGATTTAGGGTTAGCTGTTTAGGGATACGGGAAATATGGAATGGGTAGATGAGAATGTAAAGAGAGGGAGAAAATGAAGTGAGGGAATGAGGGAATGAAGGAGTGAGGGAGTGAGAAATGCTTAGGAGTGGAATTAGCAGCAAGAAATACAATTTATAAACCCTATGCAATTGTTTTTAACAAGCAATACAAGGAGGTAGGGTTTCAATTTTCTCCCATTAAATCACCATAAATACCAAGATAAACTCATTCATTGGCCTTGAGGGAGTGTTAACTTACTTGGAAAAGTGAGGATTTAGCAATTTTGTGAGTTTGGAAGAGGCTGTGAGTGAAATCGGCCTTGCAGTCCTGTGTGTCGTGCCACCTCACAGGTGCACCGTGCTTCCTCAATGCGCCATGCCAATTATAAAATTACACTGTTGAATGCTTCCCAATGTGCCGCGCCGGATGAGTGTGCCGCGCCCACACCATAGTGCGCCGTGCCTAGGTTTTCCCTTGTTTTGGCACAAAAACCCTCTCTTGGCTCTTGGAAGACCAATACACTTGCTCTCTTTCTCTTGAGGACATAAATGAACCTTATTGACATGAATACACTTTATATACATATAGTTTTGATTTTCATTTACAAAAACCCATTCTTCTAATGTTTGCTTTTGACTTGCTTTTAAAACTCTATTTTTGGGAAGTTTGCTTTATTTTTGCCTTTGATGGACTAAATGCCTTGAATTTTTGTTTCTTTGCAGGTGGTGAAGTTGCAGAGGCTTGGAAAGGTGACCAAGGCTGCCTCTGAAGTTATTACATATGGAAAAAATGAAATTACATCAAATTTGTACATGAAAACATAAAAACTATGTTTTTCCTCAAAACAGGGTTTGAGGAAAAATCAATCACTAAGCATGTGATTATGGAAATTATTGTTGCTGAGACTTTATTTGACCTCCTGAAGCGCCTGCTGACCGTTATTGAGCATTTTGATGACCTTATTGATGAAACCCTAGACCTAATGAGACCTAAAACCCTAAAAATGACTTTTGTAAATTTAAAGACAAAAATTGACTCAAGATGATCTAGATGTATGAAAATGGGCCAGCAGGTAAAGAACATGAGGGAAAATGTATAATAGGCCACTACCATCAGATGATCCATGACCCTAATGGAATGCAGTTGGTTGGGTGAGACACCTAACATGCAATGCAACAAGAGAATTTGATCACTAATGGAGGGATGAAGATACCGACACTAACAGATTTTGCTATTTTTGAAGTACACAAACAATACAATTTAAGGAGTAAAAAGCATTATCATACTCCTGACCAAAACAAGAAAGCAATACCAAATCAACTTAAGAAAATCAAAACAGCCCCAGTTACTAAAACTATTCAAATTATTCCTAAGAAAAATCAGAACCCTTCTGGTCCCACCATTGTAGATATAACCCATGACCAACCCCCTGATGATTAACCATCCACTTCAATCCCCTCCAAGGAGACAGTGGAGAAATCTCCAAACACCATATTAGAAAATCCACAGAAAGATACTTCAAATGCAGAAAAAGAAGAGCAATCTACTCCAAATCCTGCTATGAAAATTCCAAACACTTAAACAGAAAAAGCCACTTTGCCTTTCAATTTGGGAGCAGAGGTAGCTAAATTGAAAATTTCGGTTCCCTTAACAGAGTTGATTAAAAATGAAACCTAAAAGTCTCAAATAAGCAAAACCTTAAACTTCGTTGAGAATGAAGACTTTGTCAACTTGTTTAATTATTATCCTGAGCTTATATTCGGTCCTGATGTTAATGGAAAACCACTAGAAGGAGGAATACCACCCTTTTATATTAGCCTTAGCATTCATGATAAAATCTTAGACAATGCAATGTTATATTCCAGGGCTTCACAGAATTTAATGCCTAAATTAGTTATGGAAAATTTAAACTTGGACATCACTAGACCTTACAAGGACTTGTTTTCATTTGATTCAAGTCAAGTCAAGTGTCTAGGATTAATTAAAGACCTATGTGTTTCCCTAGTACAATATCCTGCTAAAACCATTCTCATGGATATAGTAGTGGTTGATATCCCACCTAAATATGGCATGCTATTGTCTAGATCATGGGGAGCTAAACTCCAAGGATCTTTGCAACTTGACATGTCATATGCCACAATCTCAGTCTTTGGACAACCCAAAAAGTTGTACAGAGAGACCCTAATGAAATATGTGGTGAGTAGCCGGGATAGACCCCAAAACTTTCCTATCTACTCCATGCATTCTGACATTGATTCTTTCATTTTGTATAACGCTGAACAAACACAACAAACTACTTCAAACAATATTATTTCAGAACCAAAATAAATTGTAGTTACAACTAAAAAAGAAACTGTCCAAACTCAAGAGCTTTTAGATAAAAAAGATGATCAAAACACCTCAAACAAGGAAAATTTTCTTCCCCCTGACAGTGAAAATTATGAACATGAGATATTATGGCACCTTGAATTTGATGGATCAGTGAATAATTTAGGAGCAGGAGCATGAGTGTGGATATATAATCTGGAGAATGATCATTCAAAGGGCCATGCTTACAGACTAAATTTCAAATGCACTAACAACATGGCTGAGTATGAAGCACTTCTGGTGAGCTCCAGTATTGCAGCAATAATGCTACAACTCCTGGGACTCCCTTATTTACTTTTATCAACCCGGTAGTTCGTAACAAACTTGGAAGCGACAGTGATGTATGCACAAGTACTAGTTCTTGCCGCAGCTGTCACTTGGTCAGCTGGCACAAGTCCGCTAGGGGCTTAAGCCAACTTCTATGAGCTCTGAGAAGTAGCTTTTTAACTGATGGACAAAAGCTAACTTAAAGAAGTCTGACCTATTTGCAGAAACAAACTGGAAAGCTAAGAGGAAACGTAAACCCTAGCAAACCCTAATTCTACTAGCTAACCCTACTGATGCAAGAAAGAGGATGTAAGCTACTGAAGGATGTAAGCTACTGAAGGAGTGGTACAGGCGCTCTGCAAGGCATTTTTCCAACTGATCCAACGAAGATTTGTAAATTCAAAAAATCTAATGACGTTGAACTAATATGCTAGCTGCCAGTAAAGAGAATGGACAGAAGTGTGACCTGCAATGAAACCATGTATTTTAACTCATGCAACTAAGCAAGCAAAATTCTGAACTTGTAACCAACTTCTACACATGAAAATCAAACACTAGTGATTGCATGGCAAAGCAAAATCAGTGTTTTTGTGGGCAGCAAAGTTATCCTGATCCCAGCTCCTGATCCTACTGAAGGAGAGGTGAAACCAAAGATGTTTGATGGCCCTTTTCTTGAAGCTTTTTCCCGTTAACAACCTATCAACTAAATCTGAGCATCAAAAGTCTTTCTAACCATTAACAGTGACCTAGTTAATCAGCAAACTTTAATCTACCTAACATAAATGTTTTTGCAAATGCATAAAGAACAACTAACAATACTTAAAGGAGGCCTTAGCACTCGGGTTGGGCCCAACCCAAAGAGCTGCAGGCTCCTATAAAGAACTCAGATCCGATGCCAAGTAAAGCTGCTTCTCATTATTCAAAAATAATCATCATATGAAAGTTGTACAGCAGTAGCTACAAGAAAACAGGCTGAGCAAAATGACAGCACTATAGTGAAAAAATACCAACAGTTCCAAAAGTAAACTACGAAGGCTGAGGCCTTCCTATTTGTACAATACGAGGGGGCTAGCAGCCCTCCTAGATTCAAGGGACTCAGCTGTCCCAACTACTAGTAAACAGTCACTCTTCCCAAAACTGCTTGGTTTCCTTTAAAACTCGTTTTGGTGGCCTGTGGAGCTCGGAGTTGAGGGTGGAGATTTCGAGGAAGGCCATTTAATGCAAGAGACAACCTCCCTACGAATCCTCCCCTCAAGCTTGGCTGTCAACTGACCCATGATTGCTTGGTTTCGCTCCAAAATTTGTCCAAAAATCCTGAAATAACCACGTATTAGCCTCCTAGGTAGAGTGACCACCCTTATTCGTTCAAATAACATAAAAATACTAGAAACACATGCATAATCTATGAAAAATGGAGGATTGAACAAGGACAATTAGGCAAAATGAGCCCAATAGGTTACCCAATTTGGGGGCTCATCATCACCCCCCTGCTAAATCGGTTGCTCATCCTCTGAGCAACTAGTCCAGCTCATCATCCTTTATGGCTTTGATCGCCTCCCTCACATCCCAAGCCTCTTCTGTGATATCCTCATCCCGGTCGTGGAATCCTGCCTTCCTTTCCACTTCCTCCCATTGTCTACCTTCTTCCTCTTCCTTCACTCCTTCTAGCAATCCCAAAAGTAAAGGAGGACTGAATTTCAAGCCAATCCAATTGGCCTGCAAGTTCTGCATCAACTGTTTGTAAAGGGGTACCCTTGCCAAGGATTCCCTCATCCTGGTGGGAGAGTGGTATTCTTTTATCTTCAGGCTGTGAGGCAGTGTGTTCCACCACCTTGTGCAGGCATGCATACAGTTTTCTCCCAACAGTCTCTCCATGTCCTCAAAATGGGAAATGGCTTGACCCTATTGCTCAATGTATTCCGGTAGATCCTGAGGATTGTTGGCCAAGTGCTGGTGGGCGCTTATCACTGCTAATGGGTCATCTGGCTCTGCTCTGATCATGAGAGGCTCACTGAGCTCTCTGCCTATGATATTGTAGACCTCTGCTACTCTCTTCTCCTCATGGCTCATCCAAGAGGCCATGGCCATAAGCTGGACATCTCCTATCACCGTGTTAGGATCCCATGCATTCATGTCCGGAAGGGCAAAGTTGTGCAGGTAGAACTCTGATAATTTGGCCCTATCCTCAGATGAACTACTGCCACATAGAGCTGCAAACTGATGATAATTTTGGAATGGGGTGATGCCCCTTTGAGCCAAGGTATTGATCTGAAACTGTAACCACTGATCCTTGAGGTATAGGGCATAGGATTTTGCAGGCTACCTACACTGCAGAGCTTCCATTGCCCAGCTGGCCATGCAGGCCAGTTGGGCCTCCTTTTCTTGTATCTGCTGTTTCAGAGATTGTGTCTCCAATTCTTTTTCCTGTAGCTGCCGATTCAGTATCTCAATTTCTGTCTGCACCCCTTCCTTTCTCTGCTGTTCATCAGGGGTATCTCTGGCTATTATGTGCCCCTCCTGCTATTGTTGTTCCCCCAAGATGTGAGGCCTTTCTTCCTTCCTCTGTTCCTGTAATTGTAGCTGTTGTCTAAGCAGCTCATTTTCTTCCTTTAGCCTGACCCATTGGCTGCTCTCCACATGCTGTACCAGAGCCAATTCCCTCCTTACCTCTTTGAGTTGTTCCTCCAGAGGACCTATATCTGCCACACCCTTGGACTTAGCGTTTTTCATCCAAGTGTGGGTCCTCACTCTCTCTTCCTCTAGTGCAAGGAAAAGTGGCACTGTGAATTTCTGAGGAATGATCTTTCTGGCCTCCAAGAAGTTATAATAGGAGCCCAAGCCGGGCTGGGGGCTAGGTTCCATAATGTTTTCTACCTTTTCTTCCCTCTGAGGTGATTTAGTTGCCTCGCCCTCCATTGCTTCGGTCTCCTTCAATCTAGCCAGTGTTTCCTGTAGAATAGCCTCAACATCCTGTAGAGAGGCCTTGGTGTCCAACATTTTCATCCTCTCCCTCCAGGTGGATGTCTTCGGGCTTCCTCGTTCATAAGTGATGGCTTCCTTGGAGGGGGACCTCTCCTTTGGTGTGGTAGGGGTGTTGAAAATGGTGATTGGTTCTTTGGACGGTGGTTGGGGTCTGCCGGTTTTAATCCTCATGCTCCTTCTCGCCTTAAAATATAGTGGAAGCTCCCTCTTTCGATTCTCCTTCTGCTTGGGGGATGTGCTTAGGGTGGCCAGCACAATTGTTGCCTCCCTAGCTAAAATCTCAGGAAATTTCTCCTTCTGTTGCCCTTTCCCCAGACTTCCTATAGAAAGTCCTGTAGTGGCTGTTTTCTGGCTTCCTGTAGAAGTAGTTTTCTGGCTTCCTGTAGAAACAGTCTGCTGGCTTCCTGTAGAACCAATTTTCCCTGATTTGGCTTGCTTGGCTGGGGGTGCCTTCTCTTTGACTTGTGCTGTGGTTGCCTTGGGCATGCCTTTACTTGTTTGGACTTTTTCAGTCCTCTCTGCCCGGGTTTGCAACCGCTTCTCCCTTGGCGTTTGTGTTTTTACTCCACTCACAGCTTTGGCCTCAGCAGCTTGTCCTTTTTCTTACTTTTCCTCTTGCCTTTCCTGTGGCTTTTCCTGTGATGGTCTTCCCTGGGTTTTCTTACCCTTAGCTTCCTTACCCTTAGTTTTCTTCTCTGCCTCAATATGCTCCTTCTCCACACTACTAGATGAAGTGAGTTCTTCGGCCAGAGTCCTGATATCATCATCCTTGGACATATTGCGGAAAATCTCCCAGGAGATAGGGACAGTATAAGTATGGAGGGAATCTTCTATGAGGAGCTTGATAAGCCCATGATGAGCTAGCTGGTCTGGTGTCCCCTCCTTCAGTTTTGTGCCACACTCAATCAATGACTGTAGAAGGAAGTATGGGATGCTCAATTTTTGTGTCGTGAGGGCAAATCCATCTTATGCCTAAGCTCGGTTAACAAGCGAAAGTGATAACCATACACAATACTAAATCGCCCCTCACAGGTAATATATTTCATAATTTGAAGGCTGACCTCGCTCCAAAATCACTTAAGGCTGGCTCTCTGGACCCCATTCTTATCCTCTGAAAATTGTTCTTCCGGTAGGAAGAATTCCTTTTTGGCCTTCTGGCCCAATTTCCTTTCCTCTTTATCCCATGGTATCCAAAATGGAAACTTCGTGACCCGACTAATGAGTTGTGGAGTGAGATTTAAGGTCAATCCCATGAACTTTACAGCGGCCAGTGTTTTTGATTTGGGCTGCAGGGACCTTAGGAACTCCTAGGTTATCTCATCATCGTGACCTTGAATTTTATCACAGAAGGTCATCCAATTTGCACGGGTAAATAGGTCTACCACCTCAGGAGTTTCTCGCAACTTCTTGGAATCCGAGAGTTCTTTTCTGATAAACCCTCCTGGCATAGAGAAAATACCCTGTTTTCGGCTTAAGCTCTGGTTAGAATGGAAATTCTGATATGGTTTTCCTCCTTAACCCTCAGGACAGGGTTTCTCCGCTGTTTGTATCTCCCCTTTCACCAATTCTCTGGTTATAATACTGCTGCCGCCCAAAACTCGACTTGTCAAAAGGAATTAAGCTCTCACAGACAGAGTGCAGAGCTAATTTTCACACCAACCATATAGCAGTCACAAAAATTTTATATGTGCACAGGTGAGCCTTACAACGGTTTATCATTATAATGGGGAGAGTTTGTTAACAGGAACCATGGAGGTGAATATGACGCAGCACCATTTGAAAGAAATTCTGTGTATCATATAAGCAAACCACCATTCTTGACCCACAGGTAGACTGGTTTTAATTTTCCCCACTTCAAACAAGCTAGTTCACCACCTTTCGAAAATTAAGCATGGGGATGGCGTGTTCGAGCCTACCTCTCTTCGAAATTTCCAATTCCGACGCAACAGACACGGGTTTCTCTGCTCCGGGAGCTTTCGCTGTGCTTCCTGTAGAGCTCCTTCCTATAGAGAGCTTTTGCTGCTTCTGGAGGACGTCACGGCGCTGCTGAGCAAGTCTGGGATGTGGGAAGAGTTTGAATCGGGCCGAGAAACTCGGGCTAACGAACTGTAGAGGAGGAGGATGCTCACGTTGCTGAAAACCGATTGTAGGCATAAATGACAGTGGTTAATGTGAGTGCTCTGGTCGAATGATTTTGAAATATGGCGCAATTCATGGCACGAGGGGTGAGGTGTCCAGGCTGAGCCGTTAGACAACGTCACAACCATCATTCCTCGATGTGTCTCTAATCGCCAATATCTATCTCTGCCATTACCCGCCGTCATCCCTGTCAGTCCGCTGATTTCACTGCAAATCTGCTGATTTCCCCCGACTGGACACTTCCCACGTGTCGGCTCCACGTACTTCTGGCGGCATTGAGCGTAACCATGCTCGTTCGGATCCCACAAGGCAATTCTACTGGCTGTGGGTGGTCAGTTGACTGGCCATTACATTCTTTCAATCCGCCCCATTCACAGATATGCAGTGTTCATAGTATAGCTTATGCAATTTGATGAAATAAGGTTAGGCACTTACCTGTGTGGCTATGGACGTGTTTCGCAGGTTTTTGGACGTGAAACAATGGCTTTTCTCACTGCTGCTTCATGCACAGGCGTTTGAATTCCCTCGTTCATTGGCTGATGCTGGATGCAAGGCTTTCAGGACCCGGTCCTCTGGTGGTGAACGTTGCATGCACGGCCCCATCTTTTCTCAGCTGTTGAGGAGGTGTTCACATTTACGTGGAGCTGGTTGCATGCCTCCTGTGTTGATTTCAACTGCTCTTGACTCCATAGTGTGTATTCCAAGCGGATCAGCTGCTACAGGATTCCTGTAGGACATCCTGTAGCTGCTTCTCCTCTTGGGTTGCATGCTGAAATGGGCACGGTAGCAATCCAAAAGAACCATAGCTAGGTAGAGTGTGCGAGCTTTTGAATGCTTGATTTGTCCCTTAGGAAAAAAAATTCACTCTGAGGAAAACAGGACTTTTTGCATGACTGTGCAGGAATACGGGACCAAATTGTGGTAATGGTGGTGGAAAGAGATGAAACAGGTGATGGATGGGAGAGAGAGGTGGCTGCAGGCCTCATCACCAAACCTCAAGCTTTAAATCCCGTTCCAGAATCGATTTTTTCCTGCCCAAGGGTTCTACAGGATGTTTCCTGTAGAAATGCAGAACTTCCTGTAGAAAGCCCTGAAACTTCCTGTAGGAGGTTGAATCTTGACCTGAATGTGTCCAAACCCTGGAAAAAGTGTGTGGCCATGGAGGGAGTGTCGGTGAGGATGCCTAGTAGCTTGGGATGGACCCCTGTCCTTGATTTGCGCGACCCTCTTTATTTGCATTATATCCCTACAACCTGCAATAATTTCAAAGATCATACCTGTTTTTCTTCTTTTTCTTTTTTCTTTCTCTTTTTTTTTTTTTTTTTGAGAGACAGCAGGGGTGCCTCTATGAGGTTTTCACCCCCACTATCTGCCCTGGGTGCCTCAAAGAGGTTTTCACCCAAGGATCTTTTTTATTCCATTTCTTTATTTTCTGAGAGACAACTGGGGCGCCTCCATGAGGTTTTCACCCTCACTGCCTGCCCTGGCCGCCTCAGAGAAGTTTTCGTCCAGGGATATTTTTATTTTTTATTTTTTTTGATGATCAAGGTGTGGCCGGAATAGAGGCAGAACCCTGCTCTATTACCAGCACTGATTTTTCCATAGTTTCAATGAATTCCTGCCTCGAGAGGGGTTTCATGTAGATTTTCAGTCGATGCCCATTGACAAGTATGGGGATGGCCTCTTCATCAATGGTCCTGATAAGGACTGAACCATTGTGGTTACATTTCTCCATTGTATATGGTCCTAACCATCTCGTCCTCAGCTTCCCTTTGAAATCCTTGTATCTTGAGTCATACAGCAGTGCCCAATCTCCCGGCTAGAATTGCTTTTCATTAAGGTGCCGGTCATGCCATATCTTCCTCTGGAGTTGAAATACTTCTGAGTGGCGGAGGGCCTGCATTCTTTGTTCATATAATCCATTCAACTGCAATAATATTTCACATTGAGCATGGCTGAGATCTAGGTCCAGCTGAGCTGCCACCCTTAATGTATTGTATTCGAACTCTATGGACAACAAATCTTTCTTCTCGTAGACCAGCTCATAAGGTGTGAAACCGGTTGTGATCTTCCAAGTGGTGTTGTAGGCCCAGGTGGCCTCAACCAGGCGATCTGCCCAATCCTTTCTGTTGCTGCTCACAACCTTGGTCAAAATCCCTTCCAATGCTCGATTAGTGACTTCCACCTGCCCATTTTCTTGAGGATGATAGGGGGTGGAAGTCTTGTGCTTGATCTTGTGATGCACGAGCAAATCTTCAATAAGGTTGGAGGTGAACTGGCTTCCTTGATCTGTGACTAACTCTCTTGGGTAGCCATACTTGTAGAAAATATTTTCCCTCAGAAACTTAGCCACCTTTTCTTTTATTGCTTCTTTGATTGCCTTTGTTTCTGCCCACTTGGTCAGATAGTTGGTGCACACAATGATGTAAGACCGTTGCTTTGAAGGAGGGTTGATAGGACCCACAAAATCCATGCCCCACTTCTCGAATGGCTCGAAGGTCACTTGAGGTTGGAGAGGCATTTCATCTCTTGGAGTCGGTTTCCCCATCCTCTGACATCGGTCACACTGGCTGATGTATCTTCTGACAACTTGATGAAAAGTAGGCCAGTAGTAGCCTACCTGTAGAATTTTGAAGGCGGTACTTTTGGCTGTAAAGTGGCCTCCACAAGGTCCATCATGACAGGTTAGGAGGATGTCAAAGACTTCCTCCTCCCTAACACAACGTCTCAAGATCTGATCTAGGCCAAGTTTAAATAGGTTGCCCCCGACCCAAGTGAACGAGGCACTCTTCCTTACAATTCTGCTCTTCTCCTTTGAGGATAGATGCGGAGGGAACTGTGCTGAGACCAAGTAATTTTCTATATCAGCAAACCATGGAGAGAGCACTGAGATAGAAAATAGATGTTCATCTGGCATCTGGTCATCCACTGTTCCTTCTTCACCTGCAGGCAAGTCCAATCTAGACAAGAAATCCATGCCCCACTTCTCGAATGGCTTGAAGGTCACTTGAGGTTGGAGAGGCATTTCATCTCTTGGAGTCGGTTTCCCCATCCTCTGACATCGGTCACACTGGCTAATGTATCTTCTGACAACTTGATGAAAAGTAGGCCAGTAGTAGCCTGCCTGTAGAATTTTGAAGGCGGTACTTTTGGCTGTAAAGTGGCCTCCACAAGGTCCATCATGACAGGTTAGGAGGATGTCAAAGACTTCCTCCTCCCTAACACAACGTCTCAAGATCTGATCTAGGCCAAGTTTAAATAGGTTGCCCCCGATCCAAGTGAACGAGGCACTCTTCCTTACAATTCTGCTCTTCTCCTTTGAGGATAGATGCGGAGGGAACTGTGCTGAGACCAAGTAATTTTCTATATCAGCAAACCATGGAGAGAGCACTGAGATAGCAAATAGATGTTCATCTGGCATCTGGTCATCCACTGTTCCTTCTTCACCTGCAGGCAAGTCCAATCTAGACAAGAAATCAGCAACAACATTTTCCTTACCTGGCTTGTCGACAATCGTCAAATCAAATTACTGTAACAAAAGTAACCATCTAATAATACGAGCATTGACATCAAGCTTATTCATTAAGTATCTAATCGCAGCATGATCAATGTGTACAAATGTTTGATAACCGGTGATGTAGTGTCTGAACTTGTTTAGGGAATGGACTACGGCCAGGAACTCTTTCTCGGTTACAGTATAGTTCATTTCTACCTTGGACAGGTTTTTGTTGACGAAGTATATGGCATATGGGAGTTTCTCCTCAACTTGTCCTAAGGCTGCCCCTATGGCTTTGTTCGAGGCATCAGTGTGGATGTGGAAAGGTAGGGCCCAGTTTGGACCTCTCAAGATCGGGGCGGACACTAGCTTATCTTTCAATTTTTCCAGTGCCCCTTGACAGTTGTCAGTCCATTTAAACTCAACATCTTTCCCTAAGAGTCCAAACAAAGGCGAGGCTAGCTTACTGAAGTCTTTAATGAATCTTCGATAATATCCTACTAAGCCTAGGAAACTTCGGACATCCCTTACCTTCTGAGGAGGTGGAACCTTTTGGATGATAGCAATTTTGTTAGGATCCACCTGTAATCCTTGGCGAGAAATGGTATGACCTAGCACGGTCCCTTCAGTCATCAGGAATTCACATTTTTCAGGACTGAGGGATAGGTTCATCTCAATGCACTTGGTTAGAACTTTTCCCAGATTGGTCAATGCTTCTTGGAAGTTGGACCCATAAGGAGTGAAGTCATCCATATAGATTTCTACTGAATCATGGACCAACTCAGAAAAGATGCTCAATACTGCTCTCTGGAAAGTGGTAGGAGCGTTACATAGCCCAAAGGGAAGGACTCGGTAGGCAAAGGTACCCCAAGGACAGGTGAAGGTGGTTTTATCTTGGTCTTCCGGGCTGATTTGGATCTGGTTATACCCGTTGAACCCATCTAGGAAAGAGAAGAACTTCTTCCCTGCCAGTCCATCCAACACCTGATCTATGAAAGGAAAAGGGAAATGGTCTTTCTTAGTGGCTTTGTTGAGTTCTCAGTAATCTACACAAATTCTCCACTTCCCGTTATTTTTGGGCACCAGCACTAGAGGCGAGACCCACTCACTATCAGAGATAGGATAGATGAATCCTGCATCCAATAATTTTTGCAATTCTTCTCTGACAATATCCTTAAGGGCTGGATTCATTCTCCTCTGAGGCTGCCTGACCAGTTTACAATCTTCTTTAATGTAGATGTGATGGGTACAAACCGAAGGATGGACTCTTTCATCTCCTTATAGCTCCAGGCGAAAGAATCTAAATGATTGTTCAGTAAGCTACAGAGCTCCTTTTCCTGGGAAGGAGATAGGGAGGAGCTGGTCTTTAAAGTTCTTTTGGGACCAAACTCCACATTATTAACTCTGGGAGATGTTGGATTAGTCACACAGAGGTCCACTAAGGTGTTGGCCTGGGCATCTTCCACCAATTCCTCTAAGGATAGTGCACTGGGAGGAGGACTTTGAATCAAAGTCTCAATCAGATCATCCTCAGTTTGAGGGCCTCCCCTAGTGGTTTCTATTGTGCACAAGGGTGCAGAGTAGACCTCATCCTCATCTCCTTCTTCCAACCAGAGTGGTAAGTCATGTTCTAGCAGAGGTTGGGCAGGAGGGTATAGGACTAGCTGCTTGGACATAGGACCATTCTTGATGGTCATGTTTCTAGCTCGGCAACTGATGTAAGCATCCGTAGTGGCTAACCAAGGCCTTCCCAAAATGAGGGGGTATCCAGTAAGCTTTGCCTTTGGTTGAAGGACCAAGAAGTCCGCAGGATACTCCCAAGAGTCAATAGAGACCAAGACATCCTCCACAATCCCTTCGGGAGTCACGGTGGAGTGGTCTGCCAACTGCAGGACTGTCGAGGTCTTCCTTAAGGAACTCGGAATGATGAATTTAAGCATGGTGTCCCTGTTCATCACATTAATGGCAGCCCCTAGATCAATCAAGGTATGGGGGATAATGGTGCCATTGATGTGGACATCAACTACAGGACTCCCAGGGTCCAAATACTTTGGACAGATTACTTGCCCCAACATTAGATCAGATAGTTGTCCTATGACATTGATAGTCGAGGCATCTCTCTTTCTCCTGCCTGGGTGCCTGAAACACTTCTCCTTAATCAATTTGTTGTATATCGGTACATCTTTGATGGCTTGGAGAAGGGGTATTTTCACACACAACTGTTTCAGTTCTCCCAGAAGTTCAGTCTCCTTTGGGTTTGGTTGTGTGGTTACTGTTAGTCGCTCAAGAAAGGGTGGAATGGCTTTGGGTTCACTTTCCTGTTTCTCTTCCTCGTCCTCTAGGGGAGGAGCTTGGCGATCTGGAAGGGTCTTTCCAGACTGTAGGTTGATCTCTTGGATCTCCACAGCATAGGTAGGACATGTTGTCTCCCCAGTGTATATCTGCTGGGCCTGTCGGTTGTTGGGGTTCGGGTTCGGTTGGGTAGGCATCTGGGGTTGTCTTGGAGGAGCAGGAGGTAATGGTTGTGGTTGAGCCGGTGGTGAAGGCAGAATGGTGGGAGGAGAGTTGTATTGGGGCCTCCACCTCGGTTGAGGTGCATTCCACTGAGGCTGTGGCTAGACATGTGAGTGAAACGAATGAGCAGTGGGTTGAGTATGGTATTGAGGTGGATAAGACCACGGAGGAGGTGCAGACCAGGAAGGATGAGTAGGGGGACCCCAAGAAGGCATGTGAGCAGATTGGTTGGGGCTATAATAAGCTTGGGATGTCCCTTGCATCCCCTGCTGGTAAGGTCTGGGTCCATGCGGTCTCCTTTGGTTGAGGAAGTAGAGAGGTTCAGTGGGTGCCTCAGTCCCTTGGTACATGGCTTTGAATCCGGGTAAGGTTGGGCATTGGTTTGTGGGGTGGTCCTCCTCACAAACGAAACATACCTCTACTGAGTGCAATGGACACTCGTTCTTAGGGTGCTTCCTCGTACATCTGGGACAGAAGATGGCCAAAGCCCTCTCAGCTTCCTCTTTCTTTTGTTGGATTCGAAAAGTATCAAGTTGCATGGCAATGGTCTGTCTCATCTCACTTTTGAGGTCTTCCATTTGATTAGCAAACTCATGCTTGGAGAAGGTAGTACTAGCTGAAAGTGGATTCCCCCTACCTCTTTTCTGGGCTGCCCTAGAGTGGTTTCTAAACACAGTCTTTATGTCCTCATAAGGTAGTTGGTAAATGTCTCCTCCAGCTAGCATGTGAAGGGTATCTAGAAGGTCTTCAGGGACTCCTCAGAGCATAACCAACTTTAGAGATTCAGGGTCAAGTGTGCACCTGGCCCATTTATAGCTAAGTTGGAACCTTTCCTCATAGTCCTCTAAAGACTCATCATTTCCCATGGTCATCCGAAAGATTTCTCCCTTGGTTTCCTTTGACCTACAGTAATCTCGGTATTTGTTGTTAAAGGCTTGCTGCATCTGAGCCCAAGTAGTGATACTGTTTCCAGGTAACCCCATGAACCAGCGTAATGCTGCATCCTTGAGGGTAGAGGGAAAGAGTTTCAACTTTTGCTCGTCTTCTGTATAGTCATAAGTTCGACAAAGGACAACAAACTCAAACAGGAAGGTATCAGGGTCTTCAGTGGTCAATCCATGGAAATGAGGTAAGGCTGAGGGACTTATGTTCTTCATTTTCATGTCCCCGTTAGTCTCTCGGATGGGGAAGGTACCTTCTATTCTCTCATCATCGTCTCTACCATTTCTGTTGTCAGCCATGGTCTCAAAAGGAATGTTTTCTTGCTCTTCTTCTGTTATAGGATCTTCGTATATCTCAGGAGGTTCACCTATAGGTTCTTCTGGATCACTACCACCAAAGAAGAGAGAAGGGTGACTCAGTGAAGTGGTGGGGGTGTTGGGTAGGAATTTTCCAGTATTATCTCTATTCCTACGAGGCATGAAAGGATTTTTGGTTGTTTTTGCTTTTTTCTCTGCTTGTACCTACAAAACTGAAACAGATGGAATTGCAACTAACTAAAATCTATCTTGCAGAAATGAAAATGTGGAATTGAAATGAAAGCAGGAAAAGACTAATCTATTTTGCTGAAATCAAATTGCGAGAAGGAAATACTAGACTACGCTTGCAAAATTGAAATTCTATTTTACGCTTGCAGAATTGAAATTCTATTTTACGCTTGCAGAATTGAAAGGTTAATCTACGAAAGCAGGAAATGTCTAATTTAATTTTGCAGAAATGAAATTGCAGAATGGAAATGAAATAAACTACTTAGCAGAAGGCGAGAGTAGGAAAATAGAAGAAAAGCAGCAATCACAAATACTCTGATGCTTCCCCGGCAACGGCGCCAAAAAGAGTGGTGAGCTCCAGTATTGCAGCAATAATGCTACAACTCCTGGGACTCCCTTCTTTACTTTTATCAACCCGGTAGTTCGTAACAAACTTGGAAGCGACGGTGCTGTATGCACAAGTACTAGCTCTTGCCGCAGCTGTCACTTGGTCAGTTGGCACAAGTCCGCTAGGGGCTTAAGCCAACTTCTATGAGCTCTGAGAAGAAGCTTTTTAACTGATGGATGAAAGCTAACTTAAAGAAGGCTGATCTATTTGCAGAAAGAAACTAGAAAGCTAAGAGGAAACGTAAACCTTGGCAAACCCTAATTCTACCAGCTAACCCTACTGATGCAAGAAAGAGGATGTAAGCTACTGAAGGAGATGCCATTGATTTCTAGAAAGGTAAATACATGCATCTAAGCTACTTCTACAGTAACATCTGAAAAAAACATCTTTTTGTACTTTTGAGTAAGTTGCCAGAGTTATTATGCATATGTTTTGACTGTTTTTAGGCTGTGCAGAGGTGGATGGGTGAGAAGAAATGCTTGGAGGAGGTCAAGAAGGTTCAGAGAGGGCCTAAGGGGTCCCTAACACCCTTCCATAGAGTTTCACCAAGTTTTGCTATCAAGAAACCTCATTCGTGAGCCTCTACAGGAAGTCTGCAGGGGTTCTACAGGATGTCTGTGATTTTCTACAGGATGTTCAGAAGTGAGATTTTGGTGGATGGATGGAGAGGAAAATGTGAAGTAGTGACTGTGGAGGTAGGGTGAGGGGTGGAGATGGTCCAAGATTTGGTGGATGGAGTTGTGGACAGGTGTAGATGGCTGGATTTGGTTCAAAGAAGACTGAAGCAATGTTACACACAAAACTAGGGTTATGGGAGCAAATGGCAACGTGAGGCAAGGATTCTGAGTGGAGGGTGGAGTGGATGGTGCTGATGGAGAATAAGCAGATGAAGGAGTGGTATAGGCGCTCTGCAAGGCGTTTTTCCAACTGATCCAACGAAGACTTGTAAATTCAAAAAACCTAATTACGTTGACCTAATCTGCTAGCTGCCAGTAAAGAGAATGGACAAAAGTGTGACTTGCAATGAAACCATGTATTTTAACTCATGCAACTAAGCAAGCAAAATTCCAAACTTGTAACTAACTTCTACACATGAAAATCAAACACTAGTGATTGCATGGCAAAGCAAAATCAGTGTTTTTGTGGGCAGCAAAGTTATCCTGATCCCAGCTCCTGATCCTACTGAAGGAGAGGTGAAACCAGAGATGTTTGATGGCCCTTTTCTTGAATCTTTTTCCCGTTAACAACCTATCAACTAAATCTGAGCATCAAAAGTCTTTCTAACCATTAACAGTGACCTAGTTAATCAGCAAACTTTAATCTACCTAACAGAAATGTTTTTGCAAATGCATAAAGAAAAACTAACAATACATAAAGGAGGCCTTAGCACTCGGGTTGGGCCCAACCCCAAGAGCTGCAGGCTCCTATAAAGAACTCAGATCTGATGCCAAGTAAAGCTGCTTCTCATTATTCAAAAATAATCATCATATGAAAGTTGTACAGCAGTAGCTACAAGAAAACAGGCTGAGCAAAATGACAGCACTATAGTGCAAAAATACCAACAGTTCCAAAAGTAAACTACGAAGGCTGAGGCCTTCCTATTTGTACAATACGAGGGGGCTAGCAGCCCTCCTAGATTCAAGGGACTCGGCTGTCCCAACTGCTAGTAAACAGTCACTCTTCCCAAAACTGCTTGGTTGCCTTTAAAACTCATTTTGGTGGCCTGTGGAGCTCGGAGTTGAGGGTGGAGATTTTGAGGAAAGCCATTTAATGCAAGAGACAACCTCCCTACGAATCCTCCCCTCAAGCTTGGCTGTCAGCTGACCCATGATTGCTTGGTTTTGCTCCAAAATTTGTCCAAAAATCCTGAAATAACCATGTATTAGCCTCCTAGGTAGAGTGACCACCCTTATTCGTTAAAATAACATAAACATACTAGAAAAACATGCATAATCTATGAAAAATGGAGGATTGAACAAGGACAATTAGAAAAAATGAGCCCAATAGGTTACCCACTTTGGGGGCTCATCAACTTCTTTTAGGTCTTAAATTAGTTAGAAAGTTAGGAGCTATAAGAGTTTCTATTATGGGGGACTCTAAATTAGTGATTAATCAAATTAAAGTTGTATATATGAATAAAGACCATAGATTAAGTTGTTATAGAGGAACCATTATAGAAATACTAAACACTTTCCTAGAAACCAAAGTTGCTCTAATTCCTAGGAAGCATAATATGCGGGCTCCTAGTTTAGCAATGTTTGCCAGCACTTGTAAGTTACCATTCCAACTTAACCATCAGTACGCTGCTGAGGTTAGGCATAGACCTGCTATCCCAGATAACTTGAAAAAATGGCAAGTATTTGCTAATGACAAACAGATAAACAACTTTTTAACCTTAGAGGAAGAATTTGTTAATATTAATATAGACACTGACATAACAGTAGATCATGATTTCGAAGATAAAGTAGAAATTAATAAAATAGAAGATGAAAAGATAGATAGATTTCATCCCACTAAATTTACCAAATTAGATGTAGAAAACCTAAAGCAAGTTGAAATTGATGAGATAATTAATGAAGACTCTGAAATCATTAATCTCAAAGACAACTTTTTGCCCAAAGGATTGACCCCTTTGGAAGACTTGTTTGATTCAAATGATGTCCCTAGAAAACCAAAAATGGAACCCTTAAAATCTGATATAGAGGAGTGCAATGTAGGCACTAAGGAAAACCCAAAATTGATCAAAATTTCAAAGACCTTACCTCCTACTGAAAAAGTGAAATACCTTGAATTACTAAAAGAATTCCAAGATTTCTTTGCTTGGAGTTATGAGGACCTCAAGTCCTATGACACCAGCATAATACAACACACCGTCCCCATAAAAGAAAACTAGAAACGTTTTAGACAAAAGCTTAGGAGGATTAATCCCATCCTATTGCCTTCTATTGAAAAAGAAATTTGAAGGATGTATGAGGCAAAGATAATAGCACCAATTAGATTCTCTGATTGGGTTTCAAATGTGGTGCCAACAAGGAAGAAAACTGGTGAGATCAGAATTTGTGTTGGTCTTAGGAATCTTAATAAACTTTCACTTAAATACAATTACCCTCTCCCTAAAATGGATCATATATTACAAAGGGTAGTAGGGTCAACTAGAATCTCATTACTGGATGGGTTTTCTGGTTACAATAAGATTTTAGTTCACCCAGATGACTAGGCTAAAACTGCATTTACTACTCCTTGGGGCACATTCATATATGTGAAGATGCCTTTTGGATTAAAGAATGCAGGGGCTACCTTCCAAAGAGCCATGGACATAGCTTTTTCTAAGGAGATTCATAACTTCCTAGTAATATACTTAGATGATATCACTGTATTCTCAAAATCTGAGAAACAACACTTGGATCATCTAAGGCAGGTCTTCATCAAATGTAGGAAGTATGGAATTTCTTTGAATCCCAAGAAATCTTTATTTGGGTTAGAAGAGGGAAAGTTATTAGGCCATATAATTTCTAAATATGGTATCCGAATTTATCCTGCAAGAATTGAAGCCATCTTACAGATACAACATCCTAGAAGCATCAGGGAATTACAAGCCTTTTTAGGAAAAATCAACTTTCTTAGGAGATTTATTTCTAACTTAGCAGAATTAATTAGATCATTGAATAACATGTTGAAGAAAGATTCGACCATAAAATGGACCATTGAAGCTAAGAGATCCTTTGAAGATATTAAGCTAGCCTTAACAAAAACACCAATTTGGTCAATCCAAAGTTTGATATGGATTTCATTATATTTTCCTTCGTGTTAGAACACACAATTGTTGCAGTTCTACCGTAGAAAAATGATGAGGGTTATGAACAACCTATTGTCCTTTTTAGCAAAGCCTTGAGAGATGCCCCTTTAAAATACAATATAATGGAAAAGCAAGCCTTTGCTTTGGTTAAAGCTATCAAAGATTTTACATTTTACATTTTATATTCTCATGTAATAGCTTATGTCCCCAATTCAGTAGTCAAGGATATCTTAACTCAGGATGGTCGAGATGGAAAGAGAGGGAAATGGATTGATACTATATTAGAATATGACCTAGAAATCAAGCCAACAAAGTTAAGCAAAGGCCAAGGTTTAGCCAAACTCATGGATGAATTGAACTGTCAGGCCTTAGATATAAATTTTATTGCAGAAATGGATAATGGAGAGGAGATGGTGACTCTACCAATTAGCCAGACCTTTATTGAATCACCATGGTATGCTGGCATCATATATGTTTTACAAAATCTACAAGCTCCTCCTGAATTATCCAGGACAAAAAGCAGATTTTTAAAAATGAAATCTTTAAAATTTCGCATAATTGACAATGCTTTGTTTTGGAGGAATCATGAAGGTATCATTCTTAATTTTTTATTGAAAGAAGAATCTGACTAGGTGTTACAAGAGTTTCATGTAGGTGACTGTGGAGGACATCTTTACTGGAAAACCACTACTAACAAGATTCTTAGAGCCGGTTTCTATTGGCCTATTTTGTTTTTTGATGTAGAGAAATTTGTAACCTCATGTCATAAATGCCAAATTTTTGAAGGAAATAAAACGATTTTACCATTTCCCTTAAAACCAATCTCTACTGAAGTACCTTTTCAACAATGGGATCTTGAATTCATTGGTGAAATCCACCCACTTTCCTCTGCCCAACACAAATGGATCCTCACTACTACAGATTATTTTACCAAATGGATAGAAGCCATACCATCAAGGCAAGCCACTGAAATTTTTATAATAACCTTCCTTGAGGCCAACATCCTATCTAGATTTGGGTGCCCAACCAAGATCATCATTGATAATGCAACAGCTTTCAAATATAGGAGAATGATTGATTTTTGTAACAAGTACCATATAACTTTGGGCCATTCCATAGCTTATTACCCCCAAGGAAATGGACTCGCAGAGTCCTCAAACAAAAGTCTAGTAAATATCATCAAAAAAACTGTTAGAAGGTAACAAGAAAACATGGAACAAGAAACTAATAAATACCTTATGGGCAGACAGGCTGACCAAAAAGAAATCCATTGGTACTAATCCTTATCAACTAGTTTATGGTATGGAAGCTATTTTCCCCTCTTCCTTGGGAACACCAGTGATGAAGCTACTCCAAGAGTTGCAAGTTGAACCAAATGGCATCCAAAGAAGAATCAACCAAATGATTCATTTACAGTAACCAGGGAAGAAGTATGCATTAGATCTCAAGTTGTGCAGGAAAGAATCAAAAAGACTTTTGATAAATGGACTAAGGCAGAAAATTTTTACCTAGGGGACAAAGTTTTAAAATGGGATTCAAGAAGAGAGGATAAAGGTAAACATGGGAAATCTGATTTCCTATGGAAAGGCCCATATATCATTTATGTTTTTAGAGGTAATAATGCTTTCTTCCTCAGAGAAATGGATGGCACAGAAGCAGAAGGAGGACCAGTTAATGGTCGAATGCTCAAACACTATATTGAACCTAGTTATTGATTTCACTAATCATTTGTACATACTTTACTTTCAAAAGTCTAGAGTGGATTGGATGGTGATTTTTTTGAAGTTGAAGCCCAAAGAGAAGGCCCTAAGCTTCAAAAGTTTTACTGTCATAAATAGCAATAATGCAGAAATATGAAAAGGGAAAGTTGCAGGATGACATCACAGCAATTCAAAAGGCCATTGGTCTACAAAGTTCTTGACATTTCACCAAGAAATGCCATCCCCAAGTGGAGCCACTGTTAGGTTCCTATACCAATAGGAGTCATAATTTTTTAATGTCTGAGATTAAACCTGTAATATGTACATACCTTTGCTTTCTGCAAATGTTTTCCATATTCAAAAATTTAAAAATATAAAGAGGGTGTGTCCTAAAAGAATAATCAAAGGACAAAAAGAATAAAAAGGTCAAAAAAGATGAAAAATATGAACCCAAAGAAAATAAAAAGGACCATGAAAGTGTGCAAGTCAAAATGCCACTACTATTTACTTTTTTTGCATAATAAATGATTGCGTGCAGTGTGTAACCTTTGACACAATCCATGATAGTCAAAATGTTTAAACTTGGCTATTTCATGTTTCGATTTCATGTCTATAGATAAAGAATAAAGATCTAACCAAACTGTTTAATCTTGGCAGATAAGTAGATAGGTAGAGTTAAAAAAAAGGAGCTCAACTGTTTAGTATGAGCCCTTGGATGTAATAACGTTAGAAGTAGTCAGTTTACTATTGTTAAAAAAAAAAATGTTTCATAAGGGTTTGCTAGCTCAAATGCACCCTAATAAAGAGAAGTAAAAATGGTAGGATGAGTAGATGGGTAAGTAGTAGAACGGTTGCAGAATTTTGATGGTTGATTAGACAAAAGCATGTGTATCATCTTTTTCATCATAAAAGTTCCAAATGTGAATGGGCACTCAAGCATGCAGATGGATATCAAAGTCAATTAATTAATTTCCCTCATTCATTTCACCTTTTACTTAACTAATTTCCCATAATAAAGTTCAAAGTACTTAAAAACCCTAAGTCAAAGAGGCTGAAAGCATTTCTCTGACTTTTGGAGGGAACAGACCCTTGGCTCAATGACTTATAGGAAATAAGTACCAAAACCCCCTCATAAACATTCATTCCCCCCTTTAGTTCATTCATTTTCCCTAATAATACTCTTTTCCTAAGGTTAAAATGTTTTTACCTAGGAAAAGTCTTTATTCCCCTACATAATTCATTTTCCTATCAAAAACCCACAAAAAAACACTATATCCTAAGTTTTATGGAAAAGCATTAAAAACATGAAATATCATATACTTAGGTATGGTTCCCTTTTCCGCTCATTTAACTAATTACTAATTTATTTATTAAATTTCGACTAAAAACCCCTTTTTCTCGTATATACTTAACTCCCACAAAATACTAATAAACCCTACCCTAGTTTAATTATATAAACTATAGTATTACCCAAAATTCTGAAAATCCACTAACTAATTGACTTGCGATTAAGTTAGTCTAAAAAATCGATTAAATCCTGCCGCTAATCACCCCGATACCTTAACCCCACCTTAAACGTTCATTAAATCAAAAACCATCGCACTTAATTACCCACCCCCCCCCCCCCCCCCCCCCCCCCCTAACCTCCGTGCAACTCCACTGCCTAATCACCGTGCGATCTCTCCCCTCCACATCTGATGGTCCTCATCCATTTCGGAATGGCCCAATGTCCAAACGTTACCTGCCCGAACAGGGTTGTGTTCTGCTGGGCCCCTGCTCAGGCTATGTGTCACTTGATAGGTGGAATCAGGCGGCCTCCCCCCAATACTGCCAAGCGCCCAAAAGCTGTGCGAAGGAAACCACTTACTGCCTACCTACTACACGCCAAAATATCCACTGTTCACTCCGCTACACGACAAACAATCACTATTCACCCGTACCCGTCAATTTTGACTTTCCTGCATAAAGCTAAAAAGCCCCAAATCATTTGTTTTATCGTGTTTTTTAACTGAAAACTTCCATGCACGCACCTGCAAACGTCAAAGCTGTCAACCCACGTACAATTTCACCCTAAAGACGCCACAAAGCTCCCAGATTTCCTTCCATCCTGCTTGAAGAGTTTTCAACCATTCACAATTGCCAGTCACCCGGTTCAGACCCAGTTTTCTTCAATTCTAGGTATTTAAGCCAGAATTCATTGAAAACCCTGTCAATTTCCGAACAAGTCATGAAGTTTTCTTAATTAAAATAAAAGAAAAGCTCTGGTAAGCCAAACACACCTGGAATTGAACCATCATTGCCCTACGGAAAACTGAAAATCACCTCCCCCATTCTCAAATCCACAAGAACTGAGAATGGTTGCCCCAATTGCCATGGATGTAAGACCAATTTCCTCTCCTCACCTGGACTTAGACCACCTCCCACTAGCTGATAAAGATTTCCAAATCCACCTCCCACTAGCTAATAAAGATTTCTAAATCAAGGACACCTTTGTCCATGAATCCCCTCTCAAATTATATTTGTCGATACAGAGACCAATACCTAAAACATGTTGATAAAATAGGTCTTTGGGAGTCCAATTTACCTAAGTAACAATTCCCTGAAGTCCATATTTTCCCAGAAATTGTCCATTACTGGCATGCAAACTATATCCCCAGCCAAAGAGCAGTGATGTCCCCAAACCAGATTGTTCTTTTCACCATCACTGCTGAATCAATTAATGAAATGTTGCAATTTCAACCAGGGCAAAACCTAACCCCTATTTCAATTGGAGACCTATTAGACTGATTCCCCAAGCTTACCACTGCAAAACTTGCTGAGATGTTCCAAACCTTCATTGTAGAAGAAAATCATATTCCAAAATATCCTCCTCCATATGTGTATACCATATTTTCCAAATTTGGCCAGGACATTGTAGCAATGATATCCAGTATCCTAGGTTATACCACTAGTGAGTATATAGATGAAATCATCCTGGCTTTCATGTCCATCTTCACTCCAGGACAGCCTCCTGCTGTCATTTATGATTATGCCAAATTCATAGCTGACAGAATGCATGACCAATTCCTTAGGATGAGTAATGAGAGAGTCTTCAAGTATTCCTGTATCTTGTACCACCTTTTTCTATACTATTAAGCAAATAAGTTCCCATTTACTCTCCAGAAGCTTGATACAAAAGGTCACCCTAGGTTAGTGATTTTCTGGATTCCATTGAGCCATAAATATGACTCCCCATATTCATATACAAACTTCATAGACCTATTTGTACATCCCATTGTGACAATGTTGCTAGGAATCCCTCCTCCAAGAAAAAGTTTAGATATAAGGAGGATCCTACAACTCTCAAAATAGCGCAAAGTGGGGGATTGGTACTTGTACCAAAACCACATTGAAATTTGGATTTATGGCTATGAGCTGGCCCCATATAAACTACCTAGATACCTCCCAATGAGGTTATTTGCTCTAGAGTACTACAGGCAGATAATAAATTCAGATGAGGAACACTTTGTCAGGGCCAAAAAGAAGGCCCAGCTCAGGATCAGAGACCAGTTAGGCCCCTTTATTTTCAATAGTAGAGAGGCTAGAAAGGAGGCAAACCAAATCCTTCAAAGACTAAATCTGAAACAGAGATTCATGTGGAGATATGGTCCCTTGGACTTCATTTGCAACAGAAGACAGAAAAACAAGATGGCTCCCTACATTCACCATTAAATCCATGAAATAGAAAAATATGCAAATAAATTGGAATGGGTGGAGAATACTTTAGTGGACAGGGATAGCACTAAAGTTGCTGTTGAAAACACTCTAATTGATCTAGAGAAACAACTTGATGAGGGTTCTTTCCTGCAGGTGCCAGGAGAATCACAAGCCCAAGAGGAATCACAGGTACAACAAGAATCAGAAGCACCAGAAGAATCAGAAGCACTAGAAGAGTCAGAGGCACCAGAAGAACCAGAACAATCAGAAAAATTAGAAAGACCAGAGGCCACCATGAGTAACCCCCAGTCTTACAGAATCCTCTAAATGAGGAGAAAAGCCTCAAGAGAAACAAGGAAGGGGCCACTCCCTCAGGAAGAGCAACATCACAAGCATATGTAGAGACAAGCCAGGCAAAAAGACAAAGGGTAAATCCTATTTCAAAACAGGAATATACAGAAGAGACAGCTGGTGTTACAAGCACTGAAAGATATGGGAGCAGGCATGCCACTCCCTCTAGAGGCATCCTAGAACCATCCACATCACATACGTAGATACTGGAAAGGTGGTAGCGTGTGGAGGTATCCTCTTTCAAGATGCCAGCAGACAAGGACTAGGACATCAAAGAAAGATATAAAGAGAAAAAGGCCAGGAATGAGAGGTTGAAAGCCCAAATCTATGCACAGTACTTGAAGATGACCCCTACCAATCAGAAAAGGCTTATGTCAGCCTATGATGTAAAAGAGGGGAAGATGCAAATGACATTCATGAAGCCCACTATAAAGCAACCAAGAACAACAACAGACTTCAAAAGGATAGACTTTGAGGTACTGGCAAAGGACATTCATCCTATTGACCATATTGAGCTACACAAGCAGACAAGGGAGATGATTTACTCCACCTTGACAGGGAAAGCCATTGCTGCCCACCAATTGCAAAACTCCTTGAATAATATATCAGCACAGTTCTAGTTGGAAAAGACTTCTTTACAAGCCAAAGATACCAGAATCAAGTCCTTAGAGGACTTAGTCATTGAGTTGGGACACAATCCCAAAGATGTAAAGGCCACTGAAAAATTAATAAAGAAGAAGAATGATGATATAGCTGCTCTGAAGAAATAGCTCAAGATCCCCAGTTGCATCACCCACAAATAACAGAAGTCCTAGAGGCACAAAAAGGACATGAAGAGCTCATGGACTTGGTCCTAAAGCTAAATGACCAATTAAAAGAGACAGAGAAGGAGTTGGACATTTTGATTCAGTCCAAACAAAGTGACCTGGCAACAACTTCCACAACTGCCATTCCCACAGTGACAACAACAGTTCCTTCTACATTGGTAGCATCATTGGCACCTACAGCTCCACCTACCACAACACTGCCAATCACAACTGAATCTACAACAACAGGCACATCTACAGAGAAAACAATAGAGCTAGTAAAATCCATGGAGGAGATGTCCATCTAGGCAACAGAGCTCAAAAGGCTAAAGGAGAAAGTGGCAAGCTTAGAAACTGACTGTAAGCTTGCCCAAATTCAACAAAGAGAAGAAACACAGAAAGCCCTAAGGATGGGTGAAAAAATCAAAGTCCTAGAAAAAGATTTAACACTGCAGAAGCCACTAGGACAAACCAAAGAAATGCTCTGGGCCAATATCATTGACTCTGTCAATGATATTTGGCCATCAATTCAAGTTATATTTGAGCAAACTGAATTGGTAAAAGTAGCCACTGAGGCTATCCAGAAAGTAAGAGAAGAGTTAGGAGACCAACCTGAGGATGCTAATCGACTCATCCACTTCCTGAACAGTAAGAACAGACATGAGCTCAATGAGCTTGGTGTAGAGGATAGGACCGAAGCCATCCTAGAGGTTAAAAAGGTTCTTTCCAAAAGAAACCTTATGCTAAACTTGGAAGAAAAATGCCACAACATGCAGGTGGCCATTGACAGGTTCATGGCCAAATTTCAAATTTTGAGGGACAAAGGCCTTCCCAGTCCTATGGTCATCCATGATAAACTCATGACCCAATTGGACTACACTGACAGACTTAGGAAATTGGCTAAGGAACAAGCCAGTACTTCAGGTATAAAAGCCCTGCCAACTGGAAAAGTATTGTATGATACTTTGGAAAATCTATTTTTCCTAGAACATGAGGTGAAACATTTGTTTGTCACCAAGCCCAATTTTGCTAAATACACAGAGGCAGACGAAATTTATAGAATAATGTTGAAAGTGAAGTTACCTGAGGATGAATGGTGGGAAAAAATGATAGATTTACTATAAAAGTTTTACACCAGAAAATTACCACAGTAAATCTGAAGGCAACCAGATGAAACAGGTAAAGACAGATCAATAGGGTCAAAGAGTAGCAGAGTCAAAGAGTATCAGTGAAATATCAAAATGAAGAAGATTCCAACGTACAAAAATCAGCCAGCTTAAAGGGTCACAACTCAACTGCAACAACCAACACTACCACAATAAAAGGGACAACATGATGCAATTTTCCATCTGTCTCTATCTTCATGCTTGAAGATATTTTATTTCCTAAATTAAATCTCAAACTGTTATGAGATATTTTGTAATTATTTTTTGTATAAATACCTCATATTTCGAAGTATTTAGGGTGGATTCAATGACATTTCTATAGACTTTTTCTCTCAACTCAAAGTTCTATTGTATCAATGATTGGATTGGCTTGCTGGATCAAGGAATAAAGCTCAGATATTTTAAAGGATTCTTGTGTAAAGCGATATACAAATAAGTATTCTCTTATGTTTACTGTTATTTCTCTTATGTGTCTCCATAATTTTGTTTGTTTTTCTCAAATCTAAATGTATGACATGGAATGATATTTCAGAAATTTCTTAAATGCACTCTATTGTTTACATTTTAAATATTTTTTGCTAATTCTTAACTGCTCCGTAGCTTCCGTAGTTTCTCTCCTTGGTCTATAGCAAAGGATTCTTCATTGCCCTTTATTCATGATCACCCTCTTTTCTTCATTATAATCCCGATCCAAGGATTCTTAGCTGCCCTTTCACCCTGGTTAGAACCATATCATCCATTAGACCTGAAGATTTTCATTCTGCTTTGCTAGTCCGCCCTGTGAACATTCCCTTTACTAATCTGGTCCAGTTATTCTACCCATTGATTGACTCCATAGCCTAATGGCTTGAAGACCCGGTTCTATCCATCTGTTCCAAGAGTTACACCACCCAACTTTCAATCTAAAATCAAAATCCTCATGAACACTAAGAACTAACCTAAAATCTAATAAAACAAAGCTAAATCATAAAGAGAGAGCCAACTCTAGACTTAAGTTGGCTAGAACCTGAGCCTAAGAGATTAGTTTGTGGCTACCTCTAATGATTCCTTATTTTTATAACTTCTAGGGAAAACTTCTGAGTGATAACACTGCCCAAGGTGGGCCCGACCCAACCAATTTTTTATTATAAATAAATTTTGTTATGCAAAAAGGGAGGAGGCGGGGTTTGACCGCCCTCCCTCCTCCCTATTAATCAGATCCTCAACCAACGTGCCACAATAGAAAATTTGGAAAATCCACCACCTTATTTTATTTAAACACAGTTTATCAGTGCGACCAAGGGGAGGAGACATTGTATGCAGTTCGGGGCAGAATTTTGCAGAAGGGGCGAAATTTCACTTTGTTAGATTTTGACAAATTTTATATGGTTTTAGCACTTCTTGATGCCATGAACGTACTGGCACTGTCTATTTCTCTATCAGAGTTCTGCATTTTTCGGCCATTTTTCAGTATGGAGGGCCCAGAGATGTAGTCCAAGTCAGATGAACTCCGTTATCAAGTCTTGTTGTCTTCTTTCATGCTTTATATGTTTCTCCTCTTCTCTCATGTGCACATTAAGTTTTCTATGTTAAGCTACAATTTATGCATGTAATTCTTTAACACATATATAAGCAAAAGATCTTGGATCATACATGACCAAAATCATTTTTCATGAACACAACACAAGAATTGAGATGGCACATTGTTCTTCTCTAATAAAAAATTCTTTAAACTCGTGGCAACTGTACTAAGGTTTCAGTTTGGCTCCTCTTATCTTGGAAAATCAATTCTATCCAATTTGACTGGATAAAGTGTGCTACGTGGGACCTCTTGGAGGCGAGTTTTGCATATTTGCAAAATTGTTAAACCTCCTAAACTTATTCAAGTGAATTTTTTCGCATTTTTATTATGGTCAAGATTTCACTTCAGATTAAATCCTTGAGATGGATAGTACAATAGACATAAGCGGTGAACACGGGCAGTGTCGAACTGCCATTCTAGTGAATAGCATAGAAACTACTTATGGTCGTTTCGTAAAGTTTTGAAGTTCAGGAAGTTGCATTGGTGAGTGAGCCACTTGTTTTCCTACTCTAGTAGTTAATTTCATTCTTTCATGATATCACAATGCACTATTTTCGATCTTGTATCATTATGTATGGTGTGAGTTTAAGTTAACCATTGAAATTTTTTTGATGGGTGAGCTAGAAGAAAGTAATTAGTTTTGTACCTTTAGAGGGGTTTTGTGCCTTTAGAAGAAATTTGTTGAAGGTTTTTATTTATCCATTTAAGGTGAAGGAGTTGATTCATAGTTGGGTAGCTACTGATGTATAATTGTTGGTTGCCCTAATTCTAAAGAATATTCCTGACTGTGAGTAATAAGTTGTGAGATTTTATGTTGATATAGATGATGCTTGCGATTGTTGTACATTGTATTGGAAAATGTTTGTTGTTTTGAGCACCTAGTATTGGTGAGCTATTTCATGTTGATTTTAAATTCACTTGTATTTGGTGCATTTTCGGTGGTAACTGACACTCTTTTGAAAGTTAAATGTAAAATGGTTAGACTTGATGATTTGTTAGAGTTATGTTGACGGGACGAAATGTTTCGCCAACAACTAAGGGGGTATCCTCAGTGTGAAGTCTCAATTAGACCTCACACCGTTTGGGATAGGAGCCCCATCCGGTATGTGGGCCCGACTGCCACCATGAATGTTTTTGCTCTTGGTTATTATATGAGAAGGTGTTAGAGTGGGATGAGAATGAAATACTCAGGCAGTGAAACAAAATCAACCCAAGATCGACCAATTGCATAAATAGGTATAAACAAGCCTTAGCAACAATAAGAAGAGATATGCCATGAGAGGGGTTAGTGAGCTAAAACACAATTAGACATACAATAAACTGGAACATGCCAGAAGATAATTGCAAAGTGGTTCACAATAGGTCAATGACATGGAAAGGAACAAGTAAACACAGATTCGAAATCACAACATACATGCAACCACTTGTACCAGTACATAACATATTGCGTATATGAAAGTGCACATACAAAACTAGTGAAGTATCAGACAACTAATACAATCACCATGAGAAAGCATGGGAATCAGTGCCAAAGATAAAGAGCGCCTTATTAATGTTACTCCAACTACAAATACATATAATGCAATTGGTCAAAACCTAATAGTGGAACATGGGATGCTCATACCATTTCCCAATGCCAAAACCCTAGCCCCACCGTAAATCCATTCTACTAGAAGCCAAGAGCTGAGTGGCTCTAGCTCTCAAGCATAAACTGACTATCTCTAGTCTTGGCTTCAACTTAAGTGCCAAAGTCCTTGTCAATGAGGGATGAGGGAAAATTTATAGAGGTCAGGTGATTGTTCACCTACCGTGACCATTGACGTTCCCCCATGCGCTTTCATCTACCCTCTTGACTCTTGAGCTTCCCCACTTCTTTCTCAAGCCAAAAATGATTGTTACATGCCCACATCAGTCCTAACATAGTGGTTGATATAATGGTGGGCGATATTTACATTATGATGAAAGAGAGAGAGGGAAGGATGTAGAGGGTTATTGGAAACCCTAGAATTCTTGTTGCCCATATCTCACAATGATGCAGATGCTTGGTCCTGAACCGACTTGTTTTCTTGCCACTATGCTTCGCTCACATTCATCAATCTTCTAGTGATGCACCTTCGAGTTTACTAAAAGGTTCTTGGAACTTGGAAGGGACCATCTGGCTTGTTGAAGGAAACCCTAGTTATGCAAGCTCCATGAGAAACCCTAATCCCTTTGTGTAGACCAACATTATGTGCCCTTCCTTCCACCTGCAAGCAAATAACATTGGTCAGGCATAATTTCAATCAAAGAGTGATAATGGAAATACAACCATCTAATTGAAAGAATGACGTTAATAAATAATTAATCTAGACCCCTGTGTGGTCAATTGTTGTGCCCCAACATTATCAATGCATGTGGCCTTGGAGGGCCCTTTTGGACCTTCTCATGTATATTCTCATCCATGGGCGTGTTCTCATCTATGAGATTAGTGATGAATGCGGTTTCAAACATAACCAATTCAAGGGAATGCACCAATATAGCTCATTTTAGGAGATCCATAGAGGAGTAGCCCTCTCCTTTGTGTTGTAATTCCTTCAAAGGCATCCTATATCCCATGCCATTCTTCATGAGTTTAATCATATAAAATCCAAACCCTAACTCCTCTCTTAACATGGCCATCCACCACTAGCATAGAAACTCTTGGTGGAAACAAGCATAAGATATTCCCAATGCATGTTGTCTCCTTAAGTGATTAACTGCCCTATTTTCTTATTGAGAACAATCCACTGGGAACTGCAATACGATGTAATAACCATGATACTATACCTATCAACTATCTGTGCTTCCTTATCCTCCCAAATGAACAGTCCAACAAGTGTCAGTTCCACTTGTAAATGACACTTCGAAAATTCCTTGGCAATTCTTCATTTGATTTGAAAAAATAAATGGTATCCAAGTTATCAGAGGCCACAAAGATATTCCAATAATCCACCCAAACTCCATGCGACAAAACCCTAGATTAAGGGAAATCAGTAGATGATTGAAATTATTTTGTGAAGCTGTCCTATTTCCTCAAAATTGTAACCTCGTAGTTGAAAGAGACTACAACATATTCTTTGTTTGCAGAAAACACAATTAATTTATTTTTTCCATCCTCGGCATAGTGTTCCCTATAGGTCAACTAGCCATTATTGAATTGTTTCATCCCTATGATTGGAGACCAGCCGAAGGTGCTATTATTATTATTATTAATTTCTTCATCCTTCATATGAAACATTTCAATAACTCCATAAGACCCTTTAACATGAGGTCGCATGGGTCGCAGGGCCTGATCAAGGTTAGTGTGCAACTTGTGCGACCTATGCGACCTCCAAGGGTCGCATGGCTCACATTGGTCATAGAGGTCGCATGGCTGGGTGAAACTCTGCACTGTGACTTGGAGGCTGTGAATTCGCACTTATGTGGGTCACAAAATACTAATTCTGTCCAGGTCGATTTTAGCTGGAGAGTGTTACGAATTGGGAGTGAGATCTGCAAACTCGCCCAACCACACTCTAGAACTCCGATGTAGATGGATCAATTTTATCAATGCAACATTGGTTGTCAAGGGGTCCCATCCTCTGCATCTTTAAACATTGTATATGAGCTTCAATGTCCATCGCACTATCAGGTTTCAGGCATCAATGTGCACGTTCACTCTTGGTTGTTGTTTTGCAATCCGCCTCTGCAGATGAATATCTTATTATTTCATTGAACTAGTTTGAAATCTTTTGCAAGAAGCACCAGTGTTATGACTATATTCACCCATAGGGTGTATTTCTTCCATGTATTTCCCATGATCGAACCTTGAGCAGTACCTATTATTGGACACCTTTAAAGGAAATTCAAATCGCAATTTCAGAATCTACATGGGCCCCAAGGGCCTCGTGTGCCAAAGTACTTAATCTTCCGGGATAATAGAAAATAATAGAAGGCTCATTTGACACTTCTGGTTGAAATGAACTTGGAACTGCTGAGGAGGTTGATGGTGAATTGCTTGTAGGTGTTGGAAACATTGGCCATGGCACAGGTAAAAGAAGTCTTGTCTCTGTCCTTGTTTGAGGGTCGGGTTGGTGCACTATCAACCAATTTTGGCTCGTATTTAAAGATTTATGTGGTTTAGATGGTTCGTTACAGTATGAAGGAATTCCTTGGTCAAAATCTAGACGAGTTATGGTGCCTACTGAACTTGCATCTCTAGTGGAAGGTGTGGTGTCAATTCTAGGTGTACATACTACCAAACCTAGACATCTAGGTATAGCAAAAAAGTACTGTAGGATATTGTTGATGGCCCATCGATAGGAAGTAAGATGCAACTCCAGTACAATGCTCTAAATTACTAAATCTGCTCTCCTTTGAGTTCGCTTGAATAACCAGTGAAGACCCATCATATTCATTGCATTTGCCTACCAAAGGGACATAAAAGGATGTAGTTAGTCATTGGCTGATGCCCACAGAGAATTGTGAATTATTGCTTTGGGTCCTGCGTGTTTTCCTTGGTGGACATCCCACATAGAGAGATGCTTCCCCGCAAGGTCTCAAAATTGACCATTTTCAGCACTTTGATCTCTTCGAATCATACCATGGTGTTTACAACATCCTCTACACGGGAACTTGACACTTTCAAGTCCACATACTCTGCTTCGTGTTTGCTTTGGAGTATAATGTCTCCTCTGCACGTAGGACCTCATTTGCAACCCCCTGGCATCAGAGCATCTCAGCGGTGTCATCTCAAGGGACTACTCATGCAACTGCAGCATAGTTTACTGTATCCCCATGGCATTAAACAGTTGTTGATGATGGAGGTTGCATTAGTCACAAATTAATGGAGGTCACGTTCTGGAGGCTTGCTTGAGGTGCGATCTAGCAACCTGGAGAATCGCGTGAGACTCCTAGAGGTAGCATAGTTGTGATTAGCTGAAATTCACATTCTAGAGGCTCCTTTAAAGCTTTAAAATGCGACTGCATTGTTTGTAAATGTGGAGCGTTGTGTGTAAATGGGGACCTTTAATTACCTTGGCATCGAAACAACTTTGTCATGATCTTTCATTAGACGATTGTGCCTTACTAGGCCTTTGATGTATGTCGCGACCTTTACCATTTCCCCTCAAATCCTGTACCTATGTTTTCTTATCCCACTTTAAGCGCATAAATGAACCTGAACCGCACTTGGTGTCACACCTCTGTGCGGCCACAACATATGTTTTCACTTTCCATGGCTTTGGTATGAGATATTGATCATACACATAGAGATATCCCATTCCCATCACAATTGGTTTAGGTAGAAATGTTTGTCGTGCTAGCTTGGCAACTGCTCGAGTATATATAGATATGTATATTTGAGAAATGCAAACACTTAGTTGTGGTTTAGTTACACATCTCGATTCCCTTTCCGAAAAGTCCTTTTGCCTCATGTTTCATCTCTCTATCTTATTTGTGGGGAATAGAGCTACTGAGTGCGCCTTCGACTATTCGAAATCGTCTTTTTTTTTCTGTTGGTAACTTGTCATGGTTGCTTTTGAGGCGGCCCATCCACCCATACACATGCTATGTGTGTCCTTTTAGGGTTGCCACTCTAGTGCTAGTGAGGCCCTGAAATGTGAGTTGTGTGGCGTTTTCCTTCGCCATCTAATTGGTGGATATACGTACCTAAAGAAGATCTATTCCCATATAACGTTGATGTGTGCTTCCCAACGCATTATATTAATGAGCTAAGACTTGACACAAATCGTCCAGAAGTCCTTTAGCTCATCTTAAGAGTCATGAACGATACCATGGTTTGGAAATAATTCGCAAGGCCCAACTAGTTTCATTTCAGGGTATTGCTATTGTGGGTATGCATCAATCAGTGTGTATCCAAGCCCACTCTAGATTTCCTAGACAGTTAATAAAAAATAACAAATTAGTTTATAGATATGACAAATAAATAAATAAACAACTAATTCACTTCAGGAGAATAAACAATGAATTATCCAAATCAAGGTGTTGCAAATTATATGGGTTGGTCAAGTGCGCTCAAGTTTGGAGACCAACTCAAAATCCAGGTGCTCCCATGAATCTATTAATTGTAGATGTCTTTGATGCCCGAGGTGATGATGCACTCATCGAGCACATTCCTTGAAATGCTCATGACCATGCGTTTGGAGGGTGGAGATTAATGCAAAGCAGGGCTTCAAAGACGCACGGGAAATGTGACAAACTTACAAACCGTAATGTGCATGTTGAGATGGGGAACCAATTATGAATGAGGGAAACATGACATTCAATGATTCTTACCATAATGTGAAACAATTTTGATGAGAATGCAACTCTAGAGATATATGAATTAGGTTAAATCATGCAGGGAAACATTCTTGTGCCAATTTAGGGTTTCTCCCCAAACCCTAGTATGGCCAACATAATGAAAGCCAAATTGGAGTCTTGTCCGCCCACACATGGTGTCGCCATTGATTGAAAGGCATAGGGATAATCTCTAAAGTCGTGGGAAAGACATCACACTTCCAAAACCCTAGTGCAATGGTAGGGTTGATGCACGAGATGGGGCATGACAAAAGAATGCAATATATATCGCATGATTGCATGAGTGAGGGTATTGAATGGGTCTGATAAGAACAAGCCATGGGGGAATTAGCCAATGAACAACTAGAGTGTCCCTTAATGGCTTGAGGTGAGTCGAGGGGGACCCAAAATTTTAGATATGCCCAAAATTTTGGGTGGTGTTGTAGTGGCTACAACAAGTTTTTAAACACTCTAATGTTTTATACTGTTCATAACAATGTCCAAGTCAGTAAGGACACCTTGTTCGACATTAGAATTTTTTTGAAAAATGCACAAGAGAAGATCGATTTATGCAACTCAAATCCCAATTCTAGTGAGACGAACTTCATAAGAAAATTTGTGATTATGAATTGGTGTTTGTTCAAAACAACACTTTGTTTAAGCTTGATTTCAATCTACAATTAGAGATGGATAAGACCATTTCAAAAGAAAATTTAGATATAGTTGAAAGTCCTGATGTGAAACATATAGTTCCAAAAATATTTGTTAGACCTTGGGAATAAATTGTGCATAACAAAAATAGAATTGGTGTTGGATACAATAAGGATGTTTCTTTTCATATGCCTAATTTTTTTAAACCTATACAATTTCATAGTGCTAGATTTCTGGATGGTGTTGCTCGAGAACAAATTGATCGATGCCAACATTGTGATAGAGTTGGACATGTGAAATATTGGTGTTTGATCTTCACCTGTGTGAGCATTGTGGAAAGCGCAATCACCATTCAAACAGATGTTCCGAAATGAAGACTATTGCAAGAGAGAAACTAAATTTTGGATGGATTGCTTATTGGGAATGGTCTAAAGATGCCGAGAAAATTTATAGGTCATACCATAGGATATGTTTGAGAGTATTGACCAGCCTTGTATTGATGAAGAATAATTCATCTTCTCACCATGTATCCGACAAGGTGGGGGGGGGATTGATAGAGTTGTGATGATCTACTATAGGATCGAAGATTTGTCAAGTGAGCCTGAGTTAGAGATCCATAAGTGAGTCTGAGCCACAACTTGTACTAGTTAGAGGTAGATTTGTATCAAGAGATACTTCAGTGTTTCATTGAATGAGTTGTTTGTGAATGAGAGCTTCAAGATTCAAAATTGTTAGAGGAACTACAATGATAGTTCCAGAGTTGGTGGTCACCTTAAAACCGCATTTTTGGTTGTTCTAAGAACTACTATGAAGGTTCCAGAGTTGATGTTGGTTGAGATTTTGAGTTTTCCCATATTTTGGTATTGTTTATGGTTTTCTCTTTAAAAACCACCATCCTTAAAAACCATTTCTGAGAGACATTTAGCTCTTGGATGAGATGCATTTATGCATTTTTATCTCTCATGCTTGGACTTTGATACATCTCTTCAGATTAAGGGAGGAATGTTAGACAACTAATCCTCAAGATTAGGTTTATGTTATTGTGAGTGGTTATTAGAGTCCAATAAGACCTGGAAATTGAATCAATAGTTTCATTATGTATTTATATGTACATTGTGTACATCATTCTTTAGGATCAATAATTAATATATGTTTGAGTTTAGTTTCCAATTGTGTTGTCTTACAATGCTTTATTTTTACTTAAAGAATGTGCACTGCTACCATGAAAATACGTCCAAATTTTGAAATAGAATAGAAATAGTCTTATTATAACTTTAGAAGATGTGAGGAGGAGGTATTTCCATGGCCATGGCAGTCATTTTCAAAGGACACAACACAAATGTGAAAGACAATTCAAGCCATTGACAATACTCACCAAGTTGTGATTCTTAGTCGGCTCAAGGGTATACACAATGAATGAATATTCTCACCTACCGACAGATAGACGGGTCATGGTATTCCTATGGATTCCATATATATGCATAGTTTAATTAATAGATGAAATGGTTTATATATATAAGTATGCCAAAGGCGTGGTATATATTGGAATTGGGTTTGAAGAATTTCAAACTTTTAAATTATGAATAGCCAGAATTTGATAATCTTAAAATGTTCTTTGTCTAATACATGATCCAACCGATAGTATGTAAAGTAAGTGAATGGGTTTTCAATTTTATTTTATTTTTTGCTCCTATCTTTAATTTATTAAAAAATAATTTCTTTATAACTGTTTCAATCTTCAATTTCCTTGTTCTCTATTAAGTGGAATCATTTCATTTCAATCTTCATCGGAAGTTTCCAGAGATGGAGGAGTTTAAAAATTTTGGGAAGTTTTCAGAGATGAAGGAAGTTAAGCTAATAAAGTTAAGCTAATAGAGGATTACTATATCATGGACCATGTTAGGCTTCATGGGTTGCGCTTACAATTAGGAATTGGGGATGTCAAGCTAAACAAGCAAATAGTGTGAGCCAATCAAATCTTGTGAAATGTTTTGTGTTTCATCAATTTGGAGTTTAAAGCGCAATCAATTTAGCGAGCAGAATTGATGGAGTTTAAAGCACAATCAATTTAGCGAGAATAATTGATCCATCTAAGCTGATTCACTGAACCTGTATGCATTAACAACCAAAAGATTATAAACCATTTTCTATTCATTTTTATTTTAATTACGTCGGCCAGCTATCAACAATTAGTTTCATAGGTTTTTTTTCTTTCGATTTGAATGCTCAAATATCAGGGCCATAATTCTTGGTGTCGATCGTTTTGCTCATCTTTCTTTCTCTTTTTTTTTGGTAGCCCACATATTCCAATTAATGCCATAGATTGAAATTTATGTAGTAAGACCAGGAAAAGAATGCCGAAATAACCTAATGTAAGTATTTTGTGTTATATGTTGATATAAATAAACCGAGGAAAAAAATTATAAATAACCAGTGGTAAATTCTCTCATATACATTTTGATCACTTGGAATTAATAGTGGACATGATTGCTTTATAGAATTGGAACCACGCCCAATAAAATTTTTCATCCTAATTCTGGTTTTACAAAGTGTTAAAGGAATTGAATTATAGAAGTATAAATCTTGTTAAAGGGTAATTTTTCTAAATACTTCACAGACGATAAAATAAATGTCTATTTAATTTGATTTTTTGCGTCGAGAGGCGCTCTACAACCCAGTATGGGGAACGTAAACGTAAATATGTAAATGTAAACGTAATGTTTAACGTTTAACATTTTTAATCTAATGTCAGACCTATTTAAAAATCAATCTAATTATTAGTACATATAAACACAATATAAATTTAAAATATAAAGAGGTTTAGAACACTAAAAAAAGATGTATGGTAAATAAATAAAAATATAAATAAACTAAAGGTATGGTAAATATATAAATAAACTAGAGGTATGGTAATAAATAAAACCTCATTTATTGGTACCATAGGTTAAATACCATATTTATAAAAGAGGTATAAAGAGGTATGATAAATAAATAAAAATATATCAAATAAGATTAGAAATCAACATCTAATTATATACCAAGTCTATGGGCCAAATACCATGGTAAATAAAATAGATATGATAAATAAATAAAAATATAAATAAACCAGAGGTATGGTAAATAAATAAAGCCTCTTTTTATATTTACTCAAAAAACCTCTTTATACTCACTAGCACTCAAAAAATAGGTTTTATTTAAGTGACGCCTATGGGCCAAATTATTATTAATACCATGCAAAAAAACATTATTGACCCTAATATTAATATTAAAATATTATTATTATTAAATATAATATTCATATTAATATATTATAATATTAATACTATTAAATTTAATAACTTTGGATTAATACAATATTAAATTTTTTATATTATAATATATATTAATATATCAAGATATATATTAACTCTAGATATATTTGGGAGGGAAGAACAAAGGCATAAAGTGATAGAAGTGGAGAGATAGGGGGAGTGACAAGGGAGAGATGGAGATAAACTTAAGGATAGGGGAGATGTGGAATGGAGAGACAAAGAGAGGGAGATGAGTGAGAGATGTAGAGAAGGGTAAGAGAGGGAAAGGGAGACACAAAGATGGAGGGGGAGAGAGAGAAGGAGAGAGGGAGGGAAGAAGAAAGACAAAGAGAGTGAGAAGTGGAGAGAGAGGGAGTGAAAAGGGAGAGATGGAGAGAGAGAGAGTATGTTTAGGGATGAGATAAAGAGACAAAGAAAGAGAGATAGAGATGGGGGGGTGGGGGAAGGAGATAGGGAGGGATATAGTAACATAGTTGGAGAGAGAGAGAGTGTGTGTGGGTGATGGGGGAAGAGAGAGGATTGGAGGGAAGAGAGAGAGAGGAGGAGAGTGATGGGGGAAGAGAGAGGATTGGAGGGAAAAGAGAGAGAGTGATGGGGGAAGAGAGAGGTAGGTAGGAGAGAAAGGGAGAGAGAGGAAGTATGAGGAAGGGAGAACAAAGACATAGAGTGATAAAGGTGGAGAGATAGGGGGAGTGACAAGGGAGAAATGGAGATAAACTTAAGGATAGGGGAGAGGAGTAATGAAGAAAGAGAGAGAGGGAGATGAGTGAGAGATGTAGAGAAGGGTAAGAGAGGGAGAGGGAGAAAAAGACATGGAGGGGGAGAGAGAGAAGGAGAGAGGGAGGGAGATAGTGAGAGGATTGGAGGGTGGGGAGAGAGAGAGAGAGAGAGAGGAAGGATGAGAGAGAGGAATTGTAAGAGAGGATGAGAGAGGGGGGAAGAATAAAGACATAGAGAGTGAGAAGTGGAGAGAGAGGGAGTGAAAAGGGAGATATGGAGAGAGAGATAGTATGTTTAGGGGTGCAATAAAGAGACAAAGAAAGAGAGATAGAGAGAATGGGGGGAGAGAAGGAGAGGGGGAGGGATATAGTAACATAGTTGGAGAGAGAGAAAGATAAGAGAGAGTGATGGGGGAAGGGAGAGGATTGGAGGGAAGAGAGAGAGAGAGAGGATTGGAGAGAGAGAGAGAGAGAGAGAGAGAGAGAGAGAGAGAGAGAAGACTTGAGAGAGAGGAGGAGAGTGATGGGGGAAGAGAGAGGGAGGTAGGAGAGAAAGGGAGAGAGAGGAAGTACGAGAAAGCAGACTTGAGAGAGAGGAGGAGAGAGAGAGGGAAGAAGAAATACATAAAGAGTGAGAAGTGGAGAGAGAGAGGGAGTGACAAGGGAGAGATGGAGAGAGCGTGTATATGTTTGTGGGTGAGATAAAGAGACAAAGAAGGATAGATGGAGAGAATGGGGGAGAGAAGGAGAGACGATAGAGGCAATATAGTAACAGAGTTGGAGGGTGAAGAGAGAGGGAGAGAGAAAGAGAGAGAGAGAGAATGTGAGAGAGTGGAGAGAGGGAGGTAGGAATAAATAAATAGAGAGAGAAAGGTGGAGAGAGAGAGAGGGAGTGATAAGAAAGATGGAGAGAGAGGGAGAGAGGACAACAAGAGGGAAGAGAGATAGAAGCGGGGGAGAGGGAGAGAAGGGGAAGAGAGAGAGAGGGAGGGAGAGGAGGAGGGAGGGATAGATAGATAGATAGATTGGAGAAAGAGAGTGTATGTTTTGGGGGTGATATAGAGAGATAAAGGGAGATAGAGATATAGATGGAAAGTGAAGAGAGGGAAGAAGAGAGAGAGGGAGGGACAAAGAGATTGATAGATATGGAGTGAGAGAGCGTGTGTGTTTGGAGGGTTGATATACATAAACAATGAAGGAGAGATGGATATATATATATATATATATATATATATATATATATATATATATATATGGAGGGGGGAGAGAGGGAAGAATATTTATTACACTAGATGAATTGATTTTAGTGTATATTTTTATTTCTAATGATATTTGATTTCTTGCACTAGATGCATTGATTTCAATGTAAATGATTTCTAATCCTATTTGATTGCTTTCACTAAATGCATTGAGTTTCGTTTAGATGGTGATTTCTAATCCTATTTGATTGCCTGCACTAGATGCGTTGATTTCAATGTAGATATTGATTTCTAATAATATTTGATTGCTTACTCTAAATGCATTGATTTCAATGTAGATGATTTCTAATCCTATTTTATTGCTTGCACTAAATGCATTGATTTTAGTGTAGATGGTGATTTCTAATCCTATTTGATTGCTTGCACTAGATGCATTGATTTCAGTGTAGATGTTGGTTTATAATCCTATTTGCTTACTTGCACTAGATGCATTTATTTCAGTGTAGATGTTGGTTTATAAACCTATTTTATTACTTGCACTAGATGCATGGATTTGAGTGTAGATGTTGGTTTCTAATCGTACTTGATTGCTTGCATTAGATGTATTGATTTCAGTGTAAATGTTTTTTTCTAATCTTATTTGATTTCTTGCATTAGATGCATTGATTTCAGTGTAGATGTTGATTTCTGATTTGATGTAATTGGATGTATGATGGTACATTAATTTTAAAGTGATTGGATTAATATTGTGCATTGATTTCAGTGTAAGGACAAAAATTTATTGACAATGTACATTGATTTTTGTGTTATAGTAATTCAACCTATTAATATTGGAGAGAAAGAGAGACAATGTATTATGTTTGCTACAATATCTTGAGCTAAAGATTTAAATGGTTTACGATTTAACGTGTCCCTTTCATATAATCGATATGAAAAGATGAAAAAGATAACAAGCGTGACAATAAGAATAGTAGAAGAAAATAGTTTGAGATTAATCACAATTAAAGACTATTTGTAATTTACTTTATTCTTATTATTCATATTTTCTATCATTCAACACTATTACATTGTCACTTTACATTCAAAATTTTTATATCATTTTTCATCATTAAAGTTCTTCAGAATGTTTATCATCTCAACAAACTGAGGTAACTAAGAAAATTTAAAATTAAAATTACTAGATTAATCTGAGACATATTTATCATATTTAAAATGATTATATTAATATTAAATGATTTTACATATTATTGATAAAACCGATCATCTGTTCGTTAGATTTTCTTTGGCCGCACATGACTAAAACCAGCCTAGATCCATCTTAAATCTGAATCTATCAAGCATCGAGAGGGATCAAATCTCTTGAGGTGCAAACCTTTCCTCAAGTTTTTCACTCAAAAAAGAGGTTTGCACTTCAAGAGATTTGATCCCTCTCGACGCTTGATAGATCCGGAGTTAAGATGGAACTAGGCTGATTAATTTAATAAACTAAAAAGTAAAATAAATTTATGTTGATATATATGGTGTAATTTTTCCAAATGCTTTACACACTATAAAATGGTTTCTTTTTAAAGAGTTTATCTAAACTTTTATTTCTATAGGATATTTGTGTATTTGGAAATTTGATTTTTTAATGAGGAATTAAAAAATAAAATAAATTTATCTTGATATTATTTTATGATATGGAAAGTAATTTATTCTGTGATATATAAATTGTTTCATTTTGTTTATTTATGAAAATGATAATTTCCTACTTTGTTTATATATTATAATGATAATGATTGTTAATACATTACTTTTTATTTATTTGATTTATAGTTGATTTTATTTGTGTAAGAGTGTCATTTTGTTTTTATTAGAATGGTGGATTCTTCAATATTTAATAATGGTAGATTTTGACAAATTTTAAAAGTTCAATGAGTATGAATGAAGTTAATAATTTCACTTAGCTACTTAAGCATTTAAAAATTTGAATTAATTATCCTTGATTGCTTTTATATTTATGAAATATTTAAAGTATTCTAGAGTTTATATGTTTGTAATAGATGGAAAATATTGTCTTCTAGATATATCAACACAAGCACATTTCACATTTATTATTGTGATTGTGTTACTTAATAAGTAAAACAAAAATTGCTAAAATTTCGCAACATAATTTTTAGTAAAATTATGTTTTTTTTATGATTTAAAACACACGTAAATAAATTTAACACCCTAAATAATCTCAAAATATTATTAAACAACTTAAATCATAAATTTTAAAAATCCCTATTTAATTTTTAAAAACAAATCCCCCCACACATATATATATATATATATATAATCAAAATTGTGTACATTTCAATCCTTACATTACATTGTAGGATATCATTTATATCACATTTATTTTTTACAAACTCAATACATACACATGCACATATTAGTTTATACCAATAACAAAATAGGATTTTCATGCTCTAAATATTATGTTTTGCATACAGCACATAAACCAAAAAAAATTGTATAAACTAAATACTTATTTTACTTACACACTATATATCAAAGGCTTACTTTAATTACACTGTACTAGTTATTATATATACTCTAATCAGCCTCAATAATAAGACTATATATTTTATTTATACTTAATTTATATAAATTGATTTTTTTTGGGGTCATTCTCAAAAAGGTAAGTAACTACAATGTGCTATGGTAATCTAATTGACATTTAAAAAAAATCTACAAATATAACACTATATATCAAATGCTTACTTTAATTACACTATACTAGTTGTTATATATAATCTAATCAGCCTCAATAATAAGGCTATATATTTTATTTATACTTCATTTATATAAATTGATTTTTTTTGGGGGTCATTCTAAAAAAGGTAAGACAATACAATGTGCTATGGGAATTTAATCATCATTTTAAAATTATCTACAAATATATTAAAATCTTTTAATGTGAATAATTTTTAGTTTAGAAATTTGGATTTACCATAGTTAGTTTGTAGGAATGTCTGTATTTCGGGTTCATAAGTAGATTCATCATCAATGTCGAGAAATATAAGAAATATCGAATCAATTAAAAAACCCTATTTAATAATAATAATAATATATTTTTAATTATTAATTGACCTTATTACTAGAAGTTTAATTAAAATAGTTATAAATCTTAGTTAATATATTATATTTAATTAATTCTAATATTACAATTTTCATTAATAATTTTATTCATTTAATTAACCTCCTTAATTATAATTTTATTAATAGCTTCATTAACACTTTTAATTGAAGTGTCAATTTAGAATTATGCAGGAGAGGGAGGGAAAGAAGAAGGGAGTTATGCATGGGACAGAGGAAAAGAAGAAGAGGGTGGGGGCAGGGATGGGGAGCAGGTAAGGATATTATAAGGAAAGGTAGGATTTAATACATTATAATTCTTAATAACTCTTAAGGATGAGAAAAGAATTGTTGATTTCAAGATCATTGTCTCTATTTAAATTGTTAATGATTTTGATGATCTCCAAAGCTTCTCTAAAACATCTTTTTAAATATTAGCTTTCCCTAGAAATAATTTCAGTGTTCTCAAGGTTTATGTGGTGCTTGGTATTGTGGAGTGTTCGAAGAGGGCAGAATAGCGAATACATTCATGTCTAATATCAACAACATGTTCTTTCATCCTGATTCTAAAGGATCTTCCAATCTCCCCAATGTAGCATTTACCACATGAACATGTTATTCTATAGATCCCTTGGTGTTGATGTGGGTCAATATGATCCTTGATGGACCTCATTTCTTGATGGATAGTTTTCATTGGTTTGAAAGCAATGGAGAAGTTTTTCTTTCTTAGAATTTTGGCGATTCTATCAGTCACACCTTTGATGTATGGAAGATAAATTATTTTGCATAAGGGTTGGGGTTCACGTGGTTGAAGCCTTCTTTTTTTTACTTTTCTAAAAGCTTTTTTGATTTCATTTTCCTTGTAGTCAATATTCTTGAAGGTCTTGATCAAATGGTTCTTTTCTCATTCAATGTGTTCACTGCCAGAAACTCTAAGGGCTCGTATGGCTCAAGTGTTAAGAACACCAGTGATTTGCAAGGGTTGATGGTGGGAATTTGCATGGAGATATGTTATGAATATAATTTATAGAAAAGTAATAAATATAGATAATAAGTAATAAAATTAGTTAAACAAAGAGGCATGTCTAAGGAGACATGTTTGTTCATAAATGAGCACCTACCTAGGGTATATAAGCAGGATATCACTCTCATTTATAACATCATTCTTGTTCATACATTTTAATATAAATTCTTGTATCTTCAATGAAGATCTACATATTCCAAGTATTCTGGAGTATTTAACTTCCGAGTATACGAACTTTGTTAATTACATTGGTATCAAAGCATTCCTCTAAGTATACGAACTTTGACCGTTACATTGGTATCCGAGTTGTTCGATCCTCTGGTCACTCAACCGCTACACAGAGCCAGTCTAATCTGGTCTTTGGCCATAAAATTCGTAAACCTTGTTTTTGTTAAAGTGTTTCACTAGAAGATTTTGGAGCTTCTCCATTTCGCTAGTTTCATCTTTCATTCAAGCCTTTGGTCATTAAAATAAATGGCATATATATATATATATATATATATATATATATATATATATATATATATTATAACAAAAAAATAAAAAATTGAAAAAAAGGAGTAATACCCCCAACCCGCCGCCTATGCTTTCGATCACAGTCCTACTCGACTTAACAGAGTCGTCATATGCACCCTTCTTTGGAGCCACTGCCCTACAGATGCCACGCCACCGATGTCCTACTCCACTGAACCGTAAGCAGTTGTTATCATTATCACTTGCACTGCACCACTGCCACAGAGCCCTCATTCACGTTGCTTCTGGAACCACATCAACGTAGCCACATCCACCTTTGTCCTGCCCCCACTTTCTTCTTTTTCCATCGTCTCACTGCCATTTCCATTCCCACTGCCATCATCACAAACCATGCCTGACAAATTGTCATTGTCGACGCCCGACCGCCCAATTTCCGACCACCAAATTTTCGTAGGTTCTGCGCCCATTCCCGCTCCTCCATTGCCTATGTAATCTCTAACCACTGCCACTCGTATAATGTTTACAATACCACAAAACTAAGCCTGAAATTTTAATCAACCTGCAAAAATTTTATTCGGTCATACCGTTTCGTGCACGTATGTTTGACCAAAAGGTGTCATCAATCCAAATCTTGTGACTCATACAAAAGCGTTAATAGTCATTTAATATAAGGTTACTATTATTAAAAGGGAGACTCTATAAAATATATCAATTATATTTAGAACTTGAAAAAACAAAAAAAGCTAATTGAAATTAAAGGCAAGTTTTATATATATATATATATATATATATATATATATATATATAGATATATTAAAAGGGCTATAAAGGTTAAAAAACATAGATTACAATTACAAGAGTGAGGAATTATTTAAAAAGTTAATATAGATATAGTACTATTTTATTTTAAAGATTAAGAAAGGGTTACTTTAAAACCTTTATCTCCACCCGATAAACGCAGAGTATTAAAGTATTTTTTATTGAAGGCAAAAATGGAGTCTAATATAGAAATGAAGGAATGAAGATTTCCAAAAACATCATATAAATATGCTTTAGTTCTATTTAGAATTAAAGGGTCTATTACAGGAAAAGTTGTTACTATCGCTATCTCGTGAACCGAAGATAAAAATTATATAAAACCTAAAATTGTAAACCAGTTAGTGATTCCTGAGTCAAATATAATCGAAAAATTAGACTGTTATGACAATAAAAAATATGAAATAACCAATTTACAATTAAATATTGAAGATTATACATTCATATCACAATTCTTAGTTCAAACCCTATAGAGCGATCAAGGTGACATTATTTTAGGTCCACCCTGGATGGAAACCCTAGGTTCCTTCATCCTGAATACGAAAAAGGATTTTTTAACATTTTCATACAAAAAAAAGAAAAATAACACTACAAGATATTACATTAAAGTTGAATCTAGTAGCACCAGAAGACATACAAGATATTTCAAAAGTAATTTTTCAAGAAGGTAAAAAATCACTACAAAATATGCAAAATGAAATTGACAAAATCACTGCTGATAGAAATGAAGAAGTCTTTCGACTTAAGGACCATAGCGAAAAATTACTAACACAAATTAAGAAGCTTAAGAAGGACAAGAAGTCATTAAAAGACAAGTTAGAACATTGTATTCAAGAGGAAGTATCGAAGTCGCCAATAATAACAGCTTCAATTGAAGATAAAGGAACGAATACTGAACCAGTCAATACCACAACTCAAGAAGAGGATAAATCAGTTGAAGGAAAAACACACTCACATGTTGCAATTTAGATGATGAAAATTCCAAACGAAGATTTTGTACCTAACTCAACAACCGCAGTACCAGAAGAAAATCAAAAAATTACCACACACCTAATAAGGGAAAGTCAAACCAAAAGAATTCACTATCGACATTCGAATCACGAGAGTAGACAACTCAATCAAGCTATGTATTTGTACCATTCAGAACATAAACAACAAATTGATGTTCCGAAGAAAATTGAAGTAAGCTCAATACAGTCCTATGATGAAAGTTCGTTACAAATTTCCAATGATGAGAATATTCCACAGAAGATTAATCCAGGATGGTCAGATCCATTTTCAGTCTGACAATTTGATTTATCACTTAGAGGATCATATCGTCTTGTATCAACGAATATGAAAGTTATGAGACGAGAAGATATTCGAAACGGAAAAAGAGATTCAGCATTTTCATCAGTAAGCTTTGAGGACAAAGATTTTTGAGGAGGAAGCCAATGTTATGAATATAATTTATGTAAAAGTAACAAATATAGAAAATAAATAATAATCATAATAATATGTAATTAAATAATAATTAATTAAACAAAGAGGCATGTCTAAGGAGACATGATCGTTCATAAAGGAATATCTGCCTAGGGTATATAAGCAGGCCCTTACTCTCATTTGTAACATCATTCTTATTCATACATTTTAATATATATTTTTGTACCTTCAATGGAGATCTACATATTCCAAGTCTTACGGAATATTTAACTTTTGAGTATACGAACTTTGTTCGTTACAAAATAACGACCAGTTCGAGTCTTCTTTCTGTAGACCTGGTATCCTAAGCTTCCATCATCTTTCTTGGTGACCAATACATCAAATAAAGATATGCTATTGTTTTCATCAATCTACATGGTAAATTTAATGTTCTCAGATCTAGAATTAAGGTGGTTGAGAAATTTTTCAAGTTCAGTATTGCCATGAGACCACTTGACATTGGTGTCATCAATGTATCTTTTCCACCAACCAGGATTTAATGGGTAAGATTCAAGGGCTTGATTTTCAAATTTTTCCATAAAAGGTCTGTTACAATGGAAATATTGGGAAACCATTGCTATTCTTTTGGTTTGTTCATAATACTTACCTTGGAAGCTGAAAAACGTAGAGCATAAGAAAACCTCAACAAGACTGACAGTTTGAAGATCAACCACTTCTTTGATAACATTGATGGCTTCAGTAAGAGGAATCATGGTATGGAGAGAGACCAGAAATTTGATATGTCAATCCTTATTCTTAACTTTTTCATTCTCAATCATCTTCACAAATTCACTGGAATCCTTGATAAAACAATCTGAATTACCTATAAGAGGATTATGGATATGTTGTGGCCAGCAACAACCCCCCCCCCCCCTTTTTTCGTTCAATCTAGTATCAGCCATGATGCTAGAATGAATGGGGACCCTTAGTTAATTTTTGGAAAAGCAAAGATTTCATTCTAAAGTACAAACATGCACTTAGAAAAGGTTTCTTGAGTGACTTAAGCCTAAACCAGTGTTCATGGAAGCAAATCTTTAAGGTTGCATCACAAAAGAATGAGAAACACCTTCATTTCCCTTCTAAAGACCAATATGCGCACCGCCTCAGTATTAATAACAACATCGCATCGCAACATGCTAGTACCCATAAAGAAAACCTGCCGATTTGCGATATTGCGATCGCGCGATCGCATATCGCAGAAATGAGGCAGGCGAAGATTAACAAGCATTGAGTTATTGCGATCTGCGATATTGCGATCACTACTGTTTGCGATTGCGCGACATGCAAGGGTACGTTGGCAGATCATAAAAGCACCTTAATACGAATCCCTCGGGCGCGCCACCCAAAGAAAAGCCACTTACTATAACCTGACTTGGAATTATGCGCTTTTAATGATAGTAATAAATCGGTTGTCAGTTATTAAGTGGAATAAAGACGCGTGCCTTAATGCGGATTTGCTTCACGTAAGGTGGCGTATCTGATTTATCTCTTGCATTTAAAACTCTCCCATCACCTTTCTAATCAATCTTTCCATTTTACTCATAACCTGCGAGAGCAAAGTGTGAAGGCAAAATCAGATAGAAACGCTAAGCGAAATGGGGAAGAAGAACAAAGCTCAAAGCTCAGAAACAAGAGAGAAGACCAAGGAGATGGCGCCCCTGTACACAGATACTGCATGCAATAAAGATGCAGGTATCTCAACATGGGAAGGCATGTATAGGCTTTTAGAAGAAGAGAACCCTAGAATAGTCAAGGTAACTGCTGCTGTCGCGGGTGCATTACATCCTTCAGAGGCATCCCTGGAAGACCTGGCGTGTTCTTTCCTCCATAGAATAGCGGCAAGGCCGAAGATTCTACCGTATACAGACATGATCAAATGGATTTTAGATGATGCGGAGTTACATCATAGACAATTCAAAGTCCAGGGATATGGGCTCGTGGGATCGTTTGCTGCCTCAGACCTGAAGCTCATGTATCATCTTCCTGAACCACAAGCGACCTATAATGCAGAGTTTGTTAGGAAGTTTGCAGTGGAGAATCCAGACCTATCAGACACTACTAAGGAATGGTCAAGAAGAGATGAGCCGTTGAAAAAAGATAAGAACGGTATGTATAGCACTGGTTCCCTCACCTCTCCATATTGTTTTGCTGTAGCCATGCTCTGTAGGCTTTTTGGTAAGCCCGATATCAATAAGTTCTCATCTGAATGGTTACCATTAATTGATGCCGCGACTACTTCTGAGATAGTGGATTGGGCCAAAATCCTTTCTGACACTCTATACACGGTGGTTCTCCACTACCGTTCTAAGAGATCCTTCTCCCAAAGGACCTATCCTCCTTTTTATCTGTTTGCCTATATAATGGACTCTGTCTGTCTTGTATCGAAATTCCCTACTATGGGTTGGAAATGGACTACCCAAGACCCATTGCCCATTCACGTCTATCATAAAGTTTTATGGGATTCCCAGTTTGCCCCTCATTTTTACCAGATTTGCCATGGGCTCATATTTCCCATACATAGAATGATATATGATAAGGACCCCCCAAGGTGCTCTCCCGAGGCCCAAGTTGACATCCTCCCCATCGCGAGATGGTTTGGGGAAGAATGGTTTACCTATATTCGAGTTTTTGGAAGCACTGTACCTCCACATGTCCTACCTTTGTATGTTCCTGATAAATTGTTGGCCCGGGAAATTGCTTATCAAACTTGTTCTGAAGGCGGCTTAACAAAGGAACTAAAGGACAAAAAGAAGGCCATTTGGCCTCCATTTCCCATCACTTGTGGGGTCTTCTCTTTGTTCGATGTGGGACACGCTTTTGATGAGGTGGAGAATGTGACGTGTCTCCAACTATTTAAGTTCTCATCGAGACCATTCGATCCACATAAAGTGGCCCAGGAATTTACAACCAATCTCAAGACAAGGGTATTCTTTGGGAAGAAATATCTGTTTGATGATCTCTTCCTGAACAAGGACTCGCTCAAGGAAGTTTTGCAAGAAGCTTAGTCAAGATTGTCTCCAGACGACCTTCGGAAATTCACATTGTTCAGAGAGAGAAGACTGGCTAGTATTCCACTGGAAGGACTGCGAGTAGCTACTAGAGAACCGACTCCGAGCATCAGCCTTAGCGGAAATTCCAGCGCTTCCAGATCTAAGTCCAGCGCCGCAAAAGAAATATCTAAACATCCTGAAGAGTCTGTGCATGACAAAGAACTGAACGAAGAAACAATCAAAGACACAGCTCAATCAAGTGCGATGGCTCAGCAGCAAGTTATCGCCTCGCCACCAAGAGAGGTTCCCCCTCCTGTCGTCGAAACACCTCTTGTCACAGTAGAGTTGGATAAAGAATGGGACACCTTCAATGAATTAATTAATCTTGAAGGTCAAACCCCAAAGACACCTGTGAGCAATACACAGGTGGTGCAAGAGGTCGTCTCAACCATAGTCAGTAGTGCCGTAGAAACGGAGCATCTCCCTATCGCTCCATCCTCAGAACTTCTACTCAGCATAGAAGAAATTCCTCCACTGGACGTATTCTACAGCCCCCAGCACAAAGCAGTTGTAAGGAGACAAAGAAAGAAGAGGAAACTTGAGAATGCACTATCTCAAGATGTTGAACATCTAGATGTCTTGTGGAAAGACCCGAATAGTAATCCAACCGAGAATCTTACGAAACTGTCTCAGATTGCAGGAGCATATGCTTCTGCAACCATCGACAAGGCCTCTGAAGTCCAGCAACTTCTAAAAGAACATGAAAATCAAATACAACTGCTACAACAACAGTTGCAGCAAGCCAATGCGAACACTGAAGCCTCCAGACAGCTCGAAAAGCTACAAGAAAACTTTCGCCAGATGCAGGTGAGCTATCAAAGAAGTCTTGAAGAAAAAGAAAAGCAGCTGCAGACGGTGCAAGAAATGCATAAAGATGAACCTAAGCTGTCAGAGTTCATTTCAGAGTCCATCGGCTTGAACGACCAACTGTCACAGCAACAGGAAGATATGGTACGTAGAATATCACAATGGAGGCATTTTTGTGAAATAAGCGACAAGATCACCAGCCAGGTGGTGGAATTGCGGAACGACTATGACCAGGCCAACAAAAGAGTAACAGAATATCTAACTTGGCAAAATGACGAGGAAGGGAAAAGAGCGGGAGCACCCAAGATTAATGAAAATCATAAGGAGCTACTCTTTAACAAATGGGACGAACAAATCACACAGGCAGAGCAAGCAGCAGAGACAGCGGCGACACAAGCGAGCATCCTTATCGACTGTGTAAATGAAAATTTACATAGGGCTAATTTGATTTCAGAAACCACCCCGGGGTACCTACTGAGCACGTTGCAACTGGAGGCAGAATGGAGACAGAGAACGCAGGCAAACGGGAAAACAATCCAGGCATTGGCTAGACTAAATTGGGAAAGTTATTGGACTTACTTAGTTAAGCCACACAGCCAATGCATGACAGTAAGATGCATCATGAACGCAGCCGAGAAGGTAGCGCCAGCTCTTATGGATGCCGTTCTCGCAGCCCAGCTAAGCACAGAAATCAGCCAGCCTACTCTTCTCAAACCTATGCTTGACAGCTGCAACTTCAGAGACCAAATTCAGAAGTAGTTTCATTTAGAATGTTGTTTTTTCCTTTTTAAATAAATTAGAAAAAGGGCGGTCATTTGAGAACCGTATCCTCAATTTTGTAAACATACTATTATTAAGATTAGGTAGTAGTATTTCAACCCTTCTCATTGCATTGGAGAAGGGTCCAGAAATTTGTCAAAAACTTGTCCTCAGAACATGCACTTCTGCACCTCAGAGGAGGGTTTGATGAATGGAAGGATCGGATTTATTTATATTTGCATTTTAATGTCTGCTACTGATGTTGCATTTCTGTACTCTTAGTAGGCGTTCGAAGTAAGTAGAAGTAGATCATTATTGCTTGAAGTTTGTGAGTAGAAATTAGTCATAAATGGTACTTTTATCTCTTGACGAATTTCTATTGATTTGCTTAAAGTGATATGCAGCTGATGTTATTTGTATGTTAATGTATAGATTTATGGTTACCATTTGGCACTTTTGTACGGTGGAATCATCTGTTTATGTTTGACATATGAATGATTTATCATGTGATATGAAGTCCACAACTGTCCTGTTTAACTTCTTATGCAGAATGGTTTATCTTAAATGGTTTATATTCTTATAGTAGCTGAATAATCTTCATTACCAGTTATTATATGAAATCTTTTTAGATCGCATGATGGAAATGATATATCCCGGGTTAGCGTAGGTTGTATATGTTATTTTTATTCTGATTTTAGCAGCTTATAGCCAGATGATGAGTTAGATTAAAATTAGTTCTCAAAAGCTCTCTAGAAACAGCATAAATCAAAACTTACACACACACACACCCCTTGCATCGGGAAGCTAGTCCCGTTATCCCCAGTCGAACCCGCTACTCCAAACGGGCAAGGAGCCGCCAACCAGGCTCCGGACCGGGTGGGTATCCCCCTTGTTGTCGACCCGATTTCGGGGCCCTCAACAGGATATTATAGACAAATTTTGCAAGTTCATAAGTGGGGGAGCCAATAGTGTTGACAATAGGTCTTAAGGGAACTCCATCTTTGTGGATTTTTGAAAAATCGTAAATTCTTGGAGTAATTTCACAATTAGGGGTAAGTCGCTTTTTAGTCCATTCATCCAAGTTAGAATTCTTTATGATTTTTTTAACCTCTTTAATAATCCTAGAAATTGGAATATTTTCTAACTTTTTGTAGTTTCCACTATAATCAAGGTGTTCATTCATATTTTTAATATAGTCACTCTTATCCATAATAATAGTGGCATCACCCTTATCAACTTTAAGGACAACAATACTGTCATTGTTTTTTATGATCTCGATAAGCCAAAATTTCTTCTTTGTTAATATTTCTTTTAGGATCCTTGGAGCTTTCTAATATAGATGCACAGTCGAATCTAATGGATTCCTTGTCTTCAGTGTTTAAATCATTAATGTCTTCTCCAATACTATAGATTATGTTTTCAACAGTTACCATTTTGGGAGCAATGGAAAAATTAAGGCCCTTGTTAAGAATTGAAAAGTATTTTTTAGTTAATTGGTGATAGGAAAGATTAATTACTTTTCTAGGGATTTTGCTAGAGCCTATGTTATTGAGATCGAGAGTGTTGTTGATGTGGTTTGCATGGGAATCGCTAATGGAGTTAATGTTTCCATTGCTAGTGATGGCAGTGATGTCATTAATAAAAGGCTTATCAACAATAGGTGAGTCCCTCCCCTCGTTATTGATGTCCTTAATTATTATGAAAACAGCTCACAAAAATATAGAAAGAAAGATAAACGCCTTAGAATTCAGCCTCTTCGAGGGGGCAACTTGCTTTACATTACACAAATGAACAATTCTTAGATGATACAAATGAAAAAACCTCCTTTCTCTATATAGGAGTCTAAGGGGTCACAATATAACCAAAGCCGACCTAACAATAATAATATAAGGGCACAAAACTAACAATAGTGGGCTTCTATGGGGAACAATAATAACAATATGGGGAGACTAGGGGCACAACAATAACAATAAGGGATACAATGAAAATAATAATGGGGGACCACTAGTATTATAGGGACCTAACATGCCCCTTTCCTTCAAAAAAGTGTTGTCCTCAATGCTTGAGTAGTTCTGGATGCTTTTGTATAAAATTCTCATCCTCCCATGTGAATCTTCAATGAGTAAGTTCTTCCACTTGATGAGATACTCTGAAATTGATCAATTTTGTAGCTGTCGCATTCTTGTTTCTTTGACTGCTTCAGGTTCCAATATGTTTTTTCTTTCCTCGTCAAGTTCTGGAAATATTGTTTGAACTGGGAGCTTGCCACCTATAACCTTCTTTAAGCATGACACATGGAAAACTCGGTGCACTCGGGAAGTTGCATGAAGCTCCAATTTGTATGCCATAGTACCTATCTTTTGCAACATCTTGTACAAAACATAATACTTTGGTGATAATTTATTATCCTTCTTAGCTTGCTTGAGGGACATTTGTTTATATGGTTGTAGCCATAGGAATACCCAATCACCTACATCAAAACTTCTTTCGCTACGATGTTGATCTGCCTACTGTTTCATTCTATTATGTGCTAAGGTGAGGTTATCCTTTAAGAGTTAGGAGAACTTGTTGTTGATGCTTGATGTGATCTTCCACTGCTTGAACCTTAGAATTTTCTCTTAAATATGATGTAATGGATGGTGGATGATATCCATAAAGTGCCATAAATGGGATCATTTTTGTTGTTGTATGGAAGGAATTGTTATGCCACCATTCAATTAGAGGCAACCATTTGACCCATTGTGTCTGTTTATCAGATACAAAGCAACGAAGATATCCTTCCAAACATTTGTTTACTATCTCAGTTTTCCCATCAAATTGAGGATGATAAGATGAGCTATGAGCTAACTGAGTATCAAGACAAGAAAATAATTCTATCCAAAAATTTCCAGTGAAAATGATCTCTGTCGCTTACAGTAATCTTTGGGTTTCCATGTAGCTTTTGAATTGTTTCCATAAATGTAGTAGAAATTGTACTCGCTTTAAATGGATGAGATAATGCACAAAAGTGTGCATACTTGGTAAGTCTTTCAACTACCACCATGATAAAATCCATTGAAACTTCCTCTCAACGTTGGCTTGGAATGGATAAAGGTTGTAATAGACCCGGGGTCTTAATTGTTTCAACTTTATTTTATTGACAAACCAAACATTTCGCCACAAACTTTTGAATATCCAATTTAAGGCCATCCCAAAAAAATTCCTTCTTAACCCTGTGGTAAGTTTTAGAAATCCTGAGTGCCCTCTTAAGAGAGAGGTGTACAATTCCCTAAGAATATTTTGTTTGAGTTGGGAATTCTTACATAGGTATAACCGATCTTTGTACCATAACGAATCATTTTTCTAGCTAAATGTATCAGATGTATTGGGATCTTGTTGTAACTTTTGAATGAGTGCCCACACTTCTTCGTCATTCTTCCATTCATCCCTTGCTTTGTTTATCCAATCTAGTTGGATAATAGAAACGACGCAAAGAAATGCTTCCACATCCTCATCCTTTCTTGAGAGTGCATCTACCACAACATTTTGATTCCCTTTTTTGTAGATGATTTCAAAGTCATAACCCAACATCTTTGTGACCCATTTTTGCTGCTCTTCTAAAGATAATCTTTGTTCTAAAAAGTATTTAAGACTATCATGATCTGTTTTTACCTTGAAGTGTCTTCCCATTAGGTAAGGTCGTCATTTATTTAGTGCATGTAGTATTGCTGACATTTCCTTCTCATAAATAGCTTTGTGTAAATACTTTCCTTTGATTGGATGACTTTTGAAAGAAATAAATCTTTCTTCTTGCATTAAAACAACACCAATTCCATTTCCTGAGGCATCACATTCCACAATAAAGGTTTTTGTGAAGTCTGGTGTAGCTAAGACCGGTGCTTGGCACATTGCCTCTTTAAGATGTTCAAAGGCCTTCGTTGCTTCTGGAGTCCATGAAAATGCATATTTCTTCAATAATGTTGTTAGAGGTGCTACTATTATCCCATAATTCTTAACAAACTTGCGATAATACCCTGTCAACCCGAGAAATCCTCGTAGATGCTTTATGGATGTGGGGATTTTCCATTCCTTAATGATTTAAATTTTTCTAGGGCCTACCTTAACACCTTCATGAGATACAGTATGACCCAGATATTCCACCTCTTGTACTCCAAAGAAACATTTGGAAATTTTTGCATATAATTGTTTCTCCTCCAATAGTTTGAGCACCCTGTCAAAATGTTGAACATGATCCTTCCAAGACTTGTTGTAGATTAGTATATCATCAAAAAATACTAACACAAATTTTCTAATGAAGGGTTTGAAAATGGAATTCATCAAACCTTGAAATGTAGAAGGTGCATTGGTAAGGCCAAAAGGCATGACCAAAAATTCATAATGACCATCACGAGTTCTAAATGTTTTTTTTGGAATGCCTTTAGTCTTCATTATGATTTGATGATATCCTGAATCAAGATCCAACTTGGTGAAGTAAATAGATCCATGCAATTCATCCAATAATTCATCAATAACAGGAATGGGAAATTTATCTTTAATAATGAGCTTATTGAGCTCCTTATAATCTAGACGCATGTGCCATGATCCACCCTTCTTATGAACCAATACTACTGGAGCAGAGAAAGAACTTTAACTAGGTTGAATTATACCAGCCTCTAGCATTTTTGCAACCATACGTTCAATTTCACTCTTTTGGGCATATGCATATCTATAAGGCCTGATGTTTGGAGGAACACTTCCTGGAATAAAATGAATAGCATGATCATGATCACAAATAGGTGGGAGGCCTTTGGGAGTCTCAAATACCTTGGAATGATTGTCCAAGGCTTTTTGGAGATCTGGAGAAATAGATGATTTCGATGTGCGAACCTCTAGTGAACATAATTGTGCAATTATGCCTCGTTGTTCTTTCTTTAGAAGTTTTGTCATTCCATTAGAGCTGATTATCCTTCAGAGATTCCCTGCGATACCCCTTAATTCAACTTCCTTTCCTTTTGAAGAAAATTTCATGAAAAGTTCTTGAAAATTAAAAGCTATTGTACCCAAGGATTGTAGCCATTGGACTCCTATTACAACATCAACACCACCCATTGGAATGGAAAGCATTGGGCTATTCAATACATATTCTCCCATGGATAGTTTGATATTATGGCACTTTCTTGAGTAAGTTATGGTTCCTCCACTTGCAACCATCACTTGACACTTTGGCGCTGAATATAGGAAGCAATTCAATTCCTTGGCTATCTTACAATGAATAAAATTATGGGTACTACCCGAATCAATCAACACTATTACCTTTTTCTTCTTGATATGCCCTTCTATCTTGATAGTTTGAGGAGTGGTAATTCCAGTCAATGCATTACAAGATATGGTTGGATTCACTTCTTCTTTCTCTAATGGTTTGTTCATGGTGTATATCATCTTCTTTTAACGTTTCTTCTTCCTTTTCTTCCTCCTCTTCACAATCTATGTAAAATAATTTCTTCTCAGCACACTTATGACCTTTAGTGTATTTGCTATCACAAGTGTAACAAAGCCCTTTTTTCCTTTTTTCTTCCAATAGTTGTGGTGTCAACCTTGTAGGTTGTGTATGGCTAGGGGAAACAACACTTACATCTTTATGATTGTGAGTGGTAGGCTTCCTTGTTTCCATAATTTTTCTTTCCATTTTTCTTGCCAAACTGAACACCTTCTCCAATGAATCAGGTTCCCAAAGGCAAACCTCATGTTGGATGTTATTTTTTAAAGTCCCTATTAACACATCAATCCTATGCTCCTCTGGAATATCTTTTACCCTTATATTCAATTTTTGGAAGTCCTCAATGTGCTCCATCATTGAACCCTTTTGTTTGAGATTTATCAATTAGCTAAAAAAGTGTTGCTTTTTGTATCCTCATAATGTGCTATCATTTCATCCGTAAAAATAGCCCAAGTGACAATTTGTTTACGAGAGAAAAGGCATATATACCATACAAACTGATTTGGTTCCAAATATAAAGTTGCAATGTGTACCTTTTGTGTGTTTTGGACACTATGGAGATCGAAAAATTGCTCCATCTGTAGTATCCATGTTGCAGGACCTTACCATCAAACTTCCTCATATCAATCTTTGGAACATGGTGGTTCTTCGATCCAACATTAGAGTCTATGAAATCATGATTAACATTTATTTTGTTCTCATCATGTGTTTCCTTTACTACCCTTTCGCCATTAGTATGCATTTCTTGTAGAAGTTTTGTCAAATCTTCCATCTTAGCTTCCACGCCTTTCTTTAAATCATCCATCTTAGCTTCCATGCCATCCATCTTAGCTTCCATGTCATTCATCTTAGCTTCTATGCCTTTGTTTAATCCATCCATCTTAGCTTCCATGCCATACATCTTAGCTTCTGTTACTTTTTGTGCGAGTGAAATTTGTTGCACTTGGTCTAGTAATTTTGATATATCATGTTGCATTTTTTCCTCTTCTTCATGAGTCATGCTAGAGCTTCCAGGTTGCTTACTAGGTGTTTCCATTTTCTTTCTTCGGGGCATCAATTACTAATAATAATGATTCACTATGCCCTTTGAATTCCTTCAAACTAATTTTTCAAACCAAACTTATGCAAAAATAAAAAAACTACACACCTTTTTTCACTTTGTAGGAGCTCGATATTGAAACGACTGTAACTCCGTAATTTCAAATCTCCAAGGTCTAAAATTGCAACATGAAGTATCACTCTGTGCCCTCTTTCCAATGCCACTAGTCTAATCGACATTGGATTCTCCAAGAAAGAGTTATGCCCCACCTCCCAAGATGACCTGCTTATATACTTTTTCAATAGAGCGAACTTGTACGAAGTGCCACGTGTTACTGTTTCAACCTTCAGACCTAAAAACAATACACATAAAATTATAGTCTGTTCTTTTCCTGTAGATTCTTACAAAATTTCAATCTGACACTTAGAGAGAACGTTATGATGATTTTCCCAAGGTCACCTGTTTAGAATGTAATTCGGGAATCTGCAAAAACCCTAACTTCCTCAGATTATATCTCCGAACATATAGCGAAACGAGATCTGAAATTCGGACCCTAGCTTCATCGAGATTTTGGATCAAATGGGTTTTAATTTTAGATTCTAAACCTTCGTAGAAAAAATCTTATAGCAAAACTTCCACGATGACCTGTTTGAGATGAAATTCTGGAGCTTTCAAAAAACCCTAACTTCATCAGATCATAGCTTCGAAAGTATAGTGAGACAAGATCTAAAATTCAGACCTGAGGTTCAGACCGATTTTTTCTCAAATGGGTTTATTTTTTAGCTTCTGAAACTTTGTAGAAAAAGTTATGGTGAAAATTCCATGATGACCTGTTTGGAGCAGCGAAACCCTAGAATCCAAAGTTCTGATACCAAATGTTATGAAACCAACTCATAAAAAGATAGAAAATAAAGATCAACGCCTTAGAATTTAGCCTCTTTGAAGGGGAAACCTCCTTTACATTACACAAATGAACAATTATTGGATGATACAAATGACAAAACCTCCTTTCTATATACAGGAGTCTAAGGGGTCACAATATAACCAAAGACGACCTAACAATAATAATATAAGGGCACAAAAATAAAATAAGTGGGCTTCTATGGGTCACAATAATAACAATATGGGGACACTAGGGGCAAACAATAACAATAAGTGATACAATGAAAATAGTAATGGGGAATCACTAGTATTATAGGGACCTAACATTAATGTTGAGGGAGACATATTTATTAATGATGTTTGAGGTGGATCCTGAGTTAGAAACGTTCCCATGGATGTTTGTCCCCTTGCTTTGAAAAGGTTCATCAACAATAGATGGGTCCTTCCCCTCTTTATTGACATCCTTAGTGTTGAGGGTAACATATTTATAAACGATTGTTGATGTATCATGAGTGGAGTTGTAATTAGAAGTGTTTCCACGGATATTTGTGCTCATGCTTCCACAAATGTTTGTGCCCATGTTGGAGTCAAAAGCATAGCCTTTCGAGTTATTAGTTGTGCCCATGTTGGAGTTAGAAGTGAAGCCCTTTGAGTTATTATTTTCGATGATGTTAGAGTTAGATGTGAAGCACTTTGAGTTATCATTTGTGCCCATGCTAGAGTTAAAAGTGTAGATCTCTGAGTTCTCGGTTTTTTTTTTTTTGGTACACTATAGAAATTAAATCTTATCAATGGACTTGAAGAATCACAAATGTTGTCGTTATTTTCATATGGAATGGATCGTAACTTCTACTCATAGTTGTTCAGCTCTTTATACGAAAATATTTTCAGCTTCTTAAGATGTTTGTTCTCAGACTGTAATTTTATCTTCTCAACTTTTATGACAACAACCACATCAATAATAGACCAAAGACCTGGTTAAAAGGCGGATGTTAAAAATAGCAACAAGAAATCCTAATTTAATTTGTCCTTGAATTAAATTAGGAAATAAATCAAAATTATATTCTCATAGCAATTTGTCCTAGTTAACTAAGTTAATTTGACTTAGTTGGCTTAGTAATATTCGAGATGGAAGTCTATCTAGAGTCATGTAGAGTGATTCCTAAATTTTAGGGGTCCATGTTGAGTGCTTTTGAGTTGTAATTAATTAACTCAGTCTAACTGAGTTAAAGTCAGTTAAACTAGTTCAAACAGTTGGAGGAACTAGTAGGAGGTCTAGTAGTGGGAACAAGCACTAGTACAACTTCATTGCTCCACCAGTTAACTAAACATTCACTCATAAATAACTCATGTGTGCTAGTTTAGATGAATACCCAATTGAGATTAGAGTTCAAGGACATTGTACTATCAGTTGTATAATTTTCTGAGTTTTACAGATGGTGCATGCAATCAGTTGAGGGCCTATGATGGATTGCGCAGTTATGGAGAGAGAATTTCTCAATTAAATATGGGATAATTCCCTTAGGAATTGCACAAGGAAGTAGGAGCTTGGAAAGCAATAGATTTGGCTAAGTTTTGGCTTGAACTTGTTTGTGAAGTAGAGAGATAGATTGTACTTGTGCAATAATTGTGCGGGTTGAACAAGCATTGTATTTTCTTCTCAGATCTTCTTGTTAATGCAATATATATAGTCTGGGTTTTGAGCAGTTTCTTTCCCCAGAAAAATATTATGTTATGTGCGATTGAAATTCTTCTTTTTCTTCTTAGTGTTTTCATCGATCAATTTTGTTTCCGCTGATGAGTAGCGTAGATTATCTTCTTATGTTTCAACATATCACATAAGCTGTTGAATCTACAAGTAAAAATATACATGGTATCAGAGCCGAAGACATTATAGAAGAGGATAATTTGAGTTTGTTGTGTAGGTTAAATCGAATTTTCATATTCATACTTCAGATTCAGCAATATGTCATTGTACGGTTTGAGACTTGAGTATGCCCTAGAGGGCATCTCGAATTACATAGCTTTGAAGGAAAGGATGGAGGTAGTGCTGGAAGACAATAGGCTGAAGGAATTCATAAATCATGACATTTTGAAGCCTCCAGCATCTGATGCTAAAGATATGGCTAAATGGATAAAGTGTGTGGAAAAAGTGAGAAGGATTATCCTAGAAGGAGTTCGATATCATATTGTCTCGAATCTCCACGGTAAGGAAACTCCATTTGCAATGTGGAAGGAATTAACAGACTCATTTCAAAATAGCAGTGACCTCATGAACCTGGCACTGAAGGAAAAACTCAAAAAGATCAAAATGGAGAAGGGTGACTATATTCTGAAGTACTTGACCAAGTTCACCTAATGTTGGGATGAGCTTGGAAGTGTCGGGATTATTGTTTTTGAAGAAGATTTGGTGAGCCTAACACTTCTAGGACTTCCCAAGAGATGGCACAATTACCAGGACTTAGTTAATGGGAGGGAGAAGCTACCATAGTGTGAGCGATTATGGTTTGACTTGGTACAAGAAGATATTCGATGGAATAGCAAAGACAGATCCTCATCAAAACATGATGATGAGGAGAATTGTGCCTTAGCAGGTAAGGCAAAGAAAGTGAAGGGGAATTCATCCCATTCCAGATCAGATTCTTGTTAGGGGGCAAGAAGAAGGACATGTCAAAAGTCAAATGCTTTCACTATCATGAGCTGGGACACTTTTCCACAAAGTGTCCACTCAAGAAGGTCGGTAAGAAGCCCTCAAGAGGAGCAGTAGGTGAAGCTCTTGCTTCATAGTTTGAACTAGACTTTACCCTCATCGCTTGTATGGTGTCATCGATGATGGGTAGTGTGTGGTACTTGGATAGTGGAGCTTCTTTCTACATGACTGGTAACAAAGAGCTCTTCAATAACTTGGACAAGAAGGATCTATAGATGCATATCGAGATGGGTGACGATGGGAGGTATAATGCAACCAGGATCGGTATAGTTACCTTTTAGAGGGAGTCTGGTTCTCCCCTAACTTTGCGAGATGTTATGTATGTTCCTAGTTTGAAGAAGAACTTGGTTTATGTTGCCATGTTGGAGGATAGAGGATATGATGTGATATTTAGTAAGGGAAAGGTGTTCCTTCATCACATAGCCACAGGTCAGGTGAAGAGGATAGGGGTTCGAGTGAAGAACCTCTACAAGTTGGAGGTAGAATATTGTGTTGTCTTGAGCACTAAAGAAAAGAAGGTGAAGAACCGAGACATCGATGAGTTGTGGCACAAGAGGTTGGGTCACTTGCACCATGGCACTTTGAAGATCATATAGAAAATTTCTATCGGCCTTCCCAAGGGTACACTAGAGCAGAGAGACACATGCAAAGGCTGTACATTGGGGAAGTACAACAAATATTCCTTACATGACCAAGACAGTTGAGCACAGGTGATCCTTGATCGAGTTCACTGAGATGTGTGTGGACCGTTCTCGACAGCATCCCCTACCAAGCACATAAATTATGTGATATTTGTTGATGATTTCTCTCGTAAGTGTTGGATGCTCTTCATGTAGAAGAAGGTCAGACTTTTGCTAGATTTTGTGAATTTAAAGCACTTGTCAAGAAATATACCAGTAGGAAAGTTAAAGCTCTTAGTAATGATAACAATGGAGAGTATGTGTTTAATGAATTCAAAACAATTTATGCATCATAAGGCATTCGACGGGAATTGATAACACGTCATAAACCACAACAGAATGGGGTGGTTAAAATTAAGAATAGGAGTATTGTGGGAGTGGCATGTGCAATGTTGCATGATTAGGGCCCACCATTACACTTGTGGGTTGAAGCATGCAACACAACTATTTATTTGCATAAAAAAACTCATCGAATTATCAGGATGAGTACACCAGAAGAGGATTTTTCAACGAAGAAACCAGATGTGGCACACTTCAAGATCTTTGGTTCATCAGTGTACTACGATGTTACCAAATATGCACGGAAAAAGCTAAAGCCAACATCAAAGTTGGGCATATTTTTTGGGTACAGTGATACACCTCACAACTATCAAGTGTACCTTCCAACCAATAGGATGATAGTGGTTCACAGAGTTGTAAAATTCGATGAAGAGAAGGCTATGAGATGTTCGCTTGAGAGGGAGCTTTAGCTACATGTGGTTGAGGAAATTTTAGCTCCTAAGGAGGAACCTCAGGATGATATGGAGCAGCCACATGCAGAGGAGAAGGTAATGGAGACACCCACTCATGCAAAGTCTTCCAAAGATGAGAGAAAGGGCACTTGAGAGGCTAACAGGTTATTTCATGATGCTAGAGAGAGTTTGGGAGCACCCACATCACAGCATAGGCAGAGGAGGTCACGGAGAGGTACACTAGCTACATGGCTCTAAGGAGCGGATGTGTAGAGATTGAGCCATCCTCTTTTGAGGAAGCAGTGCAACAACCAGTTTGGGTTGATGCCATGGTTGAGGAGTATGACTCCATTGTTAGGAACAATGTTTGGGATGTGGTCCCAAAACCGGCAGACAAATCAGTGGTGAGTTCCAGATGGCTTTACAAGGTAAAGCAAACATCGGATGGTAGTGTGGAGAAACACAAGGTCGGGTTTATGGCCAGTGGGTTTTCTTAGGTGGAGGGGATTTATTACGATAATACTTTTGCTCCTGTTGCAAGGTACTCATCAATCAGGTCCATTCTAGAACTGTCAGCGTAGTTGGGATGGAAGATACAACAGATAGATGTAAAGATAGCATTCCTCAACGACATGATTGAGGAAGAGGTGTATATTGAGCATCTTGAAGGATTTGAGACCTTCAATAGAGAGTCACATGTGTGCCAACTCAAATGAGCATTGTATGGACTGAAACAAACACCCTATGCTTGGTACACTAGGATCGATAGCTATTTCACTAGGTTTGGCTTCACCAAAAGTGAAGCAGATGAGAACCTTTACCATATTGTGGTTGAAGATAAATTGTTGATTATTGTTTTATATGTCGACGATTTGATTCTGACAAGTGATGATAAGTTGATCATGTCTTACAAATAAGATCCCGCAAGAGAGTTTGAAATGAAGGACTTGGGGCTCATGCAATACTTTATGGGGATGCAAGTATGGAAAAGTGATGAGAAATTGTTTGTCTCTTATGGCAAGTATGCGAACGAGATACTCAAGAAGTTCCACATGGAGAGTAGTAAACCCATGGAGACTCCTCTAGCTAGTAACTGGAGGAAGGAGGATGCTACTTTCGATGAAGTAGTGGAGGCTACTATTTACAGGAAGCTTGTGGATTCACTCAAGTATTTGTTGAACACACGACCGGACATGTGTCATGTAATTAACCAACTTAGTCAAGAAATGGTTAAGTCGACCAAGCTGTATTGAAAGACAGCCAAACATGTGTTGAGATACCTTAGAGGAACTACTTAGTATGGTCTTTGGTACAAAGGGATAGAGGGAGTGAAGCTTCAAGACTTCACCGATGCAGATTGGGGAGGGATTCCATCTAATAGGAAGAACACATCATGTGGGATCTTTAGTATTGGGTCAGCAATTGTTTCTTGGTACAACAGGAAATAGAGATCAGTTGCACTGAGTTACGCAGAAGTAGAGTACATGGCTTCTAGTCAAGAAACTTGTGTGGCTGTCTGGATGAGGAAGATTTTGGTTGGTTTATTTGGTTAGCAGATGGATCCAACAATGATTTACTGTGACAATTAGAGTTGTATCAAACTATAAGAGAATCCAGTTTTTCATGATCAGTCCAAGAATATTGATATCCAGTATCATCATCTTCGAGATTGTGTGCAAAGGAAAATTATGTTGTTGGAGTACATTCCCACATAGGAACAAGACACTGATATTTTGACAAAGGCCTTGTTAAGATCCAAATTTGAGTTTCACAGAGGTAGGATCAAGGTAGTAGATAATCCCTTTCTTGTTGAGAGGGAGTGTTAAAAATAACAACAAGAAATCCTAATTTAATTTTTCCTTGAATTAAATTAGGAATTAAATCAAAATTCTATTCCCATAGCAACTAGTAATAGTTAACTAAGTTAATTTGACTTAGTTGGCTCAGTAAATTCGAGTTGGAAATCTATCTAGAGTCATGTAGAGTGATTTCTAAATTTTAAGGGTCCAGGTTGAGTTCTTTTGACTTGTAACTAATCAACTTAATCTAACTGAGTTAAAGTTAGTTAAACTAGTTCAAACAGTTGGAGGAACTAGTAGCAGGTCTAGTAGTGGGGACAAGCACCAGTGCAACATCACTACTCCACCGGTTAACTGATTATTCACTCATAAATAACTCATGCATGTTAGTTTAGAGTTCAGGGACAATGTACTATCAGTTGTATAATTTTCTGAGTTGTACAGATGGTGCATGCAATCAGTTGAGGGCGTATGATGGATTGCACAGTTATGGAGAGAGAATTTCCGAATTAAATATGGGCTAATTCCCTCAGGAATTTCGCAAGGAAGTAGGAGCTTGGTAGGTAGCATATTTGGCTAAGTGTTGGCTTGAGTTGGTTTTTGAAACAGAGAGATAGATTGTAATTGTGCAGGAATTCTTCAAGTTGAACAAGCATTGCATTTTCTTCTCAGATCTTCTAGTTAATGCAATATAGATAGTCAAGTGGTGTCTGACTTGGTATAGTATTAAAAATTGTGTTTTTTGAAAAGTGAAAGGAGGATTTGTTTTAAAAAGGCTTTGTAAAGTTTTTATTTAAAAGGTGAGATTTTCAAAAGGAAAAATCAAGAAGTTAAAGTCACGTGATTGTATGTGAGTGATATTAAAGATTTTATAATACGTGACATCTCGTTTTTTTAATTGTATGAGAAAAACATAAATGGGATTTGTTAAAGTTTTATAAGTAAGATTTTAAAATATTTTGAAAAGATATTCAAAAGGGTTTTGTTAATGGGTAGGAGAAATTAAAGTGCCCCTTAAAGGGTTAGGTTATAAAGGTTTTTTTATGAGAAAAATGTTGCATGGTATGGAAAAGTTTGCAAAGGTGTATGAAAGTTTAGAAACATCTTATTGAAAGAGTATTTAAGAAAAAGGGTTATTTTGGAAAGAGAGTTTTTGGATTTGTAAAAGTTTCAAGTTTCTGGTTTTGTTTTGTTAAGTATGACTGTGATTTTTTGGGTAAAGATTGTGTTTTACTGGGGTGTATATTGAAATCATATTTTTTTCGAGGGTGATATGGAATATAGCCTTATGGAATCAGGAAATGAGCTATAAGACATAGGAAAAACAACAGTCATGAGTCGTAAAGCACGATTGAAGAATTGAGAAGTCTAGCAGAATACGGAGAAGAGATCAGGGTTGATTGGTGTAGCTTTGATGTGCAACCAACTCCTATGTTTACTAGTAAATATTTTGATCATTGGGTTATCAAGATACTAACTTTTCTTGGAACTAAAGAGTTAATTAAGTCTAATAACCCATATAGTGTAGTATGTGATGCCTTAGCATTGAATTTTATAAAGGAGACATTGGTTGAGAAGTTTTTGTGTAAAGTAGCAAACATTACAACTTCAAGTAAGCATGGAAGATCTTGAAGGAAGAATTTGGTGCAAGAGAGTGTCACATGTAGCAGTGAGATGTGTCACAATTTGTTGAGTCAATTGCAGATCTGAGAGTAGATGGGCAAGACTCTAAGAGGACAACGCTTGGATAATCCCACTAAAAAATGGATGATTGTCGTAAAGACCATAAAATTGAAACCCATTATACAAACATGCATATGGATGAAGAAGAAGCAACAAAGGTTGCGGAGAGAGAATTCGAAGCCTCTGAGTAGCAAAACAAGAGCATATAAATGTTCAAAGACTCCACTGTAATGTGGAAGGTGCAAATGATGGTGAATCCCACAGCTATAAAACACATGTGGATGATGGCTGCAAATGAAATGTGAATTTGTGAATCCAATGGCAGCTAATGAATCTGGTGAAGTTGAAATTGTTAATGAGCACATGCATGCTTGGATATCCCACAAGAGAGTGAATGAAAATTATGTTGATGTTAAATTTGACGAAGAACCATTAACTGGTGATGAGTGGTTGCATATGATGCACACAAAGCTCTTATTGATATGTTGTTATTTGGTGAGAGAAGCCACTTGTGTTTGGAAGCAAAGTGGAAGACAACATTTTTGTTGCAGCAAATGTTGGTAAAAGGGCCAAAAATGAAAATTATGATGCAATGACAAAACAAAAGAAGGCAGAGAAAGAAGAACTAGAGCAAGAAGCTCTCACTGAAGAAAATAATGAAGATATTTTTAACATTATTTTTTAGTGTGCAGGTAAACATGAGCTAGAGCAAGAAGCTCTCACTAAAGAACATAATGAAGATATTTTTAATATTATTTTTTAGTGTGCAGGTAAACATGATAATAGTGTAGCTAAAAGAGAATATGAAGAACAAAATGAAAGAAAAAACATGAATGTTTCTGAAGACAAAGATGAATGTATTGAAACCATTTCTTAGCAATGGAGTCAAGAAAAAGATAAAATTATGCTATCAAGAAATATAGAAAAAAGAAAATCGAAGATATGAAAAAGAACACAATTTGAAAATGAAAAGTTCTCGCAGCACTCACGAATGAAAGAATTCTTGATGAACAAGTTGTATAAGAATGACTCAAAGAATGTTGGATTAAATGATAGCCTTAGGGTTGATAACCTCAGTCTTACCAACAAAGCTGCGATCCGTCCAGAAAATCCAGAAAGGAAAAGGGAGCATCCCATGAGCTAACAACCCAGGGGATTACCAGTAGTAAGGTTGGCCTCTATTCACAAATTCCAAAGAAAAAATGAAAGTACTCAACAATTTTTCATGCTGATAACTCAGGGTATTACGAGTTTCAAGACGTAAATTCTCAAAGAGAAAGGCAAAGAACTAGACGAGCATAAACTTAGGACTAACAGCCCAGGATTTATCAGCCACTAAGTTGATCCAGAGAAAAAGAGAGAGTTTTATGAATGGTAACCCAGCGGATTCCTAGCCAAAAGACGGGCATTTAGCCAAAAATTCCAAATAAAAAGAAAGAGTGCTCAACCATAACTTTTGGTTGATAACTCAAAGATTACTAGCTGCAAGGCTGGTGTCCATCCAGAAATTCCAAAAAAATGGAACATTGTTGCAAGAGCATAAGCTTCAAGATGAAAATCTATTGAATTACCATTACCAAGGCAAGGCGAAAGATCGATCTACCGCCTAAAACTTCGGGAGAAAAACGAGAATGTTCGGCGAGCATAATCTTCAAACTGACAATAAACCTCTGGACTAACCAAACTTTCACTTTCATCCTCGGAAAAATATATATGAAATTGTTAAGTGTGAAACCAAATTCATGTAGGATCCTAGATCCTTCTACACCACCATTAGTTTCTAGATCTCCATCTAAATCACATGCAGGATTCTAGATCCTTCTACACCGCCACTAGTTTCTAGATCTCCATCTAAATCACATGCAAGATTCTAGATCCTTCTTCAGCCTCTATAAATTTGTAATTGCTCTAGCCAAAGAAAGAAAGCCAAGGTCTAGGCCTGTTACGTAATGCAAAGTGATTTCTGTTCTCCAGTGATTGTTTTATCTATTTCGTTGTTTCTGATTGAGTAATCTTATTTTTTCTCCATTTGTCTGTCTCTGAAATGATTCTTTCCTATTGCCGTCTAAGTCTCTGAGTATAAATATGTTGTGTGTTATGTATGCTCTGAACTAACAACTGGTATCAAAGCTAGGGTCAAATATCCATTGTGCAAGCTGCTTAGTGCCATCACCTTACTCTAGCAGCGTTCATTAAAACGTTGGCTATTATCTCTAGAGCTGTTGAAGGATCTGTCCAGGAAATCGGAAATCGTTGCAAGGAAGAGAGTCCAGGAAAAGGATATGTTCAGGAAATAGCTGAGGAACGTTAAGACAGTTGTTGCAAGAAATAGAAAGGTTGTGGGCATATGGTGAAACATGCCATGAAGCCTAAAATGTGGAGTGCGTAAGTGCTTTACATGGAGTTTGTAATTATTTTTTTACATCAAGCTTGCACGTATATGTCAAGTTTTTTTTCAAACCAACATATGTATGTGTGAAATGTGAAAAGGTTAAAACATTATATATGTATTTTATATTTATATAATTATATGTTGGAATTTTGAAAATATATATTTTAAAAAGGAACAGGAATTTTGAAAAGGGTATTTTAAAAAGGAGGAAGGTCATTATTACTAAATTTTAAAGAGTAATAATTAGTGTTTTATTTTTAAGTAGAGTTTTTGTTTTTGGGCGTCAATATATTGAAAATGGAGATAGCAGTTACAGATATGGAGAAGTTGAGCGGGGCTAATTTTGCGCTATGGAAATCACAGATGGAGGATATACTAATTTTTAAGGATCAGTATTTACCGATTGAGGGCACAACAAAGAAACCCTCATCGATGACAAATGAAGAGTGGAATAAGCTAGATAGAAAGGTGATTGCAACAATCTGCCAATATCTATCAAAGAATGTGTATTTCAATGTGTCCGGAGAAAAGACGATTGAAGGATTATGAAAGAAGCTCCATGATCTATATGAGAAGAACATGACATCAAACAAAGTGTTCTTGATGAAGAAGCTTTATAATCTCAAAATGAAGGAGGGTGCTTTAGCTGCTGAGCACTTGAATGCATTTAATATTATTACTAATCAACTTGCCTCTGTTAAAATCATTTTAGATGATGAAATTAGAGCCATTTTTCTAATGTGTTCTATGCCAGACAACGGGGAAAACTTAATTGTAGCTATGAGCTCTTCAACAACTACAGGGACCTTGAAGTTTGATGATGTCAGCAGCAGTTTAATGAATGAGGAACTGCGGCGCAAGTCAATTGTGGAAAATCAGGGAGGAGAAGCTCTAACTCTAGCTGATCATGGTAGGAGAATGGATCGAGGCCGGCAAGGGCGATCAAGATCGAGAGGTCGATCAAAATCAAGGAGAGGAAGGATCATCTGCTTTCATTGTGGCAAACTCGAGCACATGAAGACAGAATGTCAATTTTGGAAGAAAGGACAAAAGGATCAGAGACCATCTAATACAAATCACAAGTCATCCAGCACAAATGAAGGTGAGACTACTGCTGTAGCCACATATGGTGATGTGTTGTTTACTATTTCAGTAGAGGATGCATGTGTATATACATCTAGCAGTAACTTTGATTGGATCCTTGACTCTGGGGCATCTCACCATGTAACCCCATGTAAAGATAGTTTGGTTTCATATAATCCCGGTGATTATGGTAGAGTGCATTTTGGGAATAATCATTTTTGCAGTACTGTTGGAGTGGGAGTTGTCCAGATCAAGATGAAAGATGGACAAGATATATTGTTGAAACAGGTGAGGCATGTACCTGAAATGCGCATGAGTTTAATCTCTATGGGATGACTGGATGATGAAGGCTATTCCACAAGCTTTGGAAAAGGAGGTTGGAAAATTAGCAAAGGAGCATTGGTCGTGGCCAAAGGACCCAAGATAGGAACATTATACACATTGAAGACACTGATAGGAAAATAAGATTTGGTTGTTATCACAAAAGAAGGAAATTCAGCAGATATGTGGCATAAGCGTTTGGGTCACATGAGCGAGAAGAGCTTAAAAACCCTTGTTGGTAAAAATTTATTGCCATGTTTGAAATCCTAAAATCTTGATCTTTGTGAGCATTGTATATATGGTAGACAAAGAAGGGTTTCATTCCTTAGAGGTGGCCATGACAGAAAGAAAAATGTGTTAGAATTGGTACACTCATATGTGTTTGGGCCTGTTAACATCAAATCATTAGGAGGAGCATCATATTTTGTAACATTTATAGATGATGCATCCAGGAAGGTTTGGGCATATCCTACGAAAAATAAAAGTGAAGTGTTTGGAATATTTCAAAAATTCCATGTTGCTGTTGAAAGAGAGGCTAAAAAATTGCTGAAGTGTTTAAGAACAGATAATGGTGGAGAATATTTCTCAAATGCATTTAAGGAATATTGTAACAGGTTTGGCATAAAGCATGAGAAGACTGTGCCTGGTACTCCTCAACAGAATGGTGTCGCAAAAAGGATGAATTGCACCATTATGGAAAAGGTGTGAAGTATGTTGTCCAATTCTGGTTTGGAGAAGAATTTTTGGGCTGAAGTAGTCAAGACCGCTTGCTACCTCATAAATAGATCTCCAACTACAGTGTTGGATGGCAGTATCGCTAAAGAAGTTTGGACTGGTAAGAATTTGAATTATTCTCACTTGAAAATCTTCGAATGTGAAGCATTCGTACATATTCCCAAAGAAAATAGAATTAAGCTAAATGATAAATCTATGAAATGCATTTTTTTGGGATATGCGGATGAAGATTTTGGTTATCGTCTATGGGATCCAGTCAAACATAAAATTATTAGAAGCAGGGATGTTATATTTAATGAGTTAGAAATATTCAAGAGGACTGTAAGTGAGTTGGAGGTCAAGAAGGTTATTGACAGGTTTGAAGAGCCGCAGGAAAACATACCACCAATACAAGAAAATGAACAGCAAATTTAGGAGCATGAAGAACAACAAGTGGAAAACGATGAACAACAAGAAGAAGGAATCTTGCAGGAACCTTTACAGGAGATTCAACTTGATAATGCACCACCATAGTTGGTTCACAGATTTTCTAGGCCTCATAAGCCTTCACAAAGGTATCCTCCTTCAAAGTATATTTTGTTGACTGATGAAGGTGGGCCTAATTGTTTTCAAGAAGCCTGTAAAGTTGAGCACAGTGAAGAATGGAAGAAAGCAATGGAAGAAGAAATGAACTCTTTGTTGGAAAATAAAACTTGGGAGTTGGTAAACCTCCCAAAAGGTAGAAAGACTTTACAAAAAAAATGGGTTTACAGGATTAAGCATGAAGGTGACGAAAAGAAGGAGAGGTATAAAGCAACGCTGGTGGTGAAAGGTTTTGCCCAAAAAGAAGGTATTGACTTCACTGAAATTTTCTCACCTGTTGTTAAAATGTCATCCATTGGAGTCATTCTTGGTCTAGTTGCTGCTTTAGACTTAGAATGTGAACAGTTAGATCTAAAAACTGCTTTCCTTCATGGTCAATTTGTTGGGTCCCTATAATACTAGTGATTACCCCATTACTATTGTAGTTATACCCCTTATTAATATTGTTGTGCCCCTATTGCCCCCATATTGTTATTACTGTGCCCCATAGAATCCCTCTATTGTTATTTTTGTGGCTTTATATTATTATGGTTAGGTCGGCTGGATTATATTGTGACTCATTAGACTCCTATATATAGAAAGGAGGTTTTGTCATTTGTATCATCCAAGAATTGTTCATTTATGTAATGTAAAGGAGGTTTCCCCCTCGAAGAGGCTGAATTCTAAGGCGTTGATCTATCTTTTCTATCTTTTCTTGAGTTGGTTTCATAACATTTGGTATCAGAGCTTTGGATTCTAGGGTTTCGCTGCTCCAAACAGGTCATCGTAGAATTTTCGCTATAACTTTTTTACTGTGACGTTTCAGAAGTCGCAAAAAAAACCTATTTGAGAAGAAATCACGCTGAACCTTGGATCCGAATTTCAAAGCTTTTTGCGCGATATTTGAGGAGATATGATCTGAGGAAGTTGGTCTTTTTGCAGACTCCTGAATTACATTCAAAACAGGTGACTGGGGTAAAATCGTCATAACTTTCTCTTTGGGGATCGGATTGAAGTTTCGTAAGAAGGTACAGAAAGAGGACGGACTGTAGTTTCTTGTGGGTGTTTTTCAGATCCAAAGGTCGAAACAGTGACTCGTGGCACGTCGTACAAGTTCGCTCTACTGAACTAGTCTATAATCAAGTCACTGTGGGAGATTTCGCATAACTCTTCCTTGGAGAATCCAATTTGGGTCAGACTTGTGGCATTGGAAAGAGGACATAGAGGGCTACTACAGGTCACAAATTCAGAACTAGATAATCAGAAAATACAGAGATACATCAGAGGCAATATCGAGCTCCTACAAAGTGAAAAAAGGTGTGTAGATTTTCTTTAATTTTTGCTTAAGCTTGGTTTGAAAATTTATTTTGAAGGAATTCAAAGGGCATATTAGAGAATTATTATCGGTAACTGATGCCCCGAGGAAAGAAAATGCAAACACCTAGTAAGGAACCTGAAAGCTCTAGCATGACTCATGAAGAAGAAGAAGAAATGTTATATGATATATCAAAATTACAAGAACAAGTGCAACAAGTGTCACTTGCACAAAAAGCAACAGAATCTAAGATGGATGGTTTAAGGAAAGATGTAGAAGCTAAGATGGATGGTTTAAAGAAGGTGTAGAAGCTAAGATGGATTATTTAAAGAAAGGCGTAGAAGCTAAGATGGATGGCATGGAAGCTAAGGTGAATGGCATGGACGCTAAAATTGATGGCATGGATGATAAGATGGAAGAATTGAAGATAAATATGAATAAGTTGCTACAAGAAATGGTCACTAAGGGTGAAAGGGTACTAAAGGAAACTCATGATGAGAACAAAATAAATGTTAATCATGATTCCATAGACTCTAATGTTGGATCGAAGACTCACCATATTCCAAAAATCGATATGAGGAAGTTTGATGGCAAGGATCCCGCCACATGGATATTACAGATGGAGCAATTCTTCGATCTCAATAATGTGCAAAACACACAAAAGGTACGTATGGCAACTTTATATTTGGAACCAAATCAGTTTGTATGGTATCAATGGCTTTGCTCTCGTAAACAATTTATCACTTGGGCAATTTTTACGGAAGAATTGATAGCACATTATGAGGATACAAAAAGCAACACTTTTTTTAGCCAATTGATAAGTCTCAAACAAAAGGGTTCAATAATGGAGCACATTGAGGAGTTCCAAAAATTGAACATAAGGGTAAAAGATATTCCAGAGGAGCATAGGATTGATGTGTTCATAGGGTCTTTAAAGGATAATATCCAACATGATGTTCGCCTTTGGGAACCTGATTCATTAGAGAAGGCATTCAGGTTAGCAAGAAAAATGGAAAGCAAAATTATGGCAACCAGGAAGCATACCACTCACAACTATAAAGACGGAAGTGTTGTTGCCACTAGTCTTCCACAACCTATAAGGTTGACACCACAACAATTGGAAGAAAAAAGAGCAAAAGGGCTTTGTTACAGTTGTGATAGCAAATACACTAAAGGTCATAAGTGTGCTGAGAAGAAATTATTCTACATAGATTGTGAAGAGGAAGAAGAAAAGGAGCAAGAAAGGTCAAAAGAAGAGGATATACTCCAGGAACAAAGCCTAGATAAAGAAGAAATGAATCACCATATCTTGTAATGCATTGGCGGGAATTACCACTCCTCAAACCATCAAGATAGAAGGACAAATCAAGAAGAAAAAGGTAATAGTGTTGATTGATTCAGGAAGTACCCACAATTTTATTCATTGTAAGGTAGCAAAAGAATTGAATTGCTTCTTATATCCAGCACCAGAGTGTCAAGTGATGGTTGCAAATGGAGGAACAATAAATTGCTCTGGAAAGTGCCATAATATCAAGCTATCCATGGGAGAATATGTATTGACTAGCCCAATGCTTTCCATTCCAATGGGAGGTGCTGATGTTGTACTAGGAGTCCAATGGCTACAATCCTTGGGTACAATAGCTTTTAATTTTCAAGAACTTTTCATGAAATTTTCTGTGGAAGGAAAGGAAGTTGAATTAAGGGGTATTGCAGGGAAACCAGGAAAGATAATCAGCTCTAACGGTATGACAAAGCTTCTAAAAAAGGAACAAAGAGGTGTAATTGCACAATTATGTTCGCTAGATGTTTCCACATTGGAATCATCTATTTCTCCAGATCTCCAAAAAGTCTTGGACAATCATTCCAAGGTATTTGAGACTCCCAAAGGTCTCCCACCTATTCGTGATCATGATCATGCTATTCATCTGATTCCAGGAAGTGTTCCTCCAAACATCAGGCCGTACAGATATCCCTATGCCCAAAAGAGTGAAATTGAACGTATGGTTGCAGAAATGCTAGAGGCTGGTATAATTCAACCAAGTCAAAGTTCTTTCTCTGCTCCAGTAGTATTGGTGCACAAGAAGGATGGATCATGGCGCATGTGTCCGGATTATAGGGAGCTCAACAAGCTCACTATTAAAGATAAGTTTCCCATTCCTGTCATTGATGAATTACTGGATGAATTGCATGGATCAATTTACTTCACCAAGTTGGATCTTCATTCGGGATATCATCAAATCAGAATGAAGATTGAAGACATTCCGAAAACAGCATTTAGAACTCATGAGGGTCATTATGAATTTTTGGTCATGCCTTTGGCCTTACCAATGCACCTTCAACATTTCAAGGTTTGATGAATTCAATTTTCAAACCATTCCTTAGAAAATTTGTGTTAGTATTTTTTGATGATATACTAATCTACAGCAAGTCTTGGAAGGATCATGTTGAACATGTTGACAGGGTGCTACAACTATTGGAGGAGAAACAATTATATGCAAAAAGATCCAAATGTTTCTTTGGAGTACAAGAGGTGGAATATCTGGGTCATATTGTATCTCATGAAGGAGTTAAGGTAGACCCTAGCAAAATTAAAGCCATTAAGGAATGGAAAATCCCCACATCCATAAAGCATCTGCGAGGATTTCTCGGGTTGACAGGGTATTATCGCAAGTTTGTTAAGAATTATGGGAGAATAGCAGCACCTCTAACAACATTATTGAAGAAAGATGCATTTTCATGGACTCCGGAAGCAACAAAGGCCTTCGAACATCTTAAAGAGGCAATGTGCCAAGCACCGGTCTTAGCTACACCGGACTTCACAAAAACCTTTATTGTGGAATGTGATGCTTCAGGAAATGGAATTGGTGTTGTTTTAATGCAAGATGAAAGACCCATTGCTTTTGAAAGTCGTCCAATCAAGGGAAAGTTTTTACACAAAGCTATTTATGAGAAGGAAATGTTGGCAATACTCCATGCACTTAAGAAATGGCGACCCTACCTAATGGGAAGACACTTCAAGGTAAAAATGGATCATGATAGCCTTAAATACTTTTTAGAACAAAGATTATCCTCTGAAGAGCAACAAAAGTGGGTCACAAAGATGTTGGGTTATGACTTTGAAATCATCTACAAAAAAGGGAAGCAAAATGTGGTGGCAGATGCACTCTCAAGAAAGGATGAGGATGTGGAAGCATTGTTGTGTGCCATTTCTATTATCCAACCAGATTGGATAAACGAAGCAAGGGAGGAATGGAAGAATGACGAAGAAGTGTGGGCACTTATTCGAAAGTTACAACAAGATTCCAGTATGTCTGATACATTTAGCTGGCAAAATGATTCGTTATGGTACAAAGATCGCTTATACCTCTGTAAGAATTCCCAGCTAAAACAAAAGATTCTTATGGAATTGCACACTTCTCCCTTAGGAGGGCACTCAGGATTTTTAAAAACTTACCACAGGGTTAAGAAGGAATTTTTTTGGGATGGCCTTAAATCAGATATTCAAAAGTTTGTGGCGGAATGTTTGGTTTGCCAACAAAATAAAGTTGAAACAATTAAGACACCAGGTCCATTACAACCTTTATCCATTCCAAGCCAACGTTGGGAGGAGGTTTCAATGGATTTTATCACAGGTTTACCAAAGTCTGAGGGAAAGAGTGTCATCACTACAACAAAACCCTGTGATTAGCATCCCTTTTTGCTTCCTTTTTTACGTCTAGAGACCATTTTTGGTGCTATTTGTGTCCGTTTATCAAATATGGTGCAAAACTTAATGCAAAGTTTTCACTGAGTTTTGCACCAAGTCTTACATCAAGTTTAGCACCAAGTATTGTAATAGGTTTTGCACCAGATTTTACACCAAGTTTTACGCCAGGTTTTATGCCAAGTTTTGTGCCATCCTTTGCACCATGTTTTGCATCAAGTTTGGCACCTAATTTTGTTTCACCATCTTTTGCATCCTCTATTGCATCCACTTTCTGCGCCTACACTTGCATCAAATTTTGCATCATCTCTTGAATCCTCTTTTGCATCATTTTTTAAATCATTTTTTGTATCCATTTTTGCATATTTTTTGCATCCCCTTTGTGCCACGTTTTTCATCAAGGTTTGTGTCTAATTTTGCATCTACTTTTGTTGCATTGACTTTTACATCTTGTTTTGCATCCATATTTAAATCCTCTTTTTCATTTGTTATTGTGTCCACTATTGCATCCATTTTTATTGTGCCATAATTTGCACCTAGTTTGACACCTCCCTTTGCACCCTTTCTTGTTTCTAAATTTGCATCCACGATTGCATCCTCATATACATCTAGGTTTTCATCAACTTTTACATCTATTTTTTAATCCCTTTTTATATCCACTTTTGTGTCAAGATTTGCATCAGGTTTTGTGTCTCGTATTGCATCTACTTTTGCATAGAATTTTGTTACATCAACTTTTGCATCCTGTTTTACATCCATTGTTGCATCCATGTTTACATCCACTTTTACATCCCTTTTTGCATCCTAATTTTCATCCTGATTTGCTTCCTTTTTTGCATCTATCATTACATCCACTTTTGTCATGACTGAATTTGTGCCATGTTTTGTACTTACTGTTGTACCCATGTTTGCTTCCAATTTTGCATCCATCTTCGCATCCTATTTTTCATAAAATATTGCATCTATTTTTGCATCCAATTTTGTGTTGGGTTTTGCGTCTCATTTTGTATCTTCTTTTTCATGTACTTCCATTGCATCCATATTTTGCATCCAGTTTTGTTTCTCATGTTGCACCCATGTTTGCATCCAATTTTACATCCCTTATAACATCTTGTCTTGCATCTAAGTTTGCATCTTTTTTTGTGTTTATTATTACATCCACTTTCTCATCCATTTTTTTTGTGCTATGATTTGTTCCCTATCTTATGCCTATCATTGCAACCCACATTTTCATCCTCTTTTTTGTCCAAGTTTGCATCAAATATTGTTTATGTTTTTTACATCCCATTTCGAATCTAATTTTCCATCCACTTTTGATTCGTCCAATTTTACAACTAATTTTGTGTCCACTATTACACCCATGTCTGGCTCATGTTTACATCCCTTTTTTCATGCAAGTTTTCCTCCTTTTTGCATTCAAGTTTGTGTCTTTTTTTTTTTTTTTTTTTTTTTTTTTAATTCATTGTAGTATCCACATTTGTTTCACCACAATTCATGCTACGTTTTATGCCTACTATTGTGCCCATGTTTTCTTCCACTTTTTCTTTCATGTTTGAATCCTATTTTTTGTTCAAGTTTGCTTCAACTATTGCATCTACTTTTTCATCCACTTTTGTGTTAATTTTTTTGTCTTGTTCTGAAACTACTTATGTTGTGTCCGCTCTTCATCAAAATTTATGTCTATTTTTACCCCCATTCTTTTGTTCACTTTTGCATCCCTTTTCCAACACACAATCATATTTTTTGCATTGATGATATTTCTTATGACATTGACAATTATGAACAATTGATGACGATGTCAATAATTATAACGATGATGATAATGAAGATCATGAAGATGACATGAATTGCGATTGTTATGATAATGACAATGATGATAAAGACGATGGGAGTTACAATGATAATGATGATGATGATGCTAATGACATTGGCCATTCTTCCCAATTTTTAAATGTTGTCATGGTCATAATCATAATAATTATCTTTGGCGTCATCTTCCAAGTCATGATCATTTGATCATCATTATCATTATTTTCATCTTGGTCATCATCAAGAACAATAATGGCATGAATGATGATTATGATGTTCATGATGAAGATGACAACAACTATGATAATAAATATATTAGTTATGATGATGGGTATGATGACAATTATAATGACGATGATAATGGCAGTGATGATGATGATCATCGATCATCTATAAAAAATAAAGTTGTTATTTTTCTTTCATATATCATGTGTCCTAACAACCCTTTTCGAGCACTCGTAACATTTTTTAGGTTGATGATATTTCTTATGATACCTATAATTATGAACAATTGGCGACAATGTCCATAATTGTGATGATGATGATGATGATGAAGACATGAATGGTGATTATGACGATAATGAAATGATGACAATATTGATGGTGGTGATAATGAAGATGATGACCCTCCCTCTAAACTAGGGAGGTACTCATAATGAGACCAAAAAGTATTCTCAAGTTGAAATATTCATATAAGAAGGGATCTGGATTGATAAGCATCAATGATGATTTACATCATCATAGCCAACATTGTCAAAATAGTAAGGCCTTGACTAAAAAGTTTATCTCTCCATTAGATCAGAGCACAATGTTGGGAGGCATAAATTTGGACACCATTGCCTCTCTAGGCACTTACCCCACCAGGATGTTCACAAGGTATGTCCTCACATGATCATTTCCTCATCCACTATCATAATATTTAACACCAGGAAATGTCAATCCTCATGACTATTGTTACCTTGGATTAATGTACTTGACTTATGGCAATTAGTCCTAGTCAAAGTCCAAAGTCTCAAAGAATATTGGTTCGAGATGTTTATCCAATCCACCATTATCCCTACTAGTATCTTTACTAGGCTTACGATTATTAGTCCTCGCCATAGTACATCACACATGGATAATATGGTGTCTACCCTCACTCCCTCTTAACCAGAGAGGAGACATCCACAAGCATAATATTTTCTCAAGAATACCCATCATTTTCATATAGAATAACATCATTAATTTGTTTTCATCACATGACGCCATTATGATTAAGCATTCATAGATTTGTGGAAACATATTTCCCCTTTTTTCATTTGTGATGAAATAAAATCAAAAAGTGAAAGACAAAATCATTAAAGATACCCTATATTGATTTATCTAAGTCTAAACTCTAAAGTTTAAGTTAAAATTCATGTAAATATTATATCTATGAGTTGTGCCAAACTTATGAAAACCTTATTCCCTAAGTCCTTTATATAAGAAAATAAAAAATAAAGAAAAATAAGGCCCAATGAATGGTAACTCATGTCTTCACTCCCTCTTTGGAAAATATATAAATATATACACTCCTAGTCACACTTGATCACATGTTTGTGATGGTTAAATCATGAATTCCTCTTTTCTCCTTGCATTTTCACTTCATCATTTAAGCACCTAATTGAGGATCTAGGGAATGTTTATTGCCTAAGGCTTTCATGTCTACTCTTGGTTTACTTATGTCACACTATTGTCAATTTATGTGACGGAGTGAAATACATAAGTTTGTGGAGTTATTAGAGCAGTGTATTAAGTTAGTCACCACACACACATGTATTACATCTCATTGATCCACATGTGTGGATTGGAGACTCATTGCTTGACAACTTTAATGGAGACTACTTTATGGCTTTAATGGTATAGCTTACAAAATATCTTGTTAAACATTGTGATTCATCCTTTCTTTTCCTCGAGACACTTTATAATATTGAAGTCACTCCCAATAATCCATGGAGATGGGGATTATAAATTACTTGTGCTAGAAATAGAATTGAGAAATAGAGGTTTTCCATTTGAGATATTGGAGTCATAGACATTGGATACATGGTAGTAGTCCTCGATGTCAATTAACTAAAATTGTATGTCATAATGTGAAAAGAGGTAAACATATTGGTAACATTGATGTATTGATCATTTCAAATAATAACCATTCCATCCAAGTATCTCTAAGCATCAACCACTACTACATGGAAATTCCTCCCCCATTTTCTAATTATATGAGGTAGAACCTCACTTAATATTTTTGCTTCTTATATCAACATTATTGATGGGTGCTTTATGTACTATTTTTCTTTTATGAGTCTTTGTTTTCCTTTACTATTGAGGCCCCTCATGTTCCATGAGACTATTTTTATCGAGAATTTACATAGAAAGGAAGTATAATGTGACTAAAAAAAAAATGTCTCAATATTTAAGTGCTTGGACAATTCCACTTCATGACTCCTATATTTCCTTAACCTAGGACCGAATGGTGAACTTGATGGCCTTAAGGGAAATTAACCAATGAAAATATAAAAAATAGGTGACTTTTGACTTTATCACATACAATTTAATGTACTAAAAAAATATCCAAAACAATTTCATCAAGCAATGAATCATTGCATTATAAAATACAATCTATAAACATTTTGGGAATGTTTTTCTAAACCATGCTAAAAAACCAACATATTTAATATTAATATTTAACAACAACATGGACAATAACACATTTTTATAAATTAAATAACATATTATCAAGCCTGAAAAATGTCACTAACAGAAAACTATAAAGCATGCACCTAATGGAAGTGACCACTCAAGGCCACCATAAGACAATTAATCTATTAAGACCAAGATTAATGGGAACAAAGATCTACAAAGGACAAAGGCAAACTTATTTTAACTTTATTGTTTTATTAGCTTGGTTTAAGATGAACATTTGAAGATATCACGAAGAACACAATTAGTCTTATCACATTAAGAAAACCCAAGCACAGTCTATAACTTAGCAATGAAAAGATGTATAACACCCATCTCAATGACACAACGCATGGCATTAAGTTACTTTTTTATATATAATTTAAACTCCTATCATAAAATCACAAATTTAGCATGAATGGAATGTTTAAAATCAATTTTTATAAAAACAAAATATAATTTTTCTTATAGAAAAAGAATACCAAAAACTAAATATATTTTTTTAGAAAATCAAAAAATACTAAACTAAATCACTTTTGGAAACTCATATGGTGGAATGTGATCTCTTTATCCTCATCTTTAGCTTTTTCCTAAAAAATAAAAGCATACAAAAGCGAGAAAGAGCCATAAAGCATGGGGAAAAATTTTTCTAAGCACAAAAGCATCTAGAAAGTGGAAAAGGTCATTTTTATATGAGGAAACATTATTCACCCAAAAGATTTTTCCCAAATTGAACTAATGAGGAATTTGGGAGATTTTCATAGCCTTCACTTTCCTATATATTGGAGGCTTGGCCATTGAAAGAATGATGGGAATTCTTGTATTGTCACGCTGCTGAGATCTATCTTGAGAGGGAGAGTTTTGGAGCTATGATTTGGGGGAGGTGATGTTGCAACTACATCTGATTGTTGTAACTTTCCTCCAACTCCTTTATTAATATATATTAGTTGTTCTTCCTTTCATATGTTTCTATTCATTCTTTACTGCTTCTATTTAACTAATGGATGTATGGGATTTTGGTTTATATTTATTTATTCAATAATATTTATATGTTTCTGATAGCTTTGATTATCAAGATATTATGCTATTAAGGTTGCTTTTTTCTCTCTCTTATGTGTAGGACCAATCTTTGGAGCTAGTTAGGAGTGTTTCCTAGCTATACTAAAAACTCCAAGAAGACCTGAATGCGAGGACTCATAAGAATTCCTTCTCTTTTTCTTAATCTATACTCTACATCTTGATCTACTAAGAATCCTAAGCCTTATAACAACCTTTCTCTTAATTGGTTTGTCCTATGTTTTCGGGATAAATTGAGAGGGTTTTATTTTCATCTAACCGTGCATTAAATCCTATAGCAAAATGATATTTAGAAACTTTAATATATTTCACTATGTAAATGAACATAGTAAAATAAACACATAGAGGGGGTCATAAATGGAAATAAAAGTTAAACTCTAAACAAGAAGCCAAAAGTTGATTTAACCGTGGATGCAAAATTGGGAGCAGAATTGGATGTTAAACTAGCCATCAAAACAAGATGCAAACAATGACACAAAAAGGATTTTAAAGTAAAATTAAAAAAGGGTGCAACATTATACACAAAGAAGGGAACAAAATAGGGCATACAAAAGGATACTAAAATGGGCATAAACAAGGATGCAAAAATGGATACCAAAATGAGGATGCAAAGAATGGTGTAAAATTAGGATGCAAAAAGGATGTAAGAAAAGACACAAAACAAGATGCAAAATGGGACTAAGAAAGGGTGAAACCAAGGATGTCAAAAATGATGCACAACTAGATGAAAATTCAAACTAAAATCTAGGTGTGAAATGAGATGCAAATGTGGACACAAAATGTGGCAGAAAAAAGGATGCAAATCTAGAAGCCAAATAGGATGCAAAATTAGATACCAAAGGGGATGCAAATTTGGACATAAAAAATGGTGCAAAAATGGGCATAAAAATGGTTCAAATTTGGATGCAAATTGAGATGCAACATTGGATGTAAAATGAGGTGCAACAAATCATTCAAAACTTGGTGCAAAAACAAATGCAAAAGTAGATGAAAAAAATGGCTCAAAATTGAACATAACAATAGACACAAAATGGGATGCAAAGGTGGATGCAACATATGGTTCAACATAGGATGCAAATTTAGATGCTCAAAAGGATGCAAAATTGGATGCAAGAAATGATGTTAAAAATGACACTAAATTGGATGCAACAAATAATGCAAAATTAAATGCAAAATATGGTGCAAAATAGGATGCAAAAAAAGGAGACAAATAAAACACAAAAGTGGATGCAAAAAATGGTGCAAAAATGAATGCAACATTTGGCACTAAATCAGATTCAACATATGGTGCAAAATTGGATGGAAAAAATGGTATAAGAAAAGACACAAAAATAGATGTAAAAATAAGTACAAGATTAGAAGCAAAAAATGGCATAAGACCAGATGCAAAAATTGGCACAAACTGGATGTAAAAAAAGGCACTAAATTAGATGCCAAAGATGGTGTAAAACTCGATGCAAATTATGACACAAAACTAGAGGCAAAAAATGATGCAAAAAATGGCACAAAACTAGAAGCAAAACCTGTTGTAGAACCAAATGAAAATCTTGGTTCAAAATATGATGCAAAAAATGATGGAAAAATTGGCATAAAAAAGATGCAAAATTTGGTGCAAAAAAGGACGCTTTAAAAATTGTACAATAGAGCCAGATTTAGCACCAAGCTGCTCATCCCAATTGAGAAAAAAATGCACTAAAATCTGGTGCTAAATCTGGCGCAAATTGCCTATTTTGCTGTAGTGCATCATGGTGGTAGTTGACAGACTTACCAAGTATGCACACTTTTGTGCATTATCACATCCATTTAAAGCCAGTACAGTTTCTACTGCATTTATGGAAACACTTCAAAAGCTACATGGAAACCCAAAGATTATTGTAAGTGACAGAGATCCCATTTTCACTGGAAATTTTTGGACAGAATTATTTTCTTGTCTTGGTACTCAGTGGGCTCATAACTCATCTTATCATCCTCAATCTGATGGGCAAGCTGAGATAGTAAACAAATGTTTGGAAGGATTTCTTCGTTGCTTTGTACCTGATAAACAGACACAATGGGTCAAATGGTTGCCTTTGGCTGAATGGTGGTATAACACTTCCTTCCATACAGCAACAAAAATGACCCCATTTATGGCACTTTATGGGTATCAACCACCATCCATCACATCATATTTAAGAGAAAATTCTAAGGTTCAGGCAGTGGAACATCACATCGAACATCAACAACAAGTCCTCCAACTCTTAAAGTAGAACCTCGTGTTGGCACATAATAGAATGAAACAACAGGCAGATCAACATCGCAGTGAAATAAGTTTTGATGTAGGTGATTGGGTATTCCTACGGCTACAACCATATAAGCAAATGTCCCTCAAGCAAGCTAAGAAGGATAATAAATTATCACCAAAGTATTATGGTCCGTACAAGGTGTTGCAAAAGATTGGTACTATGGCATACAAATTGGAGCTTCCTGCAGCTTCTCGATTGCACCCAGTTTTCCATGTTTCATGTTTAAAGAAGGTTATAGGCGACAAGCTCCCAGTTCAAACAATATTGCCAGAACTTAACGAGGAAGGAAAAATTATATTGGAACCGAAAGCAGTCACAGAAACAAGAACTCGACAGCTACGAAATCGATCAATTTCAGAGTATCTTATCAAGTGGAAGAACTTATCCATTGAAGATTCCACATGGGAGGATGAGAATTTTATGCAGAAGTATCCAGAACTACTCAACCGTTGAGGACAACACTTTTTTGAAGGAGAGGGGCATGTTGGGTCCCTATAATACTAGTGATTACCCCATTACTATTGTAGTTATACCCCTTATTAATATTGTTGTGCCCCTATTGCCCCCATATTGTTATTACTGTGCCCCATAGAATCCCTCTATTGTTATTTTTGTGGCTTTATATTATTATGGTTAGGTCGGCTGGATTATATTGTGACTCCTTAGACTCCTATATATAGAAAGGATGTCTTGTCATTTGTATCATCCAAGAATTGTTCATTTATGTAATGTAAAGGAGGTTGCCCCCTCGAAGAGGTTGAATTCTAAGGCGTTGATCTATCTTTTCTATCTTTTCTTAAGCTGGTTTCATAACACAATTGGAGGAAGAAATTTATATGGAGTAGCCAGAAGGCTTCATAGAAAAAGGCAAAGAAGGCCTTGTTTGTAGGTTGAAGAAGAGTCACTATGGGTTGAAACAGGCACCTCGACAATGGTACAAGAAATTTGATTCATTCATGTTGGAACACAGTTTTCAAAGGTTGGAAGCTGACCATTGTGTCTATATCAAGAGGTATGATCAAGGAACATATATCATATTATTGTTATATGTGGATGACATGTTGATTGTTGGGCATGATAAGAATAAGATCAATTGGTTGAAGAAAGATTTGGGTAGCAAATTTGCAATGAAGGATTTGGGACTAGCACAATAGATATTGGGCATGCGGATTATGCGTGATAGGGAAAACAAAAGGTTGTGGCTGTCACAAGAAAAATATATCAAGAAGGTGCTTGACAGGTTTAATATGAAGTATGCCAAGCCAGTTGGTACACCCCTTGCATCCCACGTTAAGCTGAGTACTGAATTATGTCCTAGTGATGACAAGGAGAAAGAAGAGATGAGCAAGATTCCTTATGCTTTAGTAGTTGGCAGTGTGATGTATGCCATGGTATGCACATGACCAGACATTGCATATTCAGTGGGAGTAGTGAGTAGGTTCCTTGCCAATCTAGGCAAACAACATTGGCAAGCAGTAAAATGGATTTTGAGGTATCTCAAGGGTACTAGTCATCACTGTTTATGTTTTGGTTATGATGAGACTGTGCTTGAAGGATTTACAGATGCAGATATCGCTGGAGATATGAACACCAGAAAGTCCAATACATGTTATTTGTATACATTTTCAGGTGTAGCAGTATCTTGGGTGTCAAGGCTACAAAGAATAGTAGCCCTCTCTACAACAGAAGCAGAGTACATAGCTGCAACAGAAGCTTGTAAAGAGATGTTGTGGATGCAACAATTCCTAGGAGAGATAGGAATAAAGCAGGACAAGTATGTGTTATATTGTGATAGTCAGAGTGCCATTCACTTGGCGAAAAACCCAACATTTCATTCAAAAACCAAGCACATTGACTTAAGGTACCATTGGATTCAGCATGTGTTGGAGGAAGAACAATTATCCTTGGAAAAGATCCATACAGATAGGAACCTTGCTGATATGCTCACTAAGATTCTACCATGAAATAAACATGAGTTATGTAGAGGCATGGTAGGACTCAATGTGACTTGATTCATGACTCTTATTTGGCTTCAAGTGGAAGAATGTTAAGTGTGAAGCCAAATTCATGCAGGATTCTAGATTCTTTTACACCACCATTAGTTTCTAGATCTCCATCTAAATCACATGCAGGATTCTAGATCCTTCTACACCGCCATTAGTTTCTAGATCTCCATCTAAATCACATGCAAGATTCTAGATCCTTCTTCAGCCTCTATAAATTTGTAATTTCTCTAGCCAAGGAAAGCAAGCCAAGGTCCAGGCCTATTAAGTAATGCAAAGTGATTTCTATTCTCCAGTGATTGTTTTATCTATTCCATTGTTTTTGATTGAGTAATCTTGTTGTTTCTCCATTTCTCTGTCTCTTAAATTATTCTTCGCTATTGCCATCTAAGTCTATTAGTATAAATTTGCTGTGTGTTATGTATGCTCTGAACTAACAGAAATTCCATATTCAACTTACGTTAAGTGCTGCCTCGCCAGTTTGTGTGGGTACTCCATTTTCAATAGCACGAATATCTGGTAATTACAACATTACTACTATGGATCAGCCACCGAAATTGGATTTCAACATCAAAAGGGATTAATTGTAATATTTTATATGTATCAACAGAACTGCTTGGCAGAGGACGGATATTATTAACTAAAATCATGTCAAAATGGACATCACTCACCAGCTATTCATGTAGAAAGTTCTCGTTCCATTTGTAAAAATAGGGGGAAATGCCCCCTGCAAATGTGCCCACAAAAACTAGTATGAGACACCATATCTTAACTAGAATTAGGCCTTTTGCTCTCAAGTTCAATGAGCCATCACTAGAACCTCCAGAATCACTACCTCAATGGGCTATGGCTAATGGAATGAGGCCGCAATTAATTATGACAATTGCTGCACCTGTAATTTTTTTGGCGACCATGATTGGAGATTGAGATGAATTTCGTTTGGCTTGCTGTTCTGCGCAAATTTTCGGGTCCGATGATTAGGGGTGCTGAGGGAAAAAGTAGAATATGTACTTGCCGACTGAGTCATGTGTGTAATACTATGTAGTATGTACTACTCTAAATTCGATTCCATAGATTTCTTACTCCATTCTCGCTTGTCTCGCGATTTTTTTTTTTTTTGAATTTGACTGTTTTTTTTTAATTTGACTACATGGAGCCGAGTCTCCCTGGAAGGCGAAGCGAGGAAGCAGCCTCCGCTACTTTTTTCAATTTCCTATGGGAAAAAATTGTGTGACCGACTATCCGCAGGACGTGGAATTCATGATTATTTTGCCTGTAATTATTTTAACTCGCGAGGTGAAGCGAGGAAGCAGCCTCCACTACTTTTTGCAATTTCCTACGGAAAAAAATCGTGTGACCGATTATCCGCAAGCTGTGGAATTCATGATTATTTTGCCTGTAATTATTTTAACTTGCGAGTTGCCCACCGTTGATTTTCCATGGCACGCCTAACTTTTATAGACTCAATTTTAAATATTTTAACAAACACTTCTAAAAATATCTTTAACGAAATAATAGGCATCTTGAAATATTTTTCGATTAAAAACATATTTATGTATAAATATATTTTAAACAATAGGCATCCCGCCCGTGTTCGATTCTCACCATTGTGGCGTTGCACGGCAACTTATATGTATCATCGTGCTTGTATTTCGGTATATTATGATTGATGTGATGGATGGCAGTTGTATATATGTAAATAATGTACAATGAGCCTAATAAAAGCTTCTTCAGGGGACTAGCCCCCCCATTTTTAAAAAAATATATATTTTAAACAAAATATATATTTCCTGGTAAAGGAAAAACTTCATAATGCTAAGTACATGAGATATTTTCACTCTTAACCTTCAGGGCTTTTAAGAATATTTTGGAAATTTTATGTAATTTTATATTTTATAGGTTTAGTTTAACTAAAAGAGGAAATAGATTCTTTTACTGGAGTTAGTAATATAAAGTTTGTGATTTTTATTATTTAAAATATAGTTTTAAATGCATAAATGAATTTTACACTTTGAAAAGCACGTGCAGCAATTAAATAATTTAAATTAGAGTTTTTAAAAATCTCTATTAATATTATATAGATTAAAATTATTTTTCTTCTTTAAACAAGTTTTATATTTTATAAGTGCAGTTTAACTTAAAGAGAAAATAGTCTTTTTCACTAGAGTTAGCAACACAATTTCAAGCAAGTTTGTGATTTTATTATTATTTAAAATACAGTTTTCAATGCATAAATGGATTCTACACCTTCAAAAAACATGGAGCACTTGAATACTACAGATTAATTAATTTAAACTAGAGTTTTTAAAAATCTCATGCTAATTTTAATTAAAATTAACGAAAACAAATGTCATGGAGCACTTAAATTTTACAAATTAAACAACTTAAACTTCAATTTTTAAAAATCTCTAACAAAATTTAATTAAAATTAACCATAAAAATTATATTATTTAGTTTACTAATTAAATTATAAATATTTTATATAATTATTAAAAAATAAATTTACAATTTTTATATTTTTATTTTCAACCTTATTTCGATTTTAAATTTCTTTAACAAATTTAATAAATTATTCAAATTAAGTATATTTTGTTTTTTTTTTTTTTTTTTTTTTTTTCCGAAGGTGGCAAAACCTATCAAACTCAGGTGTCAAACCAACAGTGAGGACAACCATCTCTGGCTGCTATCCGCGAATGTCGATTTGACTCATCACCGTTATCAAGGAAAACCACGCCACCTGTAATAACCCGCTGGTGGTCCCTAAGGGAGCAGGCTTTCACTCCTGCCAGATGCCTCTGGGTCTTGGGCCGTTAACCTGTTTCCTTACGTCCGAGGAAGACGAGCTCTTAGCCAAGCAGAAGCAGTTTTACGGCATACTCCAGGCCGAATATTTTGTTGTTTATATATAACAATGTATCATTACTTTTATTTATTTATTATTATTATTATTATTATTATGCATAAGTAAATATAAAAGTTCTTTCGTACATATATTTTAATTTTAAATATTAAATAATGAGAACTTAACCCAAAAAAATATAAAACGAACGAGTTTTATATATAAAGAATTTTTCGGGAAAGAACTCTCTTTCATACAAGTAATGTTGAATTAATCTTTATCAATCTCATCTTTTCACTATGTTTTTGCCATATTTTTTTTACTTACTATTTTTTTTTTTACATTTATATATTTATAAAGGTTTTTTTCATAAAATATTAGTAAATTAATTTTTTTATCTAATTCCACATACCAATTTTATAATTAAAATGAAAAAAATAATATATTTTTATTATTTTTTCAATTAATAAATAAAAATTTCAATAATAACTTTCTTAACTCTCTAAATCCATATTTAAATCATATTTATTTTCACATTTACCCAGTATTATTATAATTTATCATGCAACTTTTTAGCAACCACGTTAGCTGGTTGATGACCTTGTATAACCACGGATAACGATTAATGAGAAGTGAATTCTAAACATGCCTTACTCATGAAACATTTTCCCCGCTGCCACATGTATTCATGGTGAGTAGGATAAAACAATAAAACTGAGGTATTTTTGGGGTAAAAATTATCCACTACAATGCAACTCCATGTTTCATATTTTACACACATAAACCTTTTCAACAATGCAAAAATCGCCTCAAGCAGAGTTCATATGCAAAAGTTATGTCACTTAAAAGTTGACTTTCCTGTTTTGGCAACCATAATTCGAGTTGATGCCACATCAGACCTCATTATTCATGGAAAATGTGTTAGCCACGTGATTATGATGAAGAAGACTCTAGAAGAGTCCATATTGTAACTCTAAATAAGAGTTGAGGTAGTCAAACATAACCACTAGTAGGCTATCGAACTATGTTATAACCAAGCCACTAGGAGGAAAAGTGGTTCCATTCTTTTCGAGTACATTTGTTCTATAGATGAAAAAAATAACAAAGAGGGATAGTCAGAGAGCACACAAGGAGGATTTGTGCACTCTAGTAGCCCATGGACCACATGCCATATTTCTTTGTAGTCGCAACTATTTTATGCCCACTTTAGGTAGGCAAGAATATACAACACACTTCCTTACTTACCATGGTTTGTGAGTTTTTATTTTTCAGTTCTCTATTTTTTGCATAAACTTTAATTTGCATGCATATGAAATAAACAATAATCTATAGCTACGTAAATTGAAAGAGAAATAAAATCCTAATTATGTATATTTCATATTTTTAAATATAGTTTTATCAAATCTATTGTGACAAACTATCGAGTGGAATATCCATGGTAGTTTACAAATCATATCGGTGTCAGAGTAGGATTCTTTGGGTATATTTTGGATATTTGCATGGAATCTAGGTTAGCTAAGAAATGTTGGGTGTGGAGCTTGATTATCTCCCTGATTGTTCAGAGGGTTTTTGTTTTTTGTTTTTGTTTTTGTTTTTGTTTTTGTTTTTATTTGTTTTGTTTTGTTTTTTGTTTGTTTGTTTGTTTTATTTTTTATTATTTTTTTTTTCTTAGTTGTGTTGGATCCCTATTCGTATTGGGGTGAAACACCGCCCATCTAATCGTTGTTAGGGTGTCCGGGGGGGGGGAACATAAATTTTTATGAGCCCCCCTTGGCAGGGGTTTGGGGGCAGCGCCCCGAAGCTAAAAAGAGATGAAAATTTTCCTTATAAAATATTGTAATTTTGTAGTCAATCTCAGCGATTCATTAAGCGGATGATCTCACGGTAGAATTTATGTCAATTTAGTGTTTTTAGCCCTAGAAGGCAACCGTCAATTTATATGAGTGAATTGTATTGTAGTTGTGTATAATTATTCTGAGCGAGAGAGATAGAGAGGAGGTTGTGTGAGGGAAAAGAGGAAATTACAGTGGATCTGTTGTAGGTTGTATCTCTTCATTTGTTGGATAATATAAAAGGAAAGATTGGTTGTTTCTCTGTGGACTTAGCCCAAATTAGGTGAACCATGTATCTATGTCTCCCTCTTGTTTTATGTGTTTATGTATTTGTGTTTCCACAATATTTTATGTATTTCGTTGCTCCATTAATTAATTTCTAACAACTGGTATTGGAGACGAAGGTTTATTTGGCCGATAAACTCGCAGGAGAGAAGGGTTCCTGGTTCAAGTGGGAGCAATGGCAGAAGATCGTAGGTTTAGGGTCGACAAATTTAACGACCAAAACTACTATCTGTGGTAGATGCAAATGGAATATTATCTGTATCAGAAAGATTTGTACCTACCATTGAGCGGAAAAGAAAAAAAGCTGATGAGTATGATCGACGCATAATGAAAGATTCTCGACAGAAATGCAATAGGAGCAAAACGGTTGTGTCCAGAAACATCAATGGCATTTAACGCTTCAAAGGAAACGACAACATAAGTTTTAATGAGGACATTGGCAAAAATGTATGAAAAACCCTTGGCCTCAAATATGGTATTTCTTATGAAGCATATGAAGATGTGGGAAGGCAGATTTGTTGTTGATCATTTCAATGAATATAACATGGTTACCAGTTAGTTAAGTTCTCTGGGGTAAATTTTAATGATGAATTTAGGCCTCTTTTATTTTAATGCTCATTACCAGAAAGTTGGAATGGCTTAGTTATGGTTGTTAGTAACTTTGTCTCTGGATCTAGTACTTTAAAGTTTAATAATGTTCTTGGTGCCATCCTTAGCGAGGAAATGCGACAGGAAAAAATCTGGTGAGACATAAGGTAATGGTTTGACTGCAGAGACCAGGCGAAGAAAAATGGAAAGAGGAAGGAGCCCAGGAAATCACAGTAAGTCAAGAAAAGGAAGATCCAAATCCAAATCAGCGATAGTGTGCTGGAAATGTGGGAAGAAAGGACACTTGAAGAAAGACTGCAAATCTCGGAAAGGAAAAGAATGTGATGGACAACAAGAGAACAATCATGTAGCGAATGTGACATGTGATGTGTTGCGAGATGCTTTGATTATTTCATTAGAAAATATTATTGATGTCTAGGTGGTTGATTCAGGGGCTTCATCCCATGCTACACCTGATAAGAAACATTTTCATGACTACATTCAAGGAGATTTTGGACACGTTCGTTTGGGTGATGATAAATCCTATAAAATCATTGGAATGGGTAAGGTTTTTATAAAACAAAATAATTAAAACCAATGGTTGTTAAAGGAGGTAAGGCATGTTCCAGATCTGAAGAAAAATATAATTTCAACAAGATGGTTAAGTGGTGAAGGTTATGTAACTACTTTTATAGACAAAACCTGGAAGGTCACTAAAGGAGCCCTAGTAATAGCAAAAGGAGAAAAGGTTGGTACATTGAATTTATGAAATGGTATTTCTAATTATGTTAATGCTTTAACCTTCACAAGAGAAGATACGGAATTGTGGCATTATAGGCTCGGGCACATGAGTGAGAAGGGGATGTTGATTCTTCACTCAAGAAATTTGTTTCCAAATCTAAAGCATGTTAATTTGGATTTCCATGAAAATTGTGTTTATGGAAAACATAATAGAGTTAGATTAATCAAAGTTGGGAAGGAAAAAAAAGAGAAAAAAAAATAGATCTTGTGCACACAAATGTATGGAGAGCTAAGTTTTGTGAATTTAAAGAACTTGTCAAGAAAGATACTGGTAGGAAAGTTAAATCTCTTAGGAATGATAGTGGTGGAGAGTATGTGTTGAATGAGTTAAAAATATTTTTTGACTCAGAAGGCATTCAACGGGAATTGATAACACCTCATAACCCACAATAGAATGGGGTGGCTGAAAGGAAGAACAAGATTATTGTGGGAGTGGCACGGGCGATGTTGCATGATTAGGGCCTACCATTACACTTGTGGGCTGAAGCATGCAACACAACTATATATTTGCAGAATAGAAGCCCTCATAGAATTCTCGGGTGAGTACATCGGAAGAGGATTTTTCAGGGAAGAAACCAAATGTGGCACACTTCAGGATCTTTGGTTCATCAGTCTACTACCATGTTACCAAAGATGCACGGAAAAATCTAGAGCCAACAGTAGAGTTGGGCATATTTGTGGGGTACATTGATACACCTCACAACTATTGAGTGTACCTGCCAACCAACAAGATGACAGTAGTTCGCAGAGATGTAAAATTCGATGAAGAGAAGGCCATGATATGTTCCCTTGAGAGGGAGATTCAACTACATGCGATTGAGGATATTTTAGCTCCTAAGGAGGAACCTCAAGATGATATGAAGTAGCCACATACATAGGAGTAGGGAGTGGAGACACCCACTCATGCAGAGTCTTCCAGAGAGGCTAACATGTTATTGCATGATGTTAAAGAGAATGTTGGAGCCCCCACATCACAACGCGGGTAGAGGAGGTCACCGAAGAGGTACACTGGCTACATTGTTCTGATGAGCGGATGTGTAGAGATTGAGCCATCCTCTTTGGAGGAAGCAGTACAGCAACCAGTTTGGGTTGATGCCATGGTTGAGGAGTATGACTCCATTGTCAGGAACAATGTTTAGGATGTGGTCCCAAGACCAATAGACAAGTCAGTGGTGAGTTCTGGATGGCTTTACAAGGTAAAGCAAGCAGCAGATGGTAGTGTGGAGAAACACAAGGCCAGGTTTGTGGCCAGAGGGTTTTCTCAGGTGGAGGGGATTGATTATGATAAGACTTTTTCTCTTGCTGCAAGGTACTCATCAATCAGGTTCATTCTAGCACTATCAACGCAGTTGGGATGGAAGATACATCATATCGATGCAAAGACAACATTCCTTAATGGTATGACTGAGGAAGAGGTGTATATTAAGCAACCTGAAGGATTTGAGACCTTCAACAGAGGATCACATGTGTGCTGACTCAAGAGAGCGTTGTATGGACTGAAGCAAACACTCGGTGCTTGGTACACAAGGATCAATAGCTATTTCACCGGGTTTGGCTTCGCCAAAAGTAAAGCAGATGTGAACTTTTAAAATATTGTGGTTGAAGGTAAATTGTTGATTATTGTTTTATATGTCGACGATTTTATTCTGGCAAGTGATGATAAGTTGATCAAGTCTTGCAAAGAGGATCTTGCAAGAGAGTTCGAAATGAAGGACTTGGGGCTCATGCACTACTTTATTGGGATGGAAGTATGGCAAGGTGATGATGAACTATTTGTCTCTTAGGGCAAGTATGCCAATGAGATACTCAAGAAGTTCCACATGGAGAGCAATAAACCCATGGAGACTCCTCTAGCTTGTAAATGGAGGAAGGAGGATGCTACTTTTGGTGAAGTAGTGAAGGCTACTATTTACAGGTAGGTTGTGGGTTCATTCATATATTTGGTGAACACGCGATCGGACATCTATTACGCAGTTAACCAACTTAGTCAAGAAATAGTTAAGCTGATCAAATTGTATTAGAAGGTAGCCAAACATGTGTTGAGATACCTCAGAGGCACTACTTAGTATGGTCTTTGGTACATATGGATAGAGGGAGTGAAGCTTCAAGGCTTCATTGATGCAGATTGGGCAGGGAGTCCATCCAACAGGAAGAGCACATTAGGTGGGATCTTTAGTATTGGGTCAACAATTGTTTCTTGGTACAACATGAAATAGAGATCAGTTGCACTCAGTTCAGTAGAAGCAGAGTACATGGTTTCTAGTCAAGCAACTTGTGAGGCTCTCTGGATGAGGAAGATTCTGGTTGGTTTATTTGGTCAGCAAATGGATCTAACAGTGATTTACTATGAAAATTAGAGTTGTATCAAACTCTTTGAGAATCCAGTTTTTCATGATTGGTCCAAGAATATTGATATCCGATATCATCATCTTCGAGATTGTGTGCAGAGGAGAATTATGTTGTTGGATTACATTCCCACATACGAACAGGATGCTGATATTTTGACAAAGGCCTTGTCAAGATGAAAATTCGAGTTTCACAAAGGCAAGATCAGGGTAGTAGATAATCCCTTTCTTGCTGAGAGGGAGTGTTAAAAATAACAACAAGAAATCCTAATTTAATTTGTCCTTAATTAAATTATGAATTAAATCGAAATTTTATTCTCATAGAAACTTTTAATAGTTAACTAAATCAATTTGACTTAGTTGTCTCAGTAAATTCGAGTTGGAAGTCTATCTAGAGTCATGTAGAGTGATTCCTAAATTTTAGGGGTCTAGGTTGAGTGCTTTTGAGTTGTAATTAATTAACTCGGTCTAACTGAGTTAAAGTTAGTTAAACTAGTTCAAAGAGTTGGAGGAACTTGTAGGAGGTCTAGTAGTGGGGACAAGCACCAGTGCAACTTCTCTGCTCCACTTGTTAACTAAAGATTCACTCATAAATAACTCATGCATGTCAGTTTAGAGGAAGACCTAGTTGAGATTAGAGTTCAAGGATAGTGTACTATCAGTTGTATAATTTTCTGAGTTGTACAGATGGTGCATGCAATCAGTTGAGGGCATATGATGGATTGTGAAGTTATGGAGAGAGAATTTCCCAATTAAATATGGGCTAATTCCCTCAGGAATTGCGCAAGAAAGTAGGAGCTTGGTAGGTACCATATTTGGCTAAGTGTTGGCTTGAGATGGTTTGTGAAGCAGAGAGATAGATTGTACTTGTGCAGGAATTGTTCAGGTTGAACAAGCATTGTATTTTCTTCTCAGATCTTTTGGTTAATGCAATATAGATAGTCAAGGTTTTGAGCAATTTCTTTCCCCAGAAAAATATTGTGTTATGTGCGATTGAAATTCTTCCTTTTCTGCTTAGTGTTTTCATCGATCAATTTTGTTTTTGTTGATGAGTAGAGTATATTCTTGTCTTATGTTTTAACATATCACATAAGTTGTTGAATCTAAAAGTAAAAATCTACAGTGTATACAAGATTTAAGTGGGAGAAAATGCTTCACTGTTTAATTGATTCAGCTTAGAGTGAATTATTCTTATCTCTTGTCTAATTAGATCTTGCATAGTTTAAAGAATGCTTTGGAGGTGTATTGGTTCTTTAAACGATGCTTTATTTTGGCAAACATAGGAATTATACCCACGTCACGGAATTTCTTCAGAAATTATATATTTGTAGCTTCTTTTTGAATCTTGATTCTGGGTCTCTCCAATAGACAAATTCCTTCCACACATCCCTTCCATATAGGGAAAGAATAATGGATTTTAGTTTTTTTTGGTTGGAATTTTTAATGTGGAAGCTTGGATTTACCACATTCATTTTGTAGGAATGTCTACGTTTCAGGTCCATATGTGGATCCATCATTAGGACAAAAGTTCCGGAGGAAATAGTGTCGAGAGAACAACATATTTATGAATTTTTAATAATTCATAAAACTTAAATAATATAGAATTACAATTCATACAATTTAGTGGTTTTCCAAACCAAAATGTGTCTAGTGGTGGTGTAAGTTATTTAGTCTTGCCTCTAAGAAAGGATTGTTTTAGCCTGTCTTCAAAACTGGGTGCTCTTCATTCACTATGTTCGGTTGTTTGGTGGGGATTTAGGGTTCAAGAGTGATGGTCCTGCTTAGTGATTGTGCAAATATGTAGGTGTGAAGGTTGATGGTTCTTGGACTTATTTGACTAGCCACATTATTATCCTCTTTAGGGTTTATTGGACGGTGGGAGGAACAACCATGTGAGGATAGACATGAGGATCGCAATGCAATCATCAACTTCATGAATGAATTGCAAGGCACATGCAAGATGGACTGACCAACATCATAAAAGGTCAATGGAGATTACAAGAGAAGTTGGAAAAGGCAGATTCTCCCACATGGAAAAGCATGTACACTATGATTTCAAACTCGCTCCATCTATGAGTTTTAGTCTTGACCACCTTGCTCCCGTCAACTCTTCTAATGCTTAATGTTTGTTGGATGTTTTTTTATTTATTTTGAACATCTTTTGGTATCTCTGGTCTATTAAATTTTGGTTACACAAAATATTTAGGCAATTAGCCATAAGTTTACTCTTTGGATGCTTAATGTATGTTGGATGTTGTTTTTGTTTTGAACACCTTTTGGTGTCTTTGGTCTGTTAAATTTTTGTTTTTTTGGTGTCTTTGGTCTGTTAAATTTTTTGTTACTCAGGATATTCGAGCAATAACCATAAATTTGAAGTTTTATCTACTCGCCAATAAATTTAATAAAAGTGAAACCAATTTTTTTTTTTTTTTATTTAAATATAATAACTCTAAATATCTCCATGATTAATAAATTTCATTTACATTTAAATTTTATTATATTTAAAATAAAGACATTAAAATTATTAATTGAATTTAAAATTAAATTCTTCTTAATTATTCAGATTTTAAATTAATAATAAACTTTCTAGAATTTCATATAAAAAAATTATAAAATATTTAAAAATATAAATTAATAAATTTATTATTTAAAATAAATTATCAATTTATTATTTAAATTAAAACATCAACTTTTAATATATATTTTTTGTCCTACAATATTATAACATCTAATTAATATTATAATAGCATTAAATTATAAATTTAATAAAAATAACATACTTTTAAAAGACTTTCCCGTTTTGTAACGCGACATTGCGATGAGTTTAATAAGCTATCATCTTACATGCCAATGCTTTACCATTTCAAAAGAACGAAATGTTTACCTATTAAAGCTGTGTCCTCTTACAAAAGGGCTTTTTTGGTTTGGAAAAAAACATTGGTAATTTTTATTAAAGATTGGGAGTTCCAGTATATATTCAAAATCATCCGAAAGATATCCAAAATATCAAAAAGATCAGATACAACATAGCATAAGGCAAAAACCAGCGTAAGGGTGAATAAAGGAGTTAAAAACAGTCAAGAAAGTGCAGTATTCCATGAGACTGTAAATATGTCCACCGTGGACAAAATGTTTAAAAAATTAAATAGAAAAAAGAACAGGAAATAATCAGTACCGATAAGGGATGGAATGGAATTTGACGGGTAATTTGCTTATCAGGAGGTGATTTACCAGTGTATTAGGGATGCTATGGCAAGGGTTGTGCGAAGTTGAATTTTAACATTTTAAATTAATTTCTTAATATTAACTCTCATTCTCAATCTCTCTCATGATATTTGAAGAACTTTATATTGGCAAAATTTGCAGCTAGTCCCAATTCATTACCACTAGGTGTCCCAAATCATTACCACTGCAATCAATCCAGCTCCAGTGAGTACAGCCAAATATTTGTAAAATGGTTTGTCAAAGCGAATCACACCTTTCAGAGGCTTCTGTATTAATCCTTTCATCAGAAGATGGTTGATGGCAACATAAACAAAAACACCGCACGCAAAACCCATGGAGATTGCATAAATCCAGTCCGCTACGTGGCCCTCCGTAGTGGCATCGATAAGTATCCCAATTGCAACTCCAATGGGGCTCGAAATGGCAAAGGCGAAGGCATACGCTGCACAGGAGAGGAAGGGCCTGTTGGGAATTATGCGCAACAAGGCTATGCCCATCGCAACCGCAGCGAATATCTTGTGTAAACACACCGTCCACAGAGCTCTCCACGCATCAGCCTCCGTCGCTGTATCAAAAAACTTTGCGTTTAATTGCCTTAGAGGTATTCATTAACCTTAATCTGAAAACAGGGAAAATTTGGCACTGGAACAGTAGAATATAGTGTAAAGAAGACTTGCCTGCAACACCGATGGCGATCCCTTCGAAGACAGAATGGAAGCAGAGTGCAAGTATTAACAATAAACTATCTCCCATGGACGTCTTCTTTACCAATGATACTGCCTTCACCATGTTCGGTTCTCCATCTGCCTGCGACAGTGCTGTGCTTGAAGGGTTTGTTCATCTCATAATGATATCAACATCAAACTTAAATACATTCTCATCGAAACAATGAAAACCTCTCCAAACTTACTGCAATCAAATTTCAACAAAACTCATGTACAATATAAATAATAATAGTAATCTGTTTTCAAGGTTTACATACAAATTCATGTGTATGAGATTATTATTTTTTGGAGAAGGAACATGTATATGAGATTATTATTTTTTGGATAAGGATCCATTTCCTTGTGGATACATTTCCATTTATCGCTTTGGCTATTATAAGGTGTATATACTTTATTCTTAGGGTTGAAGGTATAATTTTTTAAAAGAATAAATTATAAATGTTTATTTTTTTTGTTTTCAACTTATAATTTTTTAAATAATAATGTATGTTTTTCTTAAAATGTAAAACATGTTCTTTACCATTATACTTTCTTAATTTTTTTAGAGGAATTATATATACTCTTTTTAAAAAGCAATACATGTTTTTCACCATTAAACTTTTTCAAATTTTACAAAAATTAACAATCCTCATTGAAACCAAGGTGGAACAACACACCAACCACATGTTGTTAATAAATCACAGAGCTGGAGATCAAACCCACCTTCCTTCCAAACTTTCTAAGAAGAAAAGAGAATGCTCCATTAATAATATTAGAAATTGTAATTATTCCCCATATCAGAGTGACTAAATTTAAAAAATTTAACTAAATCAAGTCAAATCAAATTTGTGTAATCAATTAAAGAACCCGCTCATATTATTTATGTGTGAATTTTTGTATTCCTCCTCCTTGCCTTTTCATCCAGTTGATATCAGAGCCCGAGGATTGCAGAAGCGAGGAGATCGAAAAAGCCAAAATCTGCCGGCGTAGCTTGCAGAGCCGAGAGTGATAAAAGGGTCAAGTGTGTTTCCGCAGCCGCCTAGCGATAAGCCAGTTAAGTTTGTCATCGAACGGAGGAGCCGACAGACGTCTCGAGCCGATTTGCGGCAGCAACGGCAACGTGAGGCGCAATCGAGCCGCCAAGACCAATAATAGCAGCGTCGTATTTGTTGAAAACTCCAAAAACGAGGGGAAAATGTCCGCAGCCCCAACTACCGCAAGCCAAGTTTAAGTTTTTTTTTTATGGTTGGAAGGTTTCCTTTTAAAGTTCATGCGTGGGTAAGTTATTCATGAGCCCGATAAAGAGATATGTTTTTAAAGTCGGGTGGTGTTTGACTTGGTAAGCTATTAAAAAATGGTTTTTTGAAAAGTGAAAGGAGGATTTGTTTTAAAAAGGCTTTGTAAGGTTTTTATTTAAAAGGTGAGATTTTCAAAAGGAAAAGTCAAGAAGTTAAAGTCACGTGCTTGTATGTGAGTGATATTAAAGATTTTATAATACGTGACATCTTGCCTTTTTAATTGTATGAAACATAAATGGGCTTTGTTAAAGTTTTATAAATTTTTAAAAGATTTTGAAAATATATTGGGTAAGAGATATTAAAGTGCGGCTTGAAGGGTTATGTTATAAAGTTTTTTTTTTTTTTTTTTAATAAAAAAACGTTGCATGGTATGGAAAAAAGTGCGGCTTGAAGGGTTATGTTATAAAGTTTTTTTTAAAAAACGTTGCATGGCATGGAAAAAAGTGCGGCTTGAAGGGTTATGTTATAAAGTCTTTTTTTATAAATAAAAAAACGTTGCATGGTATGAAGGTTTACAAAGATTTTATTTAAAGAGTATTTAAAAAAAAGGTTATTTCGGAAAGGGAGTTTTTGGATTTGTAAAAATTTTAAGTTTTTGTGATTTTGTTAGGTATGACAGTTTTATGGGGAAAGATTGTGTTTTAGTAGGGCGTTTATTGAAAATTATATTTTTTCCGAGGGCTATATCAAATATAGTTTTATAGAATCAGGAAAGCAGCTACGAATATAGCTTCATGGAAAGCAACTATAAGACAGAGGGAAGACAACATGAGTCGCAAAGCACCATTGAAGTAAATTAAGAAAATGAATCGAAAAGAAAAGGTAGAGATCATTGTCATATTTAGAGAAGTTCAAACAGTAATAATTGAGAAGTCTAAGAGAAGATAGAGAAAAGATCAAGGGTGATTGGTGTAGCTTTGATGTGCAACCAACTCCTATGTTTACTAGTAAATATTTTGATCATTAGGTTATCAAGATGCTAATTTTTTTCAACTAAAGAGTTAATTCAGTACAAGTCTAATAACCCATATGGTGAAATATGTGATGCCTTAGCATTGAATTTTATAAAACAGAAATTGGCTGAGAAATTTTTATGTAAAGTAGCAAAAGTTACAACTTCCAAGTAAGCATGGAAGATCTTGAAACAAGAGAGAGTGACATGCAGCAGTGAGATGTGTCACAATTTGTTGAGTCAGCTGCATATGTGAGAATAGATGAGCAAGACTCTGAGAGGACAACAGAGCTTGGAGAATCCCACTCAAAAATAGATGAGCAAGACTCTAAGAGGACAACAGAGCTTGGAGAATCCCACTCACAAATAGATGAGCAAGACTCTAAGAGGATAAGAATCCCACTCAAAAATGGATGATTGTCGTAAAGACCATAAAATTGAAACCCATTATGCAAGCATGCATATGGATGAAGAAGAAGCAATAAAGATTGTAAAGAGAGAAGTAGGATCCTCTGAATCTGAAGTAGAGCAAGAGCATATAAATGTTCAAAAACTCCACTGTAATGTGGAAGGTGTAGATGATGGTGTGAATCCCACAATGATAAAACACATGTAGATGGTGACTGCAAAGTGAGATGTGAATTGGTGAATCCAATGGCACCTGATGAATTTGGTGAAGTTGAAATTGTTAATGAGCACATGCATGCTCGTATATCCCACAACAGAGTGAATGAAAATTATGTTGATGTTAAATTTGATGAAGAACCATTAAGTGGTGATGAGTGGTTGCATATGATGCAACATCAAGTTCTTATTGATATGTTCTTATTTGGTGAGAGAAACCCACTTGTGTTTGGAAGCAAGTGGAAGATAACATGTTTGTTGCAACAAAAGTTGGTAAAAGGGCAAAAAATGAAAATTATGATGCAATGATAGAACAAAAGAAAACAGACAAGAGAGAGGGAGGTAGAGCAAGAAGCTCTCACTAAAGAACATAATGAAGATATTTTTAACATTAATTTTGTGTGTGCAAGTAAACATGATAGCAGTCTAGCTAAAAGAGAATAGATTGTAGTCTAGCTAAAAGAGAATAGGAAGAACAAAATACATGAAAGAACATGGATGTTTCTAAAGACAAGGATAAATGTATTGAAACTATTTTTCAGTAATGGAATAAAAAAGAAAATAAATCAAGAAATATGGTATAAAGAAAATCGAGCCTATGAAACACAAAAAACAGCGCTAAGAACACAATTTGAAAATGAAGAATTCTCACAGCATTCCATGAGTGAAAGAACCCTTGAGAACGAAATTTTATAAGAACGACTCAAAGAATGCTGGACTGACATAACCTGAGGGTTGATAACCCCGGTATTACCAGCAAAGCTGCCATCCGTCCAGAAAATCCAGAAAGGAAAAGGGAGAATCCCATGGGCTGACAACCCAGGGGATTACCAGTATCAAGGTTGGCCTCTATTCACAAATTCCAAAGAAAAAATGAAAGTACTCAACAACTCTTTCCTGTTGATAACTCAGGGTATTACGAGCTTAAGAATTAAATTCCCAAAGAGAAAGGCAGAGTACTGGACGAGCATAAACTTAGGACTGACAGTCCAGGGGTTACCAGCCGCTAAGCAGAGACCCAGCCACTAAAGAGAAAAAAGAGAGTTCTATGGACGATGACCCAGCGGATTCCCAGCAGAAAGACGGGCATTTAGCCAGAAATTCCAAATAACAAGGGAGAGTGCTCAACCATAACTTTTTAGTTGATAACTCAGAGATTACTAACTGCAAGGCTGGCATCCCTCCAGATATTCCAAAAAAATGGAACAGTGCTGAAAGAGCATAAGCTTCAAGCTGAAAATCTATTGAAATACCATTACCAAGGCAAGGCGAAAGATCGATCTGCCGCCCAAAAATTCGGCGAGCATAATCTTCAAACTGACAATAACCCTCTGGCCTAACCAAACTTTCACTTTCATCCTCGGAAAAATATATATGAAATGTTATATTCAACTCACCTGAAAGTTAAGTGCCGGCTCGCCAGTTTGTGTGGGTACTCCACTTTCAATAGCGCGAATATCTGGTAATTACAACATTACTACTATGGATCAGCCACCGAAATTGGATTTCAACATCAAAAGGGATTAATTGTAAATTTATATGTATAAACAGAACCGCTAGGCAGAGGACGGATATTATTAACTAAAATCATATCAAACTGGACATCACTCACCGGCTCTTCTTTGAAGAGGAATTACAGTGATATTTGACCCATCTTGCTTCTGATACATCCAAGCAACGATGAGGTCTCCGAGCATGGCAACAAGGTAGCCCGCAGTGCAGAGCATGAATGCAAAAGGATACGTCTTGTCTGTCAAATCCCCAAAAGTTTCTGCGGAATCGCTGAGGAAATGCATCCAAGCCGTCCCCAAGAAGACGCCAGCCGCGAACTGAGTTCCTAGCAAAAGAAAGCTCTCGTTCCATCTGCAAAAATATGGGGAAATGCCCCCTGCAAATGTGCCCACAAAAACTAGTATGAGACACCATATCTTAACTAGAATTAGGCCTTTTGCTCTCAAGTTCAATGAGCCATCACTAGAACCTCCAGAATCGCTATCTCCATGGGCTATGGCCAATGGAATGAGGCCACAATTAATTATGACAATCGCTGCACCTGTAATTCTTCTAGCGGCCATGACTGGAGATTGAGATGAGTCTCGTTTGGCTTGCTGTTCTGCCGAAAATTTTGGGTTCGATGATTAAGGGCGCTGAGGGGAAAAGTAGAATCTGTAACCTGCCGACTGAGTCGCGCGTGTAGTACTATGTACTACTCTCAATTCGATTCTATAGATTTCCTACTCCATTCTCGCTGTCCTCGCGATTTTTTTTTTTAATTTGACAACATGGAGCCGAGTCTCCCTGGAAGCCAAAGCGAGGAAGCAGCGTCCGCTACTTTTTGCAATTTCCTATGGAAAAAAATCGTGTGACCGACTATGCGCAGGCCGTGGAATTCATGATTATTTTGGCTGTAATTATTTTAACTCGCGAGTCGCCCACCTCTGATTTTGCATGGCACGCCTAACTTTTATATACTCCATTTTAAATGTTTTAACAAACACTTCTAAAAATATCTTTAACGAAATAATAGGCATCCTGAAATATTTTTCGATTAAAAACATATTTATGTATAAATATATTTTAAACAAAATCATACATTCCCTCGTATTGTAAAAACTTCATAATGCTAAGTACATGAGATATTTTCACTCTCAACATTCAGGGCTTCCCATTTTTTAAATATGTAATTTGAATGTAGATTTAAGAATATTTTGGAAATTTCATAGTTTTAATTTAATGAGGAAATAATCTTTTAGACTGGAGTTAACAACATAATTTCAAGTAAGTTTATGATTTTTATTATTTAAAATCTAGTTTTGAATGCATAAATAGATTTTACACCTTGAAAAGCACAAGTAACAATTAAACAATTTAAACTAGAATTTTAAAAAATCTCTATTAATATTATATAAATTTTATTATTTTTCTTCTTTAAACAAGTTTTATATTTTATAAGTGCAGTTTAACTTAAAGAGGAAATAGTCTTTTTCACTAGGGTTAGCAACACAATTTCAAGCAAGTTTGTGATTTTATTATTATTTAAAATACAGTTTTGAATGCATAAATGGATTCCACACCTTCAAAAGACATATAGTACTTGAATACTACAAATTAATTAATTTAAACTAAAAGTTTTTAAAATCTCACTCTAATTTAACAAATGTCATGTAACATTTAAATTTTACAAATTAAACAACTTAAACTTCAGTTTTTAAAAATATCAATCAAATTTTAATTAAAATTAACCATAAAAATATATTATTTAATTTACTAATTAAATTATAAATATTTTATATAATTATTAAAAAAAAATTACATTTTAATATTTTTTATTTTCAAACTTATTTCAAATTTAAATATTTTTAATAAATTATTCAAATTATATATATATTTTATTGTTTATATATAGCCATTTATCATTACTTTTATTTATCTTTTCATTTTATTATTATTATTATGCGTAAAGTAAATATAAAAGTTCTTCTCTCTTTCTTAATATATATATCTTAATTTTAAATATTAAAAAATTGAGAATTTAACAAAAAAAAATTTAAACAAACGAGTTTTATATCTAAAGATTTTTTCGTGAAAGACTCTCTTTCATGCAAGTAATATTGAATTAATCTTTATCAATCTTATTTTTTCGCTATATTTTTGCCATAGCTTCTTTTACCTAATATTTTTTTTATTTACGTATTTATAGGTTTTTTTAACTAAATAATAGTAAATTAAATTTTTATCTAACTCCACATACTAATTTTATAATTGAAAATTAAAAAAATAATATATTTTTCTTATTTTTTATAAATCGATAAATAAAAATTTCAATAAAAACTTTCTTACCTCTCTAAATCCATATTTAAACCATATTTATTTTCCCATTTACCAAATATAATTATAATTTATTTAGCTACCACGTTAGCTTGTTGATGACCTTGTATAACCGCATGTAAGGATTAATAAGAAGTGGATTCTAAGCATTGGTTGACTCATGAAACATTCTCCCAGCGGCCACATGTATTCATGGCGAGTTGGGGGAGTGGGATAAAACAATAAAAATGAATAATCATTGTTATTTGTTCCCTTTCCTAGCGGGATAAAAGAGGAGTAGTTCCCTTGGTGGTTTGTTTTCTCAATAAGACAAAATAATAATACGTGAATAAAAAGTTAATAAATATATTTTATTGGTAAATTTTTTTTGTTAATAATTTAGATTAAACTATTATATGTAAAAAAAATTGTCTGGGCTACGCGCGTGAGCCTGCTGCTTGATCTAGTGGGTTTTCCTCTAAAACGCAGCGGCTACTCAGCAGCCTCTTATTGTTGGTTCTCAGCTCCCATGGATCCCTCAGAGGAGGGCGACCTTCTACCAGACCGACTTCAAGGAAATGAAAAAACTGCAGAAGCATTTGCCTCCCTTATCGCAGCAACAAGAACTCCAAGGATTAGGCCAACAATAAACAAGTTCGTTAAAAAGCTCGAGGATATTCCAGAAATATCTCTTCCTCCTGCTCTCCCTCGCAGAGCAGCCTTGTCACTTGTTGAACATGGTCTAGTGGGTCAGTTTACTGGGCTATGGCCGTCTCCCAAATCTGTTCAAAGATGGGTTGAAAGAAACTGGAGCTCAACTATCAATGGGAAAATTGCAATAAGGTTTTGCGGAAGGGGATATTACACCTTTCATTTCGAAACTAAGGAAGACAGAGATCTGATCTTCAGAAATGACCCATATTTCATGGATACTAGAGGGCTATATCTAAACCGATGGACCCCAGACTTCGATCCTGAAATGGATGTGCCAAGTGTGGTACCAGTTTGGGTTAGATTACCCCACCTCCCTTTACACTGTTGGAGAGATGAATCAGTAAAGGCCATAGGAAATGTAGTAGGAAAACATATAAATAGATGCGAACCGAAGGACAATATGCATGCATGTGCCAGAATATGTGTGGAAGTGGATCTAAGAAAAGGGCTCCTAGAAGTGATAAAGATTAAGGTCGATCAATGCATGCACATACAGTAGCTAGACTATGAGCAGATCCCATTCAAATGCAAGGTATGTCACGAATATGGTCATTTTGCAAATAGATGTCTTAAAAAAAAAAAAAGTGAAAATGTTGAGGAACAAGAAAATAAATAAGAGTAAGTGAAAACCAAAAAACCCACTAACAAGCAGCCCATTCCTACATATTCGCAGCCACAAGAACCAATTGAAACTTCCTCCTCAACTCCCTCCACTGTCATCCCCCCACCCCTCACAAACTCGAACCCCTTTGGGCCTCTGGAAGATTCCACTAATCCCCCCTCACCCAGATCCACATCACATTCTCCCAACCCTCTCGCTCTCCCTTCTTCCCTCACCCCCCCCCTCCCCTCCATCAGTGGATTGTATCCTAACTAGAAACCAATCCAAAGAGACCATCCAAATCAATGAGCACAAAAAAAAAGCGGATAGAAAATCCAACAAGGAAATAAAGGATAAGGCAGCGGCCAAAGAGATGGCTTTAGGTACTCAACAACCAATGGACTCCTTCCTTGGGAAAAATATAGGAAATAGTGAGAAAAATCAACAAAGAGGGAAGAGTACCGTACACCACCATACCAATAAATAATGATAGTGGTCTCTTGGAACTATCGTGGTTTGGGCACACCCTATAAAACAAATGCAGCAAGAGACATACTAATGAAAGAAGTGCCAGACATTTTCATGATCCAGGAAACCAAAACAAGCAGTCAAGAAACTAGAAAAATGATACAAAAGTTAAAAAATTATGAAGGAATAGTGCGTGAAGCAACAGGAGCATCAGGAGGACTATGCACTTTATGGGAAAAAAGAAAATGGGAAATGACAAGTCAAAAACTCAGGAAGCACTGGATTAAAACAGATTTAGAAGGTCTCAACACAAAGGAAATGTATAGCATCATAAATATATACGCTCTAAATCACTATAAGGATAAAGAAAATGTTGGAACTCGGTAAAAGAAGTATTAACAGAAAGAAAAAATGTGAAAATAATTTTGGGAGGGGATCTAAACTTGGTAAGAAACATAGAAGAAGAATTTGGAGGGACTTATCATGCAGATCTGTCAAGAGAAGCTCTGGAAGAAATAATGGAGCAACACTATCTAATCGATATCCCTCCAAGTAATGAGAAATACACATGGAGCAACAAAAGAGCGGGTAAGAGCAACATAAAGGAGAGGTTGGACATAATTTTAATTCAAGAAAATATAGCAGTTGATTTCACCTCGGTAAAATCCAAAATTATTCATGATGATGATGATGATGATGATGGTTAACATCCGCTAAGACCAAACATTGGTCTATCGGACCTAAAGAAACAAATTATTTATTTTGATTTAAGATTTTATTCCTATGCTCAAAAAGCTTGGAGAGAAGCCTCTCGAGCTCACTATAATTTTGACATTGTAAAAGGCTAGGAAGACCAGTGTTGTAACAAAGATTGTGAAACTGAGATCTAATGTGGTTGTACACGGGGCACTCTAAGAGGAAGTGGTTTTCATCCTCGATGTTCCTATTCTCACATATATGGCAGATCCTTTCCATCCATGGTGTTTTAGGAACTGCCCAATGACTTGTTTCACTATGGAGCTCATGAGAATTCGTTCTAATCTTTGCTATATTAATTTTCTTCTTTGAGCTAGTTAAAATAGAGAGATACTTTTGATCTTCTAGGGTGGGGTTGATGACCTTCATACAACAACTTCAGATCATAAGCCAATAGCAATCATTCTGGGCAAGCTGGACAACCAAGGTCCTCTTCCGTTCAGATATAATTTGAGCTAGGACAACAATGAAGACTTCAAAAATCAAGTTAAAGAGGCATGGGCACAAAGCATTACAGGATCCCCTCATTATGTATGGGAAACAAAATTGAAAAATCTAAGGGTGAACCTAAAAATATGGGCAAGAGAGTGATATCAAAAAAAAGAAAGGAAAATAGAGCTGCAAAAAAAAAAATGGACAACGTACAAGAAGAAAAGGAAAACAAAGAGGAGGACAAGCAGGAATATTTGAAAGAAAATGAATTATTTTGGGAAATATACAGGGAGAACAAAAAGGAAGAAGAAGAGCTCAGATTAAAATCCAGATGTCTATGGCTGAAAGTAGGTGATAAAAATACTGCCTTCTTTCATAACTCAATGAAAATCAAACGAGCCAAAAATCAGATAGATCAAATTAAAGTGGATGGACAAGAAATTAAGGGAGTACAGGAATTAAAAAATGTAGCACATAATCACTTCAAAGAGCTATTAACATCAAATGAACAGCTAGCAGATAATGAGGATTTTTTACAACATATCAAAAAAAAAAAGTGATGAACAAAACTCAAAAATAAACAAAGAAATCTCTGAAGAAGAAGTGTTGGCAGCAATATGGAGTCTTCATCCAGACAAGGCTTGGGGGCTAGATGGGTTTACGATCGCCTTCTACAGGCAACACTAGAATATCATAGACTTCATGAGAATGAAAAAAAAATGTATACAAAAAAAATGGGAGGAAATACAAAATCTTCATATCTAGCTCTCATTCCTAAAGAACCCAACCCAACAACTTTCAATAGATTTAGACTAATATCTCTCTACAATTCCTCCTACAAAATTCTTACAAAAATTCTTGCAAATAGAATCAAGAGAGTTCTTCCTGAACTAATCTCGGAAAATCAGGGCAGCTTTGTCCCCAACCGGCAAATAATAGACAATGTGATTATTGTCTAGGAAGCAATTCATAGCAGCATCCAAAGGAAAGAGAAATGAATTATTGTAAAGCTAGACATGGCAAACGCTTTTGATAGAGTCAGCCACACATATTTAACAACAGTTCTTAAAAAGTTTGGATTCTCTCAAGACATAATCGAGACCATACAGGCTTGCATCTCAACTCCTTGGATAGTGCCACTAATAAATGGAAGACCTAGCAAATTTTTTTCAAAGCTCAAGAGGGTTGAGACAAGGATGTCCCCTATCCCCTTTTCTATATATCATAATGGCTGAAACTCTAAGTGCAGCATTGGAAAATCAAAGGAAAGAAAAAAAATCACAGGTATTCAAATAGCAAAAGGTGTCAAAAATATCAATCATTCCCTATTTGTTGATGACACTCTTTTACTGGGAGGGGCATCAAGTATAATTGCAAGAAGATTTTAAAAAGTCCTGGATGACTTTCTTCAGGTCTCTGGAGGGTTGTTAAACAACTCAAAATGTAGAATATATGGCTAGAATACTCCTCCAAGAATAATGCAGAATATCTCACAAATTCTTGAAATCCCAACACAGGCAAGATGGACGCATTTTACCTACCTTGGACTTCCAATAGCCAAGGAGAATGTGAAAGCTGAAGTTTGGAGCAAACAAGTGGAAAAAATGAAGGACAAAATCCAAAAATGGGGTATGATGTGGCTCAATATGGCAGGCAGGGTGATCATGATTAAGGCACTATTATCAGCTCTCCCAATATATCAGTATGTGATTATATTGGCTCCGGCTAGCGCACACAAGCAAATGGAACTAATCATAAGAAGCTTCCTTTGGCAGGAAGGAAAGCAAGAAAATAAAAAATTCAGTCTGGTAAAGTGGGACCAAGTCACACTTCCATATAAATAGGGAGGTCTCTCAATTCGCTTACCAGACCTAATGAACGCTGCTCTAGGGATGAAAATAATATGGAAAATGATAGCCGGAAGGGAAAGTTGGTGGAAAAAGGCCCTCACCATAAAATATCTGAATCATTCCATAACAAAGCTACTAACAGACATCATTCATGTGAGGCCTTGCATGCAAGTTTAGAAACTTGTAAAGAAAATAATCCCCTTAATCAGGAATCATATTTCTAAAACTCCGGGGAACGGAAAATCGGTGGCAATATGGGAGGACCGAATATTGGGAAAAGAGCCCCTAAATCTTCAATGGGACCTCCATGGCATACAAATTTGGATGGCAGAAAGAAGGTTTAACACCCTACATTCAATCTCAGCATGGGATCAGCACAATTGGCATGAGTGGCAAATCCCATTACTCCCAATAAACTTAAAAGGACAATGGGAGAAACTGAAGCACCACCTCAAAGGGGCAGCGCCCATAAGCATCGAGGAAGAGGATGAATATGTGTGGGATCCAAATGGTGGAGCTTACACGGTCAAAACAGGGTATAAAGCTCTTCAAGAACAACAAAATTAGTAGGAGTGGAGCCTATGGAAAGTGGTCTGGAAAACATAATGCCTCCCTAAAATCAAAGCGTTTATATGGACTCTTCTCAAAGGGAAAACTTTAACTGCTGATAACTTTAAAAAAAAGGAATTAAGGTCCATCTAGGCGTGTCATGTGTTTGACAGAGGAAGATTCAATTCAACATCTCTTTTTGGATTGCAGGTTAGCTAGAGAATGTTGGAAGCAGATCACAAGTCTGCTGGAAATTAACTTAAACTTCACAAAAAATCTCTCAAATTTTCATAAAACATGGGAGAAGAATTACCCTTACTTTAAAAAAATGGGGTTACAATAATTAGGCTTTGGAAATGCCTCCCAGCAGTATTGTGTTGGAAGATTTGGCTAACTAGAAACAAAAGTATATTCAAAGATCAAAAGTCAAGAATAGGAAAAATCCTATAAAAAACATGGAGTTTAGTCTCAAAAATTATAAACTCTAAAGGAATGTCAGTCGTGGACCACAACAACCTTCAGCAAGAGGAGAGAGATTGGTTTGGTAAAGCAATATTGGAAAACAATGGGAAAGCAGGACCAAAGAGAGCCCCTACAGCAAGAAATTGGAAACTAAGGATGAGCGAAAAAGAACTTGAAGAGTGGAGGAAAAGTCAAAATAGCTTCAGCCTTTCTTTCAATGGGGCTTCGAAAAACAATCCAGGAAAAGCAGGAGCAGGTGGAGTGATCAGAGATCCGGATGGGAAAAAGATTGTCTCATACGAATGGGGCCTAGGAGAAACCACAAATAACAAAGTAGAAGCATACAATCTTTTATTAGGCACAAGGATATTAAAAAAGCAAGCAATCTGAGATCCTATTATAATTGGTGATTCTGCAATTGTTATTGAAGCAATGGTTAATGGAAAAAATTCCAGTAACACGGCTATCAATAGAATTTATCAGAGGATAAGATCGAACTTAAATGGATTGGGGAGGGTCAGCTTCAAACATGTTCTAAGAGAACATAATAAAGAAGTCGATATCCTTGCTAATAAGACCACATAAGAACTGAAGAAAGTGTTAAGGAAAAAAATGAAACTTATTGTATCCCCATCCCATAATTCACATCACTCATAATGATGAAAGAAGGAAAAAAATGGGAAAAGGCATGAAAAAATGGGAAAAAGCATGACCAAAAACAAACAATTAGGGAGAGTACACTAGCATATCAAAATGAAGATTTGTTAGCAGAGACACTCAATTGGTATCTATAGAAATCTAAGCAAGAAATCCAAAAATATCCAAAGCTCACAAGCCAAGGATCACAGATATCCTCTCTTCCTGAGACGAGTCGAAATATGTCATATCAGGGCCAAGTTACATGATAAAATTTGGAAAAATAATCGCATTCGAATGATCACACTCATCCTCTGCAACACAACACGCATAGCAGCGTGCACCAACAAGCCTAGTAACTTCAAGGAAAGCTTAAATATCGTCGCAACGAATGGAAGAAAGGCAGAAGTATTCAGTTCTCTGTTTGAAGCCTACAGTGAAGCAATTCCTCAGATAGGCTCTCTCATTTATACAGGTCGCTTGTCATTCTGCTGCGAGTTCATCGACAACCCCTCAGCTATTCCCAAAATCCTCAACAGCAAGAACGCTTCAGTATCATTTAATCAAATCCCCGTTTCAAATAGGTCTCTGTGTATCCCTCCTTTGGTTCAACAGAGTAACCATGACTGTGTTGGACATGTCATCAGAGTATCCTCCTTTTGAATCTTTCATCAATCCATTCATTTGCTTCACCACAACACCCTCTCTATCAGTCATTCAACTCCCGAAAAAGCCTCGGTGAATACATCTTCAAGCAGACAGTATAGCATTATACCAAAGCCAACACAGGGTATTTCTGGATCAACAGGGGTGTAGTTGTGCATTTTTGAGGCAACAGAGTGTCTCAACTTGAACTTTCACCTCAAGAACAAAGAGTCAGAGCAAAATAATATTAGCAAAAGTACATTCAAAAGGAACAAAAAAGCTACAAAAAACACAGTTACTCAGAGGATCAAAATGGCGTATAACCCCATAGAAATAATTGAAAAGAATGAAAGTTGACCAACATGTAGGGCAAACAGGTTCATGATAGGGAGGTTCAATCAAGCACTCAAGGATCTTAGGGCAGAAATGAAAACTGAGAACATGTACAAACAAAGAGATATCGACAAGCAGAGAGCTGAAATAACAGAGCTTAAAGAAAAATGTAAGCACCTTGAGGAAGCTATTGAATATATCAAGTCAACCAACGAGAGTCAACAAGGGGAAACCTCTACTAAGCAGAGCAAGAAGCGTCATCCTCAACAAGAGGAATCAATCAACCAATTTTAGTGAAATATTTTAATTTTAAACGTACTGCAAGTTTATTTTACTTCTAGGTCAGTATGTATGGCAATATTCCAAGCTAGTCAAAGAAATCCATAGAAAAATGGTTTCAAGTGTAGAAACAGGGACTGCATTCCCATTTTCAGAGCTATACTTGAATCAATTTCCCTACGAATGTAACAAGAGTATGATCCTTCCTTTTTTTGCAATATAATCAATACTCGACAGTGTTTTAAAAAACAAGATTAGACTATTATATTGTTTTTCATTTATTTTAGTATTTTTAGAATGGAAAAAGTGGAGGAATCAACTCACAAGATTATTTTTACTAGTGAGACCTAGTTTGGCAAATTAGGCTTTGAAACATTCCAGGAGCATTTTGAAGTATCAAACGATGTTTTTTAGGGGTAAAAATTATCCACGGAAGTGCAACGCCATGTTTCATATTCTACACACATAAACCTTTTCAACAATGCAAAAATCGCCTCAAGCGGAGTCCATATGCAAAAGTTATGTCACTCAAAAGTTGATTTTCTTGTTGTGGCAACCATAATTCGAGTTGATGCCACATCAGCCCTCATTATTCATGGAAAAGGGGTTAGCCACGTGATTATGATGAAGACTCTAGAAGAGTCCATATTGTAACTCTAATTAAGAGTTGAGGTAGTCAAACCTAACCACTAGTAGACTATCAAACTATGTTATAACAAACCCACTAGGAGGAAAAATGGTTCCATTCTTTTCGAGTACATTTATTCTATAGATAAGAAAGATAACAAAGAGGGATAGTGAGAAAGCACACAGGGAGGATTTGTGCACTATAGCAGCCCATGGACCACATGCCATATTTCTTTGTAGTCGCAACTATTTTATGCCCAATTTAGGTAGGCAAGAATATACAACACACTTCCTTTCTTACCGTGGTTTGTGAGTTTTTATTTTTCAGTTCTCTATTTTTTTCATAAACTTTAATTTGCATGCATATGAAATGAACAATAATCTACACTTACGTAAATCGAAAGAGAAAGAAAACCCTAATAATGTATATTTCATATTTTTAAATATAGTTTTATCAAATCTATTGTGACAAACTATCTAGTGGAATATCCACGGTAGTTTACAAACCATATTGGTATCATAGTAGGATTCTTTGGGTATATTTTGGAGATTTACATGGAATCTAGGTTAGCTAAGGAATCTTGGGTGTGGAGCTTGATTATATTCTTGATTGTTCAAAGGCTTTTTATTTTTTTATTTTTTCACGTTGGGGTGACAACGCCACCCGTTTAATCGCAGTCAGGGCGTCCTGGGGGGGAGGAACTAAAAGTTTTATGAGCCCCCCCTTGGCAAGGGTTTGGGGGCAGCACCCCCGAAGCTAAAAATAGATGAAAATTTTCCTTATAAAATATTGTAATTTCGTAGTCAATCTCGATCATTCATTAGGCGGATGATCTGATGGTAGAAGTTATGTTAATTTAGTGTTTTTAGCCCTAGAAGACAACCCTCAGTTTATATCAGTGAATTGTATTGCAGTTGTGTATAATTATTCTGAGCGAGAGAGAGAGGGAGGAGATTGTGTGAGGGCGAAGAGAAAATTACAGTGAATTTGTTGTAGGTTGTATCTCTTCATTTTGTTGGATAATATAAAAGGAAAGATTAGTTGTTTCTCTGTGGATTTAGCCCAAATTGGGTGAACCACATATATGTGTCTCTCTCTTGTTTTATGTGTTTATTTATTTGTGTTTCTACAATATTTTATGTATTTCATTGCTCTGTTAATTTCTAACAACTAGTATTGGAGATGAAGGTTTATTTGGCCAATAAACTTGCAAGAGAGAAGGGTTCCTAGTTCGAGTGGGAGAAATGGCAAAAGATGGTAGGTTTAGGGTTGACAAATTTAACTACCAAAACTACCAGCCGTGGAAGATACAGATGGAATACTATCTGTATCAAAAAGATTTTTACCTACCATTGAGTAGAAAAGCAAAAAATTTGATGAGTATGATGGACGCAGAATGAAAGATTCTCGACAAAAATGCACTAGCAACAATATGGTTGTGTCTGGCAACATCAGTGGCATTTAACATTTCAAAGGAAACGACAAAAGAAGGTTTAATGACGAAATTGACCAAAATGTATGAACAACCCTCGACCTCAAATATGATATTTCTTATGAAGCATATGAAGATGTTAGAAGGCGGATTTTTTGTTGATCATTTCAACGAATTTAACACAATTACCAGTTATTTAAGTTCTGTAGGGGTAAATTTTAATGATGAAGTTAGGCCTCTATTATTGTAGTGCTCATTGCTAGAAATTTGGAATGCTTAGTTATGGTTATTAGTAACTTTGTCTTTGGATCTAGTACTTTAAAGTTTACTAATGTTGTTGGTGCCATCCTTAGCGAGGAAATACGACAGAAAAAATCTGGTGAGACATAAGGTAATGCTTTCACTGCAAAAACTAGGGGAAGAAAAATGGAAAGAGGAAGGAGCCCAAGAAATCACAGTAGTTCAAGAAAAGGAATATCCAAATCCAGATCAGGGATAGTGTGCTGGAAATGTTGGAAAACAGGACACCTGAAGAAAGACTATAAATCTCGGAAAGGAAAAGAATGTGATGGACAACAAGAGAACAATCATGTAGTGAATGTGACATGTGATGTGTTGCAAGATGCTTTGATTCTTTCCTTAGAAAATATTATTGATGTCTAAGTGGTTGATTCAGGGGCTTCATCCCATGCTACACCTAATAGAAAACATTTTCATGATTACGTTCAAGGAGATTTTGGACATTCGTTTGGGTGATGATAAATCTTGTAAAATCATTGGAATGGTTAAGGTTTTTATAAAACAAAATAATGGAAACCAATGGTTGTTAAAGGAGGTAAGGCATGTTCCAGATCTGAAGAAAAATATAATTTCAGCAAGGTGGTTAGGTGGTGAAGGTTGTGTAACTACTTTTATAGACAAAAGCTAGGAGGTCACTAAAGGAGTCGTGGTAATAGCAAAAGGAGAAAATATTGGTACGTTGTATTTATGAAATGGTATTTCTAGTAATGTTAATGCTTTAACCTCCACAAGAGAAGATACATAATTGTGGCAATATAGGCTTGGGCACATGAGTGAGAAGGGGATGTTGATTCTTCACTAAAGAATTTTTTTTCCAGGTCTTAAGCATGTTAATTTGGATTTCTATGAAAATTACGTTTATGGAAAACATAATAGAGTTAAATTAATCAGAGTTGGGAAGGAAAAAAAGAGAAAAAAATTAGATATTGTGCACACGAATGTATGGGGACTTGCTTGGGTATCATCGCTTGGTGGCTCTCGCCATTACGTTACTTTTATTGATGATGCAACTAGGAAAACCTATATTTATTGCATTGGAAATAAATTTGATGTATTTGATACTTTCAAGGAATGGAAAGCTTTGGTTTAGAATGAGACAGGAATGAAGTTGAAGTGTCTTAGATCAGATAATGGAGGTGAATACTACAACAAATAGTTTGATAACTACTATACAGAGCATGGAATTCATAGAGAGAATACAGTTCCTGGGACACTACAAGAACATGGTGTGTCAGAAAGGATGAACATGAAAATCATGGAGCATGCAAGGTGCATGATATTGCATGCAACATTTCCTTTACAATTTTGGGTAGATGTTGTAGATATTTTTATTCACCTAATAAACAAAAGGACTTCAAGATCCTTGGATGGAGGTATTTCAAAGGAGGCATGGACAAGTAAAAAGGTAAACTACTCATTTTGAAGACTTTTGGTTGTGAAGCCTTTGTCCACATTAATAAATAAAATAGAACAAAGCTTGAGGCAAAACCAAAGAAATGTACCTTTATTGGATATGGTGTTAATGATTTTGGTTATCGCTTATATGATTATGAAAATCACAAAATCATTAGGAGCAGAGATGTTATATTCAATGAAAAAGTCTTGTATAAGGATCAATTACAGGGAAAGAAATAAGAAAAAGAAAACAAAGAATACACAGTGCTTGATGAGATCACAAAAAAGGTAAAGGTGCATGAAAATTATAATGATCAGCAACAACAACATGCACCTCAAACACCTAAAAGTGGTGTTAGAAGATCTACCAGGATAAGTAGACCCCATGAACGATACTCTTCTTCATTATATTATGTATTGTTGAGTTATTCTAGTGAACCAGAATGTTATGAAGAAGAAATGAAGGAAGAAACCAGGAAGAAGTGGAAGCTATCCATGAAAGAAGAGATGGAATCCTTGATACATAACTAGACTTGGTATCGTTAATCAGGATTCCTGAAGGTAAAACAATAATGAAAAATATGAGGATGGAGGTGAAGGTGGTGGTTTGTGACCATTCTCTCCATTCCCTTTTAGAGGCTTATCTCCTTTTCCTCCATCTCCTTTTGGAGGCTTTGAGCTCTCTCCATACAAACATGAATTCCTATATTCATAATGAACCTTTACCATTTCAAACATCTCAAAGAAATATTTTTTGAAATTTATTTCATCTTCAGACATCCCTTCGGGACCTTCTTCTTGTGCCACGACTATTGAAGCTTGAGGTGTGTTTGTTCTCCTTGAAACAATTTTAGATATTGGCTCCACAAGTGCTCCTTCTCTTGTTTTAAGCTTCAACCTTGTAAGCATCAGAAAAACACTTGCATACAAAATCAAACCTTCATAATAACCTTTATCTTTGATTCCAAATGATCTGTAATGTAAACTTGAAGGTGATGGTAAAATTGCAAGTAATTTTTTTTATGTATTGTAAGCAATGGATCACTTTGCAAAACACATAAAATTATGGTTTTTAAACTTAGTTAACAACATAAAACAGAGACTATATACCATATCATAAACACATAACAACAAACTTGATAAATGAGTTCAGCCCTCTCATGGGCTACATCTCCTCGTCAAGCTTCTAATGATGGGCCACTTTCATTAAGTACACAAATTTGTGTTTACATGAATTCACAATGCTCAAAATGTAAATATTGTCTCTAATGGATTCATAACTATCAAAATCCCCTAGTTGGGCTCTTTCTGCACCTCATTTGGCCAAAAACAGAGAAATTTATGCTTCTCCCAAGTTTTTTTTTCAATTTTTCCATAGCTAACATCCTACAGATTGCACCAAACCTGGCTTGATTTCCCAAGACCTAGAACCGGCACACAATTTCTACCCACAATCACGCCCAATGGTGAAAACTGTCAGACACTTTAAATACCCAATGTTGGCTTGAGGGGGCTTGGACCCAAGTACAAAGTTATTTGCTCTAACCAACAAAACCCTACTCTACCGACCATTTCGGAAACAACCCGCGTAGCGCAGGCTGCAGTCTCATTCAAGGCAGTATTGGCGCATACTAGAGCCATGCTTCTGCATCCAGAAGTTTCTGCATCCAGAAGGCTATGTGATGTGGTTTAGGATGCTTCATGTAGTTTTAGTTCTGATCTGAGCTTCACAGACCCTTATTCATGAAACTTAGATGATTTTCAGTTAAAGAGAGTTATAAGTGTTGCGTAACTATCTAATCATGCATAAACTAACATCTAACAGTTGATCTTAATCTTCGCGGAGTAAATAAGATAAAATATAGATAACTATCATTCAGTTGTGCGTAAATACAAAAAAATACACCGTGCATAAAAATAGACACATATTTTCTTCAAATATCTTTCTATTACTTCAAATCTTCCTTATACAACCTTCCAAACCCTGCACACATAGTTAGAGGGGCCCGCGCACTCAGTTGGGGACTTACCAAGGTCTCAAGGCACTCAGATGCTAGAGCCTTTGCCTAAAACACAGAAAGATCTACAATTATAGACCCAAAATCATAACATCAAGTTAATTTATTCATTGCCTTAGACTTGCTAAGGCATCCATTTATATCCTTTACCCTTACAATACCATGGTCCGCAAACCATGGGCAGATATCAAAACGATACCAACATATAAGGGTTTTTGGCTTTCCTAAAACCCCTTGCCTCATATTTGACTTGCGCTACTCGCACTCCGCTCCTCAAAATGTAGAGACTTATAACATTTTAACAAAATTGACCCAGGGGACCCCGTCCAACCATGCCCCCAACACAATTATGTGAATCATCCTCGAGTCACTCCATTGGTATGCTTTTGATCTTTTATTTTAGGCTAATGAACAAAGACTTCACTGGGTGAATCACCTCTATGCATTGAACAACTACCTATCGCACTTCTTCCACCAAGTTTTCCGTAGTTGTCCCATCTTCTACTAAATCAATGCTTCATTGCATCTGATGCATACTCTTAAGCGTGCCTTCCATGGTTTGTGAGAGCTACCTTGCTTCTTCTTCCCATGGCTGCATCCATGCAGTGATGATTTGCATCTTCTTCCATAGCTCCTCAATTTGTCCTTGCAGGGATGTCCCCTCTTTCAATCGGGTGAACCATTGCACAGTGTAGAGTCTCCAAAATGTATTCAAAATATCATCCAATTTCACCTTTATCACCACCATTTCACTCACATGTCACAACTCCATGACCATATAACCTTTCATTAGCCTCCATTTTCATAATTATATGAGTTACCTTTGTGTTTTCCAAAAGTTAATGATTTCTAGTATTATAAGTGAATTAAATGGTTAAAACTTAGAAAAATGACATATACTTGCTAATACTTAAAAGTGGCTTGAGTTTCATGACATGTGTAGGTCATTTGGAAGCTTCCAAGGCACCCTTATGTGGCTTCCAATACTCAAATTCGAATTATCTTCAAGATATGGAAGAAGATTTGGATAAAGGTCAAAGAGGATATGTGTCTCATCATTACCTATTTGAGTTGTAACTCTATGAGATTTTCTAGGGATCTAGGGAGAGAATAATGGACCTCCATTAATGAGGCAGCTTCTTATGTTTTTGTATAAATGGGAGAGCCTTCTCCTTTGAAAGGCTTTTGTAAAGTTGGGGAAATTGTCATGTTTTGAATATAGAATTTGGATTTGACACCATGCTCATGAGTGATGTTCACCTTGATTTGGTTATGCTTGCATTTGGAGCCTCTTGACTTTCCATCTATCGTGCTTTTGGATTGGCCACCTACATTATGTGAGATTTATTGTTTTTTATAGATTAACATTTATTTCTTTCATATATTTTCCTGTGTGAGAGGTTAAGAGTGATTGTTTTTATTTGCTTTCTACCTAGAAGTTAAGAGCAATTGTTTTTATTTGCTTTCATATCTTTTCTTGTGTGAGAGTTTAAGAGTGATTGTTTTTATTTGCTTTCTACCTAGAAGTTAAGAGCATTTGTTTTTATTTTCTTTCATATCTTTTCCTGTGTGAGAGGTTGAGAATGATTATTTTTTCTTTCATTTATGAAAGAGTGGTGTGCTTTTCAATTCCTGCAAGATTTAAAGATTAAGATTTCAATTTCGCGTGCTGTACTATAATTTCTTTTGAGTTGATTGTTGAATTAGAATAGGTGAATTTGGTTTGTCATTATTTGGTTTCATAGTTAGATTGATCTAAATTGAAATTTAATTTCTAGCATATACAATGCACACACGCTTCGCAAGTTTTACGAAACCCCCGGGTTGACAATTAAATGATAGGTAATTAATTTGCCTCAACATTTTGGCACTGTTGCCGGGGAAGTGTGCATAAGAACTAACTTTAAATCTAGAGTTCATATTTATTTATTTATTTATTTATTTTTATTTATTTTCAGTTTTTTCCTAGATGCATGATTAAAGCATGTAGATGCATAAATCATTTAGCTGCATATCATTTTTATAAAAAAATATAAAAAATTTCGATACTAACCATTTATGGATGAAGGATCTAGAATGCAGATCAAACATTCTTTGGAGCACAAGGACTACATTGAGGAATGGTATCGAAACACAATTGCGCCATGACATTCATCCATTCTTCAAGAGATCTTTGTGGCAAATCTAAAGGTTAAAACGATTTCTCATGTCCTCATACACAATCAGGTACATTTCGCAAATTTGGATATGAACATTTTAGAAAGTTTAATCTGTAAATGGCTTTATTGGAAATATTCATATACTTAAACAAAATAAAAAATAAAAAAAAAAAAAATCTTTCAAGTAGATAAAATAGGAAAAATAAAATCAAGCGTGATTGCATTTTTTTTTAAGTTTTTAGACTTTAAAATGTTTTAGATTTTTATTTATTTTCTTACATTTTTTTCATTAACGTCACAAATATTTTCAGTAAAAAAATTCATGTTTTGATTTTAAATAATTAAAAAAAAAAAACAAAACAAAAAATCAAGTTAGATATTTTTTTGTATGTTTTTAATAAGGAAAATGTAAGTTTGAAAAAAAAAAAAAAAAATGAGTTCTCTTTTTACTATCTTCATTTCTTTACTATCTTCATTTTCCAAGAGAATTGAAATTGATAACTAGCTCTCGTGCGACCTGTAAAAAAATAAATTCAAATGCATTAGCTTAAAAATAAAAATCCAAAATTCAGCATTAAAAATATATATATATATATATATATATATAAAATAAAATAAAATTAGATCTTGCTTTAAATTGGTGCATATCTATTCCCTTTTTCAGGACCTGCAGAAACAACTAGTTTCTATAGTCAATCCTGATTTAATTCTAGCGCATCCATCACAATCCAATGCCAACTTTGTTGCCATGGGATAATCCACACAAATATTTTCTACTATATTAAAAATTTTCTCGTCATCCTCCGACAACTCCTCCTTGATACCAATCTGCAAGTCCATCTCCGTTTCTTTTTCCTTTGCTAGCAAAGGTTTCTTCAACGTCGGATACCTCCTCCTCGTTCTTCAGTACCCCTTGCACCAAAAAAAAAAATCATTCTGGCTGATCTCCACCTCAAAATAAAATTTCCCCTATCATCCATTGGAGGCAAGATGGCCTCAGCAAGACAGTCCGGAGGAACCTACGGAAATCTGTGAACAACTCAGTCCCTACAACTCCTTTCGACGACAAACTCGGGTGTGAACTCAGAAATATATTGAAGGTGAGAGACTACATTTTTTTGAGAAATGTAGGTTGTTTGCTCTATATATGTGAAAAAAATTCATATAAGCCAACAATAGTGAAGACCATGAAGGAAGTTGTTTCTAAATAGGAAGAAATCAAGCACTCTAAGGTAGCTTTGAAAGAGAAGCTTCTTCGCTTGCAGTCAGATTCCTTTATGGCACTGTAAATCATGAGCTATATTTTCACACAATCTCACATACTTGCCACATAGATTACAATACTCTGTTCTATTCCCACAGATGTTTATCAAGATCGATAGCTGGTAGTGAAAACTCGCACTTGTCACGTTCATGGATGACTAGTAATTCACAGTCAATGGATTCGCCACACTTTGAAAAAGATACAAACAAAGATCTATGATGATTCCATTGGCAAAATGATGTGATAGAATTTGGGTTTGAGGTGAGGACTGATTTAATGTGCTCCTCGTCCATGCTTGGTCATGGGCATGGAAGACCCAGTAGTTACCTGAAGAAGAGGAAATGCGTAGCAGCTTAAAAACGTCAGTTTTAAAACACAATTTCTGGCCAAATGATAACGAATTTCGAAAACATAAAACATGGGGTTTTTTCAAAATGGGCTCGGTTATAAAACCCAGGAACTATTTTCGCAAATTCATAACTAAGTTGGATATATTTGTGGTTCTCTAGAGCCTTACTTGGTAAATTGCGTGAGGAAAAAAAAAGTTTTTAATTAAATGCACAGACAACAGTTGCGGCCATGGAGAAAGGATCAAATCCGATTTTGGATGCTATGGTGGTTTGAGGAATCAGGATTGTGATTTGCTGTCACCTAAATCCATGGATTTGTTGCCACAAAAGAAAAACGTGTAAAAAGGAGCGACAAAGGAGGCTTCATTGATGGCAATATCGTCTGCCCATGGTCAACATTAGTCCACAGCTCTGCTACAACAGTAATTGATTGATTTGATTATTAATTCACCGCTAAAGTCAATACCTATCCAACAGTGTATGGTTAATGGCTATAGTTAGAAGTTACAGGCCACTAATCTAGTTGGGTAAATGAGAATCTAAGAGCATGCAGGGGTATTGAATTAATATCTTATAAGCATTTTTGTGGCACTGAAGACCCTGTTAACATATGATGTTGTGTTTTCTCAACTAGTCTTGCTGTAAGTAGAGTTGATTTTCATTTTTGTTACGGATTTTGCTCCATATATACACATTAACGTCCAAGAGCACGAAGAAATCCCTTTACTCAACGAAGAGTCGACAATATCTAGGGGAAATGATGTAAATTTGACAAGAGGCATTTCAGGTGACTATTCCCGCAACAGTGAGGAAGAAGGAATTTCAAGATCAATTAGGGCGAAGCGTCGGTCTGTTGAGAATGAAATGGTTTTCCTGGCAATTTCGTTTTCTTTTTATTAAGTTGTTTTTATCTTTTATTTTTTGTGTTATATTTTTATTTTTGTTATGTTGTAATTTTTATTTTATTTTTAAATGTTATATGATATTTATGTTATATGTTACATTTTTTTTTTTGTGTTTTAATGTTTAATGTATAATGTTATGTTTTTTTTAGTATATATTTTAATGTTATGTTTTTTTTGTTATGTATGTTATGTTTTAGATTGTACATTTATGTTATAGGATTTTTTATTTTTATTTTTGTTAAATTTGTTTGTATATATATTTTAGTTTATAGATATATTTTTCTTGTTATGTACATCTATTTTCTTTTATTTTTAGTTTTGTAAATATTTCATTAATTTTTAGATTGTGTGTATTATTATTATTATTATTATTATTATTTTAAGAAAATTGCCATGGAAAATTGTCATAATTTTTTTTTGATGTGAAATTCATTTAGTGATTGGAGCAAATTGAGAAAAATATTGTTGTGAAGGTCCATTCAAACACACCTGTCAAAGAAAAAAAATGTTTTATTTGCTAATTTTTTTGGAAGAAGCATTGATCAATTTGAAGATTGGACTGGTTATTTGTTCATGACAAAAATGCATAGCTGTGTGTACTTCACTTCTCTTCAAGATTTTAGCTACAGAAACTGCACAATTCTGTAGCTGAACCAAAATTCTGTAGCTGAAAAACAATTCTGCACCTATGTATTTAACTTAATGATTTACTTGTCAACAATGCATTCTAATCAAAAAAATCATGATCAAAATTTATTGGTTTTGTCTAATGATTATATTTTCAAGCATGATGTAGGAAAGAAGAAGAACTATGACTGCACTTTATCTGCAAGATTGATTGATGAATTTTTTTGTTGAGGATTGTTTTGTAGGAATCATTAAGCATTGGCAAATAATATTTCTTTATCTTTATGAAATGTTATGATTCAAAAATAAATTGAGGAAATTGTATTTTTTAGAGATTGGATTTATTATCGCAATTGTGAAACTAGACTAACCATTTGAAATGGAGACATGTCATGAACCTGTCAATTATCCAAATTTTTCGTATGTACCTAGAGAGATTGATCACTTCTCTTTGAACACACTTACGTTTGTTGCAATCTTAGTGCCATGTTTATTTTCAGGTTCTGGGACAATCGAAGAATTGAAGGAAGCCAATTTATGTATGGTTGGTTTTCTGTGACCAATTTCAAGAGATATGAACCAATTGAATCCATTTCTATCATCCATAAATGCCATCATTTTTCCTCTCCAAACTCACAAGCTATCCAAGCATTTTCTCTAAGCATCATCATCACCATTTTCCTTGCAAAGAGTCGCATGTTTCCTCCACATTTTCCATTCACATTTTTCTTAATTTCCATTCATAGAGACATTCAACTCACTTACATGTTGATTTGTCCTTTTGCTTTCCGTTCGCTTGTTTACCCTCTTGTCATTTTCCTTTCCATTAAATAAACCTTGATCCACTGCAAAATTTTCCATCCATAGTCCTTCCAAAATCATTATTCCATACTCATGTTAGATGATGGGGGATTCATAATGCCTCCCTTCTAACAAGTCTTGGCCTATCGACATCAACACATTATCTAGGTTCAGGGCTAGAGTCTTTATTAGTACCTTGAGGCTTGTATGCATCAATGACAAGTTCTCTCGCTGACAATCATGGGAATACATTAATGTCCCTTGATCGTTGGATCTTGCAAGTGGCTCGACATCAGCTCATCTATTCGCACTTTGCAAGATGTACTTAGGTACCTTGGCACTCGTTGACATTAATGGCGAGTTTGCCTCACATTGGTTAACGACATTCATCAATGGCCGGTAATCCAATGACTTCTCTTCATGCTCGATAGCAACACATTCATTCGCATGACTAGAATTGTACCATCGGGTTTTGTAGCAGGTGAAGACTATATCATTTCAGCAAGTACAACAGATTTAGCAGCAGAAATAAAGAATCCACTTTCACCACCTCATCCACCATTTATGCAACCAAGAAGCAGATGAAATTCTACATTCTATTCCATGATCTAGCAGCAGTTACAACTACATATGCATAGTTTGTCCACTTCCTAGGTAAGTAAAGGTATGTTCTTTTCTAGCTTTTAATCATAGAATTCTTTGAATACTAAAATTAAAATTTTTGGAAAATACTTCACCATATTTCCTTTCTCATTTGAAAAAAAACGTAAACACCTTTAGTTGGGGGGAAGGGACATCCATTTATTATCACATCCATATCACTTCATTCAATTTCACTTCATTTCATCCTAACATACTCGTCCTAATCAATTATGATTTCATTATGGTTCAAAAGTTATGTGATTTGCAAATAAATGCCTAAATGATGAGCATATTATATGGCTGATTTATGCATTGTTAAACATGTTCAATGAATCTTGTTGCAACAAAACGAAACAAGGTATTGAAACACAAGAACCAATACCAATTAAGATTTGGTTGTCACACAAGAACCAACCAAACATGTTTCAATTCAATGTATGACAAGGAATACTTTGCAAAACGAAATAAAATTGTCAAATACTATCAAATGCAAAGTTTAAGGACATATGATATAAGCCAAGTTCACTCAAAAAAAAACATGATTAAGAAATGCAGTAGATTGCATGAGGACATGCAATAACGTTAGTTGGGGGGAATGTAGAGTCTCCAAAATGTATTCAAAATATCATCCACTTTCAACTTTATCACCACCATTTCACTCACATGTCACAACTCCATGACTATATAACCTTTCATTAGCCTCCATTTTCATAATTATATGAGTTACCTTTGTGTTTTCCAAAACTTAATGATTTCTAGTATTATAAGTGAATTAAATGGTTAAAACTTAGAAAAATGACATATAATTGCTAATACTTAAAAGTGGCTTGAGTTTCATGACATGTGTAGGTCATTTGGAAGCTTCCAAGGCACCCTTATGTGGCCTCCAATACTCAAATTCGAATTATCTTTAAGATATGGAAGAAGATTTGGATAAAGGTCAAAAAGGATATATGTCTCATCATTACCTATTTGAGTTGTAACTCTATGAGATTTTCTAGGGATCTAGGGAGAGAATAATGGACCTCCATTAATGAGGTAGCTTCTTATGTTTTTGTATAAATAGGAGACCCTTCTCCTTTGAAAGGCATGTGTAAAGTTGGGTAAATGCTCATGTTTTGAATATAGAATTTGGATTTGGCACCATGCTCATGAGTGATGTTAACCTTGATTTGGTTATGCTTGCATTTGGAGCCTCTCAACTTTCCATCTCTCATGCTTTTGGATTGGCCACCTACATTATGTGAGATTTATTGTTTTTCATAGATTAAGATTTATTTCTTTCATAGATTAAGATTTATTTATTTCATATATTTTTCTGTGTGAGATGTTAAGAGTGATTGTTTTTATTTGCTTTCATATCTTTTCTTGTGTGAGAGGTTAAGAGTGATTGTTTTTATTTGCTTTCTACCTAGAAGTTAATAGCATTTTTTTTTATTGGCTTTCATATCTTCTCCTGTGTGAGAGGTTAAGAATGATTGTTTTTGCTTTCATTTCTTAAAGAGTGGTGTGTTTTACAATTCTCGCAAGATTTAAAGATTAAGATTTCAATTCCGCATGCTGTAATATAATTTCTTTTGAGTTGATTGTTGAATTAGAATAGGTGAATTTGGTTTGTCGTTATTTGGATTCATAGTTAGATTGATTTAAATTGAAAGTTAATTTCTAGCATATACAGTGCACGCACGCTTCACAAGTTTTACGAAACCCCTGAGTTAACAATTAAATGATAGGTAATTAATTTGCCTCAACACACAAGGGAAAGGTGCGTGTCGTTGCGTTTATCTCGTCGTACTGCAACTGCTTATCCCGAATGGAAAATTTGATCTTCACCACTTGTGGGTCCTCCTAAAACGAAGCCCACAGTTCTATATTTTCTTCAAATAGTTGGCTATAGTCCTTGACTGTAGCATCGAGCTTTGCCCTATCTGTTCTGATTATAGCCTCGCGTTGTTCTCAGATCTCCGGTGGTGTGGTGGGTTGCAGCTTCAATTGAAGCTCAATAATTTGGAGTTGCAGATCGAAGCAGATTTTATCCACCTGCGCCTTTGATTCTATAAATGCATATAATAGTTTCTACACTTTATATTTAGAAGCGGCCTTCAACTGAATTTGGAGCTCGGGGAGCTCATTGCATACCCTTGAAATGACCTACTCCAGCTGCATCCTTCTTGTAGCTGCCTCATCACGGTCCTGGAGAGCTTTATGCTTTTTATCGCACATTTGTTGACTGGTGATTTATGCATCCGTGATCACCATGAGAGTTGTTTCTCTCGCACCTTAAGCTCATCTTCTACACCTTGTTGTAGCTCATGCAGTGTGGATAGGGGAAGCGTCTTGAGATTAATACTTACGTATTTGGGTAGATGGGCACTCTCCCATTCTACATCATCGTTCAAATGTAAAGATCCACCAGGAAGGGGTACAACACAGAGCTCTGAGGTGAGGACTTACTGCATGCTACCTGATGTCTTTGGCTTCGTGCTCGGTTGAGACTAGCTCGCTTGAACCTGGCTCTCCTAGACCTACAATTATGTGAGGCCCGCTTGGACCTTTGACAAAATGGATTGGTACTAATCTTTAGTATGGCCCCAAATTTCTTCTATCGTAGTCCTAAGAGTATCTCCAATCACATCAAGGTCCCCCTCAGTGAGGACCATGGCCTCCACACTAGCAATCTTATCATCCTTGTGCTTCTTGCGTTTGTCATCCGCACCTGAATTTTTTCACCATTTAAGAATAAAAGGAGAATCAATGTTCTTCAGGTCTACAAAGGGGTCTCCAGTACCCTGATCCATTTCCTTGGTATGCTGCTCTTTGTCGTGCTCACCCTCTGGTTCCTGCACGTATTTTTCTCTAGATTGATGGTCACCTTCTTCTTTTCCTTCTGCGCTGCTTTACTAGTTACTGTTGAGCCTTTGAACTGGTCCCTGTTATACCTTCACCAACATCCATTGGAAGGAGCTAGTCAGTCGGCCACTGAAGGACTAACTACATGATATCGTCTTCAGTGACCAAAATGGCAACACTGCCCATTTATTTGTTAGATCGTGCCTCGCGCGGATGTACACATGATGCAATTGGCCTTAAAATATGCAATGAAGCGATATTGTTTGAACAGAGTGGGTGACAACCATGGTTTCTAGTTAATCACCATACATAATCTTGATTCAAACAGTACCCAGAACATCTTGTTTTCAATGATACGGTCAGGGTCGTTCGTCACCCATAGTGAGGCAAATTTAGCAGCCTCACACAACTCTGGATCTGTCGTTGGGAACTGGGAATCCTTTGGCATCTGCCACGCTATCAACGCGATCAATAATAGCAACCACGCATAGTGGAATGCTTTTCCTTCTTCCTGGGCTTTGTGGCAATCATCCAAGAATTCTTGGCAGAGGTACTTTTCCCAACTGAATTGGACCCTTTGGCTGCACTGCGCAACTAAGGATACCACTAGTGCCAGTACTTCATTGGCATGACACTTCCTCAGAATTTTTCCTGCCAAGATCTGTGCAGCAAACCACACAACTTTATTTCAGATAGAACTAATGGCATATCCCCGCGACTTCTTCACCAAACCGAAGTTGCTCTTCATTTGGTTCGCAAGCTTTTTCTCCTGTGACTTCCCCACAAAAGCATCTGCGGGGTTCGCGCCCTGATATGGTAGCACTGTGATTTTGTGGATCAAAATATCATCAATTGGGATGGGCCCTCCCAGCCAGAGGCACCCATCATGAACCAACGCCAAAATATAGCGCACACAGATGGTATTAATAATATTGTGGCTAAAATGTGGGACATATAGCATATTGAGCAAACTTGCACGCTCAATCCCAGCCGTGCACTTCATTGGTTCGAGTCTTGTGACACCCATTTCCTCATAGTAGACTGATTTCAAGTATTTACTGAGTTCTAATTGTGGGAATTTCTCATGATCGCCCAAATCCCAATCCTCCATCTTCAGAAATGGTACTCGGGCCAACAGGTCACCCTTAATAGGTACTTCTTCCAGAAGAAATTGTGTGAATACCTTGAATTTAAAAGAATCAAGGTCCTTAGTGACTTTAACGATTGGTTTTCTTGGTGGTATATACGGTGGCAAATGGTAAATTGGCTCCGCGCCCTCTGCATTGATATCTTCAATCCCCATACTCATCTCTTCTTCGTCCAAGTCCTAGGGTTCCATAGGCTTCTTGTTTTTATCCATATGACCCTTTTGTTTGTGCTTAGTTTGGATTTTTCACTGTGATTTCCAAAACGGGGCCTGTTGTGGCTTTTTCAACTTTTTTCTCTTACCGTGGAGGCAGCGGGTTTTGGCCTCGACAACCTAGGTGTTGTAGCAGGGACTGGAAGATTTAATGTATGTTAAACATTTTAGCTTGGTTAAAATAAAATTCAACCATTAATTTTATTAATTTCTATAAATTACTAATAGTAATTTTTAAGCTCCAGGTTTATGATAACCCATGGTATTGACCCATGGCAATACCATGGTATTCATGTGAGCATAGACTATTTAAAGGGGAAATTCTATCATCTTAGATCCATCTTAATTCTAGGTCTACCAAGTGCTCAGAGGGATAAATAGATTTCATCCCCCTAAGAGTGGTAGATGTGGAGTTAAGATGGATATAGGTTGGTTTTTATGATAATGAAGATATTAAATAGACAGGAAATTATATTGTAAAAACATCTTAAGGTGAATGGTTAAAGCATAGACATTGGACAAGTATATTTGTATACTTCTGTTTTAAACTTAAACAAATCTAGGGCTAAAAGGAATGGATTGATTGCACTAGTCATCCTTCTATAAATTTCCAACATATGCTGAAGTAAAAAGATTGTAATTTGGGTAATTTTTCTAATTGCAAATAGGAACATACTTGACACGGGTGAATTTTATCTTACACCCACTATGTTATCGATATGTAATTTCGGTAATTTTGATTTCAAAAGATATTTTAAAGAAATGCAATGATTTCATTTGTGTATTCAATAAACACAATATTCTAATAGAATTCTGGATTTGTGGTTTACCTATATAGATTCCATGGAGAAGTGTTAGTGGTGTGACATCAATTGTCCTCAAGCAGAGGCTTTAGTTTTACTCTTTTTGGAAGCAAATACTTTCTTCCAACATTTTTGAGTTCCATGAAAAATTTGAAAGTCATAATAGTATTCAATTATGGGTTCAAGAGAGACATAGTATTCAATTATGGGTTAAAGAGATCCACACTAAATGATCTATCGGCCTTATCTGCACTTAGTTTAAGACTATTCACTTGGAGAGCTTGCATGTGCCCCCACTTCAAGAGCATAGTAAAGTCATGTAGAACTTAGAGAAGCTATCTTTAAGCTTTTAGTGAAGAATGGAAAAATGTCTGGGTTCAATAACAACCAGTCGAGCATTAAGCTTCCAATAATGCTAGATTTTAACCTGGAGCACTTTTGTGATTTGGAGGAGATGCCCCCTCATATTTGTGACACATCTTCAGTTGTGAATTGGACTATTACTAACTGTCATTTCCTTCGAAAGTTACCTGATGACTTGGAGAACCTCAACTATTGAAGAATGTTAAGGAAGGAAAGAAAGTACATTATGCTAAGTTCTCTTATGCTTTTCAAGTTTTTCTTAGATATCTACAACGTTTAAGGTAGGAAAGTACATTCTGTTAATGAAAATTTGTCTTGATAGAAAGGCCCAATTTCAAATTCTAATGCTTTCAAAAAGCATTGTATAACTGTAATGTTTCTAAAAGGAAATCATATTTTTTCAATTTAAGTATCATGATCCTATATTCCAACTTATTTTTCAGTAACCCATTAGGCTTTGTAGCTTTGAATAAATCCATGTCTTTTGATAAGATCCTCTTCCAAATTAGAACGCAGTTTCCTTCATACAATGTCTTGATTTTGTTATTGAGAAAATAGAGGTTGTGAAACAAGCTTGTGCCATACAAGGACTTGATTCATTGATTATGTATCAATTATGGCTCTTGATGTAACAATGTCTTGATTTTGTTGCTTGAAAATAGAGGTTACGCTTTATTATTTCACAGAATTTCTTACAATCTTTCCATAAGTATTGATTTATAATCTTAGTCATTGAGGGATGATAGTAATGACAAAGGTAATATTCCATGGTTTGAAGTTACCCTCTTACTAAAAATTTAAATATATCACCACAATTTAACTGTTAGTTAAAGGAATTGTATTTGATTTGTAAACAATTCATTGCTTGATTTATAGATTTTGATTTTTTCCCTTTTTTATTTTTTTCTCAGATTTGGTATGAGATATCTTCCAATATTTGGGTTCCCTAGTTTCCCCACCATAGCTATGAGGTTCAGATGCTATCATTAAATATTCTCAGAATGTTACAACTTTTCTAGTAAGTGTGCTTTGAAACATTGTTGTTGCTTTTCCATGGTGTTAATGCAAATAAGCACTACAACTAGTGCCAATCTAGGTGGTATTGTAATGATGGAGTGATTGTTTTCTAGCTACTAAGGCCATATGAATTTTTATCTCTTATGTTGTCCTGAGATATTCAAATTCAGAATAATAATTGAGGTCTCATTTCCACTGTAGATTGCAGTCAGTTTCTTGAACATAATATATAGTAGATTATATTTTACTAATCAACTATGGATGTGATCCCTCGCAGGAAAGGAAATTAAAAGTGACTTTGATTTCACATTGATTTGTCAAAACATCCACACAGGAAAGGAGATTCAAAGTGACACTGATTTCACACTGATTTGTCAAAATGGAGGCAAGAGAAAAGGAAACTTTGTATTCAACAATGCTCTTAATTTCATATGTACATGCATAGACATATTAGTAGAAAATATTGAAGGGTTGCCTAAGTAATATTTTCCATTCCACTACATTCTTTACAGCTTGTAAATAAATAACTCGGAACAATTCATTAAACGACTTGTTATTCTTTATTAATCAATGGTTAAGATTTTGATATTGAACTGGCTAAGATTTTTCTTCCTTCTGTGAAATTGCGTGTTCTATAATGCTTCTTTTCCATTCACTATGTATAGCATATAAAGTGTGTCTAATGGAGTAGGAAGATTAGAAAGTCTTGTGATCCTTGAACTATGTTACAAGGCAGAAACCCAACGGGGCAGGGTAGGTGCATCCCCACAAAGGGGTCACAAATACCAAAGTTGGTATTGGCTAGTGCCTTGAGCTAGAAAATTTCCTTTACCCTTGTATTAACAGTGAATCCGGAGAGGATTCTAATATTATCTTTATAAGATTTATATCAGTTAAGATTGATGAATAAAATTCATGAGACATGAGCTAGGATGTCCTTGCAAGGTGGTTGTTGATTATTGGAAGCTATTATGGCCATTATGTCAGGCTAGGTGGTCGCACTCCCTTGATCGTGAGTACGATTGTAATCAAGATGGAAGACTTCATAGTCTAGATTGATTGTTTAGCAGTGATAATTAGTGGGCTCATTCACAAAAGCTTCTATTTCACTAATCCTTTTTATAGAGTTGTCAGATTCAATTTCCAAAGGTTTTAATTACACTATAGAGTTGAGTTCTGAGAGGGTTGTGATTCACATTGTTAAGTATAGCTGCTATGACACTTGAATGAAGACAAGCATAGTAGATGTATCAGACTCTGTTATAAACTTACCTGCATATTATAAGGGACTTGGTTGGATTTTTTATAATTTTATAAACAAGTTCCATGTCATGGAAATGTGAAAAAAACAATGATATTGCCACCATGTGGCTCTTGTCATATATGGCTTTATACTTTTTCAAAAAATTCTCTAAGAGTTCACAATGCTAAGATTCACTAGGACCTTACAAAGTTTTATTATTTAGTGAAAGACTCGCCAAGATCTTACAAGATTTTATAATTGAGTAAAATATTCACCATGCCTGGTGAGAGATTCGCCAAAAAATTATATATACATATTATATTATTGATAAAATCGCCTTCCATTTTTCCTATATACCATGGAGATTCACCCATTTATTATACATTTAGATTTAGGGGGGGTTCTTGAAATTTTCCCTACGAGTCCCTCTAAGGTTGAAGTCATTGTGAACTAGCCTAAACCCAAATCTGCTACAGAAGTTAGGAGTTTCCTAGGAGCAGCACAATATTGGAGAAAGTTTATTGCTAACTTTTCCTTGATTGCAACTCCGTTACATGGTTTAATAGGATTGAATAAGGTGTTTCAGTGGGGAGGCAAACAGTAGAAAGCCTTCAACACCTTAAAAGAAAAAATTAATACCGCACCAGCACTAGCACTACCAGATCTCCAACGACCATTTGAGATTGAAACGGATGCCAGTGACTATGCCATGGAAGCAGTGTTGATGCAACATGGTAAACCCATATGCTATCATTCTAAGACATTTAATTCTGCAGTAGTTAATTATCCCACATATGATAAAGAATTGTATGCATTAGTACAGAGTGTGAAAAAGTGGAAACCTTATCTAATGGGCAAAGAAACAATTATACATACAGATCATCAGCCACTTCAATATTTTCACTCACAAACTAAATTGCAACAATCAAGACACTATAGGTGGATGGGTTTCTACAGCAGTTTCATCTTGTCATCAGATATAAGAAGGGCATACACAATAAAGTTGCAGATATGTTATTCAGACCAATCATAAATGCATCTACTATACTTAAGCATAACTTAGTAATGCATGAAAGCTACATTGAACAATATGCTCAAAATATAGATTTTAAAAATGTATATGCAACTTTAAGTCATGGCAAACAAGTAGAAGAATTGGATTATTATGTTAAGGACCAACTCTTGTATCATTTTGAAAAGTTATGCATTCCACGAACTGAAATAGTTAACATAATCCAAGAAGCACATACTTCTCTTATATCAAGTCATTTTGGTGTAAGTAAAATAGTTGCACAACTACAAAGGTTCTGTTATTGACCAAGAATGCATGAAACAATTTCTAGATATATGAAAGGGTGTACTATGTGTGCTAAAAGCAAGCCCAGTAATAGAAAATTAGGCTTGTACACTCCACTTCCAGTTCCTTCTGGTCCTTGGGAAAGTGTTTCCATGGACTTTGTTGGGGGATTGCCAAAGTCTAGAAAAGGTCATGATCATTTATATGTTATTGTGGACAGGTTCAGCAAAATGTGTATTTTAATACTTTGTAACAAGCATATTACAGCTAAAAAAACAACAAAGTTGTTCTTTCATCATGTTTGGGTTCATTTTGGGTTACCCATTTCCATTGTATCTGATCGAGATTCCCGATTTGTTGGGAAGTTTTGGTCAAGTCTGTGGGAGTTGATGGACACCAGATTGAAGAAGAGCACAACATTTCATCGACAAATAGATGGTCAAGCAGAGGTGGTCAATAGGACAGTGATCCAGTTGCTTAGAGGCTATTACAGCAAGCATCCCAAGCCTTGGGATGAACATTTGTGTTATGTGCAACATGCTTACAACCATGCTAAGCACTCTTCTACTCAGAGACCTCCTTTTGAGACTTGTTTTGGTTTTACACCAAAGTCTCCCTTAGATTTTGTCTTTGGTAAAGACATAGCAGTTGATGGACACAGTGATGTGGACAAAGCAACCAAGTTCATTGAATAGATCCAAGAAATTCACTAGGCAGTGCAAGAACAACTAGAAAGAAGTCAGGCCAAGTACAAGGCAATGCATGACAAGCATCAAATTGAGCATAGCTTCCAAGTTGGTGATCAAGTCTAGCTGTACATCAGCAAAGACAGAATGCAAGGTGAAGGTAAGAATTTGAAGCCAATAAGGTATGGGCCTTTCAAGATACTTGAGAAAATTGGTGAAAACGCCTTGATTTTCCAGCTTATATGCAAATCTATCCAGTCATTAATGCAGAGAACTTGAGACTATATGAACCTTCATTGATTTAATATCTCGAAGAGCAAAGTCAATTGCCTTCTATTGATGATCTATTGCCTGAATATCTCAATGAGTTGCAGGAAGACATAGCTCTGGACATGAATGTGAGAACTATGCGCAGAGGGGATGTTTAGTACCTGAGAATCGGACTCAAAGGTTCAAAATCAAGCAGTGCACAATGGATAGAGATTGGATAAGTGAAAAAGCTATATCCTCACTTAATCGATGCTTAAAAACCAACTTTTGGTGGTCCAAAAGTTTTTTCAGTGGGAATGCGTGATCCAAAATGGATCCTAGAAACCCTCTAAGTCTTCAAAAAATAAAAAACTATCGCAAAGGATGAACTTTTAAAAATGGCAGAAAACACTATCGAGAGAGAAAAACATGAAGAAAACGAGAAAACAGAGCCTATCGGAGGTCAAAGGAACAATGCACAGGAGCTGTCGGATCTGGCCGATCAACGGTCCAGATCTGATCGGCATATCGCAATCGGCGGTGGTAGGTGGAGTCCATCGGAAGTGGCCTTATGGGAAATCGCGATAGCGATCGACATGATTAAATGAGAGTCATTGATCTATGCGCGTAGATCAACGGTCCAGATCTACTCGCGCCATCGCATCGCCAAAACACACACAGAAGGACTTATCGGGGCCCGAGGACTATGCGATATGCGATTGCGACATATCGCATCGGAGCAATACAAAGGAGCGGGGCCGATACATATGCGACTTGCGATAAAGCCGGACCCGACGGGTCTTATGGGTACAAATATATATATATATATATATATATATATATATATATATATTGAGTTCCGTAAAAAGGAGTTTTTCAATGTAAATTCACGTTTTCGTTAAATAAACAAAAAACAAAGGAAATGCAAATGGGGCGATAAAACGGACCCAAAAGGGTTTATACATGCAGTTTCGGGCGGGCCTTAGGTGATAAGTGGTATTGGATGGGCTCCGCCCGATCCCATCCACTAGCCGACACATGGCTTGAGAAAACCGCCTTTTCGGGCAGGTAAAATCCGTACGCATAAGCCGCCCAAAATGAATAGTAGCCGTTGGATCAACGATCATATAGATCAACGGTGGACATGCGATAGCGATATAAAGGCGGACCCGATGGAGTTATAAGGCGGAATTAATAATATTTCAAGTCCGGAAAAAGGTGTTTTGGCAGATTTTTATAGTGTTGCTGTGTATTTCTCTGTGTAAATAGAGAACGACTATTTTGGGGATTTCAAAGGCGTCGATGGTCCCTTCCGTTACAAAACAGGTGGCCACCATCCCTAAAGACGTTTAGCAATGATTGCTTAACGCTCAGAGGGGATTTGAGCGGACAGAGGCCGGGAGCCAGAGAGCCTAGAAGAGGAAACAAACAGACAGTGCCGAATGGCTTAAAAGCCACTGAATGACAGAGACAGAGGCAAGCAGTGCTGAGACAGAGGGAAGACAGAGATAGAGAGCGAGAGAGAGAGTCTGTGTACTCAGAGAGACTTGAGGGATTCAAGTAAACTCTTGTTGTTTTGTATCTGTTGTGTTGAGACTCAAATTGAGCTCACTTTTGTAAAACTCTGCTCTTAAAGACATAATAGAGAGGTCACCACTAAAGGCTAGACCAAGAGACGTAGCCTAGGAGTTTTGGGTGAACTCCTTGATTATTTGCCTTGTTATGTGTGTGCGTATGTTATGTTTTTTTAACTTCTTCATTGTCTATATTATTTGCAATCTTTTTGATCCGTTGCACTAAGTAATATAGGGAAATCCTGCACAGGACTCTGTAATACCTTAATATTAGTCTAAGATCACATTTTCAGATCATCAAAACTTTGAAATATCCTCTAGAGAGCTGATTTTAAATTAGCGATATCTCCCTCATCTGAACTCCGATTCGGCTGATTTTTTTTATTTTTTTTTATTTGGGTATCTTTTCCCAAGGAATCCAAATCTGCAATTTTTTTCTAAAAATTTTGCACAAAAAATTCTCAAAACTTCTCCGCAAACTCTCGGCCCAAAAAAAAAATCTTTCTCCCATACCATGTAGAAAATCATGTAGATTCACAAGCTCATGTAATCTACTAAAACAAGAGACAAGAATCTACTTCTATTCTTTATAGCAGAAGCCCATAAACATTGAGCAAACAATAATCAATAGAGGAAGAGAATCAAAGGCACATAACACAATAAATATCCGGGGAAAGCCACAGCTCAAAACCCCACTATTTGTTTTAACATAGGTACCGATCAAACAAGAAAATGACCTAGTACCCATTTTTTTGAAGTAACAAAAAATCACTCAATTTTGAAAAGTGGTGATTCAGAATAAATATTCTTTTTCAGCATATTTTTGACACTTTAAATTTTCTTATGTATCAAGTATGAACATTTTTTTTAAATGTTAGTGATTTTCATGCTGATTTTAAAAAGTGTTGATGTAGCATCAACACAAATTTTTTTAGAGAGCTTATTTTTTACACTTTAATTTTATGTATCTAATATGAACATTTTTTTTGTTAGTGGTTTTCATGCTAATTTTGAAGAGTGTTGATGCAACATTAACACATTTTTTTAGAGTGCTTATTTTTTACACTTTAATTTTTTTAATGTATCTAGTATGAATATATTTTTTGTTAGTGATTTTCATGCTGATTTTGAAAAGTGTTGATGCAACATCAACACAAATTTTTTTAGAGTACTTCTTTTTGCCACTTTATTTTTTTTTTATGTATTTAGTATGAACAATTTTTTTGTTAATGATTTACATCTTGATTTTTAAAAGTGCTAATGAAATATCAACCTTTTTTCTTTAAATGACTTATTTTTTACACTTTAAATTTTCTAATGGATTAAGTTTTGATTTTTTTTTAATGTTGGTTATTTTCATGTTGATAATAAAACATAAAAAAAAAAATCAAATTAAAAAAAAAACATGACAAAATATATATATATATATATATATATATATAACACAAAATTAACCTCTAAAAACACAAATACATATATATAAATTCAATTATTCAAAAAATAATAATAAAAAAAAGAAACACACCAAAAAAAAAAGCAAAAGGAAAAAAATATTCATATATATATATATATATATACTTTTCAATTTTTAATTTTTTTCTTTAATGATTTGTACCATAATATTTTGTTTTATTTTTTTAATTTTGATGTTTTATTTTAATTTTGTTATTTTTTTTATTTTCATTTTACTTTTTAAATTTTTTTATATTTTATTTTATTTTATTAACTTCAAAAAAATGTCTTCTTTTTTTTTTTTTTTTTTTAATTATGTTAAATTTTTGAATTTTTTTTTCTAACTTTTTAATTTTACTAATCAATTTTGATTTTTTTTTTTTTTTTTTTACATTTTATAGGTTTGTTTTTCTCTTCTTTTTTATATTTTTGTTATTTTTTATTTTATGTTTTATTACTTGTTATTATTATTTTTTAAATTTTGTGTTTTTGTTTTTTATTGTTTTTATTTTTTTGCAATATTTGGAGTTTTGTTTTCTTGTATTTATTTGTGTGTTTTTTTTCAATTATTTGATATTTTTTATTTTTTTTAGTTTTTTATTTTTACATGTTAGTTTTGTTTTTTTATTGTTTTTTCTTTTTTTTTTCTTTTTTAAGGTTTTCTAGTCATATTTTTTTTTCCATAATGTCATGTTTGAAATATTTTGAAAACTTAATTTTTTTTGTAATCATAATCTTTGGCTTTAATTCCATGGTTGAAAAATTGTCAATATTTTAATACTTTTCTAAGTCATGAATATTTTATCTTTAATGCTATGGTTGAAAATACTTATAAATATTTTTTGTCAAGTTCAAGCTTGAAAATGGTTGGAAATTTAAGGATTTTAGTCATGATATTTTATTTTTAATGTAATTATTAAAAAATGTTGAAAATTAACCCTGAAACAAAACCCAAAAAAAAAAAAAAAGTTATTCGAGGCTCAACATTTTTTCAGGGCGTTTTTTGCACACAAAACTGTCATTTTTTAAAAATGTAAAATGTACCCCAAAAAATTTTACTCGAGCATCAACACTTTTAGTTTTAAACCTATTTTTTCATGTTTTTTTGAGATTTTTGGGCTAGAGTACCCGTTTTGAAGTAATAGTTCTCGTTTGATCGGTAACTATGTTTTTTGTATTAATCCGGAAAATCAAGATGAAATTATAATCCCTGTTCTCTCAAGGACAATCCTAACACTCAGCAAATTCAATCTCGAACTTATAAGCAACCTCAAGGCCAAATCTTAGCCAATTCACAAGCTCGCCAAGTCTCTATTCCAATGTGTAATTCCTATGAAAGATAGTTTCTATTTAAATGGAAATAAAGCCTCTAAAAATAGCACAATCCCTCAAGGATCTTGATTGCATGCACTATCAGTGCAACTAAGAAAAATCTAAAACAAATAGTACATTGTCCTTGCACTCTAATCTCAACTGGGTCTTTCTCAGAATCGACATACCAACATGCATGAGTTTCTGATGGTGGAATCTTTAGTTAACTAGAGTAGCACTAATTAGGTCACTAGTGTCCTAACTGAAGTTTACTCACTATTAGTTCTTGAAATTGATTGGAATTAATTTAACTGGACTTAACTCAATAAACTGAGTTAACTAATTACAATTCATTCATATCTCATCCTTAACTCCTATAAATTAGGGAGAACATATACATGACTTCTAAATATATTTGCAATTTGAATTTCCTAAATTAATTAAGTTAATTAAACTTAATTAATTATTTTCAAATTGTTATGAGAAAAAAAAATTATATTTTAATTCACAGTGTAATTCAAGACCAAATTAAACTCGAATTTCATATTGTCATTTCTCAACATTCAATCATATTTATAACACTTTATAATTTATAATGACTTTAACTTCTTTTTTTCCATCTATAATGTAAATTACAAAATATAATTTAATTATAATATTTTTTCTATTTATAGTATAAATTACAAAACATAATTTATTTATAGTACTTCTCCCTCCAAAAATTTCAAAGTAGACTATAAAATTAGAATTTATTTATTAATAAAAAATCAACTAATTCAAACTTGTAGATGGTTTAATTTTTGTTACTAGTAAAAATATTTATAAATAAAATTTCACACTAAAATATGATCTCATTGTCTTTGCACTAATATTGTCCTATAAAGGGTAAACTAGCATTGATATATGTAAGGATGCATTTGCCTTTTGAAATATAGATGGTTTAATTTTTGTTACTACTAAAAAAATATTTATAAATAAAATTTTACACACTAAAATATGATCTCATCATCTTTGCAATAATATTGTCTTATATAGGGTAACCTGACATTGATATATGTAATGATGCATTTGGCTTTTGAAATATGTTGATTTAGATAAATGAATGAAGAGTATATTTATGTCCATGCTGTTTAAGGAAATGAGCTCCTCTTTCTTCTTAGTGTCCCATCAATGCACCTTAATGAAGTGATAATCAGAAGATATTTAAGTATTTATTATTCTTAATTTAATATGGAAAGTATTCAAAGGATTTTGGAATATTTCATAATCCTTGCTTGAGATTAGGTAGGGCACCTTTACGCTTGGAATATTTCATAATCCTTGCTTGAGATTAGGTAGGGCACCTTTACGCTTTGCTTCGAGGATGGTAGGATTTGTGAATAATGAGTAAAATACAATGGTGAAAATCACAGAATAACCTAAAACTAGGAACACATTCATGGCGTCCATGCACTCTCAAACATAACCAAATAAAGAGAACAAAAAATATATACCACCATTAAAAGAGAACATTTAACACCTCCCATAACTCAAAATCCACCAATTTTTCGAAGTATAAAGAGTTCTCTATCTTCTAAAACTCTTGGATATCAGCCTCTGTTTTCAAATAGTTATCATCTTCGATGTTGAAATCAATCAATTTATTAAAATCAATTGATGCAAGGCGAGTGGGAATTAAGAATTAAGAATTATAATTTGAGTTGTTTAATAGGAGAGTGTGAATGGTTTAATATGTAGAATGGTTGGAATTAAGAATTATAATTTGAGTTGTTTAATGGGTAGAGTTTGAATGGTTTAATGGTGAGAATTACACATTATAGTTTGAGTTGTTTAATAGGTAGAGTTTGAATGGTTTAATATGTAAAATTTAATAGGTAGAGTTTGAATGGTTTAATATGTAGAATGGTGGGAATTAAGAATTATAGTTTGAGTTGTTTAATAGGTAGCGTTTGAATGGTTTAATATGTAAAATTTAATAGGTAGAGTTTGAAAGGTTTAATGTGTAAAATAGAGGGAATTTCAATGTCAGGCCAGAGTAACTCCAGCAATTAATGAGCGCAAGACAGAACTGATGTTTTATTCATTTAGACAATTGTTATTTATACATATACAAAACAGATCAGTTCATCTTCTAGATGACTGTCCAGCTTCACCTCATCCGTTTCGGATTAGGTGTCAACATTCCCCCCCTTAATCTGAAGGGATGTTGGTGAGTCCAAGCATCGTTCTGAATCTTTCAAGCTTTTCTCTTCCAAGCGCTTTGGTGAAGATGTCTGCAATTTGCTCGTTTGTGGAACAATGACGGAGATGGATTGTTTTGGCCTCAACATGATATCGGATCAGATGATATTTAGTATTGATGTGCTTAGTACGATCATGGAACTTTGGGTTCTTGGCCAACTTTATTGCAGAGGTGTTATCAATCATGAGTGGAGTTGATTGTATTTGTTTTACCTGCAAATCTTCAAGAATTTTCCTGAGCCACACAATTTCTTTCGTTGCTTCAGCTGCTGCCACGTATTCTGCTTCTGTTGTGGAATCTGCTGGTACTGATTGTTTGCGTGATCTCCAGGAGACAGCTCCTGATCCAAGACTCATAGCATATCCTGAAGTAGATACCCCAGTTTCTTTGTCTCCATCGAAGTCTGAATCAGAGTATCCAATCAAGTTGAAGTCGTCCACCTGTGTATACTTGATTCCAAGGTCTTGAGTTCCCTTCAAGTACCTTAGAATTCTTTTTGCAGCAGACCAATGTCCCTCACAAGGCTTTTGCATAAACCTGGAGAGGATTCCAACAGCAAATGAAATGTCTGGTCTGGTAGTAGTGAGGTAGATGAGACTTCCTACAAGCTGTCTATACTTTGTTGCATCCTCAAATTCCTTTCCTTCAATAGATGTCAGCTTCAAGTTTTGTTCCATTGGAGTAGAAAGGGGATTGCACTCTGTCATGCCAAATCTGTTTAACAAATCTCCAATGTATTTCTTTTGAGAAAGAAATATGGACTTTGGATGTTGGGTTACTTCAATGCCAAGATAGTAATGAACATAGCCCAAATCAGTCATTTCAAAAAAATTTCCTAATTCTTTCTTTATGGATGCAATATAGCTTTCATTGTTCCCTGTCATTAAAAGATCATCTACATATACCACAAGATATACAACTGTTTTGCCAACTTTCTTGACAAATAAAGTTGCATCATCAAGATCAAAATGTTTGAAATTGAGTTTCAGAAGATGCTCAGTTAGTTTTTCATACCAGGCTCGTGGTGCTTGTTTGAGGCCATACAAGGACTTCACAAGTTTGCATACTTTGTGTTCATGTCCTTTCACAGCAAATCCTTCAGGCTGGGACATAAAAACATTCTCTTTTAGATCTCCATTCAAGAATGCAGTTTTTACATCCATTTGATGGACTTTCCAACCGTTCTGAGCAGCTAGTGCAAAGAGTGTCCGGATGGTGGCCCATTTTGTTGTGGGAGCAAAAGTTTCCTCATAATCGACCCCTTCTTTCTGTGGAAAACCTTTTGCCACAAGCCTAGCTTTGTGCTTGTCAAGTGAGCCATCAGCTTTGTACTTGTTCTTGTAGACCCACTTGCAGCCAATTGGTTTGGTTCCAAATGGAGGATCAACCAGCTTCCAAGTGCCATTCTTTATGAGGGCATCATACTCCTTCTGCATCGCTTCTTTCCATTCATCATGAGAAGCAGCTTCTTTGAAGGAAGTTGGTTCAAAATCTGTAGACAAGTTCAATTCACAATCATAAGTAACATCCATATCAACAGGTGAATTAGAGTTATCTACATCACCTCCATCTTGTCGATTTGTATTTCTGGTTCCTGTTTTTCCAATTTCATCAGGATGAACACTTTCAAGTGTCTTTGTCAGCCACTTTGGGGGACCTTTCTGAGATGGTCCAGGCTGTTCTGTTGATTGAGTTGGGTCTGAATCAAGATTGAGTCTCCCAATTCTATCAATTACATCACTTAAAGCATCATCCGTTGTTGGAGTGTCATGCAGGGGAGATTGTTCTTCAGAAGAAGATTCCACATGTTGATCTAGTATAGGAATCCCCCCTTCAAGATGTGGAATCTGATTATCAAACTCTTGAAATGATTTCGGTTTTGTGAATCTATCCAAGCGATCAAGTTGCCGCTCAACAACACTGTCAGATTTGGATGATTCAAGAAAAATGACATCTCTAGATAAAACAAACTTTTTATTTACTTCATCATAGAGGCGGTATGCTTTAGATGTGTTTGAATACCCCAGGAAGATACACTTACGACTTCTAGCACCAAGTTTGTTTCTATGTACCTTTGGTATTAAAGCATAACAGGTGGAACCAAATATCCTGAGATGTTTTACCGAAGGAACATGTCCATACCACAATTCATAAGGAGTCTTGTTTCTTATAGCACTAGATGGACATCTATTCTTTATATATGCAACACATAGAACAGCATCAGCCCAAAACATTGTCTTTACATTTTTGAAGAAAAGCATGGATCGTACCATATTCAAAAGTGTTCTGTTCATTCTTTCAGCTACACCATTCTGTTGAGGATTATAAGGCACAGTTGTTTGATGTTTAATCCCATGTTGGCGGAGATAGTGTTCAAATTCATTTGATGTATATTCTTTTCCATTATCAGTGCGAATAGACCCAATAGGAGATTGTGCATCATTTTCAATCCACTTATGAAAATTCTTGAATGTTTGAAATGCATCAGATTTGTTCTTCAATAAGTAAACCCAACACATTCTGGTGTAATCATCAATAAATGTCATGATATATTTATTTCCATTTGCAGAAGGAACAAGCATTGGACCACATAAATCTGAATGAATAAGTTCAAGCTTCCTATGTGCTCTTGAATGTGAATCATGAAAAGATTGTTTGCTATGCTTTCCTAGAATGCAAGCATCACATTGTTTATGTTTTCTAGGAATTGTAGGCAAACCAGCAACACCATTTTTCTTCAACAAGCGGAGACTATCATAGTTTAAATGTCCAAATCTAGCATGCCATAATAAACTTGATGGAAGTGTACCTTCATCATGATGAGAAATATATGAAAAATGTTGTGCATGAGCAGAGGTTCCTTGCAGTTTAAGAAGTCTTTCTTCTTCTATACCTCTCATGACAAGTGAATGGTCAGATGCCTTTCTTACCTCAAGCTTTCCATCAAACATATGAATGGAGTGACCTTGCTGGCGGATGTGGACCAGGGACAGCAAGTTTCTCTTGAGCTGTGGGAGATATAGAACATGATCCAGAAGAAAGTCTGGAAGACCAGGCAGTTTAAGCCTGACTGTGCCAAGCCCTGATGGCTTGATTTTTGACTGATCTGCAAAGTATACTGCTCCATCAACATTATCAGTGAAATCTTCAAAAAAATCTTTCCTATGAGTCATATGACAGGTTGCTCCTGAATCAAGCAACCAGTCATTTTTCGAAGAAGTAAGTGAAGCATTAAACAGATCTTCATTTACTCCAATGTTACATTGTGCCTCAATATAGTGAACGGATTCAGGTGCTTTACCTTTGTCTGAGTCATCAATTTTACCTTTCTGCTGATTTCTTCTCTGCTCAATCTTTTCCCATGGTAGCTTGCATGTAGAAGCATCATGAGATCCATTTCGTTTGCAGCGAATGCAATGTAAGTCTGCCTTTTCTGCTTGAGAATGTCTGCCCCCCCTGCCTCTGAAATATCTTTCTCTTTCTTTTGAATGCATACTGTAACAAAAATTATTTTTGCTGATGGAAAAATAATTTTGCTGATAAAAAGAACTTCTACTGATGTACAGTGAAAGTATACTCAAAAGGGCAACAGATTCTTTATGCACTAAGTTTTCTTCAAATGTCTTCAAAATAAAATATCCTCCACTAAGTATGTCAAAGGAAACATAAACAGAATAGCCCAACACATCTTTAAAAACTGAAACTGCAAAGGAAAATTCACTTTAGCATATGGACTGAAAATAAAGCAACCATGTTCATTTAACATTATATCTTCAACAGTTTTGGCAGATCCACATATTCCAGTCTCTATCACGCTTCACAGCAATACGCTCAAGCATGGCATCGTAGACCCTAGACATGCATTTCCAAATTAAATTAAGAAGCCTCTGCTGCGGGCTGAGCGAGATTCAATTTCTCTAGTAGCTTAGACAGAGATTCGGGCGAGTAAACCTGGTACTTCACTTCTCCAGAAGGCAACAAAAAAAAACTCCGCTAGTTCCAACTTCTCGGGAGAGATAGCAGTACTTAAATGAATATATGCTGCTACATAAAACAAACTTTTTATTACAGCGGTTAGAGCGTGCAGTTATCGTTAACGATCCAATTCGTTTCAGCAAAGAGGAACTAAAACAAATGCATTATATGCACACGTGTCTTTCGGAGACGATAAGGCTTTACCCTCCCCTGCCCATCGAGAGAAAACAAGTCTCGGAGGACGTGGTGTTGGCAGACGGCACGGCAATTAAGAAAGGGACTGTCATACATCATTTACGCCATGGAGCAGTTCTTACAATAAAACCGAGCGAATAATAAAAACGCAGCAATACACAGTCATATTTCAGGTGAGATGGGGGTAGAGTAATAAACCCAACACAGCAACTGTTCTACCATAAACCACAGTCATATTTCAACGCAGCAATACACTGTTCTATCATACGCAGTAATAAACCACAGTCACCATTACAAAAAACGATACCTCAGTTCTCAGCATACCACAGTCACCATAAAAAAACGATACCTCAGTTTTCAACGCAGCCACCATTGCAGTTACCATTAAAAAACGCAGTCATGGTTCGACAGCAGAGCTTCAACGCAGCGTTCCAGGGAATACATGAACGCATCAGGCTCAAAAACGCATCAACGCTCAAAACGCATCAACGCACATCAGTTACTCATGGTCAGAGGGCGCAGTCTCCAGAGGCGCAGTCTCTGGCAGTCAGAGAGCGCAGCGAATTCAGGCAAAGGCAGAGGCAGAGCCAGGGAATCACGCCAGAGCAGCTCTCAAGACAGGAGTTACTACTATTTTAGGGACTGGGACCTGAGCTCTGATACCATGTCAGGCCAGGGTAACTCCAGCAATTAATGAGCGCAAGACAGAACTGATGTTTTATTCATTTAGACAATTGTTATTTATACATATACAAAATGGATTAGTTCATCTTCTAGATGACTGTCCAGCTTCACCTCATCCGTTTCGGATTAGGTGTCAACAAAGAATTATAGTTTGAGTTGTTTAATAGCTAGAGTTTGAATAGTTTAATATGTAAAATTTGAGTATGTTAAAAAAAATTAGAGTTAATTTTATTTATATATTTAAAAACATATTTTAAATAATAAAAAAGCATAATTTTATTTAAATTTATTTTTACATTTTAAATAACAAAAAATTATAATTTTATCTAAAATTTTATTAAAAAAACAATTAATTTGAAATAACTAAATCCATTTATACATTTTAAAACTGACCAGAAATCCCAATTTCAACTAAAATCGTGTCACTGCCATTAAAAACAAAAAACAACACAGCCAATTCTGAGTCATTTCTTTTTCCACAATCCAATAATACACTTGCCCTCCCTGCTGAAGTAATTAAGAAGGTAGATACTTCATCTTCTGGCTCTTGAGGATTAGGTTTCGCCATCAAAGTCCTGGAATTTTATGGTTGGTAGATTTGTAGAAATTTCCATCAGGTCCGACAAGGACATCGGCTCTACTCAGATTTAGGTGACAGTAACGTTGACAAGCGGCTATGGACACACAATTAACGGAACTAAGTAATGTGATGGCAGAAAGATGTAATTCATGAACCAGAGTCAGAGAGATTAAAATAAATTAACCATTAACAATTACAAATGTTGAGATTAGCACAAGTTTAACAATCGCTTCTCAAAGCTCGCGCCTTTTCTTTGCTGAGCATTAAAAGAAAAGAAAAGCATTCTGACTACAATGTAAGAAAGCAATGTGATTAATTCATAACATTGTTTGTGATTCAGAAAGACAAATGGATTTGCTGATATTTCGTATCCATTTATCTTTATTTTTATCCTGCAACCAAACTGAGTTACCGTGGTGGGATACAAAAATGATTTGTTTACCAGTGTATTAGGGATGCTATGGCCAGGGTCGTGCCAAGTTGAATTCTAACATCTTAAATTAATTTCTTAATAGTAACTCTAATCCTCATCTTCATCCTTGTCCTCAATCTTTCCCATGATATTTGAAGAACTTTATATTGGCAAAATTTGCAGCTAGTCCCAATTCATTGCCACTAGGTGTCCCAAATCATTACTACTGCAATCAATCCAGCTCCAGTGAGTACAGCCAAATATTTGTAAAATGGTTTGTCAAAGGGGATAACAGGGTTTTTAGGGTCGTGTATTAATCCTTTCAGAAGAAGATGGTTAATAGCAACATAAACAAAAACACCGCAGGCAAAACCCATGGAGATTGCATAAATCCAGTCCGCTACGTGGCCCTGTGTAGTGGCATCGATAAGTATCCCAATTGCAACTCCAATGGGGCTCGAAATGGCAAAGGCGAAGGCATACCCTGCACAGGAGAGGAAGGGCCTGTTGGGAACTATGCGCAAGAGGGCTATGCCCATCGCAACCGCAGCGAATATCTTGTGTAAACAAACCGTCCACAGAGCTCTCCACGCATCAGCCTCGGTCGCTGTACCAAAAAAAATTAGGTTTAATTGCCTTAGAGGTATTCATTAACCTTAATCTGAAAACAGAGCAAATTTGGCGCTGGAACCGACAATCTAATCTAAGCTTGGCGCTGGAACAGTACAATATAATAGAGGAAAGAAGACTTGCCTGCAACACCGATGGCGATCCCTTCGAAGACAGAATGGAAGCAGAGTGCAAGTATTAACAATAAACTATCTCCCATGGAGGTCTTCTTTACCAACGATGCCGCCTTCACCATGTTCGGTTCTCCATCTGCCTGCAACAGTGTTTTGAGGGTATGTTCATCTCATAATCAAATTTAATTACATTCTCATCGTAACAAAGAAAACCTCTCCAAACCCACTGTGCATTGATAAAATAAAATCTGCAATAACACACTCTACATTGATAAAATCAAATCGGTAAGAGCACTAGTCTAGACACTAATTTGGTGTGATCAACTTCTGTAGTGGGATTTCGCTGCTAAAACTTTAGCTAGTGTATATGGTTTTCCCTCCGGTTTTGAACCTTTAAACTCACACTACTAATTTGGATCCACTCGGTTTTGGGATTTTGAACCTTTAAACTCACACTAATTTAGATCCACTCGGTTTTGGGATTTAGCTGCTAAAGTTTAAAGAGATTTTAGGATTTTGAACCTTTAAACTCACACTAATTTGGATCGACTTGGTTTTGGGATTTAGCTGCTGAAGTTTAAAGAGGTTTTGGGATTTTGAACCTTTAAACTCACACTAATTTGGGCCGACTTGGTTTTGGGATTTAGCTGCTAAAGTTTAAAGAAGTGTATATAGTCTTGCCTTTGGTTTTGAACCTGTAAACTCTCAAGAACAGTATAACCATTAACCCCACTTCAATTATCCTAAAATTAATCACTTATTTCACAGCAAGTTAAAATAACCCACCAAATACAATTTAATTAACCACAAAACTGGCCCAAACCCACCTTCCTCCCAAACTTTCCAAAGAAAAACAAGAGAATGCTTGATTAACATAACCCCAGGGTTGATAACCCAGGTATTACCAGGCATCCATCCAGAAAATCCAAAAAGGAAAAGGAAGAATCCTATGGGCTGAGAACCCAGAGCATTATCAGTATAAGGTTGGCCTCTATTCAGAAATTCCAAAGAAAAAGGGAAAGTACTCGAACAATTCTTTCCTGTTGATAACTCAGGACATTACCAGGTTCAAGGCCTAAATCCATCTAGAAATTCCAAAGAAAAAGGCAGGGTACTGGACAAGCCATGACCTTAGGACTGGCAGCCCAGGGGTTACCAGCCACTAAGCTGGAGTCCATCTAGAAAATCCAAAGAAAAAGGGTGAATCGTCTGGACTGATTAGCCAGCGGATTACCAGCAGCACGGCTGGCATCAATCCAGAAATTCCAAAGTGGAGAGTGCTCAAGCATAACTTTCTGGTTGATAACCCAAAGATTACGAATCGCAAGGCCGGCATCCATCCAGAAATTCCAAAGAAAAGGGAATAGTGCTTCAAGAGCATAACCTTCAAGCTGATAATCTATTGAGTTATCAATAGCAAGGCAAGGCCAAAGATCGATATGCCCCCTAAAAATTGCAGAGAAAAACTAGAATGGTCGGCGAGCATAACCTTCAACCTGACAGTAAATCTTTGGACCAAACAAACTTTCACTTTCATGCTCCAATATATATATATATATATATGAAATTTCATATTCAACTCACCAGAATGTTAAGTGCTGCCTCGCCAGTTTGTGTGGGTACTCCACTTTCAGTAGCGCGAATATCTAGTAATTACAACATTACTGCTATGGATCAGCCACCGAAATTGGATTTCAAAATCAGAAGCGATTAATTGTAATTTTCTATATGTATCAACAGAACTGCTTGGCAGAGGACGGACCTCACTCACCGGCTATTCTTTGAAGAGGAATTGCAGTGATGTTTGACCCATCTTGCTTCTGATACATCCAAGCAACGATGAGGTCTCCGAGCATGGTAACAAGGTAGCCCGCAGTGCAGAGCATGAATGCAAAAGGATACGTCTTGTCCGTCAAATCCCCAAAAGTCGATGCGGAATCGCTGAGGAAATGCATCCAAGCCGTCCCCAAGAAGACGCCAGCCGCGAACTGAGTTCCCAGCAAAAGAAAGCTCTCGTTCCATCTGTAAAAATAGGGGGAAATGCCCCCTGCAAATGTGCCCACAAAAACTAGTATGAGACACCATATCTTAACTAGAATTAGGCCTTTTGCTCTCAAGTTCAATGAGCCATCCCTAGAACCTCCAGAATCGCTACCTCCATGGGCTATAACTAATGGAATGAGGCCGCAATTAATTATGACAATGGCTGCAGTTGCAATTGTTCTGGCGGCCATGACTGGAGATTGAGATGAATTTCTTTTGGCTTCCTGTTCTGCTGAAAATTTTGGGTTACAGATTGGGGAGATGAATTTCTTTTGGCTTTCTGTTCTGCTGAAAATTTTGGGTTACAGATTGCATCCCAAATCTGTAACCTGCCGACTGAGTCGCGCGTGTAGTACTATGTACTACTCTAAATTCGATTCTATAGATTTCCTACTCCATCCTCGCTGTCCTCGCGATTTTTTTATTTTTAAAATTTGACTACATGGAGCCAAGTCTCCCTGAAAGGCTAAGCGAGGAAGCAGTCTCCGCTACTTTTTGCAATTTCCTATCGAAAAAGAAAATCGTGTGACCGACTATACGCAGGCCGTGGAATTCATGATTATTTTGCCTGTAATTATTTTAATTCGCGAGCCGCCCACCTCTGTTTTTCCATGGCACGCCTAAATTTTATATACTCAATTTTAATGTTTTAACAAACACTTTTAAAAAATATCTTTAACGAATAATAGGCATACCGAAATATTTTTCGATTAAAAACATATTATGTATAAAAATATTTTAAACAAAATCATACATATCCTGGTAAAGGAAAAACTTCATAATGCTAAGTACATGACATGTTTTCACTCTTAACCTTCCGGGCTTTGCATTTTAAGTGGATGTTTTAAATATGTAGTTTGAGTGTAGATTTAAGAATATTTTGCGAATTTTCTAATATAACCATTTAATTTATTGATATTTATTGGATTTTTAAAATTTATTTTTAATTAAAAATAAAAGATATTATTAATATGGTATAGATTATAAAAAAAATTAATCAAGTTTTATGTTTTATAGGTGTATTTTAACTTAAGGAGGAAATAGTTTTTTATTGGAGTTAGCAACATAATATGAATTAAGTTTGTGATTTTTGTTATTTAAAATATAGTTTTGAATGCATAAATAGATTCTACATCATGAAAAACACAAGTAGCACTTGACTACTACAGATTAAATAATTTAAACTGGAGTTTTTAAAAATCTCTATTAATATTATATTGATTATAATTATTTTTCTTCTTTAAATAAGCTTTATATTTTATATGTGAAGTTTAACTTAAAGAAGAAATAGTACTTTTCACTGGAGTTAGCAACACAATTTCAAGCAAGTTTGTGATTTTGTTATTTAAAATACAGTTTTGAATGCATAAATAAATTCTACACCTTGAAAAGTACATGTAGTACTTGAATACTACAGATTAAACAATTTAAACTCTAGTTTTTAAAAATTTCTGGCTAATTTTAGTTAAAATTAACCAGAAAAAATGTCATGGAGTGCTTGAATTCTACAAATTAAACAACTTAAACTTCAGTTTTTAAAAATGTCTCCCCAATTTTAATTAAAATTAACCATAAAAAATGTGTTATTTCATCTATTAGTTAAATTATAAGTATTTCATATAATTATCAAAAAATAAATTTACATTTCTAATATTTTTAATTTCAAACTTGTTTCAATTTTAAATATTTTTAATAAATTTAATAAATTAATCAAATTGTATATATTTTATTATTTATATATAATAATGTATCATTGCTTTTATTTTTATTTTCATTTTATTATTATTATTTTCAAAGTAAATATAGAAATTCTTCTCTCTTTCTTTGTATATATATTTTACTCTTAAATATTGAGTAATGAAAACTTAACATAAATTAACAAAACAAATGAATCTTATGTATAAAGATTTTCATGCAAGTAATATTGAATTAATCTGTATGTTGATGGTGCTGGACCCGCTAACATGTCAGGGGATCTCCGGTAAGAAGTCCCAACTAGAGCTTAGACCGTTTGGTGTAGGAGTCCCCTAGTGTGTCGTACAGTATCGCCTTGACTACGGTTGCGCGTAGAGGCGAGCTGGATGTCCTTGTTGGTACCAAGGGCGTGACTAGCGCAACAAGCCAAGAAAGGTTCATGAAGGGTTCTAACACACGTAGAGGGGAGCGAATGCACCGCTTAGAAACCTGTGGAAACATGCAGCTTGAAAGGGAACACACGAGCAAAGATACATCACAAGCTTGAAGGCAGGGAAACCAACGATCCAAAGTGATGGTTAAACTAATAGCACATTTCAGTAAGATTCATACATACATATATAGAAAGAGTCCATACATACATGCGTAAGAAAACAACTACATATACCATTAGAGTAACCAAGATAGATGAAATACAATAATAACATATGCATGAAACGTGTTGGCTCTGTTATATTAAGAGTGAAAGATCCAATCATACAATGCAACCATGACCAACCATTAGTTCCGACAGCAGAACATTATAGTCACTACCACCTGCTCCTCCAAAGAAATATACTAGCTCTGCACTATGGAGAAGCCAAAGCTCGTTACAATACACTCCAAGCTTTCTCTAAGATACACCTATAGGAAGCTTGGGTCCCAAGAGCCTCGACAATGAGTTATGAGGTTCTATAAATAACAAAAGGTGGGGTGACCCTTGAAATTCCCCTTTGTGACTCTTCATCTACCCTCATGACTCTTTAGCTACTACATGAATGTTACATTCGACCATTGACACTTGGTCTTTCGCTTTTACAAGATGTTACATTACTACTTGCACATGTACCCATGTGAGACAAAATAGGCTTGATTAAGCCATGCAAGCTACCACTAAGACTTGAACAATTGTGGGATGACCAACTCTTCGACATCCTCACGATGATCGATGGTGGCGAACTGATGCCAAGCTTGGTAGTCCGTGATGGTGTCCGCATGCTCAATGGTGACATCTTGTTGAAAGCAAACTCTCACCACCTTTGCATCCGAGTACACTAATCTAGTGCCTTTGTCCAACTCGTCTACTAACATGCACATCATAGTCTTGAGTGCAGTTGGACCAGCAACATACTGATGCATAGTGTGTGCACTAATCTCCAAGTCTACGCTGGTGGCTACACGCATCAACTCATCAAAGTACATGTCCAGCTTCGTTCGGACTTGGTTCTTCGACTTCGCCTCGGTGAGTGTGCCAATAGATGGGATCGTGTGTGCGTGCGCAATGACATCCATGCTTCTGAACACCTGTGCATCCGAAGCCTACAAACTGGTGACGAGCTGCGGGAGTTCCTCGTAGTTTTGGATCTGACTCCGAATGCGTGCCTTCAACTCTACCATCTTTGGCTTCATCATCTTTGGAAAATGTAATGGGGCTCCTTTATACCTCATTGTCCATGTCTGCATGCGATCAACAGCAGTGTGCAGATTTGATAAGATGCGTGCTCTCCTAGCACAATGCTTCTTCCAACCATTGAGATGGACAATTTCCTTATGCACGGTACCGAATCTGGAATACAACATCCGCATGACTGTTTCAAGGGACGATACTTCATCCAGTATCACTCTCTTCAACTCTGCTCTGGCAGATGATGTAACCTGTTCTCCTCCCTGCTTGGCCGCTTGTAACTCCTTGGCCATGCACTCGTTCTCTGCTATCAAGAATCGAACACTCGAGCTAGTGGCCTCGGCATATGCTCAAGTAGCATCAGCCAATGTTGTTGGATGCTTGCGCACATCAGATACGATCACTCATTCTTCAAACTGCGCAGGAGATGTGTGGACATCCGGAGTAGGCACTCTGCGCGACTGCACAACTCTGTGTTGCGATTCGTCGAAAGATATGTTGTGCATCTCTGCCTCCGGATTATCTTCAAGGATCTCTGTGTCTCCTTGATCGCTTGGGACTTGCTCTACTTCCAGATCTGGTGAAGTCAGTGGGGTGACCTCTTGGTTATGAGGCATGAGGTCTATATCCTGATCTAACTCTGGCTGCACCATGTCCGTGTCCATCTTTTCTAGCATCTGTTCAATCTCTTGAGCTAAGTCCTACTCCTGTGACTGCTCACCCTATCTTCTATGTGCCAGCGGCTCGGATGAGTCTATAACCTGTATGGGCGTAGTTTCGTCAATTTGTGCATGTTGCGCCTCCTGCTCTGTCTGTCCCTGTTGTGTTTCCTTCTCTCTTTTGCGCAACTTCTGTTCTTCCTAGAGTTGTTGCTTCAACTCTTGCAACTCCTTCTCTGCTTCCTCCATCCTCCGTTTATCTCTTTGCCTTTACGCGTTCCTCTTGTCGCGTTATCACCTCTTAGCTTCAATCTCCAAAACTGCTTTCATCATGAGTGGATCTTCTTTGAACTTGCGGCTTTGTTCTGCCTCTATGTTGTCATCAACCTTTCTCTTTCCTTTGTCATGCGCAGGTTTGTTACCCTACGCTGCTGCTAATGATGGTGCTCTTTGAGACGCTGCTTGGCACTGCTTCGCTAACCATTCCACAACTATCCCAACCGGTTCATTGAGCCTGGAGAAGCTGTGATAATATCTCCATGGTTCTTCCTCAGGCCAATGACACACCCTGTGGATCCAAGGAAATTGCACTCTTGCGCAATGGTCCTTTACAAAGCAATGCGAGTCATACAGATTGAAACTTCTGGTGTCGAAAGCGAATCTTTTGAACTCTTCCGCCTTGACATCAGCATGCTTGAGATTTGCTATCTCGTACAACCCAATCCGCAAAAGGAAGAGCGAGCCAATGTGCCTTCTTATTTCTGTGCAGTCTAGCTGACAACACTGTTGAGATGTGATATGACACTTCTTGCATGTCGAGCTTGTCCATGGAAAACTTCGGTAAAACACGCGGAGGATTCTCTGCGCTGTACATCCATATGAAGGCGCCAAGGGGTGAGACATACCAATATTCTATGTCGATCAATGCCTCAATTGCTTCCTACAACATGCAAGGTGAATCTTGCTCAAATATCATTTTGTACACCGGGGTGACAAAGTGGTTTAACAATTGGGTGATGACTCAATGGAAGCTGCATTCGAAGAACAATCTGCAATAAGTGTGCAAAGAGGTTTTCGAAGGTGTCGATGCCCACTTCAAACCTGGGACTACTGACGGGCACAGATTTCATCCAGAATATAAGTGGACATGTATATCTTTGTTTGCTGACCTTTGGGCGGATGTCGGGTTCCTATCACCTATTCCTTCAACCTGAGAGCCAACATGTCAGATCAGTTGCATGGCCTTCCTTCACTGGCCAGTTGGTCCAATGTAATCACCCAACTCTGCGGGAAGGTCTCTGTGCTCTCTTGGCCGTATAAGCGGCATGAAAAATGACCAAGTACTGATATGCCTTCCACAATAAATTCGTCTTGTAAACCATATTGGGTGTTGTCCTAAACTTGGTTGGTTTGTGTTGAAGGGTTTCTCCATCGTGATCACTGAGTTTGGAAAGTGGTACATCTCCTAATAGTCCTTCGCCTTGAAGGTAGCAACATTTTTCTCACTAACACTTCTCAACATCATCGTGACAGGATTAGTGTGCGAGACAATCCAATGTATCATGTTCGCGCATGGAAACACGAGATACCTGCATGCAATCCAGTACAAGCTAGATTCATGGATGTTGACATAGACCCTGCGGTCTTCCGCATCTTCCTCAAATATGCTTGAGAATGTATCGTTGATGTCCTTCCATTTCATCTTGATGTCTCTGTTTATGACCAGGTTGGTGTCTTCATAAATGGGCAGGCCCATAGACACTTGTTCAAATACATCTCTAGTTTTACTTCCAACGGTGTCCTTTGACCTTGCTCTCTTAGGGGCTTTTGTACTTGTAATGTTGAGAGACGAACGAACACCTGCTATACCTGGAGACATAGCGACACTCATGGCAAGAAATTTGCCAGTTGAAAACCAGAACAAATCTGAGGACTGACATGCAACACACTTGGGTGACTGGCAATAAAGATTGCACAATTTTCACCTGTAGGCTAGGAGACAGACTGCCAAAACTGCACAAAGCACAATCGAGTTTTTGGGAGGCTGACTGACCGCAGGAACTGCGCAATGCACAGTCCAGCCTGCCTACTGAGGACTAAAACTACATAATGCGCAATTTTAGTTAACAAGGACATGCATGCCCAGAGACTGCATTGCGCAATTTTCTAGGTCAACAGGGCACTGCCTCCCAGAATTGCACAATGCAAGCCTGGAGTTCAATGTTGGCCAGGTTTGTGCAATTTCTGGAGGGAAGGCAGAGCCTTCACTTCTAGAAATGCGCATTTCTGTCTGGGTGAGGCAAGGTCTGGGCCAAGGCAGCCCAGACGCACTGACGGGTGACTGAAAACATGATAAGGTTTGGATGAATGGCGAGACTGAGTGTAAGCAAGAGTGAATGATCATGGACGAAAACAGTGAATGTAGGATTCAGAAAACGGGAATGCATGCATGTGTGTGAAATGAATCGCCGCAATGGTGACCGCCAGTGCAAAACAATATCATGCATGAGACACAGTGAGATGCAAGAAAAAATTGAAACGGTGCTTCTACAAGCTAATATACATTAAAAATACAGTAAGCATTCAAAAAAACCAACCAAACAACATTCATACAAAGCGAAATACGAAAAGCGACAGAAAAGCAGTAAATGACATGAAAAACAGACTTACCCGGTGTTAGGTCCCTATACTACTAGTGTAACCCCTTATTGTTATTAGTACAACCCCCTTATTATATTGTTGTGCCCATGTAGTCCCCATATTGTTATTATTGTGCCCTTACATTATTATTATTATGACAGCTCTGATTATATTATGACCCCTTAGACTCCTATATATAGAAAGGAGGTCTTGTCATTTGTATCATCCAAGAATTGTTCATTTGTGTAATGTAGAGGAGGTTGCCCCCTCGAAGAGGTTGAATTCTAAGGTGTTGATCTATCTTTGTTACCTTTTTGTAACCTAGTTTCATAACATTTAGTATCAGAGTTGTCGATTCTAGGGTTTCGCTGCTCCAAACAGGTCATCGTGGCATTTTCGCTACAAATTTTCAGAAGCTAAAAAAATTAAATCGTTGTGAACCTTGTGTCCGAATTTGAGATCTTGTCACGCTATATTTTCGAAGATATGATCTAAGGAAGTTATGGTTTTTGCAAGCCCCAGAATTTCATCTAAAACAGGTCATCGTGGAATTTTCATTATAATATTTGTTCTACGAAGGTTCACACTCTAAAATTAAAACCCATTTGAACTGAAATCTTAGTTATGCTCGGGTCCGAATTTCAGATCTTGTCTTGCTATATTTTCGGAAATATAATCTGAGACATTTAGGGTTTTTGCAGGCTCCCAAATTACATCCTAAACAAGTGACCTTGGGAAAATCATCATAAATTTCTCTCTGAGCATCAAATTGAAATTTTGTAAGAAGTCACAGAAAGAGGATGGATTGTAGTCTTCTATGTATCGGTTTCAGGTCCTAATATTGAAACAGTAACACGTGGCACTTCGTACAAGTTCGCTCCACTGAACTAGTCTATAATCAGGTCATCATGGGAGATTTGACATAATGCTTCCTTACAAAATCCAATCTTGATCAGACTTTTGGGGTTAGAAAGAGGACTCAGAGGGCTACTACAAGACGAAATTTCAGAACTTGGAGATTTGAAATTATAGAGTTACCATCGTTTCAAGATCGAGCTCCTAAAATCAAGAAAAGCGAGATGAGGAAGTTTGATGGCAAGGATCTAGTAAATTGGATACTACAAATGGAGAAATATTTTGATCTACATGGCGTACCACTATTACAAAAGGTACGTATTGCATCTATATTTAGAACTAGATCAATTTTTATGGTATAAAGGGCTTTGTTCTCGTAAACCACTTGTTACGTGGTCAATTTTTATGGAGAAAATGATAGCACATTATGAGGATACAAAGAGCAACACCTTCTTTAGCCTATTGATAAATCTCAAACAAAGGTGTTCAATGGCAAAGAACATTGAGGACTTTCAAAAATTGAATATAGGGGAAAATGATATTCCAGAGAAGCAAAGGATTGATGTCTCCATAGGGACTTTAAAGGATAACATTCAACATAAGGTTCGTCATTGGGAACCTGATTCATTGGAAAGGGAAAGAAAAGTGCAAAGCAAAATTATGGCAACAAGGAAGTCTACCCATCACAACTATAATGATGGAAGTATTGTTTCTCCTATCCTTTCACAACCTACAAGGTTGACACCACAACAATTGGAAGAAAAAATAGCAAAAGGGCTTTGTTACAATTGTGATTAAAAATACACTAAAGGTCATAAGTGTGCTGAGAAGAAATTATTTTACATAGATGATGAAGAGGAGGAAGAAAATGATCAAGAAACATCAAAAGAAGAGGATATACACTAGGAACCAACCCCAGAATAAGAAGAAATGAATTCGATCATATCTTGTAAAGCATTGGCAAGAATTACCACTCCTCAAACTCTCAAGATAGAAGGATACATCAAGAAGAAAAAAGTTCAAGAAGTGAAAGATCACATCGAAAAAGAAGAAATGAATCTGATCATATCTTGTAATGCATTGGCCGTAATTACCACTCCTCAAACTATCAGGATAGAAGGACATATCAAGAAGTGAAAGATCACATCGAGCATCAAGAAATGAATTCGACCATATCTTGTAATGCGTTCGAAGAAATTACCACTCTTCAAACTCTCATGATAGAAGGACATACCAAGAAGAAAAATATTCAAGCAGTGAAAGATCACTTCGAGCATCAACAACAAGTTCTCCAACTTTTCAAGGATAACGCCACTTTGGTGCAGAATCGAATGAAACAATAAGCAGATCAACATCATAGTGAAAGAAGTTTTGATGTAGGCGATTGGGTATTTTTACAGCTACATCTCAAGTAAGCAATTTATGAGAAGGAAATGTTGGCAATATTACATGCACTTAAGAAATGACGACCTTACCTAATGGGAAGACACTTCAAGGTAAAAATTGATCATGATAGTCTTAAATACTTTTTAGAACAAATATTATCTTTAGAAGAATAGAAAAAATGGGTCACAAATATGTTAGGTTATGACTCTGAAATCATCTACAAAAAAGGGAAGCAAAATGTTGTTGTAGATGCACTCTCAAGAAAGGATGAGGATGTGGAAGCATTGTTTTGTGCTATTTCTATTATCCAACAAGATAGGATACACGAAGCAAGGGATGAATGGAAAAAGGATGAAGTGTGGCCACTCATTCAAAAGTTGCAGAAGATCCAAGTTCAAACAATATTGCCAGAACTTTATGAGGAAGGAAAAATCATATTGGAACCTGGAGCATTCACAGAAACAAGAACCCGACAGCTACGAAATTGATCAATTTTAGAGTATCTCATCAACTGAAAGAACTTACCCGCTGAAGATTCCACATGGGAGGACAAGAATTTTGTACAGAAGCGTCAAGAACTACTCAAGCATTGAGGAAAACACTTTTTGAAGGAGAGGGGCATGTTAGGTCCCTATACTACTAGTGTAACCCTTTATTGTTATTAGTACAACTCCCTTATTATATTGTTGTGCCCATGTAGTCCCCATATTATTATTATTATGCCCCATAGAAGCCCACTATTTTTATTATTGTGCCCTTACATTATTATTGTTATGTCGACTTTGATTATATTATGACCCCTTAGACTCCTATATATAGAAAGGAGGTCTTGTCATTTGTAGCATCCAAGAATTTTTCATTTGTGTAATGTAAAGGAGGTTGCCCCCTTGAAGAGGCTTAATTCTAACGTGTTGATCTATCTTTTTGTGAGCTGGTTTCATAACATCCGAAAACAACTGAGATGAATGTGTCGAAGACTCCTAGATGTGTTGTGAGATGTCAAAGCTCCAAGATCGATGTGAGGAATGAGCTATGCAACATCAAATAAATAAGTTTGAGGCTTATGACGCACATGCCACAAATCTAGGAAAAAACGACACTTGGAGGGAAGTTTCTAAAACAATCTTTGCATGTAACCTCTAGCTGCAAAAATAGATACCTAAAATTTAAGGATGTTTTTTGCATGTTGTTTTTTGCTATTTTGGGAAAAAGTAGCCCATGCATGCAAATCAGGATTGCTCAGTCCTGGAGGGAACCGATCAACTTGAAGGCACATGTAGCAGTCTACAAGCTTGGGAAAGGGATTTGCGTAGTTTTTGGGCTGAGTAAGGCTAGCTGTCCATCCAACATTGCGCAATTTCTGGGGTGAGGACGTCATTGCCTCCAAGAATTGCGCAATTTCTGGGTTGATGACCAGTGACTAGCTAGATTGCACAATTTCATGAGGGAGGGCCGCTTAGCTAGATTGCGCAATTCTAGAGCCCAGCGGGAAGACCAACATGATTGTGCAATTTATGGAGGGAAGGTTGGTTCCCCTTCATAATTGTGCAATTTTCTGAGTGAACCTCTCAGCTAGAAAATAACCCAAGTCCGGAATGGTACCCTATGATGGGAGATAAGCAAGTTGACATGCACAAGCTAACAAGCCACTGAAACTCAGCTGAAGCCTATGTACTTGACAATGCAAGACAAGCTGCTAAGGATAGTTGGTAGAGAGGCTCCAAAACGAAGCTAAGGAAAAATTTTAAAGGGTGACTGTAACGGCTACAACACTCTATTAATCCCATTTTTTCACTATATTTTTGCCATAGCTTTTTCTACCTAATATTTAGTTCAACAACGAAACCATCTTCTTCGTTTATCTATTTTTCAATTGCATTCATAAGGTTCTTTCTTCTTGAATGTTGGCGAATTAAATTTTTATCTAATTGCACATGCCAATTCCGTGATGGAGAATAAAAAATGTGACCTATTTTCATCGTCTACTAAAGAATGATACAAATTTCAACAAGGGGAGCTGCGACGCAGCGAGTCCCTGCGTGAAGTAAACAATGAACTGAGTTTTTAAGAAGCAAAATGCAGCTTGCAATTTACAGACAGCTTGCGATGTTAGGAGGTGTAGAGAACTGAGTCGTCTCCCCAAGCTGCAGCTAGGTTTCTTTGTATATTAATGAAGTTATTCTGAAGAAAAAAACACAACAGATGTGAGAAAAACAAACTTTATGGAATAAGAGCCCTACAGGCATGCAACATACAAGTATAGCATGAAAACCAAGTGCCTTACATGAGATAATAATGATTTTCTGATGTTTCGGGCTGTAAACACCCAAGCTATTCTCACAAGTCTACTAGAAAGACAGAGAATCCACCTCTATTTTACAGGACAGATAGCCGATAAGACTGAAAAAAGATTGTTGTATCCACTAAAATCTTCTGAAGTCTGTTTTCCATCACAATTTCCACACTCCAAAATGGAATAGATTTTTCTGGCTATAAAGATGTAAAGCTAAACTTGGCCATCATTGAGAACTTGATCTTATTCATCCATTTTTATCCATGGGCGTAGATTTTATTTTGCCTTAATTGACAGAACTGATGTTTGAGTTCTATATCCAAAATGATCTCATCAATGATTACATCCGCATTGTGCCTGATTAGTTTCAAGTTTCAACGATAGGCATCCAATGTGTGTGTTCTTGCAGGTGACAGTTCCTAAGTTTCTGGATCAATCCTAATGGTATTGCAGCGGCCCACAGCCCTGGATCTGGATTTCAATTGTTTAAATGTCAAGATATTACACATATTTATTCCCAGTCCATTTTCAAAGAATGGTCATGACTCCAGATATTACACATATTTATTCCCAGTCCATTTTCAAAGAATGGCTACCCCAATAGATTCTGTACAAGCTAGAAAACATAACCGAAAACCAAAAATCCCGTAAAGTGCCAAAACCTAGACTCCGTTGTTTAGAATGTCAGCAAGTAGATAACAATGAAATAAATCAGGTATACAAGCAAATGGTTTTAAAGAGGGATATGAGAATGATAATATGCACCAACTTATTTTGAATTTGAAAAATAGATTGTGCTTTTCTGGACAGATGTCATCCTGTTCTGCTTATTTTTTCAAATGCCATTTTCAAAAAATCTATTTTGTGCTTGTATTGCCTTCCGGAAAGCGTTTAAGAAAAAAAAAATTAACATCAAAAACATGTAACAAAATATACCTAGGAGAATTAATCAAAACCCTACTACAGTAGCCATGCTATCTCAGGAAAAATGAAATACTTATAACCTTTTAGGGAGAACACTGGATTTAAACTAACTAATCAAATTCCTGCTCCATTCCGTCTGCTAAAAACAATGCTTGACTCCCAATCATTTTCACTGCTCACGACTGTACTATGTTATAGGCAGCCGGAAACCATAATAGAAGGTTCAATGGAATCAAGTTTTATGTAATCAATATTAACAGCAACAACTAAATACACTAAATAATTTTTTCCGAAGTTCAAATTTTGATTAAAGAGTAGATATCGCTACATATATTATATTGCAGTACAGCTATGCGTCTTAAACCTGCAATTGCTTTGCAGTATAAATTGAATAATAAGAGTTAGCAATCAGTCAAACACTGAACATAATGCGCTGGCAAGGCTTGCACGACCATTCGGGAATCACCCTATGTAATCATATGCCAACAATAAAACTCTAGAAAAATCCCTTTTATCCGACGTGAGTGATGTTTTTTAAGAACTCAAGCGAGAAACAGACTAGGAACCAAATCAAAGGTGTATGTGGCACGTTCGAATGACTCATTAAAACTCCACGCGTGAAGCCCTTTCAGAAGTAGCTCTCCACGCGTGAAGCCACTCTCCACCCGTCAAACGATGATGTTGATGGTGGTAAGTATTTCTCTAGCACTGGATTCACTGATATTGCCTCAGGCGTGGGAAACGGCGAGGCAGATTCCACTGGTGTGGTCGGTGGACTTGGAGGCTGCGGCCACTGTCTTCTGAGGGCGCCGCAGACTCATATAAAGGACTGCATTTTGTTCGCCGAATTCGAATCTGGGGATGTTCCAGTTCCTGCTCCCGAACGAAGGTGCAGGCGAAGGCGATGGCGATGACGCTCGGGGTGTCTGAAACCTTGATCTGCTGTTCTTGGAAGAATCCATGGAATTCTTTCGCTGGTGACTTTCAAGCTTGAGGACTTGGAACGAAGCAAGGGACCCGCCACGTCCAATCCTAAGTCTGCGATCCTGGAAACCATGGACATGCCATGAGTTTTATCAATTCTTTCTCTCTGTAATTATCCTTTTAGCAGCATTTAAATTGTTTTCATTGTTAAAAAAATACTGTAATGGAATTTGATTGCTTCTGTTTTGTCTTGGCTTATGCTATAGCATTATATTTTGTTACTTCATTTTGTAGGGCGCACTCACCTTCAAGTAATTCATCCATCACCTTCAAATGCCCACCAGCAGCAGCAAGATGTAGAGTGGCCCCAGTTCCTATTGGGCCAAATGCAGGTACATTCACATGTGCACCCATATTGAGAAGCCGTCTCACCTACACCATATAAATAACAGACGAAAGACTGTCAAGCAAGAAAGCACTTTTTTCCAATATTTTTGCATATGCAAAACAATGGTGAAATCAACCAAAAACAGTGGTAAGTAACAGACGATTTCGTTAATTTCGAAATTTATATCCAATTAGAAAAGACTCTTCTTTTGCATGTATAGGTAATATGATTCTATCAACGAAAAACAGATTTTAACCGACGCTAGCAACCCCCTGTGATTTTGTTGTCTGTTTTCCCAGGCAGGTGAAAATGGGTGCATTCGCCCTTCTATCAAGCTGGATTGATGCTGCCACTAATCCTACATACAGAAAGAAGCATAAACAATTTCAGGTATTTCATATTGTTTGTGACCTCAGCATGGGAATAAAGAGTTATTCTATCCATTAACTGAACCTAATTTAAGAAAAAAAGCACGCCACTACTAATTGCTCTTCGAAAAGGAACATTTACCCAGAAAGGGGGTTTTTCACGCCTGATGAGATCAACATTGGTCCAGCAAGATTCATCAACGAAGTCCATGTATTCGCCCTTGTCTTTTAGGGGAGATGCTGCGGTTATGGACGAGGTGTAAGTGCAAGCGCTCAGAATATCCAGACTCCCATTCACCGCGGCTTGGATAACACCAGTCTGAAGCGCAAAAAAGGGAAAAAAAAAAACAGAAGTTAAAACCCCATACTCACAAAGTTGAATGGGAACCCTAAATAATTATTTACCTCTTTACCTCTGGATCTTTGGTGTAATCCGTGGGAGTGGCCATGTGAACCACGAAGTCACAGCCATGAACGGCAGAATCGAAGCTGCCCTGTGCATTAATGTCAGCTTTGAAAAGCGTAAGCCTCTCCGTGGCTCCCGGCAGCGACAGAATATGGCCAGTTGAACAAACCCCAGCAGAACCCCAGCAGAAGCTAACATGCAACGGAATGCAATAAAGAAGGAAGACCAAAGGCAGCATAGTACAGAAAAGACGATGAGCTCGGTTGACTGCTTTGCTCGACTCATCCGGTTCAGGCGTTCCCTTATGCAGCAAGGGAAAGTGGGCGGGGAATCAGCATCTGTTGTGCATGCAGAGTGACACCTCCCGCCATGCAAACATTGACCATACGGCCGACACCTGCGAAAGAACAAGCACGTTAGCAGCGAAAGAACAAGCAAGTTAGCAGACAACGAATTGAACACTTAACATTAAACATTAAGGGATTAATGTCAGCATTAAAACTAAACCGCACACCGTCAGGGAGACTTGAATATGGGTAAGTATCAGTTTAACATATGGTCCGGCCTCTTCCGCCTCGGGAAGAGGCCAAATAAGATGGCCAACAGAAGATCGGCTGCAAACTTTAGCATATAAGTGATAATACCACTAAAAAACCCCGCGATTTAATGCTATCTCCCCGCCGAACGGTTACTATAGTCCCTGCCGGATGCCAGATGGCAGGGACTAATAATAACTTCCCTACGTTCTTAAATCCATGGTTTAAACAATAATAACTTCCCAGCGTTCTTAAATCCATGGTTTATCCATGTTTAAACCAGGTTTATTTTCACATTTGCCAAATATTATTATAATTTATTATGCGACTTGTTAGTAACCACGTTAGCTTGTTGATGACCATGTATGGTTACATATAAGGATTAATTAGAAGTGGATTCTAAGCATTGGTGGACTCGTGAAACATTCTCCCAGCTGCCACATGTATTCATGGTGAGTTGCGGCAGTGGAATAAAACAATAAAAATGATAAAAGAGGAGTAGTTTCACCGCCGTAGGGTTTTGCTTAGTGAAATGTTCAATTAGTTATCTCTTGCGTAAGAAGCGACAACATTAGGGATTCTTTATTCTTGAAGGATTTTCTTAACCATGCTTCCTCGGAAATCAACTTAAATGAAATACGATGTAAATTTAATCCCATCTTCAACTTCGATGTTGTTAAATGCACAAATGTGGCATTTCTTTTAATGTTTATGGTAAGTAACACATGCACTTTAAGTGCCTCAAAAATTTGCGTATAATGGAACTCTATCAATAAAACTATCGGGTTAATAAAAGTCCAACTATCAATAAAAATGAGTAATACCCTAATGAAACCGTTCTCTTAGTTGACATTATCGTAGCTACTGCATTTTGTTCGCACTTAGCTTTGTAGTGGGCTCAAACCATAGAAATGAAAAATCATTCTTCTTTGTTCACTACAGTGCTAGAATTGTCCTTGTTATTAGTTGGTGGTTTGTTTTCCTAATAAGATAAAATAATAAAAAATAATTAAAAAGTTAATAAAGGTATTTTATTGGTATTTTTTTGTTAATAATTTAAATTAGATTATTATAGTGTTTGTCATTTATTTTAATGTTTTTATAGTGAAAAAAGTAGAGGAATCAGGGCACAAGGTTATTTTTACTGGCAAGATTTATTTTGGCAAATTAGGGTCTAAAACCATTCGGGAGCATTTTGAGGCATCAAATGATGTTTTTTAGGTGTAGAAATTTTCTACTTTCGTGCAACGCCATGTATCAAATTCTATACACAAAGCCATTTTCAACAATGCAAGAATCACCTCAAGCAGAGTCCCTATGCAAAAGTTATGCCACTTAGAAGTTAACTGTATTGTTTTGGCAAGCATAATTCAAGTTGATGCCGCAACATCCCTCATTATTCATGGAAATGGGGATAACCATGCAATTATGATGAAGAAGACTCTAGAAGGATCCATATTGTAACTCTAATTAAGAGTTGAGGTAGTCAAACCCAACCACTAGTAGGCTATCGAACTGTATTATAACCAAACCACTAGGAGGAAAAGTGGTTCCATTCTTTTCGAGTGCATTTGTTCTATAGATGAGAAAAATAACCAAGAGGGATAGTGAGAGAGCATACAGAGAGGATTTGTGCACTATAGCAGCCCATGGACCACAGGCCATACTTCTTTGTAGTCACAACTATTTTATATTCAAAGAGAGCATAGTGATCTCACCTTCTAGATGGGGTTTCTCTCGAAAGGGGTTTCCAGGTTATGTCTTTATCTATATGCCCACTCGCGCTTCTTTATGCCCACTTTAGGTAGGAAAGAATATACAACACACTTCCTTGCTTATCGCGCTTTGTGAGTTTTTATTTCTCGGTTCTCTATTAAATTTTAATTTGCATGCATATGCAATAAGCAATAATCAACAGATACATAAATCTAAAGATAAATAAAACCCTAATTGTATATATTTCAGATTTTTAAATATAGTTTTATCAAATCTGTTGTGACAAAATATACAGTGGAATATCCACGGTAATTTACAAACCACATTGGTATCAAAGTATGATTCCTTGGGTATATTTTGGAGATTTGCATGGAATTTAGGTCAGTTAAGCAAAAAGTCATAAAACCCTAGTCATGGCCAATGAATCTATGAATAACCCTCCAGATCTTGCAGATGAGAGGCTTTCACTGTTGGAAGCACAAGTTGTAAACATAATTCATAATTTTAATCTCCTCATGTCATATTTGAACAATAATCTCGGGCTACTCGAAGAAGATGGGGGTTCTAACATAGAGGAAATATCAAAGGGGAGAGCAAGAGATCATAAAGAAATAAAGAACTAGTCGAGCAAAGGACTCGAAAGAGATCAACCCATTTTGAGTGTTGTGAACCATTCATAGTCCCTATTCAAAATGTAAGTGAAGGTCGATATCAATTCGTATCAAGGTGAGATCGATTCTCTTAAGCTAAATCATTGATTGCAACAATTAGAATTGTATCTCAATGTCCATCATATTGAGGAAGAATAAACGATCTCATTTGTGCGGCTAAAAATAGAGGGTCGTATCCTCACCTGGTAGGAAATCCACATAGAGACCTTGAGGTTGAGGGAGATCCTCCATGGGCTAAGTGGGAGGAATTTAAAACTCTCCTAAAGTCACTATTTTACGATATTTGGTATGTAGAGGACCAACGGATCTAGTGGCACTAACTGAGGCATAAGCAGGGGAAAAGCATATAAGAGTACACCACAAAAATCAGAAAGATGATCATAATGTTGGGTATATCCCGAAAGAATCCATATTTACTCCTAAAATATATGGGTGGTATACACAAACATCTGTGGAATCTAGTGATGTTGTTCAAGCCCAGATCAGTGGGCAAGGATTTTGTACAAGCACAGTACTTGGAGAACATAGGCCAAAATAAAGGGCAATCAAGTGCATCAAAGTAGAAGGAGAAATGATATGTTTCTATGGAGGGGAAGAAAAAGTAGAAAGCAGGGAAATATAAAAGGCTTGCATCCACAACACACCAGTGCAAAGATCCCAACAACCACTACAACATTGATGGTCATACAACAGAGAAGTGTTGGAAGTTGCATCTAGAACTAAACTTTTAGAACAAAAAGAAAGATAATAAAAATAAGAATCTCGTAATCACTAATTTATTTCAATTGTTAATTAGTTAGTTAATATTTTACTTTGATTAGAAGCACAATATACCAGACTACATAAACAAAATATAATTTTGTTAATAAAGAAGGTGAGGACACCAATCCTCTTTAATATGTACAACAAAATATCCAACTTCTTTAAGGCTCTAACCTTGAATGAGGACTCCAATCCTCAAATATATGTTCGAGCTCCAACTTGGTATCTCACAAGGCTCCAACCTTGTGTGACGACTCCAATTCTATAATATAAATCTAGGCTCCAACCTGGTCTCTCACAAGGCTCCAACCTTGAACAAATATTTTCCAAAACTTTATCTGAACACTGCTTTAAGATGTTATCCAAATGACTTCAATATTACTACAATACGTTTCTCTTCAAATTGCTCCAAAGATTCTTCGCATGTTGATCCAAAGGTTTGCTCCAACAAATGGTCAATAATTATTCAACAAGGCTATTACAAGAGGTCTTTGGGGCTGCTTCAAAGGTCAGTTATATCAAGGTATCAAGTATACTCCAGGGAGGATTCTCTCAAAAAAATTCCAAACTATAGTCCAAGATGTTTTCTAATGAAGAGTGAAAAACAAAGATCAAGGATGATATAAGGGACTTGTCACAAAAGTATGCAAATAGAAATCTTCCACAAGCCACTAAAATAATTAACTCCAAAGGGAGAAGGATGTAAAACTTGACCAATATTTTTGTGAGTATGTTTAGCTTGACTTGCGCTTAATCTCATCCCATCTCATAGCATATTATTTTGGTTTCCTTAAGTGTCAATCCATCTATTTGACATTTCATATCACATGTCAAAAATGAAAAAAATTTCTTGAGACTGAGGCTCCTCACAAATGAAGAACTCCTTAATTAGAGCACAATGTTTTTATGTGTTACATGTAAAATTGGGAAACGAAACTATCTGCAAACCTTAAAATCAAGAACTTTCACACATGAAGAATCCTGTGATTACTGCGCTAATAAAGCACATAACTCGACCATGCAATATTCAAATGCTCAAATTTGTTAACCCTTCATTCTTACCATGATCTCACATCATTATGCATTCCTCATGATCTGAGTTCATTATTTTTTTAGTTAGTTCACCTCAGTTGATTTGTATTCTTCTTGTATTCTTAGTCGATATTTCTTTTGTTCTATCCTTCACCAAGTTCTTCCTTAGATACCTCAGTTGGTTTTAAGAATGAGGTGGTTGAGTGTCTCTTTGTACATGTTCTGTGCATGCATTCTTCTCCTCTAGAGTGCCAACTTGTCCTGTATAGGACCAACCTATCATCATTTATATTTTTAGCATCAATGCCTCGATATGTCAACATATTTTTTATCCACTCACTAGATATTCTCTGCACTAAGTCTGCTCATTTCTATGAATTTTCACAAGTTCTTAATGCCATTCTCTCTAACCATAAACTCTTGTTTCTCTACTACCACCAAAATATAGTTTTATCTAACATTTCTTCAATCCCCACTACAATTTTACATTCATTCTAGAATCTTTAACACCATATATGTTAACTCTATTTGTGTCATCTATGATATGATAGCATATCTCAAACTCATCATGCACTATTAGATTCACATCACCATAATATCGCTCTTCCATATAAGTGATAACTTTGTCAATTATCATTGAGTTAACCCCCATGTCAACCCCCTTAGGGTGTATCTCACAAATTCCATCAAAATCACTATCTGCAAACACAACTCTAGCGGCTTAGTTGGTTACACTATGGAGCAGTGTAGCCATATCCACATTCTTTCTAATCTGTTCAGTCTCCATCGTGTAATATTTGGTGTTGATTCAAATACAATTCAATCCTTGCTCAAATATACATACCAAACACTCACTAACAATCGTAAACTTTCACCTTACACACACTTCTCTTAGTATATAACGTATTAACTTGGAAACAAGTCACAATTTGTCAACAATAAGCTAACATACACACACACACACATACACACATTTTACTCTAAAATTTTCCATTTTTGCTATTGTCAGCCATTTGTACACAATTTTGTGCTCGGAAAGGAGATGAAGGATACACATATTGGTACAAAACTATTTATTGCATTTGGTATCAATGTGCAATGGATTCCTCACCACACCCATGCATAACATTACATGGAATAACACAGTGACTAGATTCAATTCACATCCTTTCACAGTTATCGAAGGACGATTAACGCAATGAATCATGGTCAACCATAGATGTCCTTGCATTAATGACAATATCTCAAACAATCTTGCCCATCCTTGACAATTACTTTGACATCAATGACAATATTTTCCAACAATCTCTCCCTTTGTCATTGATGGAAATACCCCTATCATAACTCTCCCTGTTGTGCTTCTTCTCTTTCTCTCCCTTTGACATCAATGGAAAATGGGGTGTTTCCTTTATCTACAACTTCTTCATATGACCTGTCAGTTTCTCCCCCTGTCTAGGTTATCTTCTTTTTCTCTCCTCATTTTTAATGCAATCATAGTAAGGAAATCTCAACACAAATAGTATTACCACTACCAGTAATTGTTGCAAACTAGAATTACTACAATTGTTTGTTTGTGCTTTGAAATATCCTTAGTAGTTCGTCAGTTTCATGATGGAATTTAATACAGAGGTAGAAAATTTAATACAGAACAGGGAATAAAGAACCCCTATAGTTGTAAAATATAGATTTCCATATAACATAGGTATTAACTTCTGAAGAAAGGTAGAATAGGTCTGATTATAGGATCAGGGGGGAAAATAGGCCACTGTCAGTATCTATTAGTCTGGCCTCCAAAAGTGAATTGAAGGTCGAACGGTCTGATATTGTAGAGACAAGGAAACCTAACTTACTAGGTTCCAATGACACTCAAATTTAAGGAAAGTTAGTCCAGGTTCCTTAACTAATTTAACAGTGGGCAAGACAATTTTATTAACCTCCGAGGAACCCTAGAGGAATAATCAAGAATTATTCATAAGTTAACAAGAAATTGAAAATAACTAATGAAAAATGAAATCGTACTGGAATGTGAAGAAAATAATATCCAGAACATGGAGAAGTAACTAACCATATTTCAATACAAAAAATAACATCCAAAACATACAAAAGTATATAACTATATTTCAGTACAACAAACAAGACCAAAATATGTTGAAGAGTGCAACCATATCTTTGAATAGAATAACCTTAAGACAATTCAACACTGTAATTATTGAGTAACATTTTATGGAGTAAAATTATATTTGTATTTAAAAATACAAGCCTAATGCTAATCTTTCCTATTGCGGAAATAAGGAAACACCTTTTCTTGCATAAACTTTCAAACCATAATTAAAATTTGCTAAGGAATGTCTATTACAGAAATAACAACGACCAGGCTTGGTCTTCATCAAAAGGATTACTCCAAAAGAAAGGGGTTATACATCTACATGGAATTTATTCACAAAATGGCAGTCCGACTCAAGCTGTGGGTCATGAAATACCAAACCAGCCTTAACACTTCTCGAAAAAATTCACAGTTAGAATGAACCGACAGGCCCCTTGTTAGGTAATTTTGTAGGATTCAACAGGTTATAAAACCCTTAAACCTTAAGAAATAAAATATGATAACAAATCCCTAACATATAAGTGTATATTGGAGCCAAAAAATAAGGCAGAGGCAACATACTCTTAAGTTGTTGTGTTGAACCCTAACGGGTTTTCCGAGAGTACCTAGTAAGAAGGAACCAACAGTTAAAACCTCTTCCTTCGGAAAGAGTCATGTTTTGAAATATATTGAACCACTAGGGTTTCAGGAAGCCATACCTGTAGACAACCCATAAGCTAGTGGAGAACCTGTCAAAAATATATATATCTATATAAAACAAGAAAACCTCAACAAATTAAAAGGGAAAATTTTATGGTGTTGGAGTTAGCATACTTGTGGAAAATTGGTGTGGCATCAAACACAGCCAAAACCTGTGGACGAGGACAAATCCCCTCTCAGTCTCACCGTTAAACAAGGTTAAAATGAAAAGATACAGGCATCCATGGATATTACTTACCACCTGTAAAAGATAATGTTCAATTCCATAGCTAACCAACAGTTACTCATGGGAACATGTCAAGAGTGTTAAAACAAAAATCAGAGACAAAAAAAAAAGTGAGATTTATCAATCTCCGGCAGTTAATAAGACACAAAACCTCACCTGCGATTAGTAATTGAGCATGTGGCACCAGATGTGAGATTTATGTATGCATTAAGGTGGATGAAAAAAACATGTTGCAGAGCAACACCATCTTCAAGAGCAACAACAGAATGAAACTCTAGCAAGGGTTTGGGAGGGGGTAATACCCTAACCATTTCACTAGTTAGAAGAGTTGTTAGATCACTTGCAAATTGATGGTGCAGAGAGCCCCCAAGTGTCCATCTCTCGGGCAGCCAGGAGACGTTCAAGAAGATTTGAATTGATCTTGTCATATAGCATAATATTCCTGAATTAAAAAAGGTCACTACTTAATAACTGGAGGCTAGACTTAATAATAGTGATAAACCTTAGGGTAAGCACAAGGTGTTGTTTCCCCTCTAGCATGTGAAGGTGAATGGCCTAGCAGGGTAAATAAATTACTTATGACTTAGATACAATGTGAAGCGGGATGTTTTAATTTTCTATATGACCATGTGAACTTTCATTAAACCTCTAAACTTGGCTGTAATGTTACCAAATTAATTCCAAAAGTATTATTGTGCTTGCAATGATGTAATGGGTATGGCATTATTTTGTTCCATGTGTTTTTCTTTAATTTGATTTTTTTTTTTAACTTGAGTATTGAGGGGTGTTACAGTTGTATCAAAGCCTAGGGTACAAAGCTAAGGCCTAAATTGGAAATTAAGAATTAACAGAAGTACATTATTGTTACACAAAGGTAGCAGACCATCATGAGAAGAGGAGCGGGAGTCACTCCACCGAGGTGATCAACAAGAGGAGTTGCGTCCAATTGGGCGAAAATACTCTAATATGACGAACTTATAATGGAGAAAATCCAAAATCTACGAGCCAAAATGACAAATCTAAGAGTTGATAATGAAACTCTGAGGCTAGAACAAGAAAGAATTATGAAGAGCCTGTCACATAGGCAGAATCAAAGACATCTGAATCCCAGTCGAAGAACGGAAATAGGGTTGAAATGCAGTGTCAGGGGGAGGAACTTCTAAAGTTGAAGGAGGTCGAATTGAAAATGAAGAAGAATCTGAAAATGCCTCGGGGGGCAAGTAAATAAAAAGTAGAAAGTTGAGCTCCAAGGGGAATTTAAAAAAATCAAACCTCCAACATTCGATGGAGAGAAGGAAGAGGTCACTGAAGTATGGTTGATTAACATGAATAAATATTTTCATATCTACAATTATGATGATAATCTTAAGGCCATATTAGCAATTTATCAACTACAAGGCAAAGCTACACTATCGTGAGAAGAAATTAAAACAGTACGAGGAATTGATGAACAAGAAGTGACGTGGGACAAATTTCAAAAACATTTTAAAGAAAAATATTTAACAAAACATTTTTATGATGAAAAAGAAAAATAATTCCATGATTTGAGGTTGGGACAATAGACGATGGACGAATTTATCACGAAATTTACTTCTCTGCTAAGATATGTTCCTTATATCCGAGAGGAGAAGGCCAAAGTGCAGTGTTTTACCAACAGTCTACCAATGTTCATGAAGGAGAAGCTGGAATTTGACAATCTGAAGACCATGGATGAGGCCATCCAAAAGGCTCGAATTTACTACCAACAGATGAAGCAAAAAGGGGAATCCAGCAAAGGGTGGCCAAATAGGAAAGGACAAAAAAATTTACAAAATTTTAGGAATGCCAAATCTGTGGAAAACAAGGGAATACATAGAAAACAAATGAATGGACCACCTGGAAAGAATCAGTAGAAGAATCGAACTTTGAACGAGAATAGAGACATGGAAGCCTCAATCAAGTCAGACTTAAATCAACCATCAAAGCCTCCTTTGCAATGTTGGGGTTATGGGGAGCCCCACTATTATAAAAACTGCCCTCATCGTACCAGAGTGGAACCAACTGCTAATCTCTAGGAAGCTTCTAGGGTCGGGGAGGTGGCAAGGAATATTCTGCAAATCAACATTGCTTTGGAGGATCACCAAGTTGAGTATCAACCAACGATGGTGGAGTTTGAAGGTAAATTGGCTAATCAGCTTATCTCTATTTTAATAGACCCCGGTGCCAGTTTGAGCTACATTAATCCTAAGGTAGTTGAGTTATGTCATTTGCAAAGTATTAAATTTAAAAATCCCTGGTTAGTACAATTGACTACTAGGGAAAAGTGAAGGGTGGTTGCCAAAATAGAGAATTGTCTTGTGGAAATAGAAGGACAACAAGTTAATGTAACCTTAAACGTACTACCCCTGGGATCTTATGAACATGTTGCAAATTTCTGTATGTGTTAAGGTGGATGAACAAAACACGTTTCAAAGTGGCACCATCTTTCGTAGCGGCAATAGATTCAAACTCTATCAAGGGTTTGGGAGGGGGTAATACCATAATTGTTTCTCCAGTCATAAGAGCCATCATATCACTTGCAAATCTACGATGTAGAGAGCCCCCAAGTGTCCATCGCTCGAGCAGCTAGGAGACATTCGAGAAGCTTCAAATTGATCTTGTCATATAGCATAATATTCCTTAATTAACAAAGGTCACTACTTAATAGCTAGAGGCTAGACTTCATAAAAGTGATAAACCTTAGGGTAATCACAACGTGTTGTTTCCCCTCGAACATGTGAAGGTGAATGGCTTAGCAGGGTAAAAAAATTAATTATGACTTAAATACAATGTGAAGTGGGTTGGTTTAATACCATGTTTTCAATATGAACATGTGAACTTTCATTAAACCTCCAAACTTGTAATGGGTATGGAATTATTTAGTTCCATGTGTTGTTCTTTAATTTGATTTTTTTTTAACTTGAGTATGGAGGGGTGTTACATTTATGTTATTTAATCTACAAAGTTCTAGTGCCTCATGGAATTTTTAGGATGTTGAATTCAAAAAGTGCATTTTAAACAATAAGAAAGCACAATTTTGCTCAAAATTGTATTGTACAATTTCTGTAAAAAATTGTGAGGTTCACAATTTTTCTCAATTGTATTGTTGAATTTCATTTAAAAAAAATGGTTTCATTTATTAGTTAGCACACACACACACACACACACAGATATATATAGAGAGAGAGAATCCCAGGGCAACGCAATTGGTGATGGAAGTAATGTTAGGTTCAAATCCCTCGGTGGTGACGTCGTTTACTGAGAGTAAGCCGGTTGTAGATCCCCAGAAGTTTACTAATATATATATATATATATCAATTTATCTATAAATTAAACTACGTGTGTGTGTGTGTGTGTGTATATATATATATAATTAATAATATTTTAATTTAAATATAATTAGTACTTATGTTTTTTTTTAAAATAATACAATATCATTTTTATTTAAATACTGGTTATTTTTTATATTTAATAAAATAATTAATTAAAAAATTAAAAAATATTGAAGATAACATAAAATATTAAAATTAATTTTGCTTAAATCACATGATAGATCATTTGTTGACGTGTTTCGAACCAACCAGTGTGGTTCATCGTCAGGACAAGTTGAAGAATCAGATCCAGGCTACATGTTAAATAGTCAAAGCAGAACCTATAATGGCTATAATTAACGAGCCACCTATAACAGCTAGATGGACAAGATAAGGGACAGGGATAGGAACGCATAACTATGTTTAAATAAAAAATAAATATTTAGTTAGTTTAAATAAATAAATAGTTATTAAATTAATAGTAAGTTAGTCAAACCTTTATTAAAAATGTTTAAATTTATATAATGAAATAGTTAGATAATTTAAGATAATGTAAACAAGGTAACATATGAAAGAGTTATATAATTAAATGTTTCATATTCATTTTAATAGTAAGTTTTATATTTAAATACAAGATTGTTGTAAGATCTAATTCTAAAAAGTACAAGAGTAATCTTTTTATGTTCCAATTTTTGGATAAAATTATCTAATATTATTATTAATATTATCATATATATATATATTAAGCCTACATTACGATAATTCCAATCTATAATTAAGCTAAATTTTGTAAATACATAAAGTTAAAATAAATCCAAATAATAAGGCTTTCTACTATATAAACTAACCCATAAGAGGGGGATTATCAAGGAAGGAAACCAAAGAGGATTAAAGAACCATGGCAAAAGAGAGCAGGTAAAGGATAACAAGGGGAGAAAAAACCTATCACAAGGGAAAGCAAATAGAAGAGGGAGGGGGGGAAGGAAGGAAACGGTTAGGACGTGAGGGCAGGAACCCAGCAACTACTTATCTTCCAACCATCATCTCTATTGAGATTGCTAGGTATTTTCTCAATCTCTAGGGCTTCCCTAAATTTTCGGTGATGGAACTGCGAAACTCTAGCAATAGCATTGGCCTCTTCGATACAAACATAATGTTTGGTCTTCTCGGCATGCTCTGCTAGAGTGGAAGACTCGGTTCTCATATGTTTAAGGTCAGCAGCATGCTCACTAATCCTCTGATTAATGGAGCGTCTTATCTCACTAATGCAGGGGGTCCCACATGAACAAGGAATAATATAGACACCTTTCATTTCTTTAGGGTCTATAGGATCCTTTAATAAACAGAGGGACTTACGAATGGTGTAAAGGGGTCTAAAGGTCGAGGGAATATTATGCTTCTTAAGAATCCTTGCAATCTTATGAGTGGTACCTTTCACAAACGAAAAACGTACCCCTGGGACATGTTCTTTAGGTTTTCTTCTACTTGATAAGTTCTTGGCAGCTTTGAGGAAAGCCTTCTGACCTAAGAATCTACTATAACCATTTTCAGTAAAGACATTAAGGAGATGGGATTTCTCTTTCTCAAAGCTCTTTTCATTAGAGATCCTTAGGGCACGAGTAGCGAGGGTGCTGAGAACGCCTAATTTCTGAGTCGGGAAATGGTGGGAACTAGCATGAAGATACTGCTCCGTATGTGTTTTCTTTTGAAACACTTGGTGGGAGAGGGAACCGTCATTATTCTTAGAAATAAGAATATCAAGGAAAGGAAGGCATCCATCGACTTCCTCTTCCATTGTGAACTTAGGCGTTCTCAACACCCTCGCTACTCGTTAATAATTAATTAAAAAATTAAAAATTGTTAAAGATAAAATAAAATATTAAAATTGATTTTGATTTCCGAGGTTATTCAAATAGATTAATCGTGAATAGATATATCTTTCAAATAGGTTTCTAACATACATAAAAAAAAACTAAGTACATTTTTTTCTAAGGAAAAAACTTGACGATGAGCCACACTCGTTGGTTTGAAACGCGTGGACAAATGTTCTTTCATGTGATTTACACCCAAAAAACTTTTCTTAAAAAGCTAACTATTTTATTCTAACACAGTAATCGCATATTATTATAATATACTCTCTTATATATATATATATATGAAAGAATTGAATCATTTTTAATTCCTTAATTGTTGAAGCAACTTTATTAAAATATATATATGTATGAAAGAATTGAATCATTCTTAATTCTTTATTTGTTTAACCAAGTTTATGTATCGTTGTTTTTCATGTTGTTTAATTATTTTAGATTTGAAATGGTTTGTTTGAATTTGGTATTATAATTGTGTTAGATTTTAGATTTTTCTGAACTATATTGGTAATAAGATTGTTTTTGGGATTAATCACATTCTAATGTCGACCAAATTTTCATGATGTGATTAATCCAAAAAAAAATCTCACTATGATACTATGATATGATTTAGAGAGTAATTTTTAAGTTATTTAAAATATATATTTAATTATCAAAATAAAATTAATTTAGTAAAAAATTAAAAACTTTTAAATTAGGTAAATTTCAAACTCCTAATTTAATAAATTTTAGATAAAATTGACGAGAAGACATAGAATGCTAGATAATAAGAAGACATAAAATACTATAATGGTAATACTACGGCGTTGTTTTCGCCTGTCTTTATTTATATGTTAACTATGTTTTCCGTGAGAAAAGTTGTGGACAACTCGACCTGCTCTGCAGCGTAATTTACGATTCTTGGTACCTACAGGAATTGTTGTCCATCCTCGTAATTATGGTTGAAGAAGGTGCAGATTATATTCCAGACTCTGGGAATGGTTATTCCATTAACATGATGCTGAAATAAGCTTAGAAATTCTTGGTACTTACAGGAATTGTTGCCCATCGTCGTGATTGTGGTTGAAGAAGGTGCAGATTATATTCCAGACTTTGGAAATAAGCTTGGAAATTCCCCAAGTGATCTCATAAAGACTAGCTAATCCTTGGATTGTCAGGCAATCCCTTTTTTAATAACACGACGGGAGACTGCTTCCGTGGCATCGCCCTCCCGCGAACTTCGGCTTCATCGAACCAGTCAACGAATTAAAAAAAATCACACTGACAGCGAGGATGGAATAGGAAATTTGTAGTACATTATTAGTGTTTTTTCTGTATTTGTAGTACAGGCCCGATGGTAGTACAAGCACAGTTGGTCAGCGCGATACAGATTGTGTTGATGCCATATATACCCAATTTTATTGCTGGAAGATCTAACCCAAAATCTCCATTACTACTTCATCCATCACAGTAGCAGGCATGGCTGCGGGAACAATTACAAGGGCAGTTATTGTCATAATTAGTTGCGTCCTGATTCCGTTAGTCGTGGCCCAGGGAGGCAGTCAGAATGGAAGTCCCAGTGATGAAACGAATTTGAGAGCAAAAGGCCTAGTTCTTGTTAAGATCTGGTGCCTCATAATAGTTTTTGTGGGCACATTTGCAGGGGGCATTTCCCCCTATTTTTACAGATGGAACGAGAGTTTTCTTTTGCTGGGAACTCAGTTCGCGGCTGGTGTCTTCCTGGGGACGGCTTGGATGCATTTTCTCAGCGATTCCGCTTCAACATTTGCAGATTTGACGGACAAGACGTATCCTTTTGCATTCATGCTCTGCACTGCAGGCTACCTTATTACCATGCTCGCAGACCTCACCGTCGCTTGGGTGTATCAGAAACAAGATGGATCAAATGTCACTGTAATTCCTCTTCAAAGAAAAGCCGGTGAGTGCCTCCTGTTTTGGTACCCTTCCTTATAACAGTAGATATTATAAGGAAGTAGATATTAATTGCTAATTAGGTTTTGAATATATATATATATATATATATATATATTTTCAGTACGAATTAGGTTTTGAATAGTTGCATTAAGGAAGTTGATATTAATTGTGAATTAGGTTTTGAATAGATTGTGAATGATTATTGTTAAAAGAAATTAATGAATTGATATCATTTTTTATAACAGTAAAGAAGCAATTAAGTTTTGAATTGTTTGTGAATAAATGCATTGTTAAAACATCTTACTAAAATATAATTCAAACCGGAAACAAAACAAATAAACATTAATCCATTTCAATATCACAAATTTTCCATTTGGATAGCACAATTTTTCATTCACTGATTGATAGCAGTAATGTTGTAATTACCAAATATTCGCTCTACAGAAAGCAGAGTACCCACACATACTGGCGAGACACCACTCAGCTTGCAGGTAAGTTAATTATGTAATGTGATATATATAGCGTGTATTTTTATGTTGATGGGAATATTTTGAAATCAAATAAATATAGAAAGTAAATTGTTTCACCATTTATGTCTCTCTAATTCCAAAATATTCTGGAAATCAGCGATTCGACCTGGGGGATTTTATTTATGGTTGTAAAATAAGCTTTTGTTTTCTTCGTTGCACCAGATAAACGTACGGTCACAATTTTATTTATTGATGTTGACCTATGATTTTGACATAAGCAGGACCTCCAAACACCTCCACAAACAGCTACAACAGTGAACATGGTGACGGCGGCCTCATTGGTAAAGAAGACCTCCATTGGAGACAGTTTACTTCTCGTACTCGCTCTGTGCTTCCATTCTGTCTTCGAAGGGATCGCCATTGGTGTTGCAGGCAAGTCTTGTCTCCTCTCAGCTTTTATTGTAATGTTCCACGTCCAATTTCCCCTATTTTGAGATTGAGATTAATGAATACCTGAACGTAATGTTGTGTGATTAAAGGAACGGAGGCTGATGCGTGGAGAGCTCTGTGGACGGTGTGTTTACACAAGATATTCGCTGCAATAGCGATGGGCATAGCACTTTTGCGCATAATTCCCAACAGGCCTTTCCTCTCCTGTGCAGCTTATGCCTTCGCCTTTGCGATTTCGAGCCCCATTGGAGTTGCCATTGGAATACTTATCGATGCCACTACAGAAGGCCGTGTGGCAGACTGGATTTACGCAATCTCGATGGGTTTTGCCTGCGGTGTTTTCGTTTATGTTGCCATCAACCATCTTCTGTTGAAAGGAATAATATACAACCCGCAAAGCCGTATCCCCTATGACAGACCATTTTACAAATATATGGCCCTAATACTTGGAGCTGGACTGATTGCAGTGGTGATGATTTGGGACTGATTGCACACGTTTTGTCACCATGGCCGATACTCAGTGGTATCAGCTACACTGCCTATTCAATTGACTTTTTAATTTAAGAAATTACAATCCACAAACTATGTTGTGAATTCACAATCACATCGCTTTCTGCATGTTTTGGAGCCATTTATTTTAGTGATCAACAATAAAGTGTGCATCTGCAAGCTACAGGGCCTAAACTGGTAATGGTCACTACCAAACTCCTCTTGATCTGGAATAGATATTTTTTCCAATGTCTTCAGCATGATAGTGCGTGAACATTGAACACTATATACACCTATATATAATCATGGCAGGTTTGATGCGTCATTCTTCCTTTGTATTACTAAATTTGATGGGTTGTTCTTCCCTTTAATACCAATTTCACTCACTACTTTAGCACTTAGACACAGCAAGCCACCGTGACAATCCACGACCTAAATAGCAAGATACAGAATACATGATGAATGTAACCTTTGTAGCCTGTGTGGATTGGTACAGTATGGAACAAAGTGCCTTATTATTGCTAAGAAGGTCTCCGAAGCCTCTGACCAAACTTCCTCTCTGAACAATGTTCTTTGACCTTTGCTTGTAAGAAATATATGAACCAAAACACTGTCGTAAATAGATTTTTGGAGCTAAATTCTTACATGAACCAAAACACTTTTGTAAATAGATTTTTGGAGTTAAATTGGGTAAAATGGGTTGTGGTGAGAAGGATGTTTCGGTTAATTTTCTATGTGGCAAGAGTTTCCGGTGCGTCCTAACAAGTATTGGATACCAATGGCTAGAAGCTTCGCCCAAATTAAGAAAAGAAACATGGGAAATGTGTGAAACTTTATGTTGGGAGGGGTAATAATATCATATATTAAAATATAATATATATTAAAATTAAAAATAAATTTATTTATTTATTTCCATCTAAAATTTTCTAATCAAATTCAATATTGTAAATTCCATCTTACACAAAAATATGTAAAAGATTGAACTTTGAAACGATGCCAAAAAAATCAAAATATTAATCCATTAACAATTTGCTAATCAAATTCTTTCCCACCAAAGAAACATGTGGAACTCCCAAACAAAAAAATTGTTGTTATTACTCTATTATTATGTGATTTCATGCAATGCTATATTATATTCAACTTCAAAACTCAAGTTTGGAAATTTATAAAATGAAACTAACTAACACGCTACCATTTCTCGTTTTGACCATCACTGTAATTCGTTGAATCTTATCATTAAAGCTTCAAGATAGACTTTAGGAGAGTAGACTTATTTGCAATTGTTGAAATTCAAGATTTGCAACAGAAGTTTCCAAGGAATGACTAGTAACTATCTATATTTTGTTGAAACCTTTGCTACTTCAATGATTGGTAGCTGTCTATATTTTGTTGAAACCTTTGCTACATCTCCACATCTCTGTCACTTTACAGAGCTCGTGCAGTCTAGTCCCCTAACCTGGCATGTATCACTTAGAAAATAAACAAATGGTACATTCCCTGCTCAAAATAGGTACCCGAAACATGAAATTTTGCTCAAAATAAATACCTAAAAGATCAAAATATGTTGCAATGAAGCTCCCGAAAAGCTCCAAAGTACCTGTTAAAGCTCCAAGCAATTTTGGAGCCCAAGCTCCCAGGAGCAGGGGAACGTGGGGTATGTGCTCTCCAATGCCTTAGAACAATAGCCATATAACTATCTTAATTTAAACAAACCTTTGTTCTCAAAATGTTTGTCAACTAAAAAGCCTTTCAAGAGTATTATAACCTACATTAATATTTTCATCTTAACATAATTTTAAATTTTAAAATTTTCATCTTTGGAGTTATCTTAATTTTAACCCAGTTAACCCTTAATTTTGGATATATAAAAAGTTAAAAGAGAACCCAGTTGAGCCTTAATTTTGGAACTATAAAATGCTAAAAGATATATATATATATATATAATTTAATTCCAAGTTATATATTAATTCGTGATTTTTTTTTGATTGGGTAATATATTAGTATTTTTGATACAATCAATATAGATTCATTTTAATTCTAGATCTAGTAAAGAGGGATCAAATATCTCAAAATGAAAATCTCTTTTTGAATGCAAAATTTGAGGAAAGATTTGCATCTCAAGATATTGAAGTCCTTTTAAACGTCGCATTGTGACCAAGATTGTCTCAATATGGAAACAAATCATGCTCAACCATGTTTATTTTAGGGTTTATAATGTTTATCTTAGTGTTTATATACCTTGGGTTTATAATCTGTGTCGCATTGACAAAGATTGTCTCAATATGATAATCATCGTCAACCACGACCAACCATGGTCAACCATGTTTTATAAAATCAAACATTTTAATCCATGGTATATCATGGTCAACCACGTTCAAACGTCGCATTGTCACAAAGATTGTGTTGATATTTAAATCAATGATGATTAAGCATGATCAACCATGGCCAAACATCGCATTGTGACAAGGATTGTCTCAATATGAAAATCAACCATGGTCATTCTTCTTAATTATTCAGATTTTAAATTAATAATAAACTTTCTAAAATTTCATATAAAAAAAATTATAAAATATTTAAAAATATAAATTAATAAATTTATTATTTAAAATAAATATATTATCAATTTATTACTTAAATTAAAACATCAATTTTTAATATATATTTTTTTGGCCTGCAATATTATAACATTTAATTAATATTATAATAGCATTAAATTATAAATTTAAGAAAAATAACATGCTTTTAAAAGACTTTCCCGTTTTGTAACGCGACATTGCGATGAGTTTAACAAGCTATCATCTTAACAAATCAACCAAAATGCTCCAAGAAAACATCATAGCGCCTCAAAACTACCCTTATCCATCTAGTGGATCGTGCCGCGATCCTCTTACAAAGCCACGTGTGTAATAATGATTAAATAAGGTTTGTCTTCCTATATTCTAATGGAGTAGTCTATCTAGGCGGAGGAATAGGCCGGTTTCCGTCACCGCCCGGAAAAACCTCCGGCGCCGGCCGCCGGAAATTCCTCCGCCCAGCTCCGCCACCGTCAGCGAGCTCCGCCCAGCGCCGCCGCGAACTCCGCCCAGTTCGATTTCGTGAACTTCCAGATACTGACAGACATGGATGCGTGGCGCAATGGTAGCGCGTCTGAATCCCGATCGCAAGGTTACCTGTTCGATTCACATCAGCGGTTTTGCTAAGCTGTTCGAAGTTTTAGAGACGGATCTATTATGTGCAGTAAATATATTTGCAGTTCAGAACAAAGACGCTCGAAATCACAGTGTGGTATCTACAGAATGTGCATCCTATTTACAAGCTATAGCTATATTTGATTCAGAATATTTATTTTTTCAAATTCTCTGTATGTTGCTTTTAAATCTGAGGTGCGCAAGTACACGAAATTACTCGAGATTTTCATTCAATAGCATGTCTTCAATGTGACCTCGGTAAAATTCAACCACTGTTTAGCTGGTGAAATTGATTGTTGTTTTACTCAACAACAATCAAAATCAATTTCACCAATTTCACCAGCTAAACAGTGGTTGAATTTTACCGAGGTCACATTGAAGACATGTTATTGAATGAAAATCTCGAGTAATTTCGTGTACTTGCGCACCTCAGATTTAAAAGCAACATACAAAGAATTTGAAAAAATAAATATTCTGAATCAAATATAGCTATAGCTTGTAAATAGGATGCACATTCTGTAGATACCACACTGTGATTTCGAGCGTCTTTGTTCTGAACTGCAAATATATTTACTGCACATAATAGATCCGTCTCTAAAACTTCGAATAGCTTAGCAAAACCGCTGATGTGAATCGAACATTCGAATAGCTTAGCAAAACCGCTGATGTGAATCGAACAGGTAACCTTGCGATCGGGATTCAGACGCGCTACCATTGCGCCACGCATCCATGTCTGTCAGTATCTGGAAGTTCATGAAATCGAACTGGGCGGAGTTCGCGGCGGTGCTGGGCGGAGCTCACTGACGGTGGCGGAGCTGGGCAGAGGAATTTCCGGCGGCCGGAGCCGGAGGTTTTTCCGGGCGGTGACGGAAACCAGCCCATTCCTCCGCCTAGGTAGACTACTCCTATTCTAATGTTCTAAAATTTCTTTAAAAAGGAAATTATTGAGGTATTTAGAGTTTTCATACACTGTAATGTTGAGAGATCTCCTATTAAAAGGATTATTGAGGAAATAGAGTTTTGTCGAGCTTGAATGTTTGTTTGTTGTGTTTTTTTTTAATAATTAAGTGTTTTATTTTTATCGAGTAATTTTAAATGATTTATATTGGTATATTATTATTATTTTGAAATTTAAATTTAAAATAATTCATTATTAGTATATTTGTATTACGAAATGGTTTTGTTTTATTTATTTATTTTGAACTTTTGTAGAAACATTTTAAGAATTATATTTTATTAATATGTAAAATTGGAGTGTTTGAAGACATTTTTTTAGAAATTGATTCGATTTTTATATTTTTTTTAATAATAAGAAATTATAAAATGGTAATATTATGTTTGCTCAGTTATATAAAATATAATTTATTTTAAAAAATAAATGTATTTTTGTATTTTAAAATATATAAAAAAAAAAAAAATCAATTTCATTTAAAACAAAAAAGAAATGGTTAATTTTGAGTTATTTTTTTCTACCAATAATCTTTTTTTCACAAACATATATACTGTAAATAATATACAATTAGTTTTTATTTAGATGACAGTAACGTAAGTTCAATAAAGTTGACAAGTGGCTATGGACACACAAATGATTTGTTTAACAGTGTATTAGGGATGTATGGCAAGGGTTGTATGAAGTAACATCTTAAATTAATTTCAACAAAACTCATGTACAATATAAATAATAATAGTAATGTGTTTTCAAGGTTTGCAAACACAAATTCATGTGTATGAGATCATTTTTTTTTAAGAATCCATTTCATTGTGAATCTATTTCTTTTTATCAATTTGGTTACTAAACTATAAGGTATATAGATTTTATTCTTCCGATTTTAAAGGTATAATCTCTTAAAAAGACTAAATTATAAAGTGTATATGGTTTATTCTTTTTGTTTTGAATCTATAATCTTTTAAAAAGTAAGATATGTTTTTCTTAAAAAGCAAGACATGCTCTTCACCATTATACCTTTCAAATCTTACAAAAATTACATATTTTTTAAAAAACAATACATGTTCTTTACCATTAAACCCTCTCAAACATTATCTTAATTAGCAACCCTAATTGGAACCAAGTTGGAACAACACACCAATCACATGTTGTTAATAAATCACAAACTTGGAGATCAAACCCATCTTCCTTCCTAACAAAGAAGAAAAGAGAATGCTTGATTAAGATAACCTAAAGATTGAAATATTGGAAATTGTAATTATTTCCACGTGTCAAAATTGACTAAATTTAGAGAGAACTAACTAAATTAAGTCAAATCAAATTTGTGTGGTAAATTAAAGAGCAAGCTCATATTATTTGTGTGTAAATTTTTGTATATCTCCTCTATGCCTTTTCATCAAATTGGTATTATAACTAGAGGATTTCAGAAGCGAGGAAATCGAAAAGCCAAAATCTGCCGGCGTAGCTTGCAGAGCCCAGAGTGGTAAAAGTGTCAAGTGTGTTTCCGCAGCCGCCTAGCGATAAGCCAGTTAAGTTTGTCATCGAACGGAGGAGCCGACAGACGTCTCGAGCCGATTTGCGGCAGCAACGTCAACGTGAGGCACAATCGAGCCGCCAAGACCATAATAGCAGCGTCGTATTTGTTGAAAACTTCAAAACGAGGGGAAAATGTCCGCAGCCAAGTGAGTTTTTTTTTAATTGTTGGAAGGTTTCCTTTTAAAGTTCATGCGTGGGTAAGTTATTCATGAGCCCGATAAAGAGATATGTTTTTAAAGTCGGGTGGTGTTTGACTTGGTATAGTATTAAAAAATGGTTTTTTTGAAAAGTGAAAGCAGGATTTGTTTTAAAAAGGCTTTGTAAGGTTTTTACTTAAAAGGTGAGATTTTCAAAAGGAAAAGTCAATAAGTTAAAGTCACGTGCTTGTATGTGAGTGATATTAAAGATTTTATAATACTTGACATCTTGCTTTTTTAATTGTATGAGAAAAACATAAATGGGATTTGTTAAAGTTTTATAAGTAAGTTTTTAAAAGATTTTGAAAAGATATTCAAAAGGGTTTTGTTAATGGGTAAGAGAAATTAAAGTGCCACTTGAAGGGTTAGGTTATAAAGGTTTTTTAATAAAAAAACGTTGCATGGTATGGAAAAGTTTGCAAAGGTGTATGAAGGTTTAGAAACATCTAATTGAAAGAGTATTTAAGAAAAAGGGTTATTTTGGAAAGAGAGTTTTTGGATTGGTAAAATTTTCAAGTTTTTGGTTTTGCTTTGCTAACTAGGATGTGGTTTTTGGGTAAAGATTGTGTTTTACTGGGTATATATTGAAATTATATTTTTTCGAGGGCGATATAGAATATAGCCTTATGGAATCACAAAAGGAGCTATAAGATATAGGAAATACAATAGTTATGGGTTGCAAAGCACGATTGGAGTAAATTATGGAATCATGAAAGCAACTATAAGACATAGAAAAGACAACAGTCATGGGTCACAAGCACGATTGAAGCAAATTAGGAAAAGGAATCGAAAAGAAAAGGTAGAGATCATTGCCATATTTAGAGAAGTTCAAACCACAGTCAAAGAATTGAGAAGTCTAGCAGAATACGGAGAAGAGACCAGGGTTGATTGGTGTGGCTTTGATGTGCAACCAACTCCTATGTTTACTAGTAAATATTTTGATCATTGGGTTATCAAGATGCTAACTTTTCTTGGAACTAAAGAGTTAATTGAGTAAGTTTAATAACCCATATGATGAAGTATGTGATGCCTTAGCATTGAATTTGATAAAAGAGACATTGGCTGAGAAGTTTTTGTGTAAAGTAGCAAAAGTTACAACTTCAAGTAAGCATGGAAGATCTTGAAAGAAGAATTTGGTGCAAGAGAGTGTCACATGCAACAGTGAGATTTGTCACAATTTTTTGAGTCAGTTGAGAGTAGATGAGCAATACTCTGAGAGGACAACGCTTGGAGAATCCCACTAAAAAATGCCTGGTTGTCGTAAAGACCATAAAATTGAAACCCATTACGCAAACATGCATATGGATGAAGAAGAAGCAACAAAGATTGCCGAGAGAGAAGTCGAAGCCTCTGAGTAGCAGAACAAGAGCATATAAATGTTCAAAGACTCCACTGTAATGTGGAAGGTGCAGATGATGGTGAATCCCACAACTATAAAACACATGTGGATGATGGTTGCAAAGTGAAATGTGAATTTGTGAATCCAATGGCAGCTAATGAATTTGGTGAAGTTGAAATTGTTAATGAGCACATGCATGCTTGGATATCCCACAAGAGAGTGAATGAAAATTATGTTGATGTTAAATTTGATGAAGAACCATTAACTGGTGATGAGTGGTTGCATATGATGCAACACAAAGCTCTTATTGATATGTTGTTATTTGGTGAGAGAAGCCACTTGTGTTTGGAAGCATAGTGGAAGACAACATTTTTGTCATAGCAAATGTTGGTAAAAGGGCCAAAAATGAAATTTATGATGCAATGATAAAACAAAAGAAGGCAGAGAAAGAAGAACTAGAGCAAGAAGCTCTCACTGAAGAACATAATGAAGATATTTTTAACATTATTTTTGAGTGTGCAGGTAAACATGAGCTAGAGCAAGAAACTCTCACTGAAGAACATAATGAAGATATTTTTAACATTATTTTTGAGTGTGCAGGTAAACATGATTACAATGCAGCTAAAAGAGAATATGAAAAACAAGATGCAAAAAAAAACATGAACGTTTTTGAAGACAAAGATTAATGTATTGAAACCATTTCTGAGCAATGGAGTCAAGAAAAAATATAAAACTATGCTATTAAAAAATATAACAAAAAGAAAATTGAAAATATGAAAAATAACACAATTTGAAAATAAAAAGTTCTCGCAGCATTCCACGAGTGAAAGAATTCTTACTAGCTGCAAGGTTGGCATCCATCCAGAAATTCCAAAAAAATGGAACAGTGCTGCAAGAGCATAAGCTTCAAGCTGAAAATCTATTGAATTACCATTACCAAGGCAAGGCGAAAGATCGATCTGCCGCCTAAAACTTCAGGAGAAAAACGAGAATGTTCGGCAAGCATAACCTTCAAACTAACAATAAACCTCTGGACTAACCAAACTTTCAGCTTCATCCTCGGAAAAATATATATGAAATTCCATATTCAACTCACCTGCAAGTTAATTGCTGCCTCGCCAGTTTGTGTGGGTACTCCATTTTCAATAACACGAATATCTGGTAATTACAACATTACTACTATGGATCAAACACCGAAATTGGATTTCAACATCAAAAAGGATTAATTGTAATTTTTTATATGTATCAACAGAACTGCTCGGTGGAGGACGGATATTATTAACTAAAATCATGTCAAAATGGACATCACTCACCTGCTATTCATGTAGAAAGCTCTCGTTCCATCTGTAAAAATATGGGGAAATGCCCCCTGCAAATGTGCCCGCAAAGACTAGTATGAGACACCATATCTTTGTTAACCTCCATCTCCCATAACGCCCGCTGACTATCTGGAATCTATCTGCCGCCGAATCAGCTCCATCTGCCAGCTGATTCCATTAATTCAGGAAACTATGTGCAGTTAAATTAATTTCTTGTTGGAGCTTTCTGAAGTGGTACATTACTCCATCTGGAGTTCTCTACCTTGATCTGTGGAACACCTAACACATAGCCAACAGAAGCTTGATGGAAGATTGGCTATATATTTATCTGTTTGGTCCCCAAGCTAGCATCTCAATCCCCTTCAGTTTTTTACACCATCAAGTGAGAGAGCAGAGCCTGGAAGTGCCTTCAGATTTTCTATATTCTTTTCTTTCTGCTTGCATGAAGATTGTGTTACGATTTTATTTAGGCGTGGATAAAACAAGGCAACTTGCTTGCAGTTTGTTTTCAGTGTCCGCCAGCGCTTTATGTTATTTGTTTCATGTGTGACCGACTCTGTGATTGATTCTTTATCTCTTTAGTTTCTTTTTGAAGCCGTCTTTCTTTCGGCAGAATCTGCTAATGTTCGCGTCTTATTTGACAAATTGAAGACTCCAAAGCATGCTTCATACAGCCGCTTCTGCTTTATACAGTTTTTAGTAGAACACGAAACCTTCATTTCTAGCATCTCTGGATTTCTGTCGTGGGTTTTGATTAGCAAAGCAGTAATCGTTTGTCCCATTCAGGGAATCTGGGCTGCAGAATTATGGTTTCTGAGTTTTGAACTGCTTTATTTGGAGTCTGTAAAATTTTACAGCTTAGGCATCCGGTTAATGCCTCTTGTTGGTTACTCTAGACTTCTCATTTAATTGTTGAGCGTGACTAACGCTTTGGACTAACACGGATAACTGTGGACTAATACGGATCTAGTGAGTTGTGTATGCATTAACACTGTCTTCAACGCTGTGGGCAAGCTGATATCATAAAGTTCAAGACAGCTCGGTAAAAGAGCCCAAAGCAAAACCAGTGAAGAACTGAGAAAACTTCTACAGCAATTAACAAAACAAAATTGACATCAATGGTTGGAGGTAAGTTTTTACATTTGGGCATTCAGTTTTTATGATTCTTTACAATAAGTAATTTTTTAATTCCGCATTAAGTTCAGATTTAGCATTGCTGAAATTCGATTGTTAATTAGAATAATCGTTGCATGTGCTTACAATCTTAACTAGAATTAGGCCTTTTGCTCTCAAGTTCAATGAGCCATCACTAGAACCTCCAGAATCGCTACCTCTATGGGCTATGGCCAATGGAATGAGGCCACAATTAATTATGACAACCGCTGCACCTGTAATTGTTCTGGCGGCCATGACTGGGGATTGAGATGAATTTCGTTTGGCTTGCTGTTTTGCCAAAAATTTTGGGTCCGATGATTAAGGGGGTTGAGGGGAAAAGTTTTTCAGACTGAAAAAAGCACCATAATATTATATTGAGAGAATATAAGGCTCCAGATTGTACAAATTACAGCATTCAGGTGCTGTAGAATCTTGATTTTGAAAATACAACTTGTTGGCAAAAATATTCCAGAAAGAGCATCAGTCACAAACATAACCATGTAATATGCGACACATACAGGACCAGTTCAGATTTGAAAACAAATATAAAACCAAGATTAGAGTTACCGCTGGTCATCCATATATCATGACATATTCATACATTAGAAGCAAAAGATAAGAAGGAAGGAAAAGCCATAGAGAAATCAGCATCCAGGGATAGAGAAATCCTGGATGAGCCAGGAATTCTCGCCGAAAATAACTTTCATGGACCAGGACCCTGTCCCAAGACAGAGACCCTCCTTTGACAGGCAATCCGCTTGCTGATTTTGAGCACGACAGATATGATGAATTGAGCTGTCTTTCATGAATCCCCAGTAGAACATGATCCTATCCAACCATCCTGCTAGGTGGGGGGATCCGATGTGACTCGATCCCGTGACATGATCAATCACAGATTTGGAATCACCAAAAATAGAAATAGCCTGGATATCAAAAAAGATGCAAAAAGCGAGAAGACCAGCAAGGGCCCACACCTCGGCCAGGCTGTTGGAACCCCTGCCACCATTCCATGAAATAAAGTATTGCAAATTTCTGTCCATTACAATGTAAACCCCACATCCACAGATCTTATGTTGTTCGGCCCCATCGAAGAATGCCCTTGGAAATTCTGAGCAGATACCTACATCCTCTGTTCTGGTGCCTTTCTTCATTTTGGGCTTCTTTTTTGGAATAGAATCATAGATAGAAATGATTTGCTGCAGGATAGAGCTGAGGGGGATCTTTGATTCCTTGAAAATCTTGTTGTTCCTCCATTTCCAAACACACCAGAGGAAGATAATAAGCAAGGGTTTCCATGAGTCTCTTTTCGAACTCCACCAATCAAAAGCTGCCTGAGTAGAGACAAATGCAATGAGAGGGAAACCAAAAAGATTTGCCAAGTCCTTCCAAATTTGCATCGAAGAATGACATTGGAAAAAGATGTGGAAATTGGACTCCTCGTGAGAAAAACACATCACGCATCTACTTGGCCCGTGCCAATTCCTTTTCCTCAGATTCTCCCATGTCAAATTTTTGTTGTGGAAAACAAGCCACAAGAAGAAAATTAATTTCAAAGGGCAGCCTGTCTTCCACAAGATCGGAGGAAAAATCGGACTAACACGATGGGACCTTGGGCCAATCAGATCAGCATAGATGTCTTTTACTTGAACCACCATGTTTGCATTTGGAACCGACCAAATCAGATAGTCTTCTACCCCTGAATGATGAAAGCCGCAACCTTTCAGAGATACCATGACGGATTTCCAAAGCTCAGCCAGCGAAGCCGACATGCCGAGATCATTAGCCTCTTTCCAAAGGGGAAAAGGACCTTGCCAGGTTAAAATGAGCTTATCCCAAGTAAAAATACCAACTCTGTGCAGAAAATTAAGAAGTTCCTCAGGAATGGAAATACCTTCCCGTCCACCCATGACGGGGTCTATGCCAATAAGAATTCTGTTGCCGGATTGTAATTTCCACTTCAAATGCTTTAGAAAATATTGCTCTATTTTTCGAAAACTGAGCCAAATAGTTGAGCCATATTTTGTTCCAATCCTACCTTTCCTGTACCAGAATTCTATATCCCTTCCTTTCATATATTTCTTTTTGATGGTGTCGCTCCACGGCCCTTCCCCGAAAATCCCCCTCCACAAAGACTTACAAAGGAGAGCTTTACCAAAGACCCTCAGGTCCAGTAATCCCCAACCCCCTGAGCACTTGGGCAAAGCTATCTTTTCCAACCTAGAAAGATGATATTTTTTTGTATGGGATTTACCGCCCCATATAAAATTTGCAGAGATCTTGTTCATTTTGTGTATTATACTTGCAAGGAGGAAGAAGATATGAGCCTAGTAGACATCCATTTGCGATAAAATAGATTGTAGAGTCACACGTGTAGGACTATGTACTACCTTAAGTTCGATTCTATAGATTCGATTTTAATTTGATTACATGGGGCCGAGTCTCCCTCGAAGGCTACTTTTTGCAATTTCCTATGGAAAAAATCATGTGACCGACTATGCGCAGGCCGTGGAATTCATGATTATTTTGCCTGTAATTATTTTAACTAGCGAGTCGCCCACCTCTGATTTTGCATGGCACGCCTAACTTTTATAGACTCAATTTTAAATGTTTTAACAAACACTTTAAGAAAACATCTTTAACGAAATAATAGGCATCCTGAAATATTTTTCTATTAAAAACAAAACAAATTTATGTATGCATGTACTTTGAACAAAATCATACATTATCTGGTAAAGGAAAAACGTCATAATGTTAAGTACATGAGATATTTTCACTCTTAAACTTTCAGGGATTTCCATGTAGATTTAAGAATATTTTGGAAATTTCTTTAAGTTTTTATATTTTATAGGTTTAGTTTAATTTAAAGAGGAAATATTTTTTTATTGGTGTTAATAATATAAAGTTTCTAATTTTTATTAGTTAAAATATAATTTTCACTGCATAAATGAATTTTACACTTAGAAAATTACATGTAGCAATTAAACAGAGTTTTTAAAAATCTCTATTAATATTATATAGATTATAATTATTTTTCTTCTTTAAACAAGTTTTATATTTTATATTTTATATGCATAGTATAACTTAAAGAGAACATAGTCTTTTTCACTGGAGTTAGCAACACAATTTCAAGCCAGTTTGTGATTTTATTATTATTTAATATACAGTTTTCAATGCATAAATGGATTCTACACCTTCAAAAGACATGAAACACTTGAACACTACAGATTGATTAATTTAAACTAGAGTTTTTAAAAAGTTCCTACTAATTTTAGTTAAAATTAACCAGAACAAATGTTATGGAGCACTTAAATTCTACAAATTAAACAACTTAAACTTCCGCTTTTAAAAATCTCTAACAAATTTTAATTAAAATTAACCATAAAAAATATATTATTTAATTTACTAATTAAATTATAAATATTTTATATAATTATTAAAAAATAATTTACATTTTTAATATTTTTATTTTCAACCTTATTTCGATTTTAAATATCTTTAACAAATTTAATAAATTATTATATTTTATTGTTTATATAACAATGTATCATTACTTTTAATTATCTTTTCAATTTTTCTCTCTAACAAATTTTAATTAAAATTAACCATAAAAAATATATTATTTAATTTACTAATTAAATTATAAATATTTTATATAATTATTAAAAAATAATTTACATTTTTAATATTTTTATTTTCAACCTTATTTCGATTTTAAATATCTTTAACAAATTTAATAAATTATTATATTTTATTGTTTATATAACAATGTATCATTACTTTTAATTATCTTTTCAATTTTTTATTATTATGCGTAAAGTAAATATAAAAGTTCTTTTCTCTTTCTTCGTATATATATTTTAAATTTAAATATCAAATAAGGAGAACTTAACAAAAAGAAATATAAAACGAACGAGTTCTATATGGAAGGATTTTTTGTGAAAGAACTCTCTTTCATGCAAGTAATATTGAATTAATCTTTATCAATCTCATTTTTTTCACTATGTTTTTGTATTTATAGGTTTTTTTATTTAAATAAAATATTAATAAATTAATTTTTTATTTAATTCCGCACACCAATTTTATAATTAAAATAAAAAAATAATATATTTTTATTATTTTTTTAAATTAATAAATAAAAATTTCAATAATAACTTTCTTTAACTCTCCAAATCCATATTTAAACCATATTTATTTTCACATTTACCAAATATTATTATAATTTATCATGCAACTTCTTAGCAACCACGTTAGCTGGTTGATGACCTTGTATAACCACATATAAGGATTAATGAGAAGTGAATTCTAAACATGCCTTGACTCATGAAACATTCTCCCAGCTGCCACATGTATTCATGGTGAGTAGGATAAAACAATAAAAATGAATAATCATTGTTATTTGTTCCCTTTCGTAGTGGGATAAAACGGGAGTAGTTCCCTTGGGTGGTTTGTTTGGTTTGTTTTCTCAATAAGACAAAGTCAAAATAATAATAAATGAATTAAAAAGTTAATAAATGTATTTTATTGGTATTTTTTTTTAATAATTTAGATTAGATTATTATATTGTTTTTCATTTATTTTAACATTTTTAAAATAAAAAAGTGGAGAAATTAATTTATAAGACTATTTTTACTATTGAGATTTAGTTTAGCAAATTAGGGTTTGAAACATTTTGGGAGCATTTTGAGGTAAAAATTATCTACTGCAATGCAACCCAATGTTTCATATTCTATACACATAAACCTTTTCAAGAATGCAAAAATCATCTCAAGCAGAACCCATATGCAAAAGTTATGTCACTCAAAAGTTGGCTTTCTTGTTTTGGCAACCATAATTCTAGTTGATGCCCTCATTATTCATGGAAAAGGGATTAGTCACGTGATTATAATGAAGAAGACTCTAGAAGAGTCCATATTGTAACTCTAATTAAGAATTGAGGTAGTCAAACATAGGCTATCAAACTATGTTATAACCAAGCCACCAGGAGGAAAAGTGGTCCCATTCTTTTCGAGTACATTTGTTCTATAGATGAACAAAATAACAAAGAGGGATAGTCAGAGAGCACACAAGGAGGATTTGTGCACTCTAGCAGCCCATGGACCACATGCGATATTTCTTTGTAGTCGCAACTATTTTATGCCCACTTTAGGTAGGCAAGAATATACAACACACTTCCTTACTTACCATGGTTTGTGAGTTTTTATTTGTCAGTTCTCTATTTTTTGCATAGACTTTAATTTGCATGCATATGAAATAAACAATAATCTACAACTACGTAAATCGAAAGAGAAATAAAATCCTAATTATGTATATTTCATATTTTTAAATATAGTTTTATCAAATCTATTGTGACAAACTATCCAGTGGAATATCCACGGTAGTTTACAAACCATATTGGTATCAGAGTAGGATTCTTTGGGTATATTTTTGATATTTGCATGGAATCTAGGTTTACTAAGAAATGTTGGGTGTGGAGCTTGATTATCTACCTGATTGTTCAGAGGTTTTTTATTCAATCGCATTGGATCCCTATTCGTATCGAGGTGAAAACATCGATCGTCTAATCGTTGTTAGGGCGTCCTAGGAGTGGGGGGGGGACATAAATTTTTATGAGCCCCCCTGGCAGGGGTTTGGGGGTAGCACCCCCGAAGCTAAAAATAGATGAAAATTTTCCTTATAAAATATTGTAATTTCATAGTCAATCTCAGCCATTCATTAAGCGGATGATTTGACGGTAGAATTTATGTTAATTTAGTGTTTTTAGCCCTAGAAGGCAACCCTCAGTTTATATGAGTGAATTGTATTGCAGTTGTGTATAATTATTCTGAGCGAGAGAGAGAGAGAGAGGAGGTTGTGTGAGAGCGAAGAGGAAATTACAGTGGATCTGTTGTAGGTTGTATCTCTTCATTTTGTTGGATAATATAAAAGGAAGGATTGGTTGTTACTCTGTGGACGTAGCCCAAATTAGGTGAACCACATATATATGTCTCCCTCTTGTTTTATGTGTTTATGTATTTGTGTTTCCGCAATATTTTATGTATTTCGTTGCTTCGTTAATTAATTTCTCACAACTATTATTGGAGACGAAGGTTTATTTGGCCGATAAACTCGCAGGAGAGAAGGGTTCCTAGTTCAAGTGGGAGCAATGGCAGAAGATCGTAGGTTTATGGTCAACAAATTTAATGACCCAAACTACCATCTGTGGAAGATGCAAATGGAATATTATCTGTATCAGAAACATTTGTACCTACCATTGAACGAAAAATAAAAAAATCTGATGATTATGATCGACACAGAATGAAAGATTCTCGACAGAAACACAATAGGAACAATACGGTTGTGTCCAACAACATCAATGGAATTTAACATTTCAAAGGAAACGACAACAGAAGTTTTAATGATGACATTGGTGAAACTGTATGAAAAACCCTCGGCCTCAAATACGGTATTTCTTATGAAGCATATGAAGATGTTAGAAGGCAGATTTGTTGTTGATCATTTCAATGAATTTAACACGGTTACTAGTTAGTTAAGTTCTGTAGGGGTAAAATTTAATGATGAATTTAGGCCTCTTTTATTTTAATTCTCATTTCCAGAAAGTTGGAATGGATTAGTTATGGTTGTTAGTAACTTTGTCTTTGGATCTAGTAATTTAAAGTTTAATAATGTTCTTGGTTGCATCCTTAGCAAGGAAATGTGACAAAAATAAATAAATAAATAAATAAATCTGGTGAGACATAAGGTAATGCTTTGACTGCAGAGACCAGGCGAAGAAAAATGGAAAGAGGAAGGAGCACAGGAAATCACATTAAGTCAAGAAAAGGAAGACCCAAATCCAAATCAGGGATACTGCGCTAGAAATGTGAGGAGAAAGGACACCTGAAGAAAGACTGCAAATCTCGGAAAGGAAAAGAATGTGATGGACAACAAGAGAACAATCATGTAGCGAATGTGACGTGATGTGTTGCGATATGCTTTGATTCTTTCATTAGAAAATATTATTGATGTCTAGGTGGTTGGTCCAGGGGCTTCATCCCATGCTACACTTGATAGGAAACATTTTCATGACTACATTCAAGGAGATTTTGGACATGTTCGTTTGGGTGATGATAAATCCTATAAAATCATTGGAATGGGTAAGGTTTTTATAAAACAAAAGAATTGAAACCAATGGTTGTTAAAGGAGGTAAGGCATGTTCCAGATCTGAAGAAAAATATAATTTCAACAAGGTGGTTAGGTGGTGAAGGTTGTGTAACTAATTTTATAGACAAAACCTGGAAGGTCACTAAAGGAGCCCTCATAATAGCAAAAGGAGAAAAGGTTGGTATGTTGTATTTATGAAATGGTATTCCTAATTATGTTAATGCTTTAACCTCCACAAGAGAAGAAACAGAATTGTGGCATTATAGGCTCGGGCACATGAGTGAAAAGGGGATGTTTATTCTTCACTCAAGAAATTTGTTTCCAGGTCTAAAGCATGTTAATTTGGATTTCTATGAAAATTGTGTTTATGGAAAACATAATAGACTTAGATTAATCAGAGTTGGGAAGGAAAAAAGAGAAAAAAATTAGATCTTGTGCACACAAATGTATGGGGAGCTTCTTCGGTATCATCTCTTGGTGGCTCTCTCCATTATGTTACATTTAATGATGATGCAACTAGGAAAACCTAGATTTATTCTATTCGAAATAAATATGATGTATGTGATACTTTCAAGAAATGGAAAGATTTGGTTGAGAATGAGACAGGGAACAAGTTGAAGTGTTTCAGATCAAATAATGGATGTGAATACTACAACAAATTGTTTGATAACTATTATTCAGAGCATGGAATTCATAAAGAGAAGACAGTTCCTGGGACACTACAATAACATGGTGTGCTAGAAAGGATGAACAGGACAATCATGAAGCATGCAAGGTGCATGAGATTGCATGCAAGATTTCTTTTACAATTTTGGGCAGATGTTGCAGATATTGTTATTTACCTAATAAATAGAAGGACTTAAAGATCCTTGGATGGAGGTATTCCAAAGGAGGCATGGACATGTAAAAAGGTAAACTACTCATTTTTAAAGACTTTCGGTTGTGAAGCCTTTGTCCACATTAATAAAGAAAATAGAACAAAGTTTGAGGCAAAATCAAAGAAATGTACCTTTATTGGATATGGTGTTAATGATTTTGGTTATCACTTATATGATTATGAGAATCAAAAAATCATTACGAGCAGAGATGTCATATTCAATGAAAACGTATTGTAAGCATCAATTAGAGGGAAAGAAATATGAAAAAGAAAATAAAGAATATACAGTGCTTGATGAGATCACAAAAAAGCTAAAGGTGCATGAAAAGTATAATGATCAGCAACCACAACATCAGCAACAAAAACATGCACCTCAAACACCTGAAAGTGGTGTTAGAAGATCTACCAGGATAAGTAGACCCCATGAATGATACTCTCCTTCATTATATTATGTATTGTTGACTTATTCTAGTGAACTGGAATGTTATGAAGGAGAAATGAAGGTAGAAACCAGGAAGAAGTGGGAGCTAGCCATGAAATAAGAGATGGACTTCTTGATACATAACCAGACTTGGGATCGTTAGTCAGGTTTCCTGAAGGTAAAACAACAATGAAAAATATGAGGATGGGGTTAAAGATGGTGGTTTGTCACCATTCTCTCCATTCTCTTTTAGAGGTTTGTCTCATTTTCCTCCATCTCTTTTTGGAGGCTTTGAGCTCTCTCCATACAAACATGAATTCCTCTATTCATAAAGAACATTTACCATTTCATACATCTCAAAGAAATATTTTTGAAAGTTATTTCATCTTCAAACATCCCTTCAGGACCTTCTTCATGTGCCACACCTATTGAAGCTTGAGGTGTGTTTGTTCTCCTTGAAACAATTTGAGATATTGGCTCCACAAGTTCTTCTTCTCCTCTTTTAAGCTTCAACTTTGTAAGCATCGGAAAAACACTTGCAAACAAAATCAAAACTTCACAATAACTTTGATTTTTGATACCAAAATGATCTGTAACGTAAACTTGAAGGTGATGGTATTGCAAGTAATTTTTTTATGTATTGTAAGTAATGGATCACTTTTCAAAACACATAAAATTATGGTTTTTAAACTTAGTTAACAGCGTAAAATGAAGATAATATACCATATCATAAACATATAACAGAAAACATGATAAAGGAGTTCAACCCTCTCATGGGATAAATCTCCTCGAAAAGCTTCTAATGATGAGCCACTTTCATTAAGTCCTCAAATTTGTCTTTACATGGATTCACAGTACTCAAAATGTAAATATTGTCTCTAATGGCTTCATAACTGTCAAAATCCCCTAGTTGGGCTCTTTCTGCACCTCATTTGGCCAAAAACTGAGAAAGTTATGCTTCTCCCAAGTTTTTTTTTCAATTTTTCCACAGCTAACCATCCTACAGATCACCCCAAACCTGGCTTGATTGCCAAAACCTAGAACCGAGATACAATTTCCACCCACAATCACGCCCAACAGTGCAAATTGTTGGACAGTTTAAATACCCAATATTGGCTTGAGGGGGCTTGGACCCAGGTACAGAGTTAGCTACGCTAACCAACGAAACCCTACACTACCGGCCCTTTCGACAACAATCCGAGTAGCTCAGGTTGCAGTCTCACTCGAGGGAGTATCAGGGCATGCTAGAACCAGGCTTCCACATCCAAAAGGCTATGTAATTTGGTTTAAGATGTTTCATATAGTTTTAGTTTTGATCTGACCTTCATGAACCATTATTCATGAAACTTAGATGATTTTCAGTTAAAGAGAGTTATAAGCTTTATTAAGTATCTAATCATGCATAAAATAACATCTAACAGTTGATCTGAATCTTCGCGAAGTAAATAAGATAAAATACAGATAAATATCATTTAGTTGCGCGTAAATACAAAAAATACATTGTGCATAAAAATAGACACAGATTTGCTTCAAATATCTTTCTATTACTTCAAATCTTCCTTATACAACCTTCGAGACCCTACACACAAAGCTAGACTTTACCCTCATCACTTGTATGGTGTCATCGGTGATGGGTAGTGTGTGGTGCCTGGATAGTGGAGCTTCTTTCCACATGACCGGTAACAAAGATCTCTTCAATAACTTGGAGGAAAAGGATCTTTAGATGCATATAGAGATGGGTGATGATGGGAGGTATAACGCAACCGTGATCAGTACAATTACATTTCAGAGGGATTTTGGTTCTCCCCTAACCTTGCGAGATGTTATGTATGTTCCTAGTTTGAAGAAGAACTTGGTTTATGTTTCCATGTTGGAGGATAGAGGCTATGATGTGATATTTAGTAAGGGAAAGGCATTCCTTCATCACAGCCATAGCTCAGGTGAAGAGGATAGGGGATTGAGTGAAGAACCTCTACAAGTTGGAGGCAGAAGATTGCGATGTCTTGAGCACTAAAGAAGAGAAGGTGCAGAGTCGAGACATTGATGAGTTGTGGCACAGGAGGTTGGGTCACTTGCACCATGGCACTTTGAAGATCATGCAGAAAATTTCTACTGGCCTTCCCAAGGGTACACTAGGGAAAAGAGACACATGAAAAGGGTGTACATTGGGGAAGTACACCAAATCTTCTTTTCATGACAAAGACAATTGAGCATAGGTGATCCTCGATCAAGTTCACTTAGATGTGTGTGGACCGTTCTTGAGAGCATCCATTGACAAGCACAAGTATTATGTGATATTTGTTGATGATTTTTCTCGTAAGTGTTGGATCTTCTTCATGTAGAAGAAGGATCAGACTTTAGCTAAGTTTTGTGAATTTGAAGAACTTGTCAAGAAAGATACTAGTAGGAAAGTTAAATCTCTCAGGAATGATAGTGCTGGAGAGTATGTGTCGAATGAGTTAAAAATATTTTTTGACTCAGAAGGCATTCAACGGGAATTAATAACACCTCATAACCCACAATAGAATGGGGTGGATGAAAGGAAGAACAAGATTATTTTTGGAGTGGCACGGGCGATGTTGCATGATTAGGGCCTACCATTACTTGTGGGCTGAAGCATGCAACACAACTATATATTTGCACAACAGAAGCCCTCATAGAATTCTCGGGATGAGTACATTGGAAGAGGATTTTTCAAGAAATAAACCAAATGTGGCACACTTCAGGATCTTTGGTTCATTAGTCTACTACAATGTTACCAATGTTACCAAAGATGCATGAAAAAATCTAGAGCCAATAGCAGAGTTGGGCATATTTGTGGGGTACATTGATACATCTCACAACTATCAAGCGTACCTGCCAACCAACAGGGTGACAGTAGTTTGCAGAGCTGTAAAATTCGATGAAGAGAAGGCCATGATATGTTCCCTTCAGAAGGAGATTCAGCTACATGTGGTTGAGGATATTTTAGCTCCTAAGGAGGAACCTCAAGATGATATGAAGCAACCACATACAGAGGAGTAGGGAGTGGAGACACCCACTCATGCAGAGTCTTCCAGAGAGGCTAACATGTTATTGCATGATGCTAGAGAGAATGTTGGAGCCCCCACATCACAACGCAGGTAGAGGAGGTCACTGGAGAGGTACACTGGCTACATGGTTCTGATGAGCGGAAGTGTAGAGATTGAGCCATCCTCTTTGGAAGAAGCATTGCAGCAACCAGTTTGCGTTGATGCCATGGTTGAGGAGTATGACTCCATTGTCAAGAACAATGTTTGGGATGTGGTCCCAAGACCAATAGACAAGTTAGTGGTGAGTTCAGGATGGCTTTACAAGGTAAAGCGAGCAGCGGATGGTAGTGTGGATAAACACAAGACCAGGTTTGTGTCCAGAGGGTTTTCTCGGGTGGAGGGGATTGATTACAATAAGACTTTTTCTCTTGCTACAAGGCACTCATCAATCAGGTCCATTTTAGCACTGTTAACGTAGTTGGGATGGAAGATACATCATATGGATGTAAAGACAACATTCCTTAATGGCATGACTGAGGAAGAGGTGTATATTGAGCAACCTGAAGGATTTGAGACCTTCAACAGAGGGTCGCATGTGTGCCGACTCAAGAGAGCGTTGTATGGACTGAAACAAACACTCGATGCTTGGTACACAAGGATCAATAGCTATTTCACCGGATTTGGCTTCGCCAAAAGTGAAGCAGATGTGAACTTTTAACATATTGTGGTTGAAGGTAGATTGTTGATTATTGTTTTATATGTCGACGATTTTATTCTGACAAGTGATGATAAGTTGATCAAGTCTTGCAAAGAGGATCTTGCAAGAGAATTCGAAATGAAGGACTTGGGGCTCATGCACTACTTTATTGGGATGGAAGTATGGCAAGGTGATGATGAACTATTTGTCTCTTAGGGCTAGTATGCCAATGAGATACTCAAGAAGTTCCACATGGAGAGCAATAAACCCATAGAGACTCCTCTAGCTGGTAACTGGAGGAAGGAGGATGCTACTTCTGGTGAAGTAGTGCAGGCTACTATTTACAGGCAGGTTGTGGGTTCATTCATGTATTTGGTGAACACGCGATCAGACATCTATTATGCCGTTAACCAACTTAGTCAAGAAATGGTTAAGCCGACCAAATTGTATTAGAAGGTAGCCAAACATGTGTTGAGATACCTCAGAGGCACTAGTTAGTATGGTCTTTGGTACATACAGATAGAGGGAGTGAAGCTTGAAGGTTTCACCAATGCAGATTGGGCAGGAAGTCCATTCAACAGGAAGAGAACATCAGGTGGGATCTTCAGTATTGGGTCAATAATTGTTTCTTGGTACAACATGAAATAGAGATCAGTTGCACTCAATTCAGTAGAAGCAGAGTACATGGTTTCTAGTCAAGCAACTTGTGGGGCTATTTGGATGAGGAAGATTTTGGTTGGTTTATTTGGTCAGCAGATGGATCCAACAGTGATTTACTGTGAAAATTAGAGTTGTATCAAATTCTCTGAGAACCCAGTTTTTCATGATCGGTCCAAGAATATTGATATCCGGTATCATCATCTTCAAGATTGTGTGCAGAGGAGAATTATGTTGTTGGAGTACATTCCCACATAAGAACAGGACGCTGATATTTTGACAAAGGCCTTGTCAAGATGAAAATTCGAGTTTCACAAAGGCAAGATCAGGGTAGTAGATAATCCCCTTCTTGTTGAAAGGGAGTGTTAAAAATAGCAACAAGAAATCCTAATTTAATTTGTCCTTAATTAAATTAGGAATTAAATCGAAATTCTATTCTCATAGAAACTTTTAATAGTTAACTAAATCAATTTGACTTAGTTGTTTCAGTAAATTCGAGTTGGAAGTTTATCTAGAGTCATGTAGAGTGATTCCTAAATTTTAGGGGTCTAGGTTGAGTTCTTTTGAGTTGTAATTAATTAACTCGGTCTAACTGAGTTAAAGTCAGTTAAACTAGTGCAAAGAGTTGGAGGAACTTGCAGGAGGTCTAATAGTGGGGACAAGCACCAGTGCAACTTCTCTGCTCCACCAGTTAACTGAAGATTCACTCGTAAATAACTCATGCATGTCAGTTCAGAGGAAGACCTAGATGGATTAGAGTTTAGAGACAATGTACTATCAATGGTATAATTTTTTGAGTTGTACAGATGGTGCATGCAATCAGTTGACGGCATATGATGGATTGCGAAGTTATGGAGAGAGAATTTCCCAACTAAATATGGGCTAATTCCCTCAAGAATTGCGCAAGAAAGTAGGAGCTTGGTAGGCACCATATTTTGCTAAGTGTTGGCTCGAGCTAGTTTGTGAAGCAGAGAGATAGATTGTACTTGTGCAAGAATTGTTCAAGTTGAACACACATTGTATTTTCTTCTCAAATCTTTTGGTTAATGCAAATTATATAGATAGTCAGGGTTTTCGGCAATTTCTTTCCCCAAAAAAATATTGTGTTATGTGTGATTGAAATTCTTCCTTTTCTGCTTAGTGTTTTCATCGATCAATTTTGTTTTCGTTGCTGAGTAGAGTAGATTCTTGTCTTATGTTTTAACATATCACATAAGTTATTGAATCTAAAAGTAAAAATCTACAGTGTATACAAGATTTAAGTGGGAGAAAATGCTTCATGGTTTAATTGATTTAGCTTAGAGTGAGTTCTTCTTATCTCTTGTCTAATTGGATCTTGCTTAGTTTAAAGAATGCTTTGGAGGTGTATTGGTTCTTTAAACGATGCTTTATTTTGGAAAACATAGGAATTATACCCATGTCACGACATTTCTTCAGAAATTGTATATTTGTAGCTTCTTTTTTAATCTTGATTCTAGTTCTCTCCGATAGACAAATTCCTTCCACACATCCCTTCCATATTGGGAAAAAATAATGGATTTCAGTTTTTTGTGGTTGGAATTTTTAGTTTGGAAGCTTGGATTTACAACAGTCATTTTGTAGGAATGTCTACGTTTCAGGTCCATATGTGGATCCATCATTAGGACAAAAGTTCCGGAGGAAATAGTGTCGAGAGAACAACATATTTATGATTTTTTAATAATTCATAAAACTTAAATAATATAGAATTACAATTCATACAATTTAGTGGTTTTCCAAACCAAAATGTGTCTGGTGGTGGTGTAAGTTATTTAGTCTTGCCTGTAAGAAAGGATTGTTTGTAGCCTGTCTTCAAAACTGGCTGCTCTTCATTCACTATATTCGGTTGTTTGGTGGGGATTTAGGGTTCAGGAGTGATGGTCCTACTTAGTGATTGTGCTAATATGTAGGTGTGAAGGTTGATGGTTCTTGCACTTATTTGACTAGCCACATTATTGTCCTCTTTGGGGTTTATTGGACGGTGGGAGAAACAACCATGTGAGGATCGACATGAGGATCACAATGCAATCATCAACTTCATGAATGACCTGCAAGGCACATGCAAGATCGACTGACCAACATTGTAAAAGGTCAATGGAGATTACAAGAGAAGTTGGAAAAGGTAGACTCGCCCACATGGAACCATCGAGTAATTTTAAATGATTTATATTGGTATATTATTATTATTTTGAAATTTAAATTTAAAATAATTCATTATTGAGTATTTTTATTATGAAATGGCTTTGTTTTATTTATTTATTGAAGTTTTGTAGAAATATTTTAAGAATTATATTTCAAGTGGTTTAATATGTAAAGTTTGAGTGTTTGAAAACATTTTTTTGGGGATTGATTCATTTATATATATATATTTTTAAATAATAAGAAATTATAAAAATTGTAAAATTATGTTTGTTTAGTTATTAAAATATAATTTATTTCAAAAGAAAATGTATTTTTGTATTTTAAAATAAAAAATAATAAAAAAAATTAATTTCATTTAAAATTATGTCACTGGAAGTCTTAATCAAGCCGAGGATTCGGAACGCTCTACAACTGGAATGAGGATCGAAGTTGACGTTAGGGTTTTGTATTAGGGTTCCATGGCGGGATGCGCATGGGGGAGTGCCGCTCCCTCCTACAGTCAGGTAGTCATAGAAGGAGGCAAGGAAGCAGGAGGGAAGTTTTTCAAAAAACCTTCGGGAAAGATTTCAGAAGCAAGAGGCAAGGAGACAGTTGGAAGAAACAAATCCCAGGATTAGGAAGGGAATCAACAAGAAACAAGTAAAGAAAAGGAGAAGGGAGGGGGTAGCAGAAAAATGACTCCCACAAGAACTACAGGAGTCTGTAAACCTAAATCGAGCATCATTCCCCAGGTCATATTAAGTGATCCTGCGATTCAAGTGCACAGGGACCATATGAGAGAACATGCGATCATCTGCAAGTTCATGGGGTTATGGCCAACAGAGAGGGCTTTATACATCTGGATCAGGAGCCATTGGAAGCCCAAGGGAGAAATACATTTGCATCTGGGATCTAAGGGCTTCTTCACGGTGGTGTTTGTGAGCCTAGAGGACAAAGATAGGGTGTTTGAGGGGGGACCCTACTTCTATGCTGCAGCAGGACTCTACATGCATCCCTGGATGGTGAACTTTGTGCCGGAATGTGAAACATTCACATCAGTACCGGTATGGATCAGGCTATACTCTTTACCTCTGGATTACTGGCTACCAGAGTCCTTGAAAGTTATAGGCAATAAGTTGGGGCATTTTCTCAAAATATCAGAGGCAACTCTCAAAGGTAAATATACCTCCTTCGCCCGTATATGTGTGGAAATGGATCTATCTGGAGCCCTTCTAGAAGCAATAATCTTAGAAGTATATGATGAAGAATGGGTGCAAACAGTAGACTATGAGCACATTCCATTCAGATGTCGCAAATGTCATGAACATGGTCATCTATTTAGAGACTGCCCCACTAACAATGTGGAAAGCAATGGGAAAACCTCTGTGAACAAAGATCATGAGGGTTTTACCAAGGTTGGGGGCAAAGGGAAAGGGGGTAGAAGATCTCACAAGAAGCCAAGCGAAGACATACAAACAAAACATAATAGTTTCAAAATCCTAGAGGAAGAGGAGGAAAGCGAGGAGACAACACAAGTCAAGGAGAACGTTCCCAAGGAGCAGGATATGGAAACTGAAACGGAGGACATCCCAGCAAACAACCAGCAGACAAAGGAACCACAGAGCTGCATGGAGATCAGCAAGGACCAAGAGATGACCCCAAGTGAGGCAGGCACGGAAGATCATGAACTGCAGGAGATTCTAGAGAGGGAAAATCTTGATCTAGAACAATTTCTGGAACAAGGAAAGAGCAAAGGAGTGGAATCATTGCCAAAAGAAGATTATGATCGAGTACAACAACTCTATCTATGGAGGGCACAAACGAAGGGAAATGGAGTCAAAAGAAGCCATGAAAGCCATGAGCAAAGTGGGGTCAAAATGATGGAGAACCCGCAGACACTATCTCCAAAAAACCTAGGAAGGAAAAGACAGAATGAATTGCTAACAGAATGTGGAAAACTACTGATTAACTCAGGTAAGATGAAAGACCTTACCAGCTACTCTTTTACCAACCTTTCTTAATGAAGCTTGCAACCTGGAATATTAGGGGTTTAGGTAGTAGAAGGAAACAGAGAAATCTTAACAATAGAATAAAAGAAGTAAAACCGGATATGGTCTTTATTCAGGAGACAAAATGTTCTATGGAGAAAATAAGAAAAGTGCATAATAAATGGTTAATCAAGTATGATTATTTGGAAGTTAAAGCTAATAACTCTGCAGGAGGGATTCTCACGTTGTGGGATCCACAGAAATTGGGAATCCTGGATGCTGAAGCGTCCAGGAACTATCTTTCTATGGTGTGTAGTCCCGTAGGTGACAAAGAAACCTACATGTTAACTAATGTATATGGCCCTCAACAGCAGGCTGATAAACTCAAGTTGCTCACCTCCTTGGAAGGTCTCAGAGCACGCTATCCCAATATACCCTGGATACTAGCAGGAGATTTCAATATGATAAGATCTCTCTCGGAAAAAAGGAGGCACTAGACAGCTTGGTAGAGACTCTGAAGCCTTCCAAGATTTCCTCACGAACATGGGACTGGTGGATACCGAGACTATAAATGGAACCTTCACTTGGAACAACAAAAGAGGAGGGGTTTCCCAAGTGGCGTCCAAACTGGATAGGTTTATCGTCTCTGAGGATCTCCTCCTTGCAGGTTCAGCCATCACTACATCCATTCTTCCCTTTGGAGGTTCGGATCATTGGCCAGTCCAGCTAGAAGCCTCTTTTATGGGCACTCCGAGAAATAGGCCATTCAGATTTGAAAATGCCTGGCTTTCGCACCCCAATTTCACCAGCAACATTGCCAACTGGTGGAAGGAGGATTTGAATATTCAGGGCACCAAGATGTACATACTCCAGCAGAGACTGAAACACATTAAATCCAAACTTAAGGAGTGGAACAAGAAGGAATTTGGTGATATCATCAAGGCTAGAATGAACACTGAGCAAAAACTCCAGGAAATCAATCAGATCAACATCACAGAGGGCTTCAATGAGGAAAGGCAAAAACTGACTGACTCCTTGCAGGATGAATGGGAGGAGCGTTGCTTACAAGAGGAAACATTTTGGAGACAGAAGTCCAGAATTCAATGGATAAAAGAGGGAGAAAGGAATACTAAGTTCTTCCACAAATCCACTATGGCCCACAGGGCACATAACAGAATCACCAAGCTAAAGGATTCTCAAGGTATTGAACTTGTCACTCACAAGGACATGGAATCAACCCTAGTACAACACTTCTCTAATATTGCAAAGGAGCCATTGGAAGACAGATCCAGGTTCATTGATAAGTTCACCCTGCACATTCCCAAGTTAGTCACCAGCGAGGACAACCACAATCTCAACAGGCTAGTCTCGGAAGAGGAGGTCAATGAGGTTATCAAGGAAATGCAAAGTGGAAAAGCACCAGGCCCAGATGGTTTCAATGTTGATTTCTTCAAAGCCTGTTGGGATACAGTCAAACAGGATATCCTCGAGGTTGTGGAAGACTCAAGACAACACAAAAAGGTTTTGAAAGCACTGAATGCGACCTTTATAGCTTTAATCCCCAAAAAGGAAAATGCTATGACTCCGGATGGGTTTAGGCCCATCGCCTTATGTAACGTGGTGTATAAAATCATCTCCAAAGTGATAGCCAACAGACTCAAGCCTCTGCTTCCTACTCTCATCTCAGAAGAGCAAACAGGTTATGTGGAAGGAAGACAGATTCTGAACAACATCATCCAAGCACATGAGGTGGTACACTCTCTCAAAAGCAACAAGCAGGCAGGTATGATCATTCAATTGGACCTTGCGAAAGCCTATGACAAACTCAACTGGTCTTACATCAGAGCCATTCTCAAGGCCTATGGCTTCGACCATAACTGGATAAGATGGGTTATGGCTCTTGTCACCTCGACCAGTTTCTCCATTTTGAATGGAGCTCCCTCTAACACTTTTACACCTTCCAGAGGGCTCAGAGAAGGCAATCCGCTCTCCCCCTTCCTCTTTGTCCTCATGATGGAAGGGCTGGGTAGGGAAATCAAAGCAGCAAATGTTGAAGGAAGGATTCAGGGGATCAAGCTCACCCTGGATGGAGAGGCTAACACACATCAACAATTTGTGGATGATACTATGCTGCAGGGCATTCCCACAGTTAGGGAAGCAAAGGCAATCAAGGACATCTTAAACGATTTCACTATGGCAGCAGGCACAGAGGTAAGCCAAAACAAGTCAAAAGTTTTTTTCTTTAACACTAATATTGCTATTCAGAGACATATCACCAGGATTCTTGGTTTTCAAAGGGACTAGTTACCTTCCAAATATCTTGGCATTCCTCTTACAGACAAACCTCTGAGTAAGCAAATTTGGGAGCCTGTTTTAAACAAACTTCAGGACAAAATCAGCAATTGGACTTGCAGGGCTCTTAACTTTGCAGGGCGACTTGTGCTTACTCAAGCGGTATTGCAGGCCATTCCCATTTTCATGTTTGCAGCTATACCGACTCCTCAAGGCATTAAACAACAAATAAGAAGCATTCAAAGAAACTTTCTGTGGGGCAGAGGGGAAGAGAAAAATAAATGGGCGCTTGTTTCCTGGGACAAGCTCTGCAAGCCAAAAAGCCATGGTGGTTTGGGGCTGCATGATCTGGAAACCCAGAGTCAAGCTTCGGGAGCAAAGCTCTGGTGGAATTGGATCAAGAAGCCGAATGCCCCTTGGGCCAAGCTTTGGACACAAAAGTACGCCAAGCATTGGCAGGAACAGGATCACATTAGAATGACAGGTCAAATCAAGGGCTCACACATATGGAACCTTGCGTGGGAGAACAAATGGATTGTTCAACAACACTATTTTTGGGAAATTCGAGCAGGGGACAAGGCCCGCTTCTGGGAGGACAGCTGGCAACAGGAACCCATCTTGAACAGGAACAAACTGGCAACCCTCAAGAGGGACACAAAGGTCTTTCATTAGTTAAAGATTTCTGGGATCAGGGAAGGGATAAGGAAAAATGGAGGAAATGGAAGGATCTAAGTTATAATGAAGAGAGCCCTCTGAAGGCCATGGCAGAGGTTCTTGCCATGGACCTAGAGCAAAGAAGGATTCTGGTTTCCTCCTCACCTGACCAATTAAGATGGGGAAAAAATAATGAAGGCAACTATAACCTCAAAGAGGCCAAACAGGCAATCATAGGATTTAACTCTGGAAATGCAGAGAAAGTCTGGCAGGAGTTGTGGAAAACTCCTCATTGGATGAAAATAAAATTATTCATCTGGCTAGTTCATCAAAGAAAAATCCTAACTTGGGAAAACCTTCTTAAGAAAGGTTTCATTGGCCCCTCTAAATGTCTCCTCTGTGGCTCTCATGAGGAAACGATTGAACACCTTCTAAATCTTTGTTCCTTTTCTGCTGAAATTTGGGATTGGGTGGCCTCAAGCTTCAGACAGACTGACAGGGACAGGCTTAGTATATCCAGCACTTTATCAAAATGGAGGAAGAATTTCTCAGAAAATGAGATCATCAACAAAGCTTGGATGCTTTCACCAGGCTTTGTCATATGGAATATTTGGAAAGAACGCAATATGCGGATCTTCAAAAATAGAGCCAGGGAGCCCTTGCTTATCATCAATCAGATTTCAAAACAGCTCAAGGAAACAGTTAGGAGCATTCTGAGAACAACTCCCTCGAATCCTCCTCTGCCTCATGAGGAACTCATTATTATTAATTTGGGTCTTCAGTCCATCATCCCTCAAGGATTAAAGAAGGATGTGAGAGCAACAAACTCTGGGGACAGGGGTTGGCAGTTGCCTCCTCAGGGCTTCTTCAAAGTTAATATTGATGGAGCCTCTAAGGGCAATCCTGGGGAAGCTGGCTTTGGGGGTGCCATTAGGGATCCTTAGGGTCACACAAAATTCATTTTCCATGGCCATCTGGAGGAGGGTACCAATAACATGGCTGAACTTTTGGCTTTAGATCAATGTTTGGAGATCCTGGTGGAGACAAATATTCAGAATGTCATCATAGAAGCAGATTCAGAATTGGTTATCAAAGCAGCCAAGAAGATCCAAAATGGTACCTCACCAGATAAAGTGTCTAAGCACTGGAAGCTGCTGCAGGTTTTTCACCGAATCCAAGCACACTTACAAATCCTCAAAACTTTAAGATTTGTTCATGTCAGAAGGAAAGCAAACATGTTGGAAGACAGATTGGCCAACGAAGGAGTGGCCAATAAGGCCAGGGACTCTCGGCACCCATGGGAGTTGCTTCCTGTTGGGAAGCTTCGAGAGGATTGTGTCACGCTGGCAAATACAGATTGGGATGCATGGATGGAAAGTGTTGAACCAAAGGACAGGGGTGAGGATAACATCGCCTAATTCGTCTTTCATGGCTCTTAGAGTCGGATGAAGGTTTCGAGTCGGACATTGTTACAGATTGGTTTGCCGAAGTACAGTTGGCTCAGCAGGATTGGACGGACGGTATCCATTTGGCGAAACCACGAACGCAAAACCGCGAGTGGTATATCGCGTGGGCTTCAGATGGTTTATGGTTTAGTGGGAGGAGCACGCGATTCCACTCAGAGGATTACACATGGCGTCATGATGAGAGAGGAAACCGCTCTCATCGCGCGGTTAACCTCTGCGCATCTTGGTCGCGCGATATCTCCGTAGGGCGTTGGATTGGGCCGCTCCTTTTAACGGCTAGGATTTGTCAAGCGAGTTACTCAAGGCTTCAGACCCGAGGGTCCTCGGTGGGTCCCTCTGTGGGCCCGGCTCTCCGCAAAACCAATTTACTTTTCCTTAAATGGTTATAGCGCGGATTTTGTTGGTTTCTAGTTTTGGGTAATTGTTTACTGCGCATGGGTTTCGTACCCGTTTGCTCTTTGGACTCTCCATTGGGTTGCTGTTAGCGCCTCTTTGACCTAAGGGTTTTGGTCCTGCTTGCTTCTTTGCTGCCCCTGTTATTTGGGGCTTTCTGTACTTTATGTAATTTATTTTGATTAATAAAAGGTTCATCTCTTACTCACCAAAAAACAATCATGTCACTGAATTAAAAACAAAAAGAAAATGGTTAATTTTGAACTATTTTTTTTTTCCTACAAATAATATTTTCCTTTCCTCACAAACATGTATACTATAAATAGTATACAATTAATTTTTATTTAGGTGAAAGTTATTAATCTGAATGCTTTAATGGAACTATAACTAGACATATATTGATTACTGACGATCAATATTAGTGAAACTATAATTCCATTAATGCATTGTGACAATATATACGGCACATATATTACTTTTAACCAAATACAAAATGCAATAATTATTCATGAGCTGCTTAATGTCCGAGCGGCTTATGGAAAAGGCACTTGAACCCTCCACGGATACGTAAAGTACTTGCCCTCCCTGATGAAGTAATTAAGAAGGTAACTACTTCATCTTCTGGCTCTTGAGGATTAGGTTTCGCCATCGAAGTCCTGGAATTTTATGGTTGGTAGATTTGTAGAAATTTCCATCAGGTCCGACAACGACATCGGCTCTACTCAGATTTAGGTGACAGTGACAGTAGGTGAAATTAACAGAAGTAATGTGATGGGAGAAAGATACACGGAACCTCTTATCAGCGTTAACATGTAGATGTAATTCATGAACCAGAGTCGGAGAGATTAAAATGAATTAACCATTAACAATTACGAATGTTGAGATCAGCACAAGTTTAACAATCGCTTCTAAAAGCTCGCGCCTTTTCTTTGCTGAGCATTAAAAGCAAAGAAAAGCATCCTGAACACAATGTAAGAAAGCAATGTGATTAATTCATAACATTGTTTGTGATTCAGAAACACAAATGGATTTGCTGATATTTCGTATCCATTAATCTTTATTTTTATCCTGCAACCAAACTGAGTTACCAGTGTACCAGGGGAGGGAGGGATGCTATGGCAAGAATTGTGCGAAGTTGAATTTGAACATCTTAAATTAAGGAAAAATAATAGCTCTCATCCTCAACTCAAGCCGTCCCCTCCTCTCCCCTCCCATGATATTTGAACTTTATATTGGCAAAATTTGCAGCTAGTCCCAAACCATTACCGCCACTCTAGAACTAGTCCCAAATCATTACCACTGCAATCAATCCAGCTCCAGTGAGTACAGCCAAATATTTGTAAAATGGCTTGTCAAAGGGGATAACAGGCTTTTTAGGGTTGTGTATTAATCCTTTCTGAAGAAGATGGTTAATAGCAACATAAACAAAAACACCGCAGGCAAAACCCATGGAGATTGCATAAATCCAGTCCGCTACGTGGCCCTGTGTAGTGGCATCGATAAGTATCCCAATTGCAACTCCAATGGGGCTCGAAATGGCAAAGGCGAAGGCATACCCTGCACAGGAGAGGAAGGGCCTGTTGGGAATTATGCGCAAGAGGGCTATGCCCATCGCAACCGCAGCGAATATCTTGTGTAAACACACCGTCCACAGAGCTCTCCACGCATCAGCCTCGGTCGCTGTATCAAAAAAATTTAGGTTCAATTGCCTTAGAGGTATTCATTAACCTTAATCTCAAAACAGGGCAAATTTGGCGCTGGAACAGTACAATATAATACAGGAAAGAAGACTTGCCTGCAACACCGATGGCGATCCCTTCGAAGACAGAATGGAAGCACAGTGCAAGTATTAACAATAAACTATCTCCCATGGAGGTCTTCTTTACCAACGATGCCGCCTTCACCATGTTCGGTTCTCCATCTGCCTGCAACAGTGTTTTGAGAGTATGTTCATCTCATAATCATATCGAAATCAAATTTAATTACATTCTCATCGTAACGAAGAAAACCTCTCCAAATCCACTGTGCATTGATAAAATCAAATCGGCCAGAGCACTAATCTAGACACTAATTTGGTGTGATCAACTTCTGTACTGGGATTTCGCTGCTAAAACTTTAGTTAGTGTATATAGTTTTCCCCTCGGGTTTTGAACCTTTAAACTCACACTACTAATTTGGATCCACTCGGTTTTGGGATTTTGAACCTTTAAACTCACACTAATTTAGATCCACTCGGTTTTGGGATTTAGCTGCTAAAGTTTAAAGAAGTATTGGGATTTTGAACCTTTAAAGACACACTAATTCGGTAACTCACACTAAGTTAGATCCACTCGGTTTTGGGATTTAGTTGCTAAAGTTTAAAGAGGTTTTGCAATTTTGAACCTTTAAACTCACACTAATTTGGATCGACTTGGTTTTGGGATTTAGCTGCTAAAGTTTAAAGAGGTGTATATACTCTTGCCTTTTGAACCTGTAAACTCTAAACTCTCAAGAACAGTATAACCATTAACCCCACTTCGATTATCCTAAAATTAATCACTTATTTCACAAGAAGTTAAAATAACCCACCAAATACAATTTAATTAACCACAAAACTGGCTCAAACCCACCTTCCTCCCAAACTTTCCAAAGAAAAACAAGAGAATGCTTGATTAACATAACCTCAGGGTTGATAACCCAGGTATTACCAGGCATCCGTCCAGAAAATCCAAAAAGGAAAAGGAAGAATCCCATGGGCTGAGAACCCAGGGCATTACCAGTATAAGGTTGGCCTCTATTCAGAAATTCCAAAGAAAAAGGGAAAGTACTCAAACAATTCTTTCATGTTGATAACTCGGGACATTACCAGGTTCAAGGCCTAAATCCATCTAGAAATTCCAAAGTAAAAGGCAGAGTACTGGACAAGCATAACCTTAGGACTGACAGCCCAGGGGTTACCAGCCACTAAGCTGGAGTCCATCTAGAAAATCCAAAGAAAAAGGGAGAGTCCTCTGGACTGATTAGCCAGCGGATTACCAGCAGCAAGGCTGGCATCAATCCAGAAATTCCAAAGTGTAGAGTGCTCGAGCATAACTTTCTGGTTGATAGCCCAAATATTACGAACCGCAAGGCTGGCATCCATCCAGAAATTCCAAAGAAAAGGGAATAGTGCTCCAAGAGGATAACCTTCAAGCTGATAATCTATTGAATTATCAATAGCAAGGCAATGCCAAAGATCGATCGGCCCCTAAAAATTGCAGAGAAAAACGACAACGGTCGGCGAGCATAACCTTCAACCTGACAATAAACCTTTGGACTAACCAAACTTTCACTTTCATGATCCAAAATATATATATGAAATTTCATATTCAACTCACCAGAAAGTTAAGAGCTGCCTCGCCAGTTTGTGTGGGTACTCCACTTTCAGTAGCGCGAATATCTGGTAATTACAACATTACTGCTATGGATCAGTCACCGAAATTGGATTTCAAAATCAGAGGGATTATTTGTATTTTTTTATATGTATCAACAGAACCGTTTGGTAGAGGACGGATATTAACTAAAATCATACCAAAATGGGCATCACTCACCGGCTATTCTTTGAAGAGGAATTGCAGTGATGTTTGACCCATCTTGCTTCTGATACATCCAAGCAACGATGAGGTCTCCGAGCATAGTAACAAGGTAGCCTGCAGTGCAGAGCATGAATGCAAAAGGATACGTCTTGTCCGTCAAATCCCCAAAAGTCGCTGCGGAATCGCTGAGGAAATGCATCCAAGCCGTCCCCAAGAAGACGCCAGCCACGAACTGAGTTCCCAGCAATAGAAAGCTCTCGTTCCATCTGTAAAAATAGGGGGAAATGCCCCCTGCAAATGTGCCCACAAAAACTATTATGAGACACCATATCTTAACTAGAATTAGGCCTTTTGCTCTCAAGTTCAATGAGCCATCCCTAGAGCCTCCAGAATCGCTACCTCCATGGGCTATGACTAATGGAATCAGGCCGCAATTAATTATGACAATGAACGCACTTGAAATTGTTCTGGCCGGCATGACTGGAGTTTGAGATGAATTTCTTTTGGCTTCCTGTTCTGCTGAAAATTTTGGGTTACAGATTGCATCCCAAATCAATCCCAAATCTGTCAGCTGCCGACTGAGTCGCGCGTGTAGTACTATGTACTACTCTAAATTCGTTTCTATAGATTTTGAGGAAGCAGCCTTCGCTACTTTTCGCAATTTCCTATGGGAAAAAATCGTGTGACCGACTATCCGCAGGCTGTGGAATTCTTTAATTTGATTTTAACTCGCGAGTCGCCCACCTCTGATTTTCCATGGCACGCCTAACTTTTATATACTCAATTTTAAATGTTTTAACAAACACTTTAAGAAAATATCTTTAACGAAATAATAGGCATCTTGAAATATTTTTCGAAAAATATTTTAAACAAAATCATACATATCCTGGTAAAGGAAAAACTTCATAATGCTAAAGTGCATGAGATGTTTTCACTCTTAACCTTCCGGGCTTTGCAGTTTAAGTTGATGTTTTAAATATGTAATTTGAATGTATGTGTAAGAATATTTTGGAAATTTCCTAATATAACCAGTAATTTATTGATATATATTGGATTTTGAAAAATTGTTTTTAATTAAAAATAAAGGATATTATTAATATGAAATAGATTATAATTTTTTTTTTAAGTAAGTTTTATATTTTATAGGTGCAGTTTAATTTAAAGAGGAAATATTCTTTTTCACTAGAGTTAGCAACAATATTTCAAGTAAGCTTATCATTTTTGTTATTTAGAAAACAGTTTTGAATGAGAAATGGATTGGACATCATGAAAAATATATGTAGCACTTAAATACTACAGATTAAATAATTTAAAATCGAGTTTTTAAAAATCTCTATTAATTATATAGATTATAATTATTTTTTCTTTAAATATGTTTTATATTTTACAGGTGCAGTTTAACTTAAGGAAGAAATAGTGTGTTTCACTAGAGTTAGCAACACAATTTTAAGCAAGTTTGTGATTTTTGTTATTTAAAATACAATTTTGAATGCATAAATGGATTCTACATCTTGAAAAATACATGTAGCACTTGAATAGTACAGATTAAACAATTTAAACTCTAATTTTTTAAAATTTCTGGCTAATTTTGGTGAAAATTAACGAGAAAAAAATGTCATGGAGCACTTAAATTCTTTTTTCTAGAAAGAAAATCATGATATTATATTGAGGATATATAAACAAAATGTTCAGATAGTTCTGAAAGAGTTGGATGAACTCCTGAATACTACCGATAAGCAGCATCTCAAACCAAGAAGAGCAGATTACCATCATGTAATATGAACATGTTCACAACATTATCAGAAGGAAGCAAAAACCATTGCACCATTCAGCTGATTGGAAGATAAAGAGCAGAGATGGAAGAGAGAACAAATTTGGCAGATAAAGAAGAATCCTCAAAAATTTTTAGGTTCCTCCACCTCCAAAGTGACCATAAGGTGATGGGAAGAATGGGCCGGAGAGTCTTTTGGCGCCCCCACCAGGCAAATGCTGCATCAACAGAGATGAAGTTAAGATGTTGAAAAGAAAAAAACTCAGCAAGGTCATACCAGATTTATTGAGAGATAGAGCATTTGAAGAAGAGGTGGTAGTTTGTCTCCTCCTCCATATTGCAGAGAGCAAATCTACTGGGGCCGTGCCATGATCGCCTCCTCAAGGAGTCCCAAGATAAATTCTTGTTGAAAAGCACCAACCAGGAGAATAAGATAACTTTGAGGGGGCATCCAAGCTTCCACCAGAAGACTGGAAAGCGCTGTTTGGAGGACATGTTTGTAGAAATGAGATCAGAGTAAATATCCTTTACATTTGCATGAGAGACAGAGAAGGGAAGGGACCAGATCAGGTGGTCATCATTTGAGGATCGCTGTATGCCTCCCTGCTGGAGAGAGGAAGATAGATCGGTCCAAAGAGGGAGCAGGTCTATTGGAAGACCAATATCATCAGCATCCCGAAGCATGGGCGAAGGGCCACACCAATCCTTTATGATACGGTTCCATGTGAAGTAGCCAGATCTGCGGAGGAAAAAAAGAAGTGGGGGAGGAAACTGTAACGTTCCCCTGAATCCAGCGAAGGAGTCCAGGCCTATGATAATCTTTCTGCCTGTGAAGATTTTCCATTTTAGATTGCTGAGAAAATATCGCTGGACCCTTCTAAAACTGAGCCATATGGCGGAGCCCTGTTGGATGCCAATAGAATCAAATCTGAACCAGAATTCAATGCCCCTGCCTCTTTGATATTTCTGACGAATGATGTCGCTCCATGGATTGGTACCAAAAATACCCCTCCAAAGGGATTTACAGATAAGAGCAGCCCCAAAGGTTTTAATGTTCAGAATGCCCCATCCATCAGAATTTTTTGGTAATGAGAGAAGGTCCAGCTTTGCGAGATGAATTTTCCTACGCTCGACATTGGCTCCCCATATAAAGCTTGATATAATCCTGTTGATAGCTTGGATAATGCAAGTCGGGAGGAGGAAGAGGTGACCCCAGAAGACTGAAAGCTGGGATAGGACCGATTTGACGAGAACAACCCTGCCTCCTAAAGAGAGGGTGCGGAAACTCCAGAGAGCGAGCTTATTGAGAAAACGATCTACGACCCAGCGCCAGTCCAACGACTTGTAGGAACAGACTTTCAATCTGAACCCAAGATACTTGATTCCATCTGAAAGAGGCTTATATTGAATGTCGAAGAGTTGGGATATCCAGCAAATGAGGTCATCATCAGCTCCATTATGGTAGAGAATTGTTTTAGCTTTGTTGATGGCAAGCCCCGAAGCTTTGTGAAAGCGATCCAGGATGGATTTTATGCATAGCCAAGAAGCCTTTGAGAGCATAGAAAATAAGAGCACATCGTCGACAAAGAGGTTGTGTGACGTATTGATGTTCTTGCAAATCCTTATCGGTAAGATTTCTTTCAGTGCCACAGCACGATTGATATGAAGACTCATGGCATCGATAGCAAGGATAAAGAGGAGGGGGGACAGAGGGCATCCTTGTCGGAGGCCCCTTTCAGCCTTGAAGAAAGGGGAAGGCCGTCCATTCACCAGTATTGCATAGTTAACATTTTCAATGCATCCCATAATCCAGCGGATGACAGCAGGAGATAATCCTATTTTGGCAAGGAGGCATTGAAGATATCCCCAGTCGATAACATCGAAAGCCCACTGCAGGTCAATCTTCAGGATGGCTGCTTTGGTGTTATTGACGGCAATGGAATGGAGGCATTCCTGAGTGGAGGCCACAACATCATGGATGTTTCGTCCCTTAAGGAAAGCATGCTGGTTTGGAGAAAGATACCGGGCCAGTGATCCCTTTATTCTAAGTGCAATGATTTTTGTGATGATCTTGAAAGAGATGTTGCAAAGGGAGATAGGGCGGAAATCGAAGAAGGATTCAGGCTCATCCTTTTTGGGAATGAGGGCAATGAGAGTGGAAGAGGTTAGGCTGGGGATTTGACCAGATAGTCTGGAGGCCTGAACCATGCTTAGCAAATCTTTTTTAAAGAGGTCAAAGAAGTGAGTAAGGAAATCAATAGTCCAGCCGTCCGGTCCGGGGGCTTTGTCCTTTTTGAATGATTTCATGGCATTGAGGAGTTCATTCTCATCAACAGGATGGAAAATTTCCTCATTCATATCGTGATCAAACATCACAGGCATTGGGTCAATCCCCCATCGGATATCACTGAAAGCAATATCGTTTGTTCTGCTATACTGATTTTTGAAAAAACTTACCGCGAGCCGAGTGATGTCCTCCTGCGAGACAACCTCATTCCCCTGTTCATCCTTGATTTTCCAAATGAAGTTCCTCTCTTCTAGCATTGGCAAACTTGTGGAAGAATTTTGTGTTTTTGTCACCTAGTTCAAGCCAAGTGACGCAGCTTTTGAGCCTCCAATTTTCTTTGTCCTATTTTAATAAGCAGAATCTTCTCTTCTCCAGAGCTCTGATACAGGCTTTCCTCTCAAGAGAGCAGGAGGAAAAATCAGTGGATTCCATAATGGACTCCAATTCCTGTTGAACCCGATTTAGGTCCGCCCTGTCTTCCTGGTGTCTTTGGAATTGCCACTTTTTTACCAAGTCCCTGAGCTCGGATAGTTTTTCCATGAAAGAGGAAAAAATGAATTTTGTTTTCTCCCGGTCCTTTATTTCTTTCCATGTTGTTTGAACAAAAAGATTAAAGACAGGGTTCAGGAGGAGACTGTTATCAAACTTGAAAGAGTAGCCTCTTCTGAAGATCTTGTCAGGCCACGATAAGAGAATGGGGAGGTGATCAGAGATCATGACATTCTCCACAGACAGCTTTGGTAGGCCTAATTTGTCAATGAGGCTGAAATGGATGAACACCCTGTCCAACCGTTTGGCAATGTAGGCATCACCAACTCTACCATTGGACCATGTCGGCCTGTTCCTGACAGGAGTGATGTCAACCATGTTCCTGTTTATCAATTCGGAGTTGATGAGGTCTGCCAAGGCATTGTTTATCTTTCCCTTCCCCCAAACCTCGTTTGAATATAAAACAGAATTTGAATCTCCCGCGATGATTAGGTTGTTCAAATTGAAAAGGTCAGATGCAAAAACCCTGTTCCAGAAAGATATACGGGATTTATACGGGGCATATAGATTGAGAATGTTGATAGGAAAATCAATTCCACGGATTGATACTGATATTAGAATTACAACAAAGCATCTGTAAGCCTTTGCCTTGACCTTTGTCGGATCCCAAAGGGAAATCATGCCTCCCGAAAGCCCGGTCGCCTTTGTAGCAGCCATGTGCCAGGAGGGCAGCATCCTGCGAAAATATGATAGAGAGTCCTCCTTTCCATGCATCATTTCCTGTATTAGAATAATTGAGGCCCTGGAATGGAAAAAGAAACTCTTTAGCGTGATGAATTTTGGGTCCATGCCAAGACCGCGAATGTTGAAGGATAAAACAGGGATCATTTTGGAGATTTGGCAGCCTTGCATGCTCTAAGGGGCTGTGAAGTCGAATTATCAAGAATTGGGACCTCAACAAGAGATAAATTTCGGATTCCTTCATTTGTTACAATGGTTCTGCCTCTGAAGTGACGAGAGCTTCCCCGGCCCTTCCTCCGGACCGTAATATTTTTGGCCGATTCCGGACTGATCACAGGCAAGCATGGCCCAGGTTTGTGGATCGTGAGGGGTTCAAGCTGAAGAGAAGCCCTGGTTTGTAACAGGTCGAGATCGCTGTCAAAGAGATTGACAGGGGAGGAGAAAGGGGAGTTTGGAGGGGTGGGACCAACAGAATGCAATTTCCCCTTCCCTTTGTCTTGCCTGGGGCGCGGGGACGAAGAGGAGATGGGAATAGGGATAGATCCAACAGAAAAGTCGTTTGTGGGCGATGGTACATATTGAGGGACGGGGATGAAGTTCTTTGGATCCACTGGCTGCGGAGAAGGAACAGGGGGGTCATCAATGGGTTCGGTGAAAGGAGGGGTATGCATGACAGTGGGAGGATCATGTGCAGGGCGGAGGGGAGAGGATGGATTGCTATGGGCCCGGGATTTCACAGGGGTAGAAGGTGACGATTGACTGCCATTTAAGAAAGATTTCCTGAGGCCTCTCCTATTCTCATATAATTTTGCGCTGGGACAATTTTTGACCAGATGACCTGTCTTTTTGCAAGCAGCACAACGGAAAGGGATTCCCCAAAAATCCAATCTTTGGGAGATGGATTGATCCTTCCAACTGATTTCAATATGGTCGGGGAATCCCCCCTTATATGTTCTCTGGATAAGAATCCAGGCAATTCGCTTATCTCGTTCACCTAGACACCAGGGGTCAACATAAATAAATCGGCCAATTGCATTGCCAATCATCTCAAGGGATTCCGGAGACCATAGTTCCAGAGGAAGATTAGGGCATTTGACCCAAATTAAGTTGTTAACCGGGGTGTTTTTCAGAGGATTAAATCCCATGTACCACTTGTGCAAAGCAAGGAAGCTGCGCTTATAAACCCAAGGCCGACAAAGGATTGATCTTGCATCTTCAGCCGTTAGGAAGTGAAAGCAATACCAGTCACACATGAGACTAGAAATAACCGGAACATATCCAATGACCGGTTTCCAATATTTGGCTAGCCAGGTCCTCATTTCGGCGTCGGACATTTCGGGAAAATGCCATTTCCCAACAAGTGCGTTTTGTTGAAGACTTTCTAGTCTTTCATCCAGCTGAGCAATGTCGATCCGGATCGCATGTGGAGGGGAGGAAGTATTCGCAGCCTTGTGCTGCCTTTTGGGCCCGCGATCCATATTCTTGAAACGTGGTATCACTTTAGGCATAGATGGATTGACAAGCAGACTGTTCATGGTTGCCAGGGTGGCAGACGACCACGCATTCTCCGCATTGACGGTGGCATTGATGAGGTCCTCTGATGCAATGGAGTCGTATGCCTCCTCCATGCACCGCCAAATGGGGCGCAAACGAGAAAGAAGTACGATGGATAAAGTATAAAAATGGGTTAAATCGAAGGTTCTGACAAGACTCAACCACCTTGCAAATTCAGCCTATAGTGAAATTAAATGTTCCAGCAAGTGAAATAGAAGAAAGGATCAGAGGTGCGGACTTCGATGTACGGAGGAAATTCGAAATCCTGAAACGGATCTATCGGACAAATGGTAGATGCAGAGAGTAATGCCTGGATGCATGCAGTCACCGGAATGACGAAACGGCCGGGAAAACAACCGGAAAGATTTTCAGGGGACCCTAGTTCGATTCGCTTCAAGGAAGCTTGCAGAGGATGAGTTCAATGACCGAAAGACTGTGGAGAGCAAAAGATTACTCAGGCTGTTCATCACAAAGGATGCAACAGCAGTAAACTTTTACAATACACCACCAATAGCCAATTTTAAAGCGGATATCATTGCAGGGCTTGTAAAGGATGAAATGGTTGCGTAGCTTGCAGAAGAAAGATTTTAACATCCTTCTGGCGAAAGTTGGGAGGGAGCTAGAGTCTATGTATAACAGCTAGGCAAATCACCATCAAAAGCATAAACTTTGAGGAAATTATAACATATTCCTGTGAAAGCAGAAAACATAATAATGCAAGCAATCGTTTTGTAAAGACATACCTGGAGCAGAAACCCATATGCACGAACCGCACGTTCACCATGAACCGGAAAAAACCATTCAGCAGAAAGGCCAGGGAAAAGGAAACAGGTGAAAGGAAGACGGTTCGTAAACTGGCCCAGGGCGAGGATTCTGAGCAAAGACAGGAAGAATGTTGGAAGAGACAGCTTATGAATTCAGAAAAGGAGCTGCAGGTGGCATGGTTCGAGCGAAAGCAGAAGCTGGCTCAGAGCAAGGATTGACTGCATGAGGGTGCCAGGTGGAAAGAGTGCTTTGACGACGTTCTTTGCTCAAAGGGGCAAACCCTGCATGCGAGGGTGGCGGAGTCTTCTTGTAGGCGAAACACCAGATGCGCATGAGCGACAAGTGGTCAGTGGAGTCGACGGTCGCTATACTTGCAGAGCATGGATTGGTTGTGGATGCGGCAGGGAGGTTCCATGGGAGACGACGCGTAGCATTCCGGCTTCGCTCCAGGCCACTGGACTTTCTCCAAATAAAAAATTAAACAATCTAAACTTCAGTTTTTAAAAATATCTACCCAATTTGAATTAAAATTAACCATAAAAAATCTGTTATTTCATCTATTAGTTAAGTTATAAGTATTTCATATAATTATTAAAAAATAAATTTACATTTCTAATATTTTTAATTCCAAATTTGTTTCAATTTTAAATATTTTTAATAAATTTAATAAATTAATCAAATTATATATATGTTATTATTTATATAACAATGTATCATTGCTTTTATTTTTATTTTCAAAGTAAATATATAAATTATTCTCTCTTTTACTCTATATATATATTTTACTCTTAAATATTAAGTAATGAAAACTTAACATAAATTAACAAAAACAAATGAATCTTATGTATAAAGATTTTCATGCAAATAATATTGAATTAATCTCTATGTTGATGGTGCTGGACCCGTTAACATGTCAGGGGATCTCCCCGGTAAGAAGTCCCAACTAGAACTTAGAGCGTTTGGTGTAGGAGTCCCTGTAGTGTGTCGTACGGTATCACCTTGACCACGGTTGTGCGCAGAGGCAAGCAAGATTTCCTTGTTGGTAGCAAGGGTGTGACCAGCGCAACAAGCCAAGGAAGGTGCATGAAGGGTTCTAACACATGGAGAGGGGAGTGAATGTGCCCCTTAGAAACCTGTGGAAACATGCAGCTTGAAAGGGAACACACGAGCAAAGATACATCACAAGCTGGAAGGCAGGGAAACCAACGATCCAAAGTGATGGTTAAACTAATAACACATCTTAGTAAGATTCATACGTACATATATAGAAAGAGTCCATACATACATGCGTAAGAAAACAACTATATATATCATTAGAGTAGCCGAGATAGCTGAAATACAATAATAACATATACATGAAACGTGTTGGCTCTGTTATATTAAGAGTGAAAGATCCAATCATACAATGCAACCATGGCTAACCACTAGTTCCGATAGCAAAATGTTACAGTCACTGCCGCCAGCTCCTCCAAAGGGATATACTAGCTCTGCACTGTGGAGAAGCCAAGGCTCATTACATTACACTCCAAGCTTTCTCTAAGATACCCCTATAAGAAGCATGGCTCCCAAAAGCCTCGACAATGAGTTATGAGGTTCTATAAATAACAAAGGGTGGGGTGACCCTTGAAATTCCCCTTTGTGACTTTTCACCTACCCTCATGACTCTTCAGCTACTACATGAATGTTACATTCGACCATCGACACTTGGTCTTTCGCTTCTACAAGATGTTACATTACAATCTGCACATGTACCCATGTGAGACAAAATAGGCTTAAGTAAGCCATGCAAGCTACCACTAAGACTCGAACAGTTGTGGGAAGACCAACTCTTCAACATCCTCACGATGATCGACGGTGGCGAACTGATGCCAAGCTTGGTAGTCCGTGATGGTGTTCACATGCTTAATGGTGACATCCTGTTGAAAGTGAACTCTCGTCTCCGTTGCATCTGGGTACATTGATCTAACACCTCTGTCCAACTCATCTGCTAACATGTGCATCATAGTCTTGAGTGTAGCTAGACCTGCAACATACTGATGCATAGTGTGTGCACTAATCTCCATGTCTGCACTAGTGGCTACACGCATCAACTCATCAAAGTACATGTCTAACTCCGTTCGGACTTGGTTCTTCGACTTTGCCTCGGTGAGTGTGCCAATAGATGGGATCGTGTGCGTGCGCACAATGACATCCATGCTTCTGAACACCCGTGCATGCGAAGCTTGCAAACTGGTGATGAGCTGCGGGAGTTCCTCATAGTTCTGGATTTGACTCTGGATGTGTGCCTTCAACTCTACCGCCTTTGGCTTCATCATCTTTGGAAAATGCAATGGGGCTCCTTTGTACCTCATTGTCCATGTTTGCATGCGATTAACAACAGTGTATGGATTTGACAAGATGCATGCTCTCCTAGCACGGCGCTGCTTCCAACCATTGAGATGGACAATTTCATTATGCACGGTGTCGAATCTAGAATACAACATTTGCATGACTATTTCAAGGGACGATACTTCATCCAATATCGCTCTATTCAACTCTGCTCTGGCAGATGATGTAGCCTTTTCTCTTCCCTGCTTGGCTGCTTGTAACTCCTTGGCCATGCGCTCGTTCTCTACTATCAAGAATCGAACACTCAAGTTAGTGGCCTCGGCATATGCTATGGTAGCATCAGCCAATGTTGTTGGATGCTTGCACACATCAGATACGATCACTCATTCTTCAAACTGCGTAGGAGATGTGTGGACATCCAGAGTAGGCACTCTGCGCAACTGCACAACTCTGTGTTGCGATTCGTCAAAAGATATGTTGTGCATCTCTGCCTCCAAATTGTCTTCAAGGATCTTTGTGTCTCCTTGATCGCTTGGGACTTGCTCTACTTCCGGATCTGGTGAAGCCGGTGGGGTGACCTCTTGGTTATGAGGCATGAGGTCTATATCCTGATCTAACTCTGGCTGCACCATGTCCATGTCCATCTGTTCAATCTCTTGAGCTAAGTCCTGCTCCTGTGACTGCTCACCCTGTCTGCTATGTGCTAGTGACTCGGATGAGTCTATAACCTGTATGGGTGTAGTTTCGTCAATTTTTGCATGTTGCGCCTCCTACTCTGTCTATCCCTGTTACGTTTCCTTCTCTCTTCTGCGCAACTCCTGTTCTTCCTGGAGTTGCTGCTTCAACTCTTGCAACTCCTTCTTTGCTTCCTCCATCCTCCGTTTATCTCTTTGCCTTTGCGTGTTCCTCTTGTTGCGTTGTCTCCTCTTAGATTCAATATCCAAATCTGCTTTCATCATGAGTGGATCTGTTTTGAACTTGCGGCTTTGTTCTGCCTCTACGTTGTCATCAACCTTTCTCTTGCCTTTGTCATGTGTAGGTTTGTTACCCTCTGCTGCCGCTAATGATGGTGCTCTTTGAGATGTTGCTTCGCTAACCATTCCACAACTATCCCGACCAGTTCATTGAGCCTGGAGAAGCTGTGATAATATCTCCATGGTTTTTCCTCAGGCCAATGACACACCCCGTGGATCCAAGGAAATTGCACTCTCGTGCAGTGGTCCTTTACAAAGCAATGCATGTCATATGGATTGAAACTTCCAGTGTCAAAAGTGAAACTTTTGAACTCTTCCGCCTAGACATCAGCATGCTTGAGATTTCCTATCTCGTACAACCCGATTCGCAAAGGAAGAGCGGGCCAAGGTGCCTTCTTATTTCTATGTAGTCTAGCTGACAACATTGTTGAGATGTGATATGACACTTCTTGCATGACGAGCTTATCCATCGAAAACTTCGGTAAAACATGCGAAGGATTCTCTACATTGTACATCCATATGAAGGTGCCAAGGGGTGAGACATAGCAATCTTCTATGTTGATCAATGCCTCCATTGCTTCCTGCAACATGCAAGGTGGATCCTGCTCAAATATCATTTTGTACACCGAGGTGACAAAGTTGTCTGACAACTGTGTGATGACTCAACGGAAGTTGCATTCGAAGAACAATCTACAATAAGTGTGCAAAGAGGTTTTCGAAGGTGTCCATGCCCACTTCAAACTTGGGAACTGCTGACAGGCACAGATTGCATCTAGAATATAAGCGGACATGTATATCTCTGTTTGTTGACCTTTGGGCGGATGTCGAGTTCCTGTCACCTATTCCTTCAACTTGAGAGCCAACATGTCGGACCAGTTGCATGGCCTTTCTTCGCTGGCCAATTGGTCCAACACAATCACCTAGCTCTATGGGAAGGTATCTGTGCTCTCTTGCCCGTATAAGCGGCATGCAAAAATGACCAAGTACTGATATGCCTTCTGCAGTAAATTTGTCTTGTAAACCATATTGGGTGTTGTCCTGAACTTGGCTGGCTCTTTCACCCAACTCTTGAAGATATCCCTGGAGTTTGCATTGCTACATGTGTTGAAGGGTTTCTCCATCGTGATCACCAACTTTGGAAAGTGGTACATCTCCTAATATTCCTTCGCCTTGAAGGTAGCAACCTTTTTCCCGCTAACACTTCTCAACTTCATCGTGACAGGATTAGTGTGCGAGACAATCCAATGTGTCATGTTCGCGCATGGAAACGCGAGATATCTACATGCAATCCGGTACAAGCTAGATTTGTGGATGTTGACATAGACCCTGCAGTCTTCCACATCTTCCTCAAATATGTCGGAGAATGTATCATTGATGTCTTTCCATTTCATCTTGATGTCTCTATTTATGACCAAGTTGGTGTCTTCGTAAATGGGTAGGCACATAGACACTTGTTCAACTACATCTCCAGTTTTACTTCCAACGGTGTCCTTTGACCTTGCTCTCTTGGAGGCCATTGTACCTGTAATGCTGAGAGACAGACGAACACCTAATATACCTGGAGACATAGCGACACTCATGGCAAGAAATTTGTCAGTTGAAAACCAAAACAAATCTGAGGACTGACATGCAACACACCTGGGTGACTGGCAGTAAAGATTGCGCAATTTTCAGTGGTAGGTTGGGAGACAGACTGCCAAAACTGTGTAAAGCATAGTCGGGTTGTTGGGAGGCTAATTGACTGCAGGAGCTGCACAATGCACAATCCAGGATGCCTGTTGAAGATTGAAACTACGTAATGCGCAATTTCAGTTAACAAGGACATGCATGCCCAGAGACTGCATTGCGCAATTTTCTAGGTCAGCAGGGCACTACCTCCGAGAATTGCACAATGCAAGCCTGGAGTTCAGTATTGGCCAGGTTTGCACAATTTTTGGAGGGAAGGTAGAGCCTTCACTTCCAGAAATGTGCATTTATGCCCGGGTGAGGCAAGGGCCAAGCTAAGGTAGCCCAGACCCCTCGACGGGCGACTGAAAACATGATAAGGTTTGGATGAACATCGAGGCTGAGTGTAAGCAAGAGTGAATGATCATGCATGCAAACAGTGAATGCAGGATTCAGAAAATGGGAATGCATGCATGTGTGTGAAACGAGTCACTGCAATGGTGACCATTAGTGCAAAACAGTATCATGCATGCGACATGAGCGAGATGCAAGCAAAAATTGAAACGGTGCTTCTACAAGCTAATATACATTAAAACGACAGCAGGAGTTCAATAAAACCAACCAAAAAACATTCATACAAAGCGAAATACGAAAAGCAACAGAAAAGCAGCGAATGACATGAAAAACATACTTACCCGGAAACAACTGAGATGAATGTGTCGAAGACTCCTAAATGTGTTGTGGAATGTCAGAGCTCCAAGATCGATGTGAGGAATGAGCTATGCAACGTCAAATAAATAAGTTTGAGGCTTATGACGCACATGCCACAAATCTAGGAAGAAGCGACACTTGGAGGGAAGTTTCTAAAACAATCTTTGCATGTAACCTCCAGCTGATAAAAATAGATCCCTAAAATTTAGGGATGCTTTTTGCATGTTGTTTTTTTCTATTTCGGGAAAAAGTAGCCCATGCATGCAAATCTGGATTGCTCAGTCTTGGAGGGAACCGATCAACTTGAAGGCACATGTAGTGGTCTGCAAGCTTGGGAAAGGGATTTGCGTAGTTTCTAGGCTGAGCAAGGCTGGCTGTCCATCAAGCATTGCGTAATTTCTGGGGTCAGGACATCATTGCCTCCAAGGGTTCATCAACCAGCTTCGCTGGGTGGTTTTTCAAAAAGCATTTTAGGAGTCCAACTACTCAGAGTAAGTCCCATGACAATTAGCCTTAATAGACTACTTAGGAGATTTATTGCTCACTCGACGCCAATAGTAATAATATTTAGTTCCGTTAAAGGGTAGGAGGAACCAGGGTAGTTGGTAGTTGATCGAGTCATGAGCTGAGAGGAGGAAGGGGTAAATAAAGTAGCTAATTGTTAGCAACATGCATGGTATATAGAGATGGGTATGAAAAAACTCCTTCCTGATTCAGTAAGAAATCTTGTGATGTAATTTTTCCTGATTATTTTTTTTCTGTCCCCCACCACCAATGGGATTTAGATAAAGATCAAAGAGTAAACTGAATAATTCCCGATCTGGAATCTCTTTTGGGACAATACCTTCTGGTTGGGACAATATTTGATATGCTATGCCTAGATAATAATTACAAACATAGTTAATGGAAACTGCAACCTTAGTCACCATCTCCATATCTTGTTTACTTGTAAGCTTTACTGGTTATGCCCTATACACCGATTGGAGGGACAAGAAGAAGTCAAAATGTGACTCCATTTGTTGTAACTAATTGGTCTTTGCTGGAACACAAAGCATCGATGTTATTATTCGGCTATTCCTCTCATTCGTCAATTAGATTGGTAGGATTCACCCTTACTATTAGGAATCAACTGCTTCATATACTGTGAAAAAAGTGGTGTTGCTTCCATACTCCTTTCGTCCCATTACTAGTCTTCATTGATCTCATTATAATAGCGGGGACTTTGACCATGAAAAAGGCTCCTTCTGTAGTGAGATTTATTATACACATAATCCATATACCTACGAGGCTTCATTAACTCTATATTATTGTCCCCATTTGATTCTAATTTCTTCATACTATTCTTGATCCAGGAAGTCTATCGAGAGCCATAGTCATACCATAAGGGAAGGAAGGCTAAGTAGGACCATACCATAACATTAAGTGGCCCTATAAAAATTAACACATACCTATTGGAAGTATTGATTGGTTGGAAGTATTGATAGTTTGGAAGTATTGATTCCCCCTAGATTGCACAATTTTCTGAGGGAGGCCTACCTAGCTAGATTATGCAATTCTGGAGCCCAATAGAATTGTGCAATTTATGGAGGGAAGGTTGGTTCCCCTTCAAAATTGCACAATTTTCTGAGTGAACCCCTCAGCTAGAAAATAACCCAAGTCTGGAATAGTACCCTGTGATGGGAGACAAGCAAGTTGACATGCCACTGAAATTCAGTCGAAGCCTATGTACTTGACAATGCAAGACAAATTGCTAAGGATGGTTGGTAGGAAGGCTCCAAGACGAAGTTAAGGCAAAATTTTAGAGGGTGATTATAGCGGCTATAACACTATTAATCCCACTTTTTCACTATATTTTTGCCATAGCTTTTTCTACCTAATATTTAGTTAAACAGGAAATCATCTTCTTCGTTTATCTATTTTTTAATTGCATTAACAAGGTTCTTTCTTCTTGAATGTTGGCGAATTAAATTTTTATCTAATTGCACATGCCAATTCCGTGATGGAGAATAAAAAATGTGACCTATTTTCATCGTCTTCTCTAAATCAATGATAAAAATTTCAATAATAACTTCCCTACGTTCTTAAATCCATGGTTTATGCATGTTTAAACCAGGTTTATTTTCACATTTGCCAAATATTATTATAATTTATTATGCGACTTGTTAGTAACCACGTTAGCTTGTTGATGACCATGTATGGTTACATATAAGGATTAATTAGAAGTGGATTCTAAGCATTGGTTGACTCGTGAAACATTCTCCCAGCTGCCACATGTATTCATGGTAAGTTGCGGCAGTGGAATAAAACAATAAAAATGATAAAAGGGGAGTAGTTTCACCGCCGTAGGGTTTTGCTTAGTGAAATGTTCAATTAGTTATGTCTTGCGTAAGAAGCGACAACATTAGGGATTCTTTATTCTTTGAAGGATTTTATTAACCATGCTTCCTCGGAAATCAACTTAAATGAAATACGATGTAAATTTAATCCCATCTTCAACTTCGATGTTGTTAAATGCACAAATGTGGCATTTCTTTTAATGTTTATGGTAAGTAACACATGCACTTTAAGTGCCTCAAAAATTTGCGTATAATGGAACTCTATCAATAAAACTATAGGGTTAATAAAAGTCCAACTATCAATAAAAATGAGTAATACGCTAATGAAACCGTTCTCTTAGTTGACATTATCGTCGCTACTGCAATTTGTTCGCACTTAGCTTTGTAGTGGGCTCAAACCATAGAAGTGAAAAATCATTCTTCTTTGTTCACTATAGTGCTAGAATTATCATTGTTATTAGTTGGTGGTTTGTTTTCCTAATAAGATAAAATAATAATAATAAAAAAAAAAAGTTAATAAATGTATTTTAGTGGTAATTTTTTTTGTTAATAATTTAAATTAGATTATTATAGTGTTTGTCATTTATTTTAATGTTTTTATAGTGAAAAAAGTAGAGGAATCAGGTTATAAGGTTATTTTTATTGGCAAGATTTAATTTGGCAAATTAGGGTCTAAAATTATTGGGGAGCATTTTGAGGCATCAAATGATGTTTTTTAGGTGTAGAAATTTTCTACTTTTGTGCAACGCCATGTTTCATATTCTATACACAGAGTCATTTTCAACAATGCAAGAATCACCTCAAGCAAAGTCCATATGCAAAAGTTATGCCACTCAGAGGTTAATTGTATTGTTTTGGCAAGCATAATTCAAGTTGATGCCGCACCATCCCTCATTATTCATGGAAATGGGGATAGCCACGCAATTATGATGAAGAAGACTCTAGAAGGATCCATATTGTAACTCTAATTAAGAGTTGAGGTAGTCAAACCCAACCACTAGTAGGCTATCGAACTGTATTGTAATCAAGCCACTAGGAGGAAAAGTGGTTCCATTCTTTTCGAGTGTATTTGTTCTATAGATGAGAAAAATAACCAAGAGGGATAGTGAGAGAGCATATAGAGAGGATTTGTGCACTATAGCAGCCCATGGACCACAGGTCATACTTCTTTGTAGTCACAACTATTTTATATTCAAAGAGAGCAGAGTGATCTCACCTTCTAGATGGGTTTTCTCTCGAAAGGGGTTTCCAGGTTATGTCTTTATCTATATGCCCACTCACGCTTCTTTATGCCCACTTTAGATAGGAAAGAATATACAACACATTTCCTTGCTTATCGCGCTTTGTGAGTTTTTATTTATCGGTTCTCTATTAAATTTTAATTTGCATGCATATGCAATAAACAATAATCAACGGATACATAAATCTAAAGATAAATAAAACACTAATTGTATATATTTCAGATTTTTAAATATAGTTTTATCAAATTTGTTGTGACAAAATATACAGTGGAATATCCATGGTAATTTACAAACCATGTTGGTATCAAAGTATGATTCCTTGGGTATATTTTGGAGATTTGCATGGAATTTAGGTCAGTTAAGCAAAAAGTCATAAAACCCTAGTCATGGCCAATGAACCTGTGAATAACCCTCCAGATCTTGCAGATGGGAGGCTTTCACTGTTGGAAGCACAATTTGTAAACATAATTCGTAATTTTAATCTCCTCATGTCATATTTGAACAATAAGCTCAGGCTACTTGAAGAAGATGGGGGTTCTAACATAGAGGAAATATCAAAGGGGAGAGCAAGAGATCATAAAGAAATAAAGAACTAGTCGAACAAAGGACTCGAAAGAGATCAACCCATTTTGAGTGTTGTGAACCATTCATAGTCCCTATTCAAAATGTAAGTGAAGGTCGATATCAATTCGTATCAAGGTGAGATCGATTCTCTTAAGCTAAATCATTGATTGCAGCAATTAGAATTACATCTCAGTGTCCATCATATTGAGGAAGAATAAACGATCTCATTTTTGCGGCTAAAAATAGAGGGTTGTATCCTGACCTGGTAGGAAATCCACATAGAGACCTTGAGGTTGAGGGAGATCCTCCATGGGCTAAGTGGGAGGAATTTAAAACTCTCCTAAAGTCACTATTTTACGATATCTGGTATGTAGAGGACCGACGGATCTAGTGGCACTAACTGAGGCATAAGCAGGGGAAAAGCATATAAGAGTACACCACAAAAATCAGAAAGATGATCATAATGTTGGGTATATCCTGAAAGAATCCATATTTACTCCTAAAATATATGGGGGTTCTACACAAACATCTATGGAATCTAGTGATGTTGTTCAAGCCCAGATCAGTGGGCAAGGATTTTGTACAAGCACAGTACTTGGAGAACATAGGCCAAAAGAAAGGGCAATCAAATGCATCAAAGTAGAAGGAGAAATGATATGTTTCTATAGAGGGTAAGAAAAAGTAGAAAGCGGGGAAATATAAAAGGATTGCATCGACAACACACCAGTGCAAAGATCCCAACAACCAATACAACCACTATAACATTGATGGTCATACAACAAAGAAGTGTTGGAAGTTGCATCTAGAACTGAACTTTTAGAACAAAAAGAAAGATAATAAAAATAAGAATCTCGTAGTCACTAATTTGAGCAACTAGGTTGAAAGCAACTTGGATGTGGATGAGAATATTATATATATGTCAGTGTAAAAGGAGATGAATATAAGTAGCCTTCAACAATAGGAAGAGAAAAAAATGACCAAACTCTTCCACATAAAGATACAAGTCTAGAAGACAAAGATTGATGCTATGTTTGACTATGGATCATAGGCAAATCTCATTACAACAAAGCTACTCAAAAAATTAGGACTGGAAGATCGTGATCATCCAAGCCCATATCCATTGGGATGGGTAAATAAGGATGCAGAATTGAAGTTAACGAAACAATGCAAAAATAGGTTTGCGATTAGTGTTGGGTTTGTTAATGAAGTAGAATAATATGTGGTTATCCTTAATGTATGTAGAGTGGGGTTTGCAAGTCCCTACATGTAAATGTGAGATGCAATATTCATGTGGAGATCCAATGGCCAGTATTGGCTCATCAAGGATGAAAATTGTTCGCCATCAATGCGCATAAAGGAAAGTCAAAATTCCCGTTGGTAAGCGACAACCAAGATAAGAAATTGATCAGTTCCAACAAGAAGTATGTTTTATTATTTTTGAGAGAAAATCAATGTGTAGAAGAGTTAGTAAGAGACAAGGTGTCCCTAGAGGGGTTTACTAAGAAACAAAACAACAACTAGAATAGTTGCTACAAGCATATAGGGATGTGTTCCAAGAGCCTAAAGGGTTACCACCCAAGAGGGAAATAGAGCACAATATCTAGTTTTTGTTGGGATTGCCAAACATGGGTTGTACAGGTTGTTGGGAATACTAAGGGGGGGGGATGAATCAGTATTTATTTCAATTGTTAATTAGTTAGTTAATATTTTACTTTGATTAGAAGCACAATATACCAGAATACATAAAGAAAATATAATTTTGTTAATAAAGAAGGTGAGGACTCCAATCCTCTTCAATATGTACAACAAAATATCCAACTTCTCTAAGGCTCTAACCTTGAATGAGGACTCCAATCCTCAAATATCTATCCGAGCTCCAACTTGGTCTCTCACAAGGCTCCAACCTTGTGTGAGGACTCCAATTCTATAATATAAATCTAGGCTCCAACTTGGTCTCTCACAAGGCTCCAACCTTGAACAAATATTTTCCAAAACTTTATCTGAACACTGCTTTAAGATGTTATCCAAATGACTTCAATATTACTACAATAAGTTTCTCTTCAAATTGCTCCAAAGATTCTTCGCATGTTGATCCAAAGGCTTGCTCCAACAAATGGTCAAGAATTCTTCAACAAGGCTATTACAAGAGGTCTTTGGGGCTGCTTCAAAGGTTAGTTATATCAAGGTATCAAGTATACTCCAGGGAGGATACTCTCAAAAAAATTCCAAACTATACTCCAAGATGTTTTTAATGAAGAGTGAAAAATAAAGATCAAGGATGATATAAGGGACTTGTCACAAAAGTATGCAAATAGAAATCTTCCACAAGCCACTAAAATGATTAACTTCAAAGCGAGAAGGACGTAAAACTTGATCGATAGTTTTGTGAGTATGTAAAGCTTGACTTGCGCTTAATCTCATCCCATCTCATAGCATATTATTTTGGTGTCCTTAAGTGTCAATCCATCTATTTGAAATTTCATATCACATGTCAAAACTGAAAAAACTTTTATAGATCTTGAGATTGAGGCTCCTCAGAAATGAATATCTCCTTAATTAGAACACAATTTTTTTATGTGTTACATGTAAAATTGGGAAACGAAACTATCTACAAACCTTGAAATCAAGAACTTTCACACATGAAGAACCCTGCGATTACTGCGCTAACAAAGCACATAACTTGACAATGCAATCTTCAAATGCTCAAATTTGTTAACCCTTCATTCTTACCATGAGCTCACATCATTATGCATTCCTCATGATCTGAGTTTATTGTTTTTTAGTTAGTTCACCTCAGATGACTTGTATTCTTCTTGTTTTCTTAGTCGATATTTCTTTTGTTCTTTCCTTCACCAAGTTCTTCCTTAGATACCTGAGTTGGTTTTAAGAATGAGGTGGTAGAGTGTGTCATTGTACAAGTTTTATGCATGCATTCTTCTCCTCAAAAGGGCCAACGTGTCCTATATAGGGCCAACCTATCATCATTTATATTTTTAGCATCAGTGCCTCAATATGTCAACATATTTTTTATCCACTCACTAGATATTCTCCGCACTAATTCTACTCATTTCTATGAATTTTCACAAATTATTAATGCCATTCTCTCACACCATAGACTCTTGTTTCTCTACCATGACCAAAATATAGTTTTATCTAACATTTCTTCAATCCCCACTATAATTTTACATTCATTCTAGAATCTTTAACACCATATATGTTAACTTTATTTGTGTCATCTATGATATAATAGCATATCTCAAACTCATCATGCACTATTAAATTCACATCACCATAATATCTCTCTTCCATGTAAGCGATAACTTTGTCAATTATCTTTGAGTTCACCCCTATGTCAACCCCCTTAGGGTGTATCTCACAAATTCCATCAAAATCACTATCTGCAAACACAACTCCAGCAACTTAGTTGGTTACACTATGGAGCAGTGCAGCCATATCCACATTCTTTCTAATCTGTCCAGTCTCCATCATGTAATATTTGGTGTTGATTCAAATACAATTCAACCTGTTATGCCCCTATACCCATAGGTGTCATATATCATGATTGACTTGGTTTAGCTTTGTAATATGTTCATACCTTTTCTTGTTGCAAAGGTTTTCCATATTTGTAAAAAATCAAAAAATTTAAAAAATGTAAAGAGGGTATACCCTAAAAGAAAAATTAAAGGGTGAAAAGAATAAAAAGAGGTCAAAAAATGAAAGAAAATGAACCCCAACAAAAGAAAAGACCAGGAAAGTGTGCAAGTCTAAAAGCCACTACTTTTTTACTATTGTAGAATAAACAATTGTGTGCAGCTTGTTACTTATGCCACAATTTATGAATAGTCAAATAGTTTAAGCTTGGCTAGTTCATTTTTCAATTTCATGTTGTAGAAATAGAGAATAAAGATCTGACCAAACAGTGTAATCTTGGCAGATAAGTAGATAGGTAGAGTGAATAAATGAGGTCAACAATTTAATCTGAGCCCTTGGATGTAATAAGTGTAGACTTAGATAGGCATCACCATGTAAAAGAAAAGAAAGTTTGATAAGGGTTTGCCAGTTTAAGTGCACCCTAATAAAGAAGTGAAAATGTTAGGTTAAGTAGGTAGGGTAGGTAGATGACAGTTGTAGAATAATATGTGGTGAATGATAAGTCTAAATGTGTAAATTTTTTACTTTCATCACTAAGCAAAGGCATGCATCACATGAAAGGCACATCTAGCAAGCAAAGTAAAAAATAATTAACTTCCCTACTCATTTCCCCTAAATTTTCACTAATTTCCCCTAAGTGCCAAGGTATCTATCAAATTAGAGGGGCTCAGAGCATTTCTCTGACTTTTGGAGGGACCGGACCCTCGGCCCAATAATCTATAATACCTCAAGCACTTAAGCCCATTCATCAATAATCACACCCCTTCATAAATCATTCATTCCCTTTATAAAGTTTTCCTAAGTAAAATCCTATTTTACTTAGGGAAATTAAAATATTTTCCATAAAAACCCTCATTTTTCACTTAGCCTAAGTTTTAAACATATACATGAAAATGGTTCAAACTTAGCGCGCACTTCACAAAATCATATTAACTTTTAACTTACATTATTATTTAATTTCCCTATATAAACATTACCCATTCCCGTATTACTATAACTATGCAAAATCCCCAAATTCATATATATCCCGCCCCTCGGTTAAATATAACCATAATAGAGTTAATAATTGGGATTAATTAGTTAAACCATAACTAATTAACAACCCCAACCCCTGCCATATTAAGTGAGGATTAATTAATAACTTAGCGAGCAATCCTGTTGCTCCCGATGTAATTAAAAAACCTTTAATTATGTTGGGCCCGCCCTCATTAACTTTTTGCCATCTCACCTCCCCTATAGCCATCCGATCAAGCCCCTCAGATCCGATGGTTGTCGTGCATATGGCATGGCCCTCCGTGACCGAACATTAGCGCGCGATCGCGAGCGGTTTTGCAAACAATGCCATTGCCACGCATCGCTTATCGTATGGAATTGCTCGATCTAGCCCAAATACTGCCTCCCCTCCATTAGCGGTGTGATGAAAACCGCTTACCGCCTCCCACTAATGACAAAACATCAAATCTTCCTCCCGCTGACGCCACTTATCCAAATCCCGAAACCCACCAAATTTTTGACTTTGTATAAAAAACAAAAGTAATCAGTTTGTCGTCATATTCTGTGAACGCATGCATGCAGCAACCTGAACATTGAAAATCAACCAGCTCGTGCACCTAGCCGCCAACCACCTTCAAACTTGCAGTCGACGCCACTCAGAGTCCACCATTCACACCCAGTGTACCCGCATTCCATTTCTCATCTCCAAAAACAGGTATTTACGAATTCCCATCAAGAAACCTTGTGAATACTTCCTTTATATACAATTAATAGAAAAGAACCCAAATTTTACCATAATTCAGTTGCCGCGCTTGAAATTCAAGTTCCCTAGACCCTCTATTTTCACCAATTTCACATAAAAATCGTAGTTTCCTATCTGAATCCACAAGAACCAGAATGGAAACCCCCATTGCCCTAAATATTGCACTTATTACTACCCCCCACTGTGACTTAGACTATCTTCCCTTAGTAGATAAGGATTTTCAAATAAAAGACTTAAACACTGATAAAGACCATTTGAAGGTCTTTTTCCAATGCTGAGATAATCACTTGAATGGCTATGATGCCATAGGACTGTGGGAATCAAATCTCCCAATATATTTTCTCTCCTCTGTGTGCATTTTCCTTGACATTATCCATCAGTGTCATGCCAACTATGATCCCAACCTCAGAGCAGTAATGTCCCCAACTAAAACTGTCCTCTTCACAATTATTGCAGACTCCATCAATGAGATGCTTCAATTTCAGCCCAGTCAAGCCCTCACCCCCATTTCCCTTGGAGATTTGCTTGAGAGATCATCTAAATTGTCCTAGTCTGAACTTAGTCGCCTTTGCCAGACTTTCATATATAAGGAGCATCAAACCCAAAATCCCCCTCCCTATTTGTCAGTTTTCTTCACAGAGATAGGAAAAACTATAGTTGATATGATAGTTGTAGTCATGGGATTTAATACCAGTGAATATGTAGATGAATTGACCCTAGTTTTGATGTCCATCTTTACCCCTGTTCAGCCCCCTGCTATCAAGTACAATTATGCTGCATTTATTGCTGAGAAAATCCATGACCAGCTCATGAGGTCGGAAAATGAAAAAGTTTTCAAGTATTCCACATTCTTCTATCACCTTATCCTCTACTATCAGTCTGACAAGTTCCCATTTTCTGTCAATAAACTTGATACAAAGGGTAACCCAAGATCAGTCATTTTTTGGACTTCAATCTTCCACCATTATTTTGCTTGTCCCTATTCATATAATGAATTCATTGACCAGTTTGTCCACCCAGTGACCACCATGCTGACAGGAAATCCTCCTCCTAGGATTAGTGATGAAATCAAAAGAATCCTTCAGCTATCCAAATAGTACAAGGTAGGTGACTGGTACTTGTACTAGAATCACACAGAGATTAGGATATATGGTTGTGAGCTTCCTCCATTCAAGCTACCAAAATATGTTCCAATGAGGTTGTTTGCATTGGAGTATTATAGACAAATGATAAACTCAGATCAGATCCACTTTACCAAGGCCAAGAAGAAAGCACAGTTGAGAATCAAGGATCACCTAGGCCCATTTGTCTGCAACAATAGAGAAGTAGGCAAAGCAGCAGAAGAAATCCTAGAACACCTGAAATTAAGTAAAAGTTTTGGTTGGAAATATGACCCACATAGTTTCATTTGTGATAGGAGAATGAAAAATAGACTATCACCATATTTTCATCACAAAATCCCAGAAATTGAGCAATATGCTAATATGGATGAATGGAGAGAAGAAACTCTTATTGAGATGGATAGTGATCAGGTCAATGTAGAAAATGTAATGAAAGACCTAGAAAAGACACTTGACCTGTACTCTTTTGAACAGGTACCAGTTGGAACTTCTCAGAAGCCAACACCAAGAACTAGTGCCTCCACAACCGATACTTCTCAAAGGCACTCATAGGAAACTAGTGCACCATTTACAGGATCATCACAGGAAAAAGAACAAGGAACCAATACTCCAGTAGTAGGGCCATCAAACATGTCAAAGCAGCCTGAAATTTCAGAAGAACAGGCCCCACCATAGTCCCATCCAACTCAGATTAACATGGGAGATCCCCCAGTTTTGCAGACTCCTTTGAATGAGGAAAAGAGTTTAAAAAGAGACAAGGAAGTAGCTACCCTTGCCAGTGGTCCTTCAGACTAGCTTAGCGCTAAAAGGCACAGGCTAAATCCTCATTTAGAAGAAGAATTTGTTGAAGAAACAATAGGCAATTTGAGGAAAGAAGGTGGAGACAGTCAGCATACATTCCTAGTAGGTGGGACACCTTCCAGTTTCTAAAGGCAAGAGCTTGAACGACAGCAAAGTGTTGAAGTTTCGTCATTCAGGTCTTCATCTAACAAGACCTTAGATATTAAAGAGAAATTCAAGGAAATAAAGGCCAAAAATGAACAGTTAAAGGCCCAAGCTTACATTCAATATATAAAGATGGCTCCCACCAATCAAGCTAGGTTGATGTCAGCTTATGACATCAAGGAAGGCAAAATGCAGATGAGCTTTTTAAAGCCTAAAGTACAGCAGCCTCAAACACTTGCAGACTACCTCAAAACTGATTTTGAGGTCTTGGCTAAGGACATTCACCCCATAGATCAAATAGAATTACATAAGCAGACATGGGAAATGGTGTATTCAACATTGGCAAGTAAAGCCATGATGGCACACAGATTGGAAAAGTCACTGAATAATACCAATGCTCAGATATAGTTAGAAAGAGCCTTCTCACAGTCAAAAGACAATAGAATCAAGTCATTGGAGGATTTGATTATTGGATTGGGCCATAACCCAAAAGATGTAAAAGTTGTAGAGGCCCTGATCAAGAAGAAAAATGAAGACATAGCTGCCTTGAGAAAGCAGTTAAAACTACCACAACTGATGCATCCACAGACTGCAGAAGTGATTGAAGAAAACAAGAATGAAGAAGATCTCATGTACTTAGTCCTCAAGCTAAATGAACAATTAAGGGAGACAGAGCAGGAACTAGAGAAAACACTCAAAGCAGGCAGAGTGAGGAAAAGTGGTTCCATTCAAAATGAAGTACCAGTAGTCTCCACAATAGTTCCTTCAACATTGGCCACATCTCTTGCACCAAATGTTCCTTCGACCACAACAGAAACTATTACAGGTACAAGAATAGGTACATCACATGTGGGAATTTCAGGTCAGAGCACTAAGGAATTAATCAAGTCTATGGAGGAGATGAAACTCCAAGTTTCTGAACTCCAAAAGGTAAAGGAAAAATTTGTGACATTGGGGCAAAAGTATGATGTGTCAAAGATCAATTTTACTGAAGAAGTGAGGAAGAACAAAGGCTTGGCTCAACAAGTAAAAACATTCGAAAAAGACCTCACATTTGAAAAGCCTTTAACAGATATAAGAAAAATTTTATGGACCAACATCACTCAATCAATAAATGATGTTTGGTCATCAATACAAATCATTTTTGAACAGATTGACCTAGTCAAGGTTGCTCTTCAAGTGATTTCCAAAAGCAAGGAAGAGCTAGGAGGGAAGCCTGAGGAAGCTATTAGGCTAATAAACTTTTTGAATAGCAGGAATAGGCATCAATTAGAACAACTGAATATTGAAGATAGAACTGGAACCATCCTTGAAATTAAGAAATTCTTGACCAAAAGGGCTTTAATGCAGACCCTGGAAAGAACATGTCAGAATATGCAGGAGGATATAGATGAATTTATGGAAAAGTTTGGCATATTATAGAGTAAAGGACTTCCCAGTCCTTTAGTGATCAATGATAAGTTAATGAGGCATGAGGATTATGTTGACAAATTGGGTCAGTATGAAAATAAACAAGCTAGTTCATCAGCCAATTCATCTGCACCCAAGGCACTACCTACAGACAGAGTTCTTTATGACAGCCTAGAGAACCTCTTTTATGTTGAGCATGAATTGAAACATTTGTTTCCTGTACAACCCAATTTTGTAAAATACACAGAGGCTGATGAAATCTTCAGGAAGCTACAAAGGAACAGGATACCAAGGGATGATTGGTGGACGGATATGACAAACATTTTGTGATTTACCTTGGTAAAAAGTAAAAGTGAAGTATTTACCATAGTCAATTTTGCTAAAAGAAGATGAATGAGGATAAAGCAGGTAAAGAGTATCAGAACAAGTTAAAGAGTATCAGTTAAAAGCCAAAAGCAATTAGCCAGCATAGAATTACAAGCAAGATAGCAAGATGCTCAATCATAGGGCCTACCTCCAGCTCATTCAACAAAAACGTGGATAGCAAGCTAGCAGTGCACTTCAGTTTCTATCTTCGAGACCATCTGTCTCTACTTTTATGTAAAATATGTTTAGTTTTCCTAGAATATATCTCTCTTAGTTAGGAGATATTTTGTTGTAAATTTTTGTATAAGTACTTCCTCATTCAAAGTACTTAGGGTGGATTCTTAGACATTTCTATAGACTCATTATTTTGGAATAGAAGTGTTGTTGAACAACTATTGTATGGCTAGTTGGATGAAGAAATAAAGCAAAGGACTTTTACAAGATTCATGTGTCAAACGTTGGACAAATAAGTATTCTATATCTTATGTGTTACTATTTTCTGGTTTAATATTTCACATGTGTTTCATCTCTGAATAATAAACGAAAAAGTATATTTCAAAAAGTGCTTTACTGCATTCTGTCTTTAAAATCATTTATATTCTAAATGTTTTCTTCTAAGCTATCATAGGCAGGGAATTCTTAACTACTCCTTGCTTCTTAGTTTATCATTGTGGTCATTTAATAAGAAATTCTTAATTGCTTTTTATTAGTGATCACCCAATTTCCCTCCTCTTAAAATTTGTTGAAGGATTCTTAACTTCCCTTCTTCCCTTTTAAGACCATTTCACCCTTTTCAAGTTACCATTTGTCCCTTGTTTAGCTATCTTTCCCTATGAAGCCCTCCTTTGTTGAATCAACCTGATCCAGTTAAGCCATCCTCAGTTGAATCCATAGCCCAATGGCCTGAAATACTCTATTCTATCCATCTGCTCTTGAATTCCACCACCAAAAAAAATCAAAATCCCCCAAGCTTTCATAACTAGCCTAATATCTCACCAAATAAAGCTAAATCTTAAAGAGAGAGCCCTCTCTGAGTACAGATTGGCTAGATTCTGTACTTAAAAGTTGGTTTGTGGTTGCCTCGGACCCCTTTCCTTCTTCTAACAACTTCAAGGAAAATCTGAGTGATAACATAGTGGTGAATCCACTGGGGAAACCAATTCCTCAGTCAAAACAAATCTTTAAGAATATTTGAAATCTAAATCTAAAACATCTTAAAGAAATCATAGAAGTTTTTTTGATATCAGTGAAGAAAATTAAAAAGAAAACCTAAAAACCTGGCTTTAGAAAGGACTCGTTACACTAGAGCTAATCCTGATCCCAATCCACCACTAGTGTTTGAGAACCCCAATCTGATCCCCAGAATTTTTAGGAGACAAGAAAGTTCTGTTAGTCCTCGGCCCACCTTCAGATCATCATCCTGTCCTGTTAGGTGGATTTACTTTGAAGACCAACCCTTTGATGAATACTTTGAAACCTCTTTGTTTAGGACTTCATCTGATTTTGAATTAGTTGACCTAGTCCAAGACCTAGAGTTCATCTGAGAATTAGAGCTCCAAGCAGCTAATTTGTCAATTGATAGGCATTTGCAGAACTCACCTCAATCTGATCTTACCACTGAAGGAACACCCAATCCCTCTATAATCACAACTGTTACTGCAAGTTCATCATCTTTTCCTTAGACGTCTCAACCTCAAACCACTCAACATCAGACCACCCCTTCTAGCCCTCCATCCACAACTCAATCACCTATTGTTATTCCAACCCCAGCTGTTGTTTCACCATTACCTAGAACAATGGTGAACAGGTATACCCCCTTGGTACTACCAACAAACTTAGGTGCCATGCCCCAGGATTACCAAAGTAAGATTACTCAATTTGATGGTACTGATACCTATATAGCCCAGCAACACACTAAGAAGATGATTGATTACTTTGAAATTTATAAAATAGACGCTGATGATGTGCAAATGAGAATATTTGTTCAGAGTTTAACTGGGGAAGTTAAAGCCTAGTTCATAGCTTTAACAAAAAATAGTATAGACAGCCTAGCAACTCTCTATCAAGAATTCCTAAACAGGTGGGAGAAAAAGAAAGACCCTCTTCAGATTCTATCTGAATATGAAAACTTAAGAAGAGGACCACAAGAGACTGTGAAGGATTATTGCACTAGATTCAACAGTGTGTACAAGGCCATCCCTCAAAATCTAAGACCCCCACCTAGTTTAGCCTTAATCAAATTCCCAGATGGATTTGATATTGACATGGCTTTCCGGCTGAGAGAACGAAACCCCCCTACTTTGGAAGATATGCAAAGCATAGCTGTCAATGTTGAAGCCAACCTGATATCTAAAAGAGCCAGGGCTAGGAGTTAAAGGAGTATACCATTAAAAGAAGAAAGCTCACCCTTTGAACAAAATCTAGATGCCATAGTTAAAGGAATGGATAGACTAGGTGACAGAGTAGAGACAATTGAAAGGAAAGCTCCTTGGGAAGATCAACAAACCAACACAGGGAGAAATCCTAATTTTAGGAAGAATCAAAACTTGAACACTGGAAAAAAGTGGTCTTGACCAAAATATTAGACCCCCTTTCTAGGAGAATTATGCAGAAGTATGATCGTCGTCGCTCTAAAACGAAAGCTTACTCTAAGAAAACTTTTAGATCCGCAGAAAACAAAAAAATCATTCATAGAAGGCCTCCCAGAGAATACAAAAAAACACACCAGTTTTATCAAAGGCCAAAACATAAGAAAATATTTTGCTTCCATTGCAATGAAAAAGGACATATTGCTCCAAATTGTCCAAAACTGAAAAAAGACAAACAACAATCTGGGAAGAAGAAACAGTTTAGCTATAAGAGTAAATCTGGCAAGGTAAATATTATTGATCTCCCTTCTAGCTGTGAAGAATCAACAGATTCAGAAAATTATTATGATCTAAATGACCAAATACATGCTGTTTATGAAGAAGAAGATTTTGAAGTTGAATATTTCAAAGATCCACACTATAATGAATGTTTTCAAGAACTCTGTGAATGCAGTGATCCTGACATTTGCAAATGTAATGCATTCAGGATGTTCAGACAACTATCAAATGAAAGCTTAGATCATGATGAGCTTTCTAGAAATTATTTTACACAAATGGTTAATGCTGATGATCCAAAACTCAAAGAAATGTATAAAGGATTGCTGATGACCCATCTTCAACAGTCCAAGCCACAACAATATCAAGAACAACAAAAGTCACAGATAAATCATCAACATAGCTATATTCCTTTTGCAACCTTATTTTCAATTGATGGTCTAACAAGACAATTCAGACAACAAACAATTGAAGATGATCTTCCTCAAACACTTCCTGCAATTATTTAAGCTATCAAAGATCTCAAAAAAGAAGTCAGAGAGAATAGAAGGCTATGCATTGAAGCACATCAGGGGCACAATATACATTCTTTACATGCACAACCCACAAAAGGAGAATCTTCACAGATAGAACAGAAAGAACCAGAAAGACAACCTGATCCAATGAAAGGGATATTCAAAGTTGAAGACTTTGAAATTCCAGATGAAGAATTTGAAGATCCTAGATCTGGATTAGGAATGAATGCAATGAACGTAGATGTAATGTACTGTGTAAAAATGAAAATCAGAATTCGTTCTTCCATAGAATGGTCGAAGGTTCTAATTGATACAGGTTCAATATTGAACATAGTAAGTGGCACTGTAATTCCCTATCCTCAAAGACAAAAGACAAAGTGTCCAGGAGTTGTTACTACAAGTGGAGAAATCAAGACAACAGAAGAAGCTATAATAGATGTCTTCGTTCTCAATCCGAAGGAATTCAAGTTCGTGCTCCATTAGTCACAGGGCTTGATTGTGCTATGTACTTAGGAACTCCTTTCCTGAGCAATTTCAGAAGACATGGAAGCACTTATGATGAAAAATCACAGAAATGGGGATATTTTCTTCTCTTCAAAGGTATAGATTATTTTTATCCATTTATTCGTTCCAATTCTACTAATAGATTGAGTAGAAATGACAGGTTACATAATACTTTGGCAAAGATGGAGAAGAAGAAAGAAATGCTCAAGATTGATGAAAATCTTTTGACAGGCAAATTTTAAAAAGAAATAAGTGAGATCTCTTAGAAACTAAAATCTTGTTGTTCTGAAGATCCAAATTCCTTTTGGCATATTCATAAAAATGAAGTAGAATTGCCTTTGAAAAAGGAATTCCATGGAAAAATCAGAAGATCAAAAGCAATACTGATGAATTCTTAACAACTCAGGTATTGCAAAGAAGAAATAAAATCCTTATTGCAAAAAGGTTTGATCAGAAAATCTCATAGCCCTATTGCTTGTTTTGGATTTTATGTCAACAAACATTCAGAGATTATTAGAGGAAAACCAAGATTGGTAGTAAAATGCAAGCCTCTGAATAATATTCTTGATTATGATGCTTATCCCTTGCCAAAGCCCTCAGTGCTTTTGTCTCAGATATCACAGTAAAAAATATTTTCCAAGTTTGATTTAAAGTCTGGTTTCTGGCAAGTAGGGATAAAAGAAGAAGATAAGTGGAAAACAACTTTTTCAGTACCAGAAGGACATTTTTAATGGAATATTATGCCCTTTGGACTAGTAAATGCTCCATCCACCTTCCAAAGGATTATGGATGAAACTTTTGAAGGTATCGATGATTTCCTGAAGAAATATATTGATGATGTTCTAATTCATTCTATAGATATTCCCTCTCATATAAAGCATCTTAATATATTATATAAGAGAGTCAAAGAAAAAGGTATAGTTTTATCAGATTCAAAAATGAAGTTATTCCACACTATGGTAGATTTCTTGGGATATGTGATTCAATATGGATCATATTACATTATGCAACATAGTCTTGATTTCATAGATAAATTTCCAGATAGAATCACTGATAAAACTCAACTACAAAGATTCTTGGGTAATTTGAAGTACATCTCCAAATTTGTCAAACATTGTGCCCAAGACAGAGTCTTATTGAATAAAATATTGCAAAAAGATCCAATTCCATGGACAGAGGATTTAACAGAGGCAGTCAGAAGAATTAAAGGGAAAATTAGGAATATTTCTCCTTTAATCACAATCAATGAAGAATGGCCTAAAACCATCATTACAGATGCTAGTGATATCGGATGGGGTGCAATTTTCTGCCAACATGATCCTAATAAAAAGAAAATGGAATATGAAAATTTCCAGTATGCCTCTGGAATCTGGTCAACTACACAAAAAAATTGGTCCAGCCTAAAGAAATAACTTAGAATTGTCTACCTTGTCATTGCCAAATTCAAAGATTTTGTGATCTATAAAAATTTTACAGTCAAAACAGATTTCCAAGCCCTTAAGTTTGCTATCCATAAATGTGGCTTTGAAGATGCAACAATGGTTAGATGGATAATGACATTGGCCCAGTATCATTTTTATGTAGAGTTCATTTCTGGAGTTAAGAATTCCTTCGCAGATCTTCTCAGCCGAGAATTTTTACAGAGAAATGATGTAAATAATCTCAGATGTAACATCATAAGAAGATTAGAAAATGAGATTCATATTGAATGTGTTGATGGTTCTCACACTTTGAATCTGCAGAAACCTCTACTTGATTATCAAGCAGATTGGTTTCCAATGAAAGAAATCAAATATTGGCATGGAACTGGACAACATTATTTCTCATGGGATGATCAAATGCAAAGAAATGATGAAGCTTTTGAATCTTTAAGCTTTCTTCAATATTTGGGAAATCTTGATTTCACATTACACAGAGATGTAGATGAAAACCTAATCTGCTGTGAAATCTACATTGATCGCTTCCTATTGCCACCCAACCTTTAGAGCTATGAAGATCATGAACGCCAAGGGAAAGCCTGGTATACAGGTATGTGTTTTGAAAATAAAACTAACTCGTTTTTCTATAATGTGTAGTTTTCTTTTAGATATCATGGGATGCAAGTTACACAAATCGAAGAACAAGACCCCACACCTGAATGGTTTAAAGAATGGTGGAACATTTATGGTATCAGTCCTCTATGTTTTTACCCATTCTCTCTCCGATTATTACAACTTCCTGGATTTACAGAACCACGGGCACATCAATCAAGAATTTTGTACAAAAGGATTCTGGGTATCAACAATATCACCAATTATCACATGCTTGCAGCACTCCGCGCAATGGACCCTTTCATTAGTTTATTACACGAAATATTTTCTTCAGAAGATTCAGGGGAAATATGAATGGCTCTTCACATGACTATGAGTCATTTCATGCCATGGCAGAACCAGATTTAAATCCTTTTGGCCCACTAATTTTCCAAGACGAAGTACCAGAATATATTGAAGTACCAATTTGGGAATGTGAGGAAGAAATTTACTCACATTATTTTAATAATGACTCCTTGACTAGGTTCAGAGAACATCATTATTCTCATGAACAACTAGAACATTTTGTCATTTTGTAATGTCTTTTTGTCCGACTTTGGTGGCAGATAGGTTTTTCGTAAGGTTCCTTGAAAAATAATCTCTTACAGTGTAATCAATCCGACATATATAATTAAATAAACGGATAAGAATAAAGTATAAAATATTTTATGTTTGAATTACTGTGTGGATGTTCTCCAGGTTACTCGAAAGCAGGATTCTCTCATATCTGATGCAAGGATTTGATTTTGATGTAAATTAAGATACTGTGCGGATGTCCTCCGGGTTACTCGAAAGCAGGATTCTCTCATATCTGATGTAAGGATTTGATTTTTATGTAAAGTAAGATTCTCTCATATCCGATATGGAGGTATCACCAAACCCAAAACTGGGAGGATCTATAAATAGATGAAGGCTAGGGAAGAGAGGCAGTCGGGTTTTTGAGAAATTTAGAGAGCCTTTCTGCTAGAGAAGTAACTTGGTATTGCTTGAGAAGCAACTTTGTAATACTTGAGTTTTGAAGTTCATGAATAAAGAATCCTCAATTTCTATAAATCTATGTCTCCTTTGTAGATTGTTTTGGATTCTATTCTCGAACTTGTATGAGCCTTGTTAAGGTTGAAGAAGTCGCAAAGACGCAGAAGTAGACCGTTGGGCCAGAGTTCGTGTTTCAGCATGAGGATATTGATTCCAACTCTGAAGGTCTAGAAGAAGATACTCAAATCAATTTGATGGGACTTAGTAATGAAGGGGAAGTTTTCTAGACCCAAGAGGATCAAGAAGCCCACATACTTAAACAATTTCAAACTCAATCAGGTGAATCATTTGACTTTAGAGAAGGATATGACACAACCATCTTTAAGGTGCATAAGCAATACAACTTAAGAGGTAGGAGAATTGATATTCCTGAAACAAACAAGCAAAAGGTTCCAAATCAGCCCAAAAGAGGTAAGAAAATAACCACACCTGTACATATTATTTCTAGATCAAACACTAATCCTTCTAACCCCATAATTGAAGATGTCTCTGACAACCAACCAAACAACAAACAACCCTCCACTTCTCTTCCTCCCAAGGAAACCGTGGGGGAACCTCTAGAGGTTGATCTAGGAGAATCAACAAATCATGATCCCACTCCTGAAAAGGAGAAAAACACAGAAAACACAGAAAATAGAGATAATACTACTGTTCAAAATCCAAAGGCCCAAACAGAAAAACACTTTAATCTGGAAACTGAAGTAGGTAAGTTGAAAATTGTTGTCCCATTATTTGAATTAGCTAAACATGAGGCCTACTGAACCCAAATCAATAAATCACTGAAAATTACTGGAACTGAAGACTTAGTGAATGTTTTTGATGTCCCGCCCGAATTAATCTTTAGCCCAGAAGTGAATGGAAAACATTTGGAAGGAGGAATTCCTCCCTTCTATGTGAGTTTAAACATACATGATAAGATTCTTCACAATGCCATGTTTGACTCTGGGGCATCTCTTAAGCTCATCCCCAAGTCTGTAATAGAAAAGCTAGACCTAGACATCACTAGACCATACAAAGATTTGTTTTCTTTTTATTCTAGTCAGGTGAGATGTTTAGGATTGATAAAAGGCTTGTGTGTCTCATTGGTTCAATACCCCGCATAAACAATTTTAATGGACATAATGGTAGCAGATATACCACCTAAATATGACATGTTATTATCCAGATCCTGGGGTGCTAAGCTTTAGGGATCTCTTCAATTGGATATGTCATATGCTACTATCTCGGTTTTTGGCCAACCAAAGAAACTATACAGAGAAACATTGATGAAATATGTAATAAGTAGTCAAGAAAGACCCCAAAATTTCCTCATCTACTCAGTACACTCTGATATGGACTCATTCATTCTTTATAATGCAGAAACCAATCCTCCCAACACTTTAGAAGTTTTGGCAGCTGAACCGAAAGGAATTATAAAGAAAAATCAAGTGTTAACATCCAGGAAATATCAGATAACAAAGAAAAACCAGATGAGAATGAAAAACCAGACCCCACTGCTAAACAAGTTCCTACTACCCCAGACCCCAATTATGAGCATGAAATTCTTTGGAGTTTAGAATTTGATGGCTCAATCAATAAACTAGGGGTAGGAGTAGGAGTTTGGGTGTACAATTTAGAAAATGATCATGTTGAAGGCCATGCCTAATTAAATTTTAAGTGCACCAACAATATAGCAAAATATGAGGCTCTCTTGCTGGGTATTAAACTTGTTAAAAGATTAGAAGCAATCAGAGTGTCTGTCATAGGAGATTAAAAGTTAATAATCAAATAGATTAAATGAAAATACTTAACTAGGGATCCTAGATTAGGATATTATAGAGGAACAGTCATAGAAATTCTCAACACTTTTATGGAAACTCAGCTTGCTACAATCCTTAGAAAACACAACTTGCAAGCCCATAGCCTGGCCATGTTTTCTAGCACCTGTAAATTACCTTTCGAACCTAATCATAAGTTTATTGCTGAAATTAGGCATAGACCAGCCATACCTGATAATCTGAAGGACTGGCAGGTTTTTGATAGTGATGAGCAGATCAATAACTTTTTAACTTTAGATGAAGAGTTTTCTAACAGTTACATAGATGTTGATACAGTTGTTAATTCTAATCAGATAGATGAGGTAGAAACAAAAATTTTAGAGGAAAGTTCAATTAATATGCTTCATCCCACAAAATTCACACAAAAAGAAGTTCAAGACCTGGAACAAATGGACCTAGATAAAATAATTGACGAGGAAACAGAGGTTATCAACTTAGAAGACAATCATTTACCTAAAGGATTGACTCCTATAGAAGATCTGTTTGATTCCAATGACATTCCCAAGAAACCTAAAATGGAACCATTAAGAGCATATATTGAAGGGTACAACTTAGGAACTCAGGATAATCCAAAAATGATAAAAATATCAAAATCTTTCCCTCTTGATCGGAAGTTAAAGTATGTTGAACTTATGAGAGAATTCCAGGATGTCTTTGCCTGGAGTTATGAAGATTTGAAGTCCTATGACACCTCCATTATTCATCACACTATACCTCTGAAAGAAAATCAAAAGCCCTTCAAACAAAAACTCAGAATAATTAACCTTGTGTTATTACCATTAATTGAAAAAGAAATTAAACTTATGTATGAAGCAGGGATTATTACCCATATCAGATTTTCAGAGTGGGTGTCTAACTTGGTGCCTACTAGAAAGAAAACTGGAGAAATAATGTTATGTGTTGATCTGAGAAACGTAAATAAGGTCTCTCTTAAAGATAACTACCCTTTACCCAAAATGGATCATATTTTGCAAAGGGTAGTGGGTTCTTCTAGAATTTCACTTTTAGATGGGTTTTCAGGATCGAAGCTATACTACAGATACCTCATCCAAGAAGTATTAAAGAACTCCAAGGTTTCCTAGGGAAGATAATTTTTTTAAGAACATTCATTTCTAACTTAGTTGAACTCATTAGATTACTAAATAACATGTTAAAAAAGGATTCAAGTTTCAAATGGATAGTAGAGGCCAAGCAATCATTTGAAGAAATCAAAATGGCCTTAACCAGAACACCGGTCCTCACAAGTCCTCAATTTGGTAGATTTCATCATTTTTTCTTTTGCATCAGAACACATTATAGCAGTTGTTTTATTACAAAAGGATGATCAGGGATGTGAAAAACCTATAGCCTTTTTTAGTAAAAGACTTAGAGATGCATCATTAAAATACAAAATAATGGAGAAGCAAGCTTTTGCACTGGTAAAAGCCATTAAAAACTTTAGAGTCTACATATTATAGTCTCATGTGATAGCTTATGTGCCTAATGCAGTTGTTAAAGACATCCTGACTCAGGATGGAATTGATGGCAAATGAGGTAAAAGGATAGCCACCATCTTAGAGTATGATATAGAGATAAAACCTACAAAACTGATAAAAGGTCAGGGATTGGCCAAACTCATGGCAGAAACTAATTATCAAGCCATGGACATAAATGAACTGGATAATAAGCAGGAGATGGTGACTCCACAAATTAGTCAGGCCTTCTCAGACTCACCTTGGTATGCTGATGTAATTTATGTTTTAGAAAACCTGCAGGCTCCTCCAGGGTTGTCCAGAACAAAGAACAAGTTTTTAAAAATGACAGCTTCAAAGTTTTGTATCTTAGATAATACTCTTTTTTGGAAAAATCATGAAGGAATTTTATTGAATTGTTTATTAAAAGATGAAGCTGACGAGGCTCTCCAAGAATTTCATGCAGGAGACTGTGGTGGACACCTCTATTGGAAGTCAACTACAAATAAGATCCTAAGGGATGGATTCTATTGGCCAACCTTGTTTGCAAATGTGAAGAAATTTGTGACTTCTTGCCATAAATGTCAAATTTTTGAAGGCAAAAGAAAGTTGTTACCTTTGCCCTTAAAACCCATTTCCACCAAGAAACCTTTTCAATAATAGGGTCTTGACTTCATTGGAGAAATCCATCCTCCCTCCTCTGGCCAACACAAATGGATACTCACTGCCACCGACTATTTCACAAAATGGATAGAGGCTATTCCCTCCCTACAAGCCAATGAAACTGTAATCATAGGTTTCCTAGAAACTAATATTTTGTCCAGGTTTGGTTGCCCCACTAAAATCATTACTGATAATGTTGCAGCTTTCAAATCAAAGAAGATGATCAGTTTCTGTAACAAGTATCACATTACACTGGGCCATTCCACAACCTAATACCCTCAAGGGAATGGATTGGCTGAATCTTCCAACAAGAGTCTCATTAATATCATCAAAAAACTGTTGGAAGAAAACATGAAAACTTGGAACGAGAAACTGATAAATGCTTTGTGGGTAGACAGGCTTACAACCAAAAAATCCATTGGAACCAGTCCTTATGTGTTAGTATATGGCATGGATGTTGTTTTTCCTTCATCATTAGGGGTTCCTGTCATGAAAATACTCCAAGAAGCTCAAGTGAAACCTAATGATATTCAAATAAGGATAAACCAGACCATCAATTTGCAACAGACTAGGGAGGAGGTGTACCAAAGATCCCAAGTGTTGCAGGAAAAACTTAAGAAGATATTTGACAGAAGAACCAAAGCAGGAGATTTCTACCTTGGAGATAAAGTGTTAAGATGGAATTCTAGAAGAGAGGATAAGGGGAAACATGGGAAGTTTGACTTCCTATGGAAAGGACCATACATCATTTATGCTTTCAAAGGAAACAATGCATATTTTCTTAAAAACTTAGATGGTACAGAAGCAGAAGAAGGACCAGTCAATGGTTGGATGTTAAAGCATTACTTTGATCCTACTTACTAATGTTATCATATTCTTCGTGTATATATTATATCCTTTGTAATGTCATAGTGTTAATTAGACAATAAGATTTTGGAGTTGAAGCCCAAAGAGAAGGCCCTAAGCTTCAGAAGATCACTGTCATACATACAATAAAGCAACAAGCAAAAGAAGATTGCAGAGCATAGTCAAAGTCATGCAGAGGCCTCTGATCTACTATTCTTGACTTTCCACCAGGGAAAGCTATCCCCAAATGGAGCCACTGTTATGCCCCTATACCAATAGGTGTCATATATCATGATTGACTTGGTTTAGATTTGTAATATGTTCATACCTTTTCTTGTTGCAAAGGTTTTTCATATTTGTAAAAAATAAAAAAATTTAAAAAATGTAAAGAGGGTATACCCTAAAAGAGAAATCAAAGGGTGAAAAGAATAAAAAGAGGTCAAAAATGAAAGAAAATGAACCCCAACAAAAAAGAAGAAGACCAGGAAAGTGTGTAAGTCTAAATTCCACTACTTTTTGATTGTTGTAGAATAAACAATTATGTGCAGCTTGTTACTTATGCCACAATTTATGAATAGTCAAACAATTGAAGCTTGGCTAGTTCATTTTTCAATTTCATGTTGTAGAAATAGAGAATAAAGATCTGACCAAACAATGTAATCTTGGCAGATAAGTAGATAGGTAGAGTGAATAAATGAGCTCAACATTTTAATCTGAGCCCTTGGATGTAATAAGTGTAGACTTAGATAGGCATCACCATGTAAAAGGAAAGAAAGTTTGATAAGGGTTTTCCAGTCTAAGTGCACCCTAATAAAGAAGTGAAAATGCTAGGTTAAATAGGTAGGGTAGGTAGATGATAGTTGCAGAATGTGGTGAATGATAAGTCTAAATGTGTAAATTTTTTACTTTCATCACCAAGCAAAGGCATGTATCACATGAAAGGCACACCTAGCAAGCAAAGTAAAAAATAATTAACTTCCCTACTCATTTCCCCTAAATTTTCACTAATTTCCCCTAAGTGCCAAGGTATCTATCGAATTAGAGGGGCTCAGAGCATTTATTTGACTTTTGGAGGGACCAAACCCTCGGCCCAATAATCTATAATACCTCAAGCACTTAAGCACATTCATCAATGATCACACCCCTTCATAAATAATTCATTCCCTTTATTAAGTTTTTCTAAGTAAAATCCTATTTTACTTAGGGAAGTTAAAATATTTTCCATAAAAACCCTCATTTTTCACTTAGCCTAAGTTTTAAACCTATACATGAAAGTGGTTCAAACTTAGCGCGCACTTCACAAAATCATATTAACTTTTAACTTACATTATTATTTAATTTCCCTATATAAAAATTACCCATTCTCGTATTACTATAACTATGCAAAATCCCCAAATTCATATATATCCCGCCCCTCGTTTAAATATAACCATGATAAAGTTAATAATTGGGACTAATTAGTTAAATCGTAAGTAATTAAGAACCTCGACCCTTGCCATATTAAGTGAGGATTAATTAGTCATCAAGATTAATTAATAACTCAGTGACCAATCCCGCTGCTCTCGATGTAATTAAAAAACCTTAAATTATGTTGGGCCTGCCCTCATTAACTTTCTGCCAACTCCCCTCCCCGATAGCCATTCGATCAAGCCCCTCAGATCCCACAGTTGTCGTGCATATCGCACGGCCCTTCGCGATCGAACATTAGCGCACGATTGCAAGCGGTTTTGCAAAAAGTGTCATCGTCACACATCGCTCATCGTATGGAATCACTTGGTCTAGCCCAAATACCGCCTCCTCTCCATTAGTGGTGTGATGAAAATCGCTTACCACCTCCCACTAACGACAAAACATCAAATCTTCCTCCCGCTGACGCCACTTGTCCAAATCCCGAAACCCGCAAAATTTTTGACTTTGTATAAAAAACAAAAGTAATTAGTTTGTCGTCCTATTCTACGAACGCATGCATGCAACAACCTGAACGTTGAAAATCAACTAGCTCGTGCACCAAGCCGCCAACCAGCTTCAAATTTGCAGTCGACGCTGCTCAGAGTCCGCCATTCACACTAAGTGTACTTGCATTCCATTGCCCATCCCCAAAAACAGGTATTTACCAATTTCCATCAAGAAACCCTGTGAATACTTGCTTTCTCTACAATTAATCGAAAAGAACCCAAATTTTACCATAATTCAGTTGTTGCGCTTGAAATTCAAGTTCCCCAGACCCTCTGTTTTCACCAATTTCTCGTAAAAACCCCAGTTTCCTATCTGAATACACAAGAACCAGAATGGAAATCCCCATTGCCCTAAATATTGCACCTATTACTACCCCTCACCATGACTTAGATTATCTACCCTTAGCAGATAAGGATTTTCAAATAAAAGACTTAAACACTGATAAAGATCATCTGAAAGTCTTTTGCCAATGTAGAGATAATCACTTGAATGGCTATGATGCCATAGGACTATGGAAATCAAATCTCCCAACATATTTTCTCCCCTTTGTGCACATTTTCCTTGACATTATCCATCAGTGTCATGCCAACTATGATCCCAACATCAAAGCAGTAATGTCCCCAACTCAAATTGTCCTCTTCACAATTACTGCAAGCTCCATCAATGATATGCTTCAATTTCAGCCCAGTCAAGCCCTCACCCCCATTTCCCTTGGAGATTTGCTTGAGAGATCATCTAAATTGTCCCAATCTGAACTTAATCGCCTTTGCTAGACTTTCATATATAAGGAGCATCAAACCCAAAATCCCCCTCCTTATTTGTCAGTTTTCTTCACAGAGATAGGCAAAACTATAGTTGATACAATAGTTGCAGTCGTGGGATTTAATACCAGTGAATATGTAGACTAATTGACCCTAGTTTTGATGTCCATCTTTACCCCTAGTCAGCCCCCTACTGTTAAGTACAATTATGTTGCATTTATTGCTGAGAAATTCCATGACCAGTTCATGAGGCTGGAAAATGAAAAAGTGTTCAAGTATTCCACATTCATCTATCACCTTATCCTCTATTATCAGTCTCACAAGTTCCCATTTTCTGTCAATAAACTTGATACAAAGGGTAACCCAAGATCAACCATTTTTTGGATTTCAATCTTCCACCATTCTTTTGCTTGTCCCTATTCATATAATGAATTCATTGACCAGTTTGTCCACCCAGTAACCACCATGCTGACAGGAAATCCTCCTCCTAGGATTAGTGATGAAATTAGAAGAATCCTTCAGCTATACAAATAGTACAAATTAGGTGACTGGTACTTGTACCAAAATCATACAGAGATTAGGATATATGGTTGTGAGCTTCCTCCATTCAAGCTACTAAAATATGTTCCAATGAGGTTGTTTGCATTGGAGTATTATAGACAAATGATAAACTCAGATCAGATCCACTTTACTAAGGCCAAGAAGAAAGCACAGTTGAGAATCAAGGATCACCTAGGCCCATTTTCCTACAACAATAGAGAAGTAGACAAAGCATCAGAAGAAATCCTAGAACACCTAAAATTAAGTAAAATTTTTGTTTGGAAATATGACCCACATAGTTTCATTTGTGATAGGAGAATGAAAAATAGACTATCAACATATTTTCATCACAAAATCCCAGAAATTGAGCAATATGCTAATATGGATGAATGGAGAGAAGGAACTCTTATTGAGATGGATAGTGATTAGGTCAATGTAGAAAATGTAATGAAAGACCTAGAAAAGACACTTGACCTGGACTCTTTTGAATAGGTACCAGTTGGGACTTATTAGAAGCCAACACCAGGAACTAGTGCCTCCACAGCTGATACTTCTCAAAGGCACTCACAGGAAACTAGTGGACCATTTGTAGGATCATCACAGGAAAAAGAACAAGGAACCAATACTCCAGCAGTAGGGCCATCAAACATGTCAAAGTAGCCTGAAATTTCAGAAGAACAGGTCCCACCACAGTCCCATCCAACTCAGATTAACATGGGAGATCCCCCAGTTTTGCAGACTCCTTTGAATGAGGAAAAGAGTTTAAAAAGAGACAGGGAAGTAGCTACCCCTGCCAGTGGTCCTTCAGACCAGCCTGGTGCTAAAAGGCACAAGCTAAATCCTCATTCAGAAGAAGAATTTGCTGAAGAAACAACAAGCAGTTTGAGGAAAGAAGGTGGAGACAGTCAACATACATTCCCAGTAGGTGGGACACCTTCCAGTTCCCAAAGGCAAGAGCTTGAATGACAACAAAGTGCTGAAATTTCGTCATTCAGGTCTTCATCTAACAAGACCTTAGACATTAAAGAGAAATTCAAGGAAACAAAGGCCAAAATTGAACAGTTAAAGGCCCAAGCTTACACTCAATATTTAAAGATGGCTCCCACCAATCAAACTAGGTTGATGTCAGCTTATGAGATCAAGGAAGGCAAAATGCATATGACCTTCTTAAAGCCTAAAGTATAGTAGCCTCAAATACTTGTAGACTACCTCAAAACTGATTTTGAGGTCTTGGCTAAGGACATTCACCCCATATATCAAATAGAATTACATAAGCAGATAGGGGAAATGGTGTATTCAACATTGACAAGTAAAGCCATGATGGCACACAGATTGGAAAATTCACTGAATAATACCATTGCTCAGTTACAGTTAGAAAGAGCCTCCTCACAGGCAAAAGACAATAGAATCAAGTCATTGGAGGACTTGATTATTGGATTAGGCCATAACCCAAAAGATGTAAAAGCTACAGAGGCCCTGAAAGCTGTAAAAGCTAAACTTTCACCTTACACACACTTCTCTTAGTATATAACATATTAACTTGGAAACAGGTCACAGTTTGTCAACAATAAACTAACATACACGCACACACACATTTTACTCTAAAATTTTCCATTTTTGTTATTGTGGGCCATTTGTACACAATTTTGTGCTCGGAAAGCAGATGAAGGATACACATATTGGTACACAACTATTTATTGCATTTGATATCAATGTGCAATGGATTCCTCACCACACCCATGCATAATATTCTATGGAATAACATAGTCACTAGATCCAATTTACATCCTTCACAGTTATTGAAGGACGATTAATGCAATGAATCATGGTCAACCATACTTGTCCTTGCATTAATGACAACATCTCAAACAATCTTGCCCATGCTTGACAATTACTTTGACATCAATGACATTATTTTCCGACAATCTCTCCCTTTGTCATTGATGGAAATACCCCTATCATAACTCTCCCTGTCGTGCTTCTTCTCTTTCTCTTCCTTTGACATCAATGGAAAATGGGGTGCTTCCTTTATCTACAACTTCTTCATATGACTTGTCAGTTTCTCCCCCTGTCTAGGTTATCTCCTTTTTCTCTCCTCATTTTTTATGTAATCATAGTAAAGCAATATCAACACAAACAGTCTTACCACTACCAGTAATTGTTGCAAACTAGAATTACTACAATTATCTGTTTGTGCTTTAAAATATCCTTAGTAATTCGTTAGTTTCATGATGGAATTTAATACAGAGGTAGAACATCTATTATAGAACAAGGAATAAAGAACCCCTATAGTTGTAAAATATAGATTTCCATATAACATAGGTATTAAATTTTGAAGAAAGGTAGAATAGGTCTGATTATAGGATCAGGGGGGGAAATAGGCCACTGTCAGTATCTATTAGTCTGGCCTCCAAAAGTGAACTGAAGGTCGGATGGTCCGATATTGTAGAGACAAGGAAACCTAACTTACTAGGTTCCAATGAAACTCAAATTTAAGGAAAGTTAGTCTAGGTTACTCAACTAATTTAACAGTGGGCAAGAGAATTTTATTAACCTCCAAGGAACCCTAGAGGAATAATCAAGAATTATTCATAAGTTAACAAGAAATGAAAATAACTAATGAACAATGAAATCGTGTTGGAATGCGAAGAAAGTAATATCCAGAACATGGTAAAGTAACTAACCATATTTCAGTACAAAAAATAAGAGCCAAAACGTACAAAAGTATATAACTATATTTCAGTACAACAAATAAGACCAGAATATGTTGAAGAGTGCAACCATATCTTCGAATAGAATAACCTTAAGACAATTCAACACTGTAATTATCGAGTAACATTTTGTGGAGTAAAATTATATTTGTATTTAAAAATATAAGCCTAATGATAATCTTTCCTATTGTGGAAATAAGGAAACACCTTTTCTTGCATAAACATTCAACCCATAATTAAAATTTGCTAAGGAATGTCTATTACAAAAATAACAACGACCAGGCTTGGTCTTCATCAAAAGGACTACTCCAAAAGAAAGGGGCTATACATCTACATGGAATTTATTCAAAAATGGAAGTCTGACTCAAGTAGTAGGTCATGAAATACCAAACCAGCCTCAACACTTCTCGAAAATATTCACAGTTAGAATGAACCGACAGGCCCCTTGTTAGGTAACTTTGTAGGATTCAACAGGTTATAAAACCATTAAACCTTAAGAAATAAAATATGATAACATATCCCTCACATAGAAGTGTGTATTGGAGCCAAAAAATATGGCAGAGGCAACATACTTTTAAGTTGTTGTGTTGAACCCTAACGGGTTTTCCAAGAGTACTTAGTAAGAAGGAACCAACAGTTAAAACCTCTTCCTTCAGAAAGAGTCATGTTTTCAAATAGATTGAACCACTAGGGTATTAAGAAGCCATACTTGTAGACAACCCATAAGCCAATGGAGAACCCGTCAAATATATATATCCATATAAAACAGGAAAGCCCCAAAAAATTAAAAGGGAAAATTTTATGGCGTTGGAGTTAGCATACTTGTGGAAAAGTGATATGGCATCAGACCCAGCCAAAACTTGTGGACGAGGATAAATCCCCTCTCAGTCTCACCATTAAACAAGGTTAAAATGAAAAGATACAGGCATCCATGGATACTACTAACCACCTGTAAAAGATAATGTTCAATTCCATAGCTAACCAACGTTTATTCATGGGAACATGTCAAGAGTGTTAAAACAAAATGAGAGACAAAAAGAAAAAGCGAGATTTATCAATCTCCGATAGTAAACAAGACACAAAACCTTACCCGAGATTAGTAATTGAGCATGTGGCACCAGATGCGAGATTTATGTATGCATTAAGGTGGATGAACAAAACATGTTGCAGAGCGACACCATCTTCAAGAGCGACGACAAAAATCAAACTCTAGCAAGGGTTCGAGAGGGGGTAATACCCTAACCATTTCTACAGTCATAAGAGTCGTCAGATCACTTGCAAATTGATGGTGCAGAGAGCCCCCAAGTATCCATCTCTCGGGCGGCTAGGAGACGTTCAAGAAGATTTGAATTGATCTTGTCATATAGCATAATATTCCTGAATTAACAAAGGTTACTACTTAATAACTAGAGGCTAGACTTAATAATAGTGATAAACCTTAGGGTAAGCACAAGGTGTTGTTTCCCCTCTAGCATGTGAAGGTGAATGGCCTAGCGGGGTAAATAAATTACTTATGACTTAGATACAATGTGAAGCGGGATGGTTTAATTTTCTATATGACCATGTGAACTTTCATTAAACCTCCAAACTTGACTGTAAGGTTACCAAATTAATTCCAAAAGTATTATTGTGCTTGCGGTGATGTAATGGGTATGGCATTATTTTGTTCCATGTGTTGTTCTTTAATTTGGATTTTTTTTAACTTGAGTATTGAGGGGTGTTACAGTTGTATCAAAGCCTAGGGTACAAAGCTAAGGCCTGAATGGGAAATTAAGAATTAATAGAAGTGTTATTGTTACACAAAGGTAGTAGACCATCATGAGAAGAGGAGCGGGAGTCACTCCACCGAGGTGATAAACAGGAGGAGTTGGATCCAGTTGGGAGAAAATACTCCTAATATGACGAACTTCTAATGGAGAAAATCCAAAATCTGGGAGCCAAAATGACAAATCTAAGAGTTGATAATGAAAGACTGAGGCTAGAACAAGAAAGAATTATGAAGAGCCTGTCACATAGGCAGAATCAAAGACATCTGAATCCCAGTTTAGAGAATAGAAATAGGGTTGAAATGCAGCGTCAGGGGGGGGGGGAACTTCTAAATTTGAGGGAGGTTGAATTGAAAATGAAGAAGAATCTGAAAATGCCTCGGGGGGTGTTATCACTCAGGTTGTTCCCCAAAAGCAGTGGGAAAAGGGAATACAGCCGAGGTAACCACTAACCAATCTTTTAGATGCAGATTCTAGCCAATCTGCAGCCAGAGAGGGCTCTCTCTTTATGATTTAGTTTTTTTTAGCTATATGTTAGGCTAGTTATGAAGCACAAGTGTTTATTTGTTTGATTTTGGATGGTGACATTCAATAGAACATGGCTACAAAGTATGAGAAGTTCAGACCATTGGGTTAATGGAGTCAATGAAAATAAACTTCTGGGTATGGTTTCTTTGGCAAAAGGAGGAACTATAGAGCAAGATAATTAACCATGGAACAATCTTCAAGCTGGAATAGGATGAAATGGAGTCAGGGAATGAAAGGCAATTAAGGATCTTTCATTATGCTAACAAAGGGAAAATGGATAAATATTACCAAGGAGCAGCTAAGAATTCCTTAATTATATTCAGAGTGTAAGAACCAGGGAGACAAGAGCAGTCAAGAATTCCTGCCTATGCTAGTCCTAAAGAAAACATAAAAATGACAAGAATTGAACACAGAGTACAGCAAAGTAAATTTTGGGCTATTCTTTTTTCCTGCAATTTAGAACATGATACTTTAGATGATATATAAAACTCAGAAATAGTAAAACAAGAGTTAAAAGACTTATTGATCCATGAGATAATCCAAGAATTTTGCAACATGGGCTTCTGCCATCAATTCCATAACCAGAGAGTTCATCAGCAAAGCATTCCAGCAATCTTTATTCAGAAGAGTTCTCAAATTTACAGCGCAGGTCCAGAATGATACTCACCAACCAAAAACACATCTCTAGGGGAGGTATTTACACAAAAAGAGTTACAAAATATCTCATAGAGAAAATATCAAGCAATAACTTTATCCATCTACTTCTACAAAGGAAGTAAATGACATTGAAAACAGGGGGCAATGAATGTAGGAGTAATTTCCGCCATACTGGCTGCCTTAGGTGGTCAGATATATTTGACTTTTTAACTCAACAAGTCAATTGGTAGCTGTCTCTTTATTTTGCGTTCCTGCGTTGCTGTCCCGGCCCTATCATCTGGCTTGATTCCGCTTTAATGCGTTTTGGCGTGACTTCCTTCCTCTGTTGTTTTCATTTTTATGATATGTGACACGTGCATTGAATTTGATTAAATGCAGATGATAAAAAGAGAATTAAAACTACATTGGTAAAATCTCTAACATGCTCTGCCACCATTGGTGTGTTCGCAACTAGTGTCTTTGTAGTTTTATCAATATTTCATCAGCTTCGGTATACCTGTAGAAATTGGGCTGGACTTCAAAAAGATGTGTTATTTCATGCTCAATATAGAACATATTTTCCAACTTGTCATATAAGCTCTGTCCAGAGAGAGGTACTATGTCTTCTGAAGTGCTTGATGATGCTGTGATTTGATTGGTAACATATGTATTCACCCTGTGAGCATATTGTTCATGTGTCAATAGCCTCTGACCGCTGGTTAACAAACTGGGTAGACCCTTTTGCTGCAAGACTGTAAACTTTTCTGTAAAAGCATTTATTTCTATCTGCATTTCTTGACACTTTCTCTCTAGATTTTGTATAAAATTCCTCATAGTCAGCACCTTTTTAACTGTCAAAATGGTACTTGTTCTGTCCTTGATATCTAGAGCTTCTAGTTGTTCTTTGGTATGAGTATTCAAAAAATGAATTAGTCTATTGGCCTGTTCGGGCATGTTTCCCAATAATGCTCTGGCCTTTTGAATCTCTACTCGGGCCATTTCTATCAATTCAATTTGCTCATGGATAGTCTGTATTGATCTCCATTGATCAGTGATAGACTCGCCAATTTTAGTCCACAAAATTGTTTTGATTTCTGATAGAGGTTTATGAAGAGTAAGATCTTTCTCCAAGGATTTTACCTTATTTTCCAAGGCCTTTACCTCTCTTGTTTTTTCAGCCACAGTTATTTTAGATTTATCATAGCTTACCTCTAACTTGGCCAGTTTTTCTTTGGCTTGCTTCAGTTCTTCCATTTGGAGTTCTAATTCTTTTATTTCCTTCATCATCTTTTCCATGCTCATGCTGGTATCTGGTACTGTTGTTGTTGTTGCTGAAGTATCTGTGGCTGATGTACCTGCTGCTGGGACAGTAGGAGGTACAACTATTGTGGTTGTAGGAGGAGCTGTTTCTAGTGGCTGGGAGGTCGACACTCCCTGCTTCTCTTTCATTGCTTTCTCCAATGCCTGCTCTGTTTCTGCTAATCTCTCATTCATCCTCATCAGTAAACCCATCATGTCCTCCTCTGCTTTCTGCTAAGCAACTTCTGTGGTTTGTGGATGCATTATAATCGGCAGCTTTAACTGCTTTTTGAGGGCTGCAATGTCTTCCTCCTTCTTTCTTATTAATGCTTGAATGCATTTGGGATCCTTGGGATCATGTCCTAGCTCTATGATGATTTCTTCTATTAGCCAAAGAAGAAGCCTTTTCCAATTCCAGTTGGGAAGAAGTATTATGTAATGAATTTTGCAATTTGTGAGCTAATAATGCTTTGTCTGCCAAGGTGGAGTACACCATTTCTCTGGTTTGTTTATGTAATTCAATCTGGTCCATTGGGTGGATGTCTTTAGAGAGAACTTCCAGATTGGTTCTGATATAATCAGCAGCTGACTGTGGCTGTTGCATTGTGGGCTTGAAGTGACTAAGGGTCATTTTTCCTTCTTGTATATCGTATGCTGCCATTAACCTTTGTTGATTTGTGGGGGCCATTCTCAGCAATTGATTATAAAGTTGGATCCTTATTGGCTCATTTCTAGCCTTTATTTTAGTAAATTCTTTCTTGATATCTGAGCCTTGCTTGCTCTGTTGTTTGCTTTGTGGCCTGGTGGATGTAACCTCCACACCATGCTGCCTCTCTAGCTCTTGCTGATATGAGCTAGTTGATGTTTCCAAAATTGGAGGAGTCTGCTGTTCAGTTCTTCCCTCAACTCTCAGGTTGCCTGTTGTCTCTTCCAAAAGTTCCTCTTCAAAGTAAGAATTTAACCTTTGCCTTTTTCCCCTTGCTGTTCTGCTGGTCCACTTAAAGGTGTGTCTTCTTGCCTGTCTCTTTTCTTGCCTCTTTCCTCATTAAGAGGAGTTTGTAATACAGGGATTTCAGGTACCTTTGTTGTGTTGAAGGACCTTGCCCTTGGCTTTGTTCCTTTGATGTATCTGGCTGGTCTGCCATTATATCTTGCTGCTATGAATGCAACACTTATTTGCCTTTGGATGTCGCTGCAGGTGGAGCACTTTCTTGGGCAGGTTGTTGTGAAGTTGTAGCAAATGATGTGCCTGCTCCAATGTGTTGAGGCAATTTGAAAGGGACCTGTCCAAAAGAGTCCAGGTCAAGTGTTTTTTCAAGCTCTTTCATTTATTTTTCCAATTTCTCTTCCTGAGTCAGTAATCTCTTCTACTAATGTGCCTTCTACCCATTCTTGTTGGTTAGCATATTGTTGAATTTCAGGGATTTTGTGGTGAACATATCCTGTAAGCTTGTTTTTGACTTTTCTATAACTTATGAAATGTTCAGGGTCATATGGTGCCCAATAAAAGCTTTGTTTTAGCATAGGTTGTTCCCTTAAAATCTTATCTGCCTCCTCCCAGGCTTTCCTTTTGTTGAAGATAAAAGGGCCCAATTGATTTCTTATCTTGAGCTGTGCCTTTTTCCTAGCTCCATAGAAATGAGTCAAATCTGAACTAATAAATTGCCTGAAGTATTCCAGGGCAAACAGTCTCATAGGGACATACTTTGGCAGCTTGTAGGGGGATAGTTCACAGCCATAAATCCTGATCACTGTGTGATTTTGGTAAAAATACCAGTCACCTATGCTGTAGTCTTTTGAGAGATGTAAGATTTTCTGCATTTCAGCAGAGAGCCTGGCAGGAGGAGTTGTCATCAACAAAGAAGTAAGATTTTCAGCATTTCAGCAGAGAGCCTGGCAGGAGGTGTTGTCATCAACAAAGAAGTGGCTGGATATATGAATAGGTCAATGAACTCATAGTATGTGTAAGGGGAGTTATGGACTTCATGGAATACTGAGGTCCAGAATATGACAGACCTCCTTTCTCCTTTGAGGTCCAACTTTCTAAGAGGAATGTGAAAACTATCAGGTTGATTGTATAGCAACAAATGGTATATATATGATGTGTATTTGAATGCTCTTTCTCTGTCCAGGCTCATGAATTGCTCATGGATCTTATTAGCTATGAAGGTGGCATAATCATATTGGACAACAGGGGGCTGTCTGGGAGTAAATATAGACATCAACACTAAGATAGTTTCATCAATATACTCACTGGTTTTGAAGCCCAAGATATAGGAAATCATATCAGTAATAAATATTCCAGCTTCATTGAACCAAACCTGATTAAAAGGGGGTGGCTGCCTGGGCTGGATTTCTAGTCTCATGAATAATTGAGCGATTCTGGTTATCTCTGAACTGCGCAGTTTGGCACCTTGGTCAAGCAAGAATTCCATGGTGAGAGGGTCCAGAAGTCGAGTTGGCTTAAAATGTAGCATCTCATTTATGGATTGAGGGGCAATATAGAAGAGGACAGTCTCAGATGGAGCCATAACTGCTCTTTGTGTGGGGTCATAATTTGCACATCATAAATGGATGAGATCAGGAAGCACATTTACTGAAGGGAGGTAGTAGATGGGCATGTTGGACTCCCAAATTCCAAAGACATCGGTATTGCTTCTGTAGCTATTCCTAATTTCACAAAAGGCTTGCAGGTGAGGCTTGTCACCCATCATATCCTTAATTTGGAAATCCCTGTCGGCAAGGGGCAACCATTCCAATTCCTTATGTGGTGCATTCAAGGGGGCAACATTCAGGGCCACTGGAGCTTCCATTTTTCAAATTATTTTATGACTTTTCAACTTGTAGTTAGGGCTTTTGCAGCAACAGTATGGTAAAATGACAGTTTGTGGGCTTTTCTGACAGGCTTGAATTTTAGCTAAATGGGTGAAATTGCAGAGGGAGATGGATTTTGAGGAATTCTTTCGGTAAAATGGATAAAACAAAGGTTATAGCGTGTAGGTTCGAAAGTGGCATTGTGATTTTAGTTGTGGAAGTCTGGTTTGCTGCGAAAAATGGATAAAACAGGTTGCTTTGTGGAAATAAAGTTAAAAACAGGGATGGTAGGGGTATATTTCTCAAGAGATGTAGACTGGATTTGTGCAATTTTTGGTTTCGCGGATTTAAACTCAGAGAAAAATTGGAAATACACAAGGTTCGGGAGCAATTGAGTAAATACCTGCTTCAAATGGGTGCTCTGTGCAAAATGTGGACCGCAGATCGAGCTGAGGGACCACCCTGTGGAGTTGATTTCACTGGGTGATAGAATGTGCAGCAGAAATGGTGTTTTGAATGTTAAAAACCATGCAAACATCATGCAGAAGGAACAAAGCGAAATGAACAAAAAATGACGTTTAACGGCTTTTTAACAAAAAAATTGATTTTGGCAGGTTTTTGGCGCGCTTTGGTCGGGTGACTCAGCATGACGTCATCATTGTCGGTTAGCAGGGGTACGGAAGCTGACTTGGCAGATGATACAGTGGTGAGGTGGCAGCTGACATGGGTGCTGACGTCAGCGGCAGGAAAGGAGGGTGGTTTATGGTTTTATCGCACCGCTTATTGAACAGTGGCGGTTTTGGGCGGAGCGGACGCGATAAACCGTGGAGGCGACGCGTGGACTTTGTACGGCGGCAAAACCGCCGATCTCCCGGAGCCTAACTTTCGGTCATCGGGGGGGTCGCGATATGCATACGGGTCGTTGGATCTACGTGGTATGATCCAACGGTAGGCAGAAAATGAAACATGGCGGAGGGCTAGAGTATGGGACCCGCGTTAATTTTTTAACATTTTATAATGTTTCTGTGGGGTATTAAACTTTGGTTTATCGGGGTTTTGCAGGCGCGGTTATTTATTTAACCAAGTGTTAAATAAATTCCATGATTTGTGTATGCGGAGGGGTTATTATAAGGTTCCAAGTGAACCTATAATTCCCGAAATTCTACGGTTTATGGCTATAATTGCCGGGGCGGGGAATATTTAAATATTTGGGGGTTTTTATGTATATTTTTATAAAATAGGGGTGGGGAAACATTATATAGGAGCTATACAATAAAGTTAATGTGTTAATATGGTTTTATGAATGGAGAACGCTAAGTTTATAAGGTACAAACTTAAGGTTTTTAGGGAAATGAAAGGATTTTTTTTATACAAGAAATGTGGCTTTTTTTGGCTAAGTAAACACGGAGTTCCACTTGGTACTTTTCATGAAATGAAGTGAACTAGGAACAATGAACAGATCTCAATGTCCTTGTGGGGAGGTTAGTAAATGATTTTTGGGGAAATGAGAAGGGAAATTAGTCATGCTCCAAATGTTTTGCAGCCACTTTGCCATGGTACCTATGATAGGCATGAGATAGATCATAAAAAAGACAAAACTGTTCATTGTTGGGTATACGACCAAAGTCCCACATTGACTAGAGGTCATGGATATATAAGGATGGACAAATTCATACCATTGTGGAGATATGTGGTGTCCAGAGTCCTTACAAGTGGTATCAGAGCCATGCTTAGCCAAGTGGATGAATCCTCAGAATACCGAACGAAGGTAATATCACGATGGGATCATGCTCGGTTAGATATTCTTCATGGACCTGAAGAGGAGTTGACATAGAGCAAGCTCTTTGCTCCATGTAAGGCTTGCTTCCGCTTGGAGTGCAGAGAGTGGATGGATGGATAATCTTTGAGCATGGTCCTTTGTTCGAACGACCAAAGTCCCACATTGACTCATGGATATATAAGGATGGACAAATTCATACCATTTTAAGAGTCTTACATTCATGAGCTTGCTTCTGCAACACTCAACTGCCTACCCAGCCTAATACACCTAACATTTTTTCTTCTTTTCCCTTGGGTGCATTTGAACTAGCAAACCCTCTCTCTTTTGTTTTCTTTTAACTTCCCTTCTATCTAAGTCTACCCTTATGTCTTCCAGGGGCTCAGATTTCACTGTTGAGCACCCTTGCTTCTCTACCTAACTACTAATCTGTCAAGCTCAAACTGTTTGACCAAACCTTATTCTCTAATGATAAAACAAGAAATTTAAACATGGACTGGCCAAGATTAAGTTGTTTGGTCTTCCATCAAGTGTGACAAAATCACTGTTTGCACAGTTTGAAATTCTTTACAAAAATAGGATAATAGTGGCATTTTGACTAGCACACTTTCCTGGTCTTTTCTTTGGGGTTCATTTTCTTTATTTCTCGACCAATTCATTCTTTTTGCCCTCTGATTTTTATTTTAGGGCATACCCTCTTTATATTTTTTAAATTTTTTGGTTTTTTGAAAATATGGAATCTTTGCAGCATGGAAAGGATGATCATATTTGGCATTTCCATAGTCAATCATGAAATATGACACCTATTGGTATAGGAACCTAACAGTGGCTCCACTTGGGGATGGCTTTTCCAGATGAAAAGCCAAAAATAGCAGGTTAGATAGCCTTACATTCAACTCTTGCTGTAATATGAAATTTCCTTTTGTTGAAGACAAACAAAACTGTATCTCTATAACATATATGCTTTTCCTATAAGCTGGTTTTCACAATTATAGCTCTGCCTCTGATAGTTTGTCTCAGTATTTTCATTATTTTTATAGCTCCCAAGTTTCCTTCTTCACTTCTTCTGATAAACTCAAAATGTAATACAAAAAGGTGGCACAATTCCTTGCCTTTTCTCAAAATTTGCTGCATCTTATTCCCTATCTTATTAC